>CM053597.1:110144062-110171314 GCA_028646575.1 Pseudocheirus occidentalis | reverse complement strand
AACCCCATTTTGTCTCTCCCTGTCTCCTCTCATTCAAGTCCTCTCCCTCTTCAAAATTTCACCTTTTGAAGTATCATCTCTTCCCAATTAATTGATCCTGAACCCTCTATGTACACATATATACCCATAATGCGGATAGATTTTCAAAGTTTCCTTATGTGACCTTGGGCAAATCATTTCATCTCTGTAGGCCTATAATAGCCAGGTTCTAAGTTTCTTGAAATAGTTCATTGTGATTCAATTCTATTCTATAAACATTTGCCATTCTCAGTGAGTTCTGATTCTGTGAAATCTTAAGGTATCTAAAGCTTAATCTTGTTCACCTTAAGTGTCTGATGTACAATGAGATACTTGCGCTTAACAGTTAAATCTTCCTGATTCTTGAACTGGAGGCAGCTATATTGGCAGGAACAGCCAGATACAATTCTTATTTTATCTCTTGGGGAGGTCTCTATTTTTCTATGTCATTTTAAAGCATAGCCAAATACATAGTTCATTTTTTTTTGGCAGACATACATATAGCAGTACCAGGACTATAGTTAGATTGGAGGGAATTTTTAAATTCCATTTATTCCTAAAACAAGTGCTTAGAATTAGCAAACATATGCTGACCTGTATTTGTAGGTTTCTGGGAGTTATCTATTCCAAGAAAATCATAATTCTTATCCTTCCCCCCCCCCAAAATTATTAATGTATAATATTGATTATATATGAATGTGAATATACAAAGAGACAACATGGTATAGCCCATAAAGATAGATAATAACTAAGTTTATATAATACCTACTACATATCAGGCACTGTGCTAAATACTTTACAAATATTACTTCCTTCGATCCTCACAATTATCCTGAGAGGTAGGTGCTATTATTATCCTCCTTTTACAGATGAGGAAACTAAGGCAAACAAAAGTTAAGTGACTTGCCCAGGGTCACATAGCTAATAAGTGTCTGAGGCCAAATTTGAACTCAGGTCTTCTTGACTCCAGGTCTGACACTTTAGCCACTGTGGAACCTAGGAGAGAGAGGAGAGGACATTTATTAAGTATTTACTGTGTTCCAGGTACTATGCCACAAACCGGGGATAGAAATACAAGTAAACAAGACTGTCCTGCCTCCAAGGAGTTTATATTGTAATAGGTGAAGACAAAACACACAGGGGTTCTGGGAAACAGGGGAGAGGAGAAGGGTGCCTGGAAGAGGCTATGACAAAGGAGGCTTCAGGAAGTGGTGTGGAAGCCTAATTACCCACAAGATAAGGCAAAAGGTTTACCTAGCAGAGCAAAAGGACCAGGCATGGAGTCCAAGTTCCTGGTAAGGTTGAGATGACTGAAAGATGTGGTTGGAGAGTAGGCTACAGTGAGGCAAAAAGTCTTACTCCTTCATTGACTTTGGAATCAGGAACACCTGGGTTTAATTCCTGTTATTGGCATATACTTGATCTGTGACCCTGGAGCAAGTCCTCTAACCTCTCAATGTCCCCAAGCAACTCTCTAATGCTATAGATTGTAAAGTCTGTGCCCATCTGCATTGGTAGGGATAGTTCCTCACCAGGAACTCCCTATACCAATGAGCGCATATTTCTAATATTTTTTGCTTTTTTTTTGGAGGTTAATTAGGGTTAAGTGACCTGGCCAAAGTCACACGGCTAGTAAGTGTGTCAAGTGTCTCAGGCCGGATTTGAACTCAGGTCGTCCTGACTCCAGGGCCGGTGCTCTACTCACTGAGCCACCTAGCTGCCCCTATATTTCTAATTTGAGAGAGAGAGAGAGACAGAGACACAGAGACAGAGACAGAGGGAGTGCATGCATATACTAGGGATTCAAAAATAAAAATGAAAATAATCCTTGCCCTTAAGCTTACACTCCATTGTCTTTTTCACTAATTGTTTCATGTCTCCCCAACAAAATTGTAAGTTTCACTGTTTAAACCAGGGTTTCATGATAGGGATCATGTCTTATATTTGCTTTTTTCAGGATTTCATTGAACCTAGCTAACATAATGCTGGGCACACACTTGATAATTCATCAGTGGTTTTTGATTGATCATTCCCATTTCAGATACTTTCTAACTGTGTGACCAGAGACAAGTCACTTATCCCCTCAGACCCTCAGTTCCTTTGCCTGTCAAAGATGACCAATATTTGCCCTGCCTAGCTTAGAAGGTTTTGGTAAGGAAAGCACTTTGCAAACCTTAAAGTGCTATGTGATTGTGAGTTGTTATCATTATTATTATACCACCTGAACCAGTGGTTTGTGGGGCTGCAGCTGTTGTTCTATCTCTGCTGACAGCTGTGAATGGGCTGGCCAGCAGCCAAGGTCTCTACTGCTGGAAACACATGGCTGCAGTGGCATTCTCCCAGCTCCTGCTGCATTAAGAGTAGCTAAAAACAAGTGAAGATTTATTCTCTCTTCTCCTTCGGTGTGCTTCCTGCTGAGGGTCTTTATGGACCTTTTAGAAAGACCTTTGTTTAGGCTTCTGCTAAAGGCTGAGTTTAAAGGTATTTGTTTTTCCTGTTCATCCTCACAAATTAGAACAGTGTCTGGAACAGAGTAGGCACTTTAAAAAAATGCTTGTTGATTGAAATTTAGTATAGATGGAGTTGTTTCTTTCAATAGGACTAGCCTGATTAGACTGAGTAGAGGGGATTGTCTTCAAAACTCCTGTTTATGTGGTACTGTCAAAGTAGAAAGAACTGTGAAATGAAAGGCAAGAATTTTAATGATCTTAGTTTGCATTAAGAGATAATAACTTCTTGGAATAAAGAGAAGGTTGTGCTACTGTATTCTGCTCTGGTCAAATCTCATCTATAGTATTGTGTTTGGTTCTGGGTACCACTAAGGGCATTGATAAGCTGCAACCAGAAAATGGCAATCAGCATGGTAAAGAGTCTTGAGTCCATGTCCTATGCGGATCAGTTGAAGGAAACTGAGATGTTTAAGCTGGAGAAGGGAAGATTCAGGGAGAACATGATAGATAGCTTCAAGTATTTGAAAGGCTTTCATATAGAGAGATTATATATGATCTATTTAGACCCAGAGGGCAAAACAGCACGCAATGACGGGAAGTTACAAAGGGGCAAATTTAGGCTTGGAGTTAGGGAAAAACTTTGTGTCCATTAGAATTATCCAGAAGTCATATAAACTACCTAGGAAGGTACTAAGTTCTTCACTGGAAGTCTTTGAACAAAGGTTGGATGACCTGTTAGGTGTTTTGTAGAGAATATTTTTTTTCAGGTGTAGGTTGAACTAGATGGACTCTGAAGTCCCTTTTAATTATGTAATTTTTGTGTTTCCCTATAGGAGAATCTTAGAATTAATCTTTTAGCCTTGATCCAATCACTTCTAAAGAACAGGCTAACTTTTGTAATTGGACTTTAGTAAAGTAATAATAACACCACCCCCAAAACAAATAAAAGTAAATTTGGCTGACTCATCTTGTTAGCACCCACAAGAATTCGTATAGATCTCAGAAGCAGGGCCAGAAACAATCAGAATTTGGAAGAAATGTCAATGACCATCTAGTATAATGTTTACATGAAAACAATCCCCAGTGGAATATAACCAACAAGTGGTCAGGCAGACTCTGGATGACTGGATTCCTCCTCTAAGGAGGAAGAACTCACCACCTCTCCAAACAACCTATTCTATTTTTAGACAATTCTAATTGTTAGGAAGTTATTCCTGACATAAAGCCTAAAATTATCTCTTTGCAGTTTCCACCCATTGTTCCTGTTTCTGTCCTCTGGCATCCAACAGAGTAAGGCTAATCCCAGTCCTTGAAATGCTTGAACATAGCCACCATATCTCCCCTGAGTCTTTTCTTCTCCAGGTTGAACACACCTATTTCCTTCAACCAAACCTCATATGGAATGGACTCAAGGTCTTTTACCATCCAGGTTGCATTCCTTTGTATACTTTTCAGTTTATCAATATCCTTAAACCATCACACCCAGAACCAAACACAATACTCCAGATGAGGTCTGACCATAGCAGAGTAGAGCAGGATTATCTGCTTCTTTTTTCCTGCATAGTATGCCTCTATTAACGTAGCCCAAGACCCTATTAGCTTTTTTGGCTGCCACAGCCTCACATTGTGCTTGAAGTCCCCTAAAACAGTGGTGTCAAACTCAAATATAAACAGGGAACACTAAACTATACATAACTATGTTGTGTGCAAACTATATACAATATACAGCCTGTGGGTTACATATTGACTTAAAAAACCCACATGTTTATATACACACACACAGGTATGTGTGCATATGTATATGTAAACACACACATATATAATATACATTTGTGTGCATATATAAACATATTAAAATTAGTTGGGAAGCACATTTTAATCCAGTTTGGGCCACACTCAATAATGCTATAGACCTCATGCATCTGAGACCTCTGCCCTAAAACCCCCAAATCTTTTCAGAACAACTTCCATCCAACCATTCTTTCCCCAATCTAATGCTTGTGAAGTTGATTCTTTGTACCCAACAATAAGAAATTAGACTACAATGTATAAGAAAATGATAGATACCAGAAATCCAACCCTTAGCACATGTGGCGTATTCAGGTGCATTATTGCAAGGTGAATGGAGGATGATTAAAGAACAATGGCATCTTGAGATTGTTCCTTTGATGTTTCCACGCTCAGCTACTCATCATTGTACCTTGCCTGGATAAGAGACATCAGAGATAGGGTGTATGCTGTCCAGAGACTAATTACACCACCCTAAAAGGAAATTACCATTGGCCAGGATGGTGCAATCTCAAGTTCAGGATGAGTGGTGTGAAGACACAGGAAGTGGTGGGGCCTGTAATTCTGACTCGCTTCATGTCAACCATCACTTTCCAGTCTGGCCACTCTTGGTCAACAGGGAAGACCTGTCAGGGCTGCAAACTGGAGGAGAGTGAATAGGAGACAACCTTATTCATTGCATCATCCAGATTACATGCATACTGACCATTCTCAACTCCCAAATGAAAGTGTAGGAAATAAGGGGTATATAGAGTTTGGGGTGGGAGGAATTGCTTAAATATACTGCTTAAATAAGATTTTTCTCTTTACCACTGGTGGATTTTTAATAAAAGTTAAATTGTAGGAAACTGAACAGGATCCCACTGCATCACTCTAATCTCCAACCGGAGCAGGAACTCTTACTGGCATATGCTTGCTTAGCTTGAGACGAGATTTTGAGTTTCTGACATGTTATTTGCAAATAGATGAGGATTTGGAGCTCTCATTTAACCCAAGACAGAAGCAGAGTTCAAAAGGCAAATGGGAAAAATGACACCGTAATCCTGGTCCTAGGAAGTTCTTGTGTGTCTGTGCAGAAGAAGCTGTAAGCCTCATAAAGGAGAGTGGTGAAGGGTTTGGTTCTAGATCTGCTAAGTCATTGCAGGAGCTATGACTTCTGTATGGAAGAGCTGGTGAACCCCATTCTGAATAGGAACAGAACTCTTAGGCTGGGTGATCCCCTCAATAACTGAGAAACCAGCTAGGAGAAAATGTAATAGAATGTTCTTTTTGCCTGGGTAGTGAGAAATATGTATTGGTCATGTTACCATAGAACTAGAGCTGGAAGGGACCTTAGAAGCCACCAAATACAATTGTTACTTTGTAGATGAGGAAACTGAGGCAACAAAAAGATTAAGTAAGTGCATGAGGCAGGATTTTAACTCAGATCTTCTTGACTCCCAGTCTAACATTCTACTGTGTCACCTCCTGAGTCTTTGGGTTACTATAATATACTTATTGTAAAATATAGAAGGGGTGACTAGGTGGTGCAGTAGATAGGGCAGACATGGAGTCAGAGAGACCCAAATTCAAATACACACTCAGATACTTACTGGCTATATGACCCAGGGCAAGTCACTTAACCCTGTTTGCCTCAGTTTCTTCATCTGTAAAATGAGATGGAGAAGGAAATGGCAAACTGTTCCAGAATCTTTGCCAAGAAAAGTCCAAATGGGGTCATGAATGATCGAAACAACAAAAATGACTGACCATCAACAACAAAAATAGAATATTTTTGGCTTCCTTTTCTTCTAATACAACTCTTCCTCTAATACATTTTAGCCAGATTGCTTCTAAGGGAGGTGGGGGTGGCTCAGCTTAGGTTTCATCACCAAATTTCAGCAAAGTCTCTCCTAACTGGTCAGTTGTTAGTGTTCTCTCTTCAAACTGCCTTGTTTTTGCTTCTCTCAACACATCTTGTATCTTTCTAACAGAATGTAAGTTCACAGAGGGCAAGGACTGTTTTGTTTTACTATCTCCAGTATTTAACAGTATACATTTAGTAAATGTTGATTAAATTGAATTGGTGTCAGCCTCCTGGGATAAGTGGAGAGATTTTCCTGGAATTGGGGGATTTGGGGAAGGAGTTCAAAAGAAAAAGGACACCTCCACAAATAATCTGGACCCTTCATATGATGAGCATATTGGATGTTAGGACTATATGACGTTCAGCTTGCTTCAGGACTCCACACCCAATGAAATTAAAGCACATTTGAGGTTTTTTTAATTGATGAACTTTGAACACACCTGACAACGATAAACAAACACAGCTAGTTTCCAACGTTTCTGCTATTACAAATAGAGCTGCTGTGATTATTTTCATACAGATACATCTTTTTTCCCCATCAATAACCTTTCTAAATAATAAACTTCTAGTTGGAGGCTGGGCCAAAGGGTATGATGAATCTTATAACTTCGGGGGGACATAAATTTAAATTGCTTTCTATATAGTTAACTAATTTACAACTTCACCATCACTGGATTAATGTGACTGCTTTCTCTCAGTCCTTCCAACATGAAATTTTTTATCCATCATTATCCTGACCTCTCTATATAGTAACTCTTCATATACTGCCATATTTAATGCTTGACTTTATGTAAATGTATATTTATGAGTATTATTTAAGTATACACATATACCATAATTTATCATCATCATTTATTAGATATGTTTTCAGTTTTTGGCTAACACAAATTAAACAGTTATTGATATTTTTAAAGAAAAAATTTTTAATCAAGTTTGCCTAATTGATATGTATAAGGTGATATATCAGAATTAAATCAGACTCAAACATTTATCTGATAATTCAGGCCCAGCAGTGTATATAGTCCAAAGAGCACTGGATTTGAAGCCAGGGAAACTCAGTAGAGTAGTACTGTACTATACTAAGAGTTTGAATCTCAGGTCTCCTAATTACTACCATTATGACTTTAACCTTTCAGAGTCTCAGTTAACATCTTTAAAATAAAGACTTTGAATGAAACGATCTCTAAGGACCCTTAAAACCCTAGATCTCATGATCTTCATATAGCATAAAAACAGATCTTTATCAGGGAAAGACTTTCAAAGGAGGTGTTATAGCATAAAATAAGCCACTTCTATGGAGTGGTTAAAATTTTGGAAGCATCTTCAGGTTGAATAGAAATGATTAATAAAATAGTTTCCCTTGGCTTTGTTTTCCTCCCTTTTACTACACTGTATGTTTCATCCTGGCTTTCTGTCACTATACCTACTTCTGCCTTCCCAGAATACCTTTAAAAGATCAATAATTTTTCTTTCAAGGAAGTTACTATTTCTCCTAGTTGAAGGAGTAGTTTACTGATTCATAGGTCTTGATTCATAAAAATCTTATCAAGCAAAGTTTTACTAACTTGCTGCCACAATGGCAAAGTGCCTGGACTTTTGGCTATTGTTCAAGGACTAGATTGGAGGAGATTAATGCAGAAATGACACGAATAAAAATCCAACAGACTCAGTAGCCAGGAAATCAGAATGTAAATATACATTAGGCAAAGGGGAAGATAGGTATAAACAGGGAAGGAGCCACAAAATGAGAATCAAAGGTGGACATATCAAGGTGGCATAAGAAACAAGAATTCATGTAATGCTACAGCAGGAAGACTTGTATTTAAAAGGGTGTTTTCTGAGTATTCTCTGTGTAGGAAGAATGACTGAGCAGTTCCTATTACTGGTCCATTTCATTATCAAGGCCAGATCACAAGTAGCCCTGGCAAAGCTGATGAGGTCCCTCCCCACCTCCCACCTACTCTGAAAATTCTTATTCTAGTCTCTAGCCACTGGTCTTCCCTGGGTCCATAAGAAAGAAAATGAGCTCCAAAAATGTGATTGTATAATATATTGCATAATTTCTCTCAGTGTTGAATGGATTTTTACTTTAGAGACATTCTACCAGGCCTGGGCTGTTTACCAATAGGGTAATATTCTCAAGTTGTACTTGGATGGGCTTTCTTCATCTTGTATGAAAAAAGAAGGGATTAGAGGGAAAGTGATGGGAAGGGAAGGAAAGAGAAGGGAAGTGAAGGAGAAAAAAGGGAAAGGGAGAGTAGGGAAGGGGAGGAAGACAAGAAGCTTAGGAGGAATAGAGGCTGGAGAAGGCTTTATGAATGATAGACAGATTTAGACAGGTGTAGGGCCTTGCATCTTCCTACAATCTCTACACAGTTGTTAGGCTGTAATAGTACTCTACTATCTATATGATTTCTATTGATCCATCAACCAAGTCCTTTTATTCACCTTCACTTCACTTCACCAAATGATTACTACATGCCTATGGTGTTCAAGGCACTCTGCTGGATACATACCAAAAAAGGAAATAGTGTTTGCCTCTCAAATAGTTTATAGTCCATTGATAGCCTGCTGTGAAACTGTCAGGCTCTCCTACCTGATTTGAACCTCTTGAGAGGGAGAAATACCCATAAATATTGCTTGGTACATTACTACAGACTACTACTTTGGTAGGTTTACAATATTATCTTGGAAAGCAGACAAGAGAACTCTAGGAGGATGGAACATGGAACAGAAATTTTCCTAAGAGGTGAGAGCAGCTCTCTGATAATAATGAGTTTTCCTAACATCAAAATCTCTTCAGTTATACCTATTTTTTCCCCCATTTTCTCCCATTTCAGCAGAGGAAATATCCCTTTTATCTGAGGCTAAAACTTCCACTTATCCCATTAATTCCATTCCTTCCTTTCTTTTCAAAGAAAATTCCTTCCTTTCTTTCCTCTCTGCTTCCTGGAATCTTCAGTCTCTTCCTCTCCATTTGTTCCTTCCTCCATGTCTATAAATACGAATACATTTTTCTTAGCCTGACAAAATCTTCACTTGACCTTGATACTGCCTTTAATTACTATTGTATTTCAATTCTTTGTTTTGATAAAATTTCTCAGCTTAATGACCTACCACCAGACCATCATATCCTGTTTATTTGCTAAGCTTTTATAATCTAACTTCTGTTCTCACTACTCTACTGAAATTTTCAACAACTACCTTATTCCCCAAACTCCTTTTTTTGGGAGGAGTACCATGGTATAGTAGAAAGAACACAAAATTTGGAGACAGGAAAGATGCAGAGATGTAAAAAAAGATGTAAAAACTTTGCAAAAATTATGTATATACATACATATGTGTGTATAAATAACAATATACACCAATTATTATTCCTTTTTTTCATCTTGCTGAAATATTTGAATATGCTGACCTCCCTACCATTCTTGAAATGGTCTCCTCTCCCTGGCTTCTCCTCTATTATCCTTGTTATCAGTGTTTTCTTTTCTTTATAACCTCAGCACTTAGCACAGCACATGACACATAGTAGGTACTTAATAAGTGTTAATTGACTGGATGTGTGTCCTTAGATAGACCGACCATTTTTCTCCTTTCTTCTTCAGTTAATCCAGTTTTTGATACCAGTTATTCTAGCTACCTCCATCTGTCTCCTTTTCCTTACATGGCAGGTGGCAAAGTCTGTCTGGAATTTACCATAGCCCCTAAATACTTCATGGACATACCCGAAGGTTGACTTCTTAACCCTGTTTTTTTCTATAAATACTCTCTCCTTTGAAGATCTTACCCATTTTTGTGACTGATCACCTTCCATTCATTCAGATGACTCCTAAATCTAGATCTCTGGTTCCAGATCCAAAGAGTAAGGAATCATCTGGAGAGCAGTAGAAAAGGAGGAACCGAATGAGTAATTGAGTTATGGAGGAATTAGATAATTCCTTCCTGGTTATCAGAATTTGGTTTGCCTTTCACCTGGCCATTTGGGTTTCCTAGCTATTGACTCTCTCTGGGTGATGTCACTTTATACCCTGTAGCAAAATTAAGGAGAGGACTCTGTAGAACCATTAAGCCTTTAGACTTAATTTACAACAAGGGCAACAGGAACAAGGTAATTGTTAAATAAAGGTAGCTGAGCTGATACTGTCCTACTATAGGGAAACTAAACACGAAGCAATCAGACTTTCCTCAGAAGGATCAAACAATTGAGCCCCAATGACTGAGTGCCTTATACAGAGAACCACAGAGGCCAATAAATCTGTTGCCACAATAGTGAGCTTTGAGAACTACACTATTGCTGAGTCCTCACTGACAGAAGTAATCCCATGTTTGACCACTGATTGACCCACATATTTACTGGGAAGTTCCTTCCTATGTACCCAGTATTGATTTGGTCAGCTATGATAAGGCAATTAATGTAAATCTCTCCTGATCATAAACAGTTTAGCCAACATCATCTAATTCAGGTAAACCAGGTTAACAAACTTTGCTAATCAAAATATTCTTGTGGATGACACTGGGGTGAGGGGTGTGCAATCCAGATCTCCTGCTGACTGATTTCCTCAAAGGTCCTCCTTTGATCAGGGTACAGACCTTTGTTTCCTTCTCAACACTTCTTGCATTTCTTTCCCTTCTTTTTCAAATTCAATTTTATTTTCAGTTCCAAATTCTCTCCATGCCATCCCCTGCCCTACCCAATGAGAAGGCAAGAAAACCAAAACCCATTAAAAATACCTTGGGGAGCACTTTCTTCTATCTTATAATATGAATAGAATAGAGACATTTCTCTGGCCCTTTTACCCAACTTTCACTTTATGCTTACATGCCTATTAGTAGGTACTGGCATAAACACAAATAACACACACATTTCTCCTTGAAGTGCCTTCCTTGGAAAGAGAGTATGATTCCTTTGACTTTTTGTTGACAGCTCTCTTGGCTAAACCTTTTTGCTCACATGAGATACCAAGAGAGAACAGAAGCATTCAAAAGACCATGAGTGAGGCACTTTATTAGACTCAGGCAAGCAAGCATGCAGCCCCGGAATCCTGCTGTCCCATGAGTATCAATAATAAGTGGATAAGTGGTATGCATATATAGTGGGACCTGATCAAGAGTTGACATCTCTAGGTCTTTGCCCTTATGTCTTATTATTGCTTCTGGGCAGATCTGCAGGGAGTCTCAATCAGGTGATCTAGTGATTTTATTTTTATACCAATTATGGATTTCTGCTTTAAAATACTAATCCAATAAGCATTAGATTTGTTAAATTCAAATGATAACTATTGGTTTGAAACATCTGTATCTACCAAAAAATATGACATAAACATCAACCTTATCACTAATTATGATCTTGGATTTCATTAAGTATATGATTACACTTTAAAATTCACTTCTTTGATTATATAATTAGAATAATTCTGAATGTCAGAAAGTTCATTCCAGTATTTGAAACATTAGTCTCTCTTATAGAATCAAAGTAATTGTTACATATATAACTATCATTCAAAGTGAAGAGTTTTATTACAAGCTTTTCTTTCTTCTCTGAAAGAGTGGCTTTCTTCATTGCTTTGTCAGTGACTGGCAAATTATTTCTGGAGTTCTATTTTCCAATCAGCTGTTACTACTTTTATGAAAAATCTACTTAACTTTATAAGCTTCTCTCCAACACAGTCCCATGTACTTCAGCAGACTCCCATCCAGATACATCAAAACAGGGCCCAAATGGTGATTTATTATCTCAGTGATCTCAGTAAATAAAGCTGGCACAACATGTTCTTTCTGCCTTAAGGATAAGGATAGACCTAGCATCTTTTTCAAAACTGAACACCCATACGGTCTTAACAAGTTGGTTAAATTTTGCATTAACAAAGAGAGAATTATCATCACAAAAAACCTTAACAAATAAACAAAATAAAGGTTGGAGGCTTTGTTAGAAACAGAGAAAGACTTCCATACTGTCCATACCGGTAGTTTTACCTGGTAGGTAATTCACATCTTTACTCCTCTCCCTTCCCTAGATAGCACCTCTCCAGCTCTTCTAACTTCCCCAGAAGCTCTGCTATAGCCTAGCATAAACCACCTGGCGCTCTGTGGAAGTCAATGTCACCTTGATGACTCCCACATACTACTACCGTTTCTCTTCCATGAAGTAACTTGCCTGCGCCCACCCTGGCACATGAACTGATAACAGTGGGAGGCCAACAGGTGCAGAAGAAATGAAAGGATTAATCAGAGAAACTGGTAGCCCTGTTGACTTTTGGTAGACATTCATAGAGAAAATAAAGAAAGGAAACAAGGTCCAGGAATTTGGGATGGGAAGATGTAGTGTGACATAATTTCCCCTTAGCTCAGCTTTTAGTAACTTCCTTCCCCAGACTGTCTTCTGTATATACATCTACATGTTCTCTCCCCCTCCCCTCCACCTCCTTTATAAAATAAGAACCTGCAGCACAGGGACTTTCACTTTTGTCTGTGCTTCCAATGGTTAGCATAGTGCCTAGGACTTAGTAGGCACTTAATACATTTTGATTGTTTGATTATTTTGAGCTGTGCTCCACTCTGGCCAATTTGTCCCTTCTGGTTTCAAAAGGTCACATAATGGGTGACTTGAAGGGAAGATAATATGCCCCCAATATGGCTCTCTGTTCTTGCCTGAAGTGAGATTATGACGGTTAGCAGGTGAACCCGTATGGTTACCAACTGCTGCAATTTCCAGAATGTGCCTTAAGCTTATTTGGGACACTTTAGGAAGAATAAAGAACTAGGTGTTAGCATCGCTTAGAGAATGCTAGGTGTTTGCATTATTGACTCTATTGCTAACCCTTAAGTCATTCCCCTAAAATTGGCATCAGGACTGAACTTACAATTTCATTGGTATAGGGAACTCCAGGGTGAGGGAATTCCCTCTACCAAAGCAGGTTGGTACCTGCTCTGCAGGTTATGGTTTTCTAGAACAGAGTATTGAGAGGTTAAATGACCATTGAAAGTTATGCTGATTCAGTGACTTATTGTTTCCAGTGCAGCTGGTAAATCAGTGTTGGGGGAGGCTCTGTTGGAGGAGGAGGCATCAGTCTGTGGCTTTTGTATTAACTGCTATACATCCTGTAGCAGAACCTGTTAGCTCTCAAAACCAGCAACTGGGTAGTTACTGAGTTGCAATGGCCTATCCCCTTTTACTGAAGTGGACCCATCTGAATTTTCTTTATCTCATTAATGAAAGTTATCAATAAAAGCTGGCTCCATCTCGAAATCCTTGCTAATCTTCAGTGATCAGCCCCTCAATGTGTTGCTACCTTGATGTATTTTTTAAAAAATCTCTTTTAATTCTTTTTGTCCTGAATTTTGCCTTGTTGATAAGAATTTCCCTTTTAGCATGATTTTTCTCAGATCACAAAGCCTGTATGTCATGGATAGTTCTTGAACTCAGATCTTGACTTTGAAGCTGGCTCTCTTTTAATCTCTAGTATAACACTACAGTATAGTCTAGTAGCATGAAGCTGGCGCTTGAAGTTAGGGGTAGCACTTTTTTCCAGGACCTAGAATCTGTGGTAGCCCAGTGTAATAGTCCAATAGACCTCCTCTTAACTGACTCTATTAATGCCTTCCTGTGTTCTTTGCCTAAGCCTTCACCTTCTTGCTCCCCTAAACCTTCACTTCTCCTTCTGTTCTAAAATTCTAGATGAGTATTTTGTATTTCAGACTTTTTTTTTTAACTAGACAAGTGATTTTTCTCATGCTAGGGAGCTCTTCCTCCTAAGGAACTTCCTCTCTCAATGCAGATTCCCACCTTCTGTGTAATTTATAATCTTGGAAAATTGCCTGGGGCACCGAGAGATTAAGTCACTTGCCTAGGTTTTGAAACAATGTGTATCAGATGTGAGACTTGAACCCAGGTCTTTCCAATTTCAAGGCTGTCTCTATTCACTAGAAGGGAGAGGATAAGTGGGAGAGAGAGGAGAGTAAAGGGGAGGGGAGAAATTTTTTTGGCAGTCTAGAAAAACAAAGTATGTCATTGGAATATATTGTTTTTATTACTAGGGTGATGTAGGCTGGTTAGGATTGGACTCTTCCTTCTCTCCAGTCCTATATTGAGGGGGAAACTGAATCAATATATCTCAACAGGGGCAACAAGGTACAATTAGTGGATTCTCTAAGTCAAAGACAGGAATATCAACACCAATGTGCCTTTTTTTTTTTTTTAACGGACTTAATTCTAATTTGTATGCTCAGGCAAGTGCAGAAATTCCTTTACCTAAGACTTGTGCCTCAGGCAGTCTCTCTCTCCATGCCTAGAGGTATAATCCCACCCAACACTTAATCACCTCAGGCCAGTCTAAATGAAGCTTTTTTTTCCCCCCCCAAAAACTGGATCTATACAGGAATCAAAAGATATCAATGACACAAAAGCATATCTCATTGTACCTTTTTTTATTGACTTGTTTATTTACTTTTAGTTTACAAGATTCAGTTACAGAATCACTTGAGTTTCAGATTTTTCTCCCCTCCTTTCTCCCCTCCCCCCCCCATGGTGGCATACCATCATGTATGGAATCTGAAAATATTTTCACATTATACAATAGTCTGGTCGTGTCGAGGCATTGTAACCAATAGAGCGAATAATGGGGGAAAAAAAAGTAACAGAACCAAACGTGGAAAAGACCAATAGCATGTGTTGCTTCAGTCTCCATTTAAACTCCAGTCTTTCTAGATCTTTCTCTTAGTGTAGATATCTCCTTCCATTCTGAGACTTGTAGAGCTGTCTTTTAACTGTGCATTGCTGAGAGGAATCCAGATTATCAAGGTTGGTTGTCACACATATGATATATCTGTGACTGTGTACAAATTTTTCCTGGTTCTGCTCTTCTCACATAGCATCAATTCATATAAGCCTCTCCAAGTAATTATAAAGTCCATCTCCTTCCCATTTCTTATAGCATAATAATATTCCATTACATTCATATACCATAACTTGTTCAGCCATTCCCTAATTGATGGGCATCCAGTTTTTTGCCCACACAAAGAGAGCTGCAATAAATATTTTTGTACATATGGGTCCTTTTCCCACTTCTATGATGTCTTTGGGATACAACCCCAAAAGTGGTATTACTGAGTCGAATGGTTTGCAATTATTTATACCCATTTGAGCATAGTTCCAGATTGCCCTCCAGAACGGTTGTATCAGTTCACAGCTCCACCAACAATGCATTGGAGTTCCAATTTTTCCACATCCTCTCCAGCACTTGTCATTTTCCTGTTTTGTTCCTTTTTTTTCAGTGAGTTTTCCATAAGAAGTTTGTATGTTATGAAAAACCTATAGTTAAATTTTAGGTGAGTCCTTGCTTCTTTGTAATCCTTGATGGGAATAACAGATGAAAATACTACTCTTGACAAGACTATCAAATTAAACAAAAATCCCAATCTATTCTCTCTCCTTTAGATTTCCCAGAGCACCCCCCCCTTTTTTTTTGAGAGGTTGAGGGAGAAGATCTGTGGTTTTATCCACCAAAACAGATAACTAACAATTCAGAGAGCTGCAAGGGGACACTAGGAAGTTAGTGAGTTTCCCATGATCATGGTGATATGGCCAGTTTGTGTCAGAGGTAGAGTTTGAACCCAGGTCTTCCTGACTCCAACATCATCCTGTTCACTACACCATGTTGATTCTCCAGACAATCATGTTATTTTCTAAATATAGCTTTAGTTTGTATTAGAAAATCAGTCAATCAATAAACGTTTATTAAGTGCCTACTATGTGCCAGGCACTGTACTAAGTGCTTGGGGTTAAAAAAAGATGCAAAAGATAGTCCTCGCCCTCAAGGAGCTCCCAGTTTAATTTGGGAGACAACACGCAAATAACTATGTACAATACAAACTATATTAAGTTGGAAATAATCCACAGAGGGAACACACAAAAATTAAGGAGAACTAGGGGGAAAAAAAACTCTGTCAGAAGTGGAACTTTAGCTGAAACTTGAAGGAAGCCAGGATGTAGAGATGAGGAGGGAGAATTCTGGCAGGGGATAACCAGTACATATACTGGAAGATAGAATGTCTTGTGTTAGGAACAGTAATGAGGCCAGAGTCACTAGGTTGTGGAACACATGGTGGGGTGTAGGGTATAAGAAGACTGCAAAGATGATGGGGGGGGGGTACAGGTGGAATGCCAAACAGAGGATTTTATATTTGATCCTGATACGGAGTGACTGGAATTTATTGGAGGTGAGGGAAAGGCATCGTTAGATCTGTACTTTAGGAAGATCACTTTAGCAGCTGCATGTGGGACAGAGTAGAGTTGGAAAGATTTGTGGGAGACCAATCAGTAGACTATTACAACAGTAAAGGTATAAGAAGATAATGGACTATAATACGGTGGTAGTAATAGAAAATAAAGCATATATGAGAGATGTTATGAAGGTTAAATCGACACACCTTGACAATAGAATGTATATAGAAGGTAAGAGAGTGAGGGGTGGAGGAGGATGCCTAGTCGTGAACCTGGAGTGCTGTATCCTCTATAGACATAGAAAGGAAGAGGGGGCAGTTTGAGGGGAAAGATAATGATTTCAGTTTTTGACATGTTAAGAATAAGATATCTACAGGATATCCAGTTTGAGATGTCCAATAAGCAGCTGAAGATAGGAGACTAGAGAGAGGTTAGGGTTGGATAAGTAGATTTGAGAATTATCAGCATGGAGACAAAAACTGAATTCATGGGAGCTGATGGGATCACCAAATGAAATAATTTGGAGGGAGACGAGGGTCGAGGACAGAGCTCTGTGACCCGGATGAAGATCCAGCAGGAAGAGACTGAGGAGTACTTAGATGGGTAGGAGGAGAATCAGGAGACAGCAATATCATGAACACCTAGAGAGAAGAGAATATCACAGAAAAGAGAGTAATAAACAGTGTCAAAGGCTACAGAGAGGTTAAGAAAGATGAAGATCAAGAAAAGACTGTTAGAGTTTGTCATTGAGACTTAATTTTGGAGAGAGCAACTTTGATTGAATTATATGAATAATGTATGTAGTATTGCTAGATAATTTGTTTTTATTTTTCCTAGTGATTGTCATATATTCTTTACCTTAGTTTTGGGTTGAAAATGGGTTGAGAGGCAGTCTGGTGGAGATGGCCTTGGAATTCTAATTCTTTCTAAAGACCTGGGTTGTGTGATTCTGGGCAAGTTATTTAAATACTCAGTGATCAAAGGCAATTCTCTAAGACACTAAGTTTCAGAGCAGGTAACAACCTGCACTGGTAGAAGGAATTTCCGCATTAGCAGCTCCTGTGCCAAAGAAATTACAGGTATAGTCCAAAAAATAAATATCGGTATAGATCAGAGGTTCTCAACCTGTGGATCATGTTCAGTTTGTAACAATGAAAATACATCCTGCATGTCAGATATTTACATTACAATTCATAACAGTAGCAAAATTACAGTTATGAAGTAGCAATGAAAATAATTTTATGGTTGGGGGTCACCACAACATGAGGAACTGTATTAAAGGGTCGTGGCATTAGGAAGGTTAAGAACCACTGGTATAGATAGACATAGGCTGCAGATATGCCACAGACTCAACTCCATCTTTCTGGACAGTTTTATAAGCAAGTAAAATAATATTTTCTGGAAATGACATTGGACACAGGGAAAAATCTAACATAACAATTTGTAGTCCAATTTTTATGATCTTTGTAGAACAGATGATCATTTATGTAATTATAATGCCAATAGCACCATTCAATTTAGGTATTCTAATAAGCACATATCATTTAGGTGGGAGGTAAACACCTCACTGGATCACTATGCTTTATTAAAGGCTTATTGTTTGGGGGAGTTTCAATTTCCATGGAGATGAACACTGAAGTGATGGTTTATAATTTTATGGTCACTATGACAACTATTAACTTTTTGAGGAATTTCTGTATCTACAAACAAAAGTAGCAATATATGAGATCCAATTTTAAATGAGTGTGGGAATAAAATTGGGGAAGTAATTCCATTTTTTTCTGCCTCAAGTCATAATGGTGGAGCTATAAATTTTTTTTAATTATTATTGACTTGTTTATTTACTTGCAGTTTACAAGATTCAGTTCCAGAATCACTTGAGTTTCAGATTTTCTCCCCTCCCTTGTCCCCACCCACGCACCCTCCCGTGGTGGAGTACAATCATGTATAGGATCTGCAAACACTTTCACATTGTACTATAGTCTGGTTGTATAGAAGCGTTGTAACCAATGGAGTTAACAATGGGAAAAAAAGAAACAAAACCAAACATGGAAAAGAATGATAGCATATATTACTTCAGTCTCCATTTAAACTCTGGTCTTTCTAGATCTTTCTCTGAATGTAGATATAGGAGCTATAAATCTTAAAACTAGAGGCAACATGGTGCCTCAACTAGGAATCAAGAGATATGAATTTTAGTTCTGACTCTGCCATTAGTTAGTTGTGTGACTTTGGGAAAGTTTCTTAACTTCACTGGATCTCAGTTTTCCATTCAATAAACATAGAAGGATTAGGGTAGGTGATTTATCACATCTCTTGGTTCTAAAAACTCTACAATTCTATTTTATTCTATGAGGATTGCCATGAAATTGTTTTACTTGCTTTTATCATATAGGATTGGTCCAACAATAATAATATCTAGCATTTATATAGCACTTTAAGGTTTGCAAAATACTCTACAAATATTTTATTTTATTCTCATAATAACCCTGGAAAATAGATTCTATTATTATCCCCATTTTATAGATGAGGAAACAGACAGACAAAGGTTGTGAAGGGTCACACAGCTAAGAAGCTTCTGAGGATGGAATTGAACTCAGGTCTTCTTGCCTCCAGGTCCAGGACTCTATTCACTGTGCCACCTAGTCCCCTGAGTAAAACCCATAAAATATGTGGCAGGAAATGAATTATGTTGATAAATACTATACTAATGATCTTTTTCTCCCTAAATCCCCCAGAGTGCTTAGATGCTCCTTATAAATCATTTTGGGTAGCATTCCATAATAGATTGGATGAGTGGGTGTGGGAATTGTCTCAGTTTAGTTATTGTATAACCTTGAATAGTTCACTTTACCCATTCCCCCCAATGTTCCCCCCACCAGTTTGTCTATATGCAAAATGGGACTAACACAATTCCTCAATGATACATTTTAGAGAAAATGTAAAAACCTAATGGATGTTATTAATAAGTTAATCTTGATTATAATTTATTAAATTCAGAATGTTTTAAGTTCTATAGAAAACATATAAAAGACACTGTGCCTATTTTTTAGAGACCATATACTTTGGGATAAAAAAATGTGACCTATAATCATACAAATGTGAATTATAATGATAGCTCACTTGATTTTTTCACAACAACTCCATGAGATACATTGTATAAGAATCACCATCTTTCTCTTACAGATGAGGCAACTAAAGACTTTCTCAGAGGGTTGAGTGACTTACTCATTGCCAAACAGAAGTAGGGCAGTAAGTAAAAGAGTTAGCGCTCACAACTATGGTCTTTAGTGTTCTAGCCATTTTATAATTGAGGAAATTGAGGCAGAGGGAGATTAAGTGACTTGCCCAAAATCACACAGGTAGTAAGCATCTGAAGTCTTCTAACATCAGAACCAATGTTCTTTTCACTGCAGCATACTCCTTTCAATACGCTGAAACTTTACTACTATACACTTCTGAGAGTTCATATAATAATGCTAGTCTAACTAGATATGGTTGTGTACTATAATAGAAATGACTTCCCAATCTATACCTATTGCCCTGACTTGTCTTCCCAGCTCCAGACCTACACTGCCAGCTTCCTACAGCAGAGATATCAAAATTGAAGTCTATAAAACTCCTGAATGTTGTCAGAATCAGATTAAAATGTAATTGGGGAATGTTTAGCAAAATAAATAAAAATGCATTACAATACAGCTATTGTTTATGTGTGGTTTTCTAAGAATGTGGGAGGAGCAGAGATCTGTATATATTTGAGTTTGAAATCACTGGCCTACAGTATACTATCTAGTGCCTAATTTCACAAACATGATTATATTTGATGGGGTGGCAGTTTTCTTTGCCTTGTACACAGGTGTTCAACAAACACTTGTTGATTTGATTTTGTTTTGATTTTATAACTTCAATGAACATCTTCTTGGAAGATTTTGAATTGGTTATTTCTATGACTATACATTTATGAAATAAACATGTACCACACCATCCTTATTGGAATCTAAGTAACCCTAGGCATAGATATATATGATCAATTTCTAAAATAAAAATACTCAGATCAAAATTAAAGAAAGGAAAATACAAAAAGGGATTTTTCAATGTCAGGCCTAGAGTAATGAACTGTTTAGTCCATATTCCTGTAAGCAGTCTGTTCCAAAGTACTATGGTGTTGTAACAACAACCCCTCCTCCCCCCAAAAAGAGGGTGGTGGTGGGGCTAGAGTAAGAATGGAAAAGTGGTAGAAAGTATCAGGAAACTCATATTTGGTCACAATATCCAAGTATTCCTTAACTATGCAGAGTGTGTGTTTGTCTAACATTCCTCTAAAACTCATTCTACATATCATGGTTCAGGTGGGGGAAATGGGTCATTGGAAGTTGAATCTAGGAATAATAAAAAAATGTAAGGGTAAAAGATGCCTCCATGTACAGACAGGTTCAAGCTATAAAAATACAAACAAAAAACTTCTATGAATTTGACTTATGAGCTCTGTAAACAAAGTTAGGCCTCTGATCAGATGGGCTGGACATACTTCATTCCTTGTGTATCTGGAATGAACCAGAGCTTCTATTGCACTGGTATAACCCTTCACTGCATCCCAAGGTATTAGTTTGACCCTTGTTTTGAAGGAAAATTGCCACCTACTCTTATCAACACTGTTTCTGAATAAATTTATCCACAGAGGAAAATTAAAATGGGAAAAGCCAATGGCTTTCCTTCATCTTTCATCCTCCCAGAACTTTCTGACGCATTCACATTATTGACCATCCCCCTACTAGTTTTCCTTTGTGTTCTGGCTAAAGGAATACCATATTCTCATTTCTCTTAGATTTCCAACCACTACTTCCCTGCCTGTTCTGAAGATTTTCTTCCCTATTATTTACTGTGTGTGCTTCTAAAGGGTTTGTCCTTATTCATCTTTATTGCTCTCTCCCTTGGCAATCTTTTCCCATAGCTTCAATTCTCACATTTACAGAGATTAATTTCCAAATCTACACAGGAAACCCACACCTTTCTTGCCAGCTCCTGACCTGCCTTGCTAACTGCCTCCATCTGGATGTCTCATCAGCATCTTGAACACAATATTACAAAACCAAATTTATTATCTTTCTTCCAAAACTTAATTTTATTATTTCTATCAATGGCACTTTTGCCCAATATGCCACATTCAGACCTTCATTGTTCTCTTTCACTTTTTCCTTTTACACCTTATATTCAATCAGTTGCAAACTATCTGAATTCTAATTTAACCAAATCTCTCATTTCTGTCTTTCCTATGCTCTATTTGAACTGCCACCAATCTAATTCAAGCCCTGATCACTAACTCTAAGGGACCATTAGAAAATTATTTACTTATTTATTTTACAAGCATTAATTATTTCTCCTTTCCATCCCCCAGACCCAAGAAAAGGAAAAAAAAAAAGAAAACCCTTGAAACAAATATGTGTAGTTCATCAAAATCAGATCTTAAATTCTTACATTGGCTGCATCCAAAAATGTATGTCTCATTCTGCATTCTAAGTCTATTCCTCATCTGGTAGGAGGTAGGTTGCATGTTCCATCCTCAGATCATGGTTTATCATCACTGCAATAACTCAGAGTATTTCTTTCTTTCTCTCTCCATTCTTTTCTCTCTCCAAACTAACTTTCATACTACCACCAACCGGGTCCTTATAAAAAGATCATGTCGTCATTACTCTGCTCAATACTCTTCAATGACTCCCTATGGCCTTTTGAATGAAGTTCAGAATCATTTGTCTGGCATTCAAAGTCCTCCATAATTTAAAATATACTCCTCTCCACATACTCAAGATTCCAGCTAAACTGGGCTGCTTGCTATCCCTATATATGACCTGTACTTTCCAATTCCTGTCTCTTTACTCATGACATCTCCTATTCATGGAATGCCTTCTCTCCCTCATTGTGTTGAATTCTTACTCAATCTTTAATGTCCAACTTCTTCAGGAAGCTTTCTCTCATTTACAACCTTCTCACTTGGTCCTCAGATAGCACTTTCCTTGCACCTCTAATGTACTTATTTATTACTTTTACATATTATGTATGCTATGTTTTCTACTAGACTATAAGCTACATGACCAGTAGGGACTGTGTTTTATCTACATTTTTTCTCTTCTATTATATGCCAGGCGCAATGCTCTATCTATGCAGGAGACAGAGCACTAGACCTAGAGAATATTCAAGAAATACTGAATTAAAATCTAACCCTAGACACTTAGTTGAGTGACCATAGGTAAGTCAGTTTCCGTCTATAAAATGGGTTGGAGAAGGAAATGGCAAACCATTCCAGTATCTTTGCCAAGAAAACCCCTAATGGGGATACAAAGAGTTGGACATGACTAAATAACAACAAAATGAATGAATTTATCAGCCGTTTTCCTGAAGACAAGTTTTTCTTTGGGAAAGGATGAAAAGAGCTAACTCATCTCTCTTAACTTTCATTTAACTGCTGTAGGCACTGCTATCTTTCTAGTCATTCAAGTTTACAACATAACAGGAAAGTTATTTACCCTTGACTTTTCACTCTCTCCTCCCCTTTCCCCTGTCTTCACAATATCCAATTAGTTGTCAGGTCTTATTTTTAATCTCAACAAGATCTCATGCATCTCTCCTCTTCTCTCTGCTCATATGGTCAGAATTCTACTCCAGACCTTCATAACCTCTTGCTATGAAACTATCTGAAACAGGTTCCTTATTGTTTTCCTTGCTTCTAATCTCTCCCTTCCCTCCAATTCATTCTCTACACAGATGTTAAATTGATATTCCTAAAGTATAGAGTTGGCCATGCCATTCTCTTGATTAAGAAGCTTTACTAACTACTTATATTTCCTTTAGGATAAAATAAAAACTCCCTGTTTGGACTTTAAAGCCCTTCATAATCCTTGGCTGAAGCTTATTTTTCTGGTATGATTTTATATTACTCCCCCTCACACACACACTACATTCCAGTCAAACTGGACTGCTTGCTGTTTACCATCTAGGGCATTCCATTTGCTGCCCTGGTGTCTTTGGACAAGCTGTCTTCCATGTCTGGAATGTTCTCCTTCTCCATCTCTGCCTCTTCAAATGCCTAACTACCTTGGAAGTCAAGCTCAGCCGCTATGTCAGGCAAAAGGCCTTTCCTGATCTCAACAGTGTTACTGCTTTCCCACCCACTAACATTACTTTGTATTTATATGTATACATGTTGTTTCCTCCCAACAGGATATGAATTCTTGAGCGACTATTTTGATTTTGTCTTTGTCTCTCTGCCTCCACCCCCCATCCCCCACTTCTTTTTTGCTATAACACCAAGCAGCAGAGTACTTTTGAACAGATTATTAAAAGAAGTGATATTGAGTGCGTTATTCTAGACTTATTTTTAAATTTTTATTTATTTTTGCATTTTTGAGGGCAATTGGGGTTGACTTGCCCAAAGTCACACGGCTAGTAAGTGTGTCAAGTGTCTGAGGCCAAATTTGAACTCAGGTCCTCCTGACTCCAGGGCCAGTGCTCTATTCACTGTGCCACCTAGCCACCCCAAGTGCATTATTCTAGTGCAACATAGAAATCCCATTTTATTTTCCTTCCTTTATTCTTGACTTATTTATTCTTGTATATTATTCTAATGTACAAACATTTGTATATTAGAAACTAATATCAAATATACCTACACCTAAAGCTATGTAGATTTCAATCAGAATGGTATAGCATATTTATTTCACACATGTATAGTAGTATGAATAATATAGTTGAAAATAGCACACAATAGTCACTTAATAAGTGCTAATTAAAATGAGTTGAAATAAGGATACAGGTGCCCTAAAGTTGAAAAGTGTGTCTCCAACATCTGAAGAAAAAAAGAAACCTACTGAGGAATTTGGGGAAAAAACAAGTTTGACAATTTTGCTAAGAATTAACCCTGACATAGTCGCTGGTTGTTCTCAGTCTTTTGGAAAGTACTAAAGGGTCAAAGCCTAGAGGTGCTATATAGCCTTTTGTCTGAACTCCATTAGTGGAAATCCAAATGAAATCAAGCTATAGCTAAATACAGCCTAATAAAAATTTAACCTAAAACTTGCCAGTCAGTTTTCTGAATTCATCCTTATGGTTTTTGCAATTGCATAATAGAAGTCTTGCTACATAATAATTATGTACTTCTGATTTTTATTAAATTTGGAATTTTAACTCATTTGTCTTTGTTATAATTTGTCAGATATGAATATGGTTTGATTTATCATATTTAATATGATAAAATATTGTTTATTATTGGAACATCAACAAATGATGTAAAAACTCTTAGGCGTCAGGGCAGCTGGCCATGTCACTGGAGGTTTAATGTGGTAGTAAAGTCAAGCAAGAGTCGAAGACATGGGGCAGAGCCAGAGGGACTAAGAGATTTAGGCAAAATTGTAGCTAGACAATCAAAACTGGTTACAAGTAGCACAACTGAAGGTACCAGATATGAATGACATAGACCAGTTTTTAAAAAGGGAGGCCAAGTCTGGTAGACTTTTTATGAAAGCTAAGTCATGAGCTAGTCTAGATAAAACAAAGTCCAGACAGGTTTAGTAAGCTAGAAACATTGAAACACCAGGAATAGCTAGGGAACAGAAACATGCAAGGAATTTGTTGAGGAGAGAGTGGATAGCTAGCAAGTATAATAGTATACATAGTATACTATAATAGTATACAATAGTATAAATAAATTTTTCAAAAGGTCAGCAGGAAAAAGAATGAAAGACAGGATGGTACCTAGATGAAATAGAAAGGTTAAGGAAAAGATTTTCTTTTTTGTTTTTCTTCTTTAAAGACAAAAGGGACCTAATTAGGCATGTTTGTAGGCAAATCTGAAGGAGGTAGCTGTGTGAAGAGAAAGACTGGAAATGCTTACAAAATGGTATGGCTCCTGATGCAAAATCCTGAAGAAGTAGGGAAGGTATAAAATCAAAGAAGCTGGTAGACAGATTAGCCTAAGTGAGGAAGAGTCCTCTTCCTCTAGGACTAAAGGAAAAAAGAGAAAGGGAAGGGAGCATTTATTTATTAAGTGCCTATTATGTACCAGACATTGTGCTAAGCATCTTACAAGCATTCCCTAATTTGACCCTCACAACAACTCTGTGAGGTGGATACCAATATTGTCCTCATTTTGCAGATGAGAAATCTGAGGCAGAAAGAAGTTAAGTGGTTTGTCCAGGGTCAGACAGCTAGAAAGTATCGGAAGCAGTACTTGAACTCAGGTCTTCCTGTTTCTAGGTCCAGTGCTATAACTACTATATCCTCTATCTCCCTAAAAGAAGTGAAAAATATTACTATTCTGAGAAATACTGAGGAATGGAAGAGAAAAGGTGAGTAAATTTGTATCAAACAGACTCAACTTTCTCCATAAATTGGAAATTAAGTCATCTGTTTTAAGTACTGAGGGTACAGGTGAGAGGAAAGAAGAAATAGTTTAAAATGGTTGTGAGGAATGAGATAGGAGTTGATGAAATGAATGGTTTGTACCACTTTGACAGTCTAGTGAAATCCATAATCTTCTACAAAGAACAATGTTTTTAAATAAAGGAAATGCCAAACTTAAAATACATGCTACTTTGACCCAGGAATATTACTTCTGGGGTTGTAGTCCAAAGAGATCATAGAAGTGGGAGGAGGACCCATATGTACAAAAGTATTTTATGCAGCTCTTTTTGTGGTGGTGAAAAACTGGAAATTTAGGGGATGCCCATCAATTGGGGAATGGCTAAACAAGTTGTGGTATATGAATGTAATGGAATACTACTGTGCTATAAGAAATGGGGAGGAGACAGTCTTCATGTTCACCTGGAGAGGCTAATACACACTGATGCTAAGTGAGAAGAGCAGAACCAGGAAATATTTGTACACAATCACAGACACATCGTATGTGTGACGACCATCCTTGATAAACTGGACTCTTCTTAGCAATGTACAGCTATAAGACCACTCTACAAGTCTCAGGATGGAAGGAGATGTCTACATTCAGAGAAAGATCTAGAAAGACGAGTTTAAATGGAGATTGAAACAATCTACATGCTATTGTTCTTTTTCATGTTTGGTTTTCTTTCTTTTTTTCCATCGTTCACTCCATTGGTTACAACCCTTCTGTACAACCAGACTATTATACAACGTGAAAGTATTTGTAGATTCTGTATCTGATTGTGTGCGGGGGTGGGGGGGGGAGGAAAGAGGGGGAGGGAGTGGAGAAAATCTGAAACTCAAGAGATTGTGGAACTGAATCTTGTAAACTAAAAGTAAATAAAGAAATCAATGAACATTTGAAAAAAGATATGTGCTAATAAAAATATACATATAAATTTTTCCCCATTCAATGACAGTGGTCTCCCGAAATCTATCCATGACTTCGTGGGGAGTTCATGGGCCCCAGGTTAAGAACTCTTAGACTGTATAAATTCTGAGGTTCCTTCCCACACACACACACACACACACAACTCCACAGATTTGGTTATATTGCAAATTAATCACATATATAGTGATATCAGGTAACTCTCTTTATCTAAACTGAAGAGAACAAGTTAAATTAAATTCAACATTTTTTTTTCTTTTTAAATATTTTTAAAATTTGTTTTCTTCTTTACATCATTCATTTTCATGACATTTTTGAATTACACATTTTCTCCCCGTCTTGCCCCTGCCCCAACCCTAAAACAGCAATCCCATTATAAAGCCCTTCCTCTGCTCTGCTCTCTTACTTTCTGGTAGGGCAGGGAGGGTCTCCCTATCCCAGCCCCTGTATATCTTTTTTTTTTTTGCCCCTGTATATCTTAATTCCTAGTTGCAGGTATTGCAGACCTTTAAATTCTAGATTCTTTTGATTCCTCCCTTGTCACCCACCCCCACTGGAAGGACAATCAATTCAATACAGGCTGTGGATGTGTAATTATATAGGACATCTTCAT
>CM053597.1:110123445-110143562 GCA_028646575.1 Pseudocheirus occidentalis | reverse complement strand
TCCCCTGAACTAGGTAAATGATATGTTTGTTTGATTAAAGAAAGATTGTTAACCCATTTTGAGTTGCTTTCCTTTACAAAAGCAGATCTAAGAACCTGTGCTAGCAGGTGCCCTGGGTATGCTAGGGTGCTTGCTGATACAGAAGGGGAAGGAAAATAAGGGTAGCTAACAGGAGAAATCTGACGCTTGAGTTCATTTTTCTGGTTGAAGAAAAAAATTGAATAAATTCTTCATGCGTAAAAGTAGGGGTTGTTAGAAACTAGAATCAGTAGTTTAGGAAGAATGTGATCTATCCTCTTGCAGATTTCTAATACCATGATAGAATACTCATCACCATGAGATGGCAAGAGTATAAACAGCATTGTCAGGAATGAAAAAAACTGGTTAGGTGGCTTAATGGTCAACTCCAGTTTTGGGTGGGTTTTCTAAAGATATCCTGCAACTTTGGAAGGTATCATTAAATTCAAAAAGAGATATAAGACTCTCAGACACCACCAGGGCATTATTAATTCTTGTCTTCCACCAATTTAGGGAAATCAATAAGAAATCTGATTAAAAAA
Source organism: Pseudocheirus occidentalis (assembly GCA_028646575.1). Lineage (NCBI taxonomy): Eukaryota > Metazoa > Chordata > Mammalia > Diprotodontia > Pseudocheiridae > Pseudocheirus > Pseudocheirus occidentalis. The sequence continues at coordinate 110,143,002 of CM053597.1, read as the reverse complement.
ATCTCAGCAATGGAAGGAAAAAAAGCGATATTTTCTGCTTTTATTATTTTCCAGAAAAATCATGCAAGAAAACAGAATCTGGTTGAATTAGTAGGTAAAGAGAAGAAAATCAAACACCAAGCATTTGTTAAGTACCTACTATTTTTGTCAGGCACTGAGTTGACACAGAAGATACCTACGTAAAAATGAAACTGTTTCAGCTTTCCAGGAGTTTACTAACATGACATGGGTCTTTCATGCTAAAAGCATACTTCAGAGCACCTGAAGCTGGGTAAACTGGTAAATATTTACAACTCACATTGGTTTTAAGTTTGTTTCTCAGGATGGGGAAAAAAAAGTCGCACCACCGAAGAAGTTTGGAAAGCAATGTGTCAGGCCTGAAGTCAAGAAGAATCATCTTCCCCGAGTTCAAATCTGACCTCAGACACTTACTAGCTGTATGACCCTGGGCAAGTCACTTCTTAACCCTTTTTGTCTCCATTTCCTCATCTGTAAAATTGGCTGGAGAAGACAATGGCACACCACTCTAGTATCTTAGCTAAAAATGCCCCAAATGGGGTCACAAAGAGTCAGACACCACTGAACATGACTGAACAACAAATCAAGTGATTTGAGTATCAGCATCTCCCACCAGTGATAATTTTATCTACCGTATTCTTTTTTATACCTATTATCCAAGAAAAGTAGGTAGGAAACATGACTGTCCATTCATTGTGAAGTGGAGCTACTACTGTCTCCACCATATTAATAAGTCACCTTCATGTCACGCCATCACCTTTCACCTGGACTATTGCGGTAGCTTTCTTGATTTTTCTCCCTGAATCTAGTCCTTCCCCTCTACAGTCCCTCTGCTACTTGGCCACCAAATCGGTATTTCTAAAGCTCTACCCTCCTGTTCAACAAAGTTCAGTGACTTGCCAGTCCCCATATGAACAAATACAAATTCCTCAGTTCGGCAATTGGGGTTCTACACAATATGGCGCCAATCTATCTTTCTAAAATGATCATACACTACTCCCCATCATGCATTTTATTCTCTAGCCAAATTGGTCTGCTTGCTGTTCTCCAACACGTGACATTCCCCCATCTCAGTGTCTTTTTCAACTTGTTCTCCATTCCTGGAATGCTCTTCCCTCCTTACTTCCAAGTCTTAGAATCCTTATGTCCCTTCAGGACCCAGCTCAACTGCCACCCCTTTCAAAAGGCTAGTCTTGATTTCACTCAGTTGTTGGCCTTTTTCCCACCCTGCCCCTAAACAGTATCATTTATTTACTTGGCATAAATCCTGCATTCATTTACCAGAAAGCACATTATATTGCCTCAAAAGAATGTAAGCCTTTCAAGGGCAAGAACCATTTGTCTGTAGTGTATTTATATCCCCAGGGGCCTGTCAGGGTAGGGGCACTTAAATACTTGGCTGATAGATTGTTGCTGTCCACCAAAGAAAGGGAAAAAAGTGTACTATTTTTTTGTACTCCTTGTTGACTATTTAAAAATAGTAGACAAAACAGAAAAAACACAAACCAGCTCTAGCCATCAAGTTTATCACTCCAAGTAAAAATGTTAGAGAAAATTAGCACAAGACAAGATTTTGATAATATATTCTTAAAGAGGTGTATAATTTATTGGGAGTGGAGTAGGGTGGGAGGGAAGTAAAATCTAAAGCTCCATTTGTTTCAAAAACACTGCATTTCCCTCCAACAGAAAAAGTTGTCAAACTGGTTAAAAATTTGATAAAATATTTATTGCTGCCATTAAGAGAACTCCCAAAGTGAATTTTTAAAATCACACAAAATTCAACTGTAGTTTCTAATTTAAATAACAGCTATATTACACTGCTGAGTGCTCATAAACACTGAATGTTTGTTGCTACCAGCAATTGAGTTGAGAATGAAAATTTCCAGTGTAAACATGCATAGAGCTGCATTAGAGAAACACTGGAATATTTTATGTACTTAACTGGAACAAATTCTAGTAATTCATGTGTCAAGTAATCCATGCATAAGCATTTTTTTTTTACTTTGATAAGTATTTGGAAAAGAGAGAAAGAAGTCAGGAAATTTGGTTGCAATCTTTTAACCAAAATTTGACTTTGCTCAGATGACATCATATCCACCTGTTTCTACTTCAATGCAAACTTCCTTCCATTTCCCATTTTGCTAAACACAGTGGGTGAGGATGGATTGATCTCTTTCTTTCCTTAACATCACTTCCACTCTTCTGACCTACCATTACCATTCTACTTCTATTCTTTTAAAGGTTAATTTCCCCACTAGGCTCATCTTCCTCCTCCCTATCTTGCCTTGTGCCTTAAGCCTTAGGACTTCAATATAACTGTTAAATGATCCATCTAGTACCCTGACCCCCCAGCTCCTCATTCTCCAGGACTTCAGTGTTCTTCATCGTCTCTTGCTTCAGTTACCTACCAACAGAACTATACCTTTGATTTTATTACCACCTGGCGTGTTATTGCTTCATGATCTCAAAACTTGGGGCTCTCATTCTCCAACCATAATATCCATCAACCTGCTCTTGGTTCTCATTAAGAACTTCCCATTAATCTATTGTTTTAGTTCCTTTAACTATACTTGCCTCTGCCCATTTTAATTCTGTCCTCATAAATATCCTAGAATCCTTCACTCCTGTTTTTCCTGTAGTGCCCTTTTTACCAAAACCCAACCTGGAATTTGCCTTTGTCATTTTTTTTTCAAATCACAGAACAGCATGGGAAGAATATAAGGAGAAACATTTGAATAATAGCTATTTTTATAGTCTGGGAAAATTAATCTTAGGTAAAAAGATGATGGGATTAAAAGGAAAATGGAAAAAAAATTTTTACAAAATTTTTATTTCTCCTAATTTGTTAGCCCATGGTTAATTAACTTAAATTTAAAAAAAGGAAACACTTCCTTAAATCTTTTTTTTTCATTAAGACATTATAGAATCTCAGATTGTGGTAGAAAAAGAAGTACTTTTGCAGGGATTAAAATGAACCTACCTAAGAATAATCTCTAAACATTAAAAATGATACCATACTTACTGGGTCATATGCTTAATTTGTAGACTGGAATAAAGTAAGCATCAACATACAGCACATTCCAGGGAAAGGAAAGGAGGACCAAAAGAGTAATCAATTCAACTCAATGTTAGCTTGGGGCATTTTTCCATGACTGCTGAACCCCTAGCAAGTGTCAGGCAGCTAAAGTTACACTGAAATGTGTAAGAGATGTTGTTATCTTAGTGAAGATCCAGGAAACAAGATAAAAACAAAATTTTTGTGTGAAGTCTTAACATAAAATAATTCAATCATTGTATAAATTAACATATGTGTTCATTAATACTTGGGTCTTTCCCCCAAAGCAAACAGCACTGATTAAAAAATAAATTCTTACCAATCTCTGTTTCTGTAGCTCTTCTCTAAGAACTCTATCTTCTGGTAAAACATCACATAATAAGAAATAATTGTCTTGCTCCTCTGTTGAGGGATTAGAAAGAAAAATGAGAAATATGTATTCCTAAATTTTTTTCTTCATAAGATTTATTTTTAAAAATATGTATCTCTGTCAGGACTTATCCTGGCATATGGTTCTGTTTTAGCCTTTTTCATACTGGGTAAGACGAGTAAAACGATTCAATTTCAGCTATTATGAAATTAATTTTAGGTTCCAAGATTATTATTTTGCATTCTTGGATTGAAAAGAATAGAAAAAAAGCTGAGTGGCATACTCACCAAGTGGAGCTTTGGAATTGGTTCTTATCACGCTACAGAAATCTGTGATAGGCTGCTCAGTGAACCTCTTCTTCCAATATAAAACATACCTTAAAATAATCCAAAAACAGAGAGTTGAAGAGAGTTTCAATACTTCTCTAGAGTGATGGACTTTTAGAAGAATATCTGTTTACCACAAAGTGACAAATTAATTGACGATTGAAAATTGCTTAGAAGTTTGTGATAAAAAAAGAAAGGCATTATACTGTGCTATTTGTGCTACCACATTTGAAATTAATGTTTTATTAAGTAAAATTACACAGCATGGAAATGATTCATTTTTTACTGCCTTCTCTTTTTACTCTTCATCAAAAACTGTTCTCTCCAGTCACTAAATAATGTCCTCATTGCCAAATCCACCGGTTATTTTTCAGCCCTCCTTGTCCCTGACCATTCTGTAACATTTGATACTATCGGCTATTCCCTCCTTAACCTCCACAACCCTATACTTTTATGATATTCTTGTCTGTCTTAATTGTCCTTTCCCTCCTCTGTCTCCATTGGCTCATTACCCTCCTCCTATGCCTTAAATATGGGTCTCCTCCAAGATTTGTTACTTGCCCCTTTTATGTCTTACACTGTTTCCCTTGAAAATAACATTAAATCATATGTATCTGTCCTAGGCAGGTAACTCCCAAATCTATATTTATACCCTTTCCTCTTGTCCTTTATCTCTAAGTATCTGCTGGGTATCTATACTTAAATATGCTTGGCCATTCCCTGACAACTCATATTCAACATACAAAAAATATTTCTCAAAGTACTTTTGTGAAGACCTCTTCATTATACTTATTACATTCTAACTTGTATCAGTAATTTGGGTAGATCATATATCTGCCTCGTGCTCTTTACTTTGTTAGGCTGTGAAGTAAGGTTGAACTAAGAAAAGATGAAACTGAATTACTTGGAACTAGACCCTCTACGTGAGGAATTTCCTAGAATGCACACTGATTTCTACACTCATTGTAAAACACACATACAAAAAACAGATGGGCAAAGGAAGGACAAGAAAGAAAGGACACCTCTTTAATCACTATGCTCCCTGACTTCTATCAGAATTTAAACTACTTACGGTCAACTTACGGTCAAGATCTCTGTTTTATTTAATCTCTACATCCTCAATGACTAACAAAGTATCTTACATGTAGAAAAGTACTGAATATGTTACTGAATTCACTCTACGTTAATAACTTTTATTGAAATTACATTGTTATGTTCAGTTCTTGCCACCATATTCTAAGGTTATTGATAATCTAGAGAGTATTCATAGGAGGGCAACCTAGATGATTACTATCTTTAAATTTATGTCACATAAGAATTGGTGTAACAGACTGTCTTGGGATGTTTATTCTCGAGAAAACCGAGGGGGACCATGGTAGCTTGCACATGGAGAAAGGATGTTTGGTCCCAGACTACGGAATTGGAAGTAACACGGGGAAATTGCAATGAGCTAGGCTTGATGTAAAGAAGTGCCTTCAGAGGTCAAGGGTAGCTGCTCTTTGGAGATGTTTATGCAAAGGCTAAATGACTTCAATCTGCATAGACAAGGAGAACTGTCAAGTGAGATATTCCTATGGTACATTCAAAGCTTTTCTAAAGCAATATTTCAAATGTGATGTCAATATATAACCCAGCCTCTATTATATAGGCTAGATTTCATATCCTCCAATAAAACTGAGTATTGGGTGATTACCAGTTATAGAGAGAATTGTAAAATCATGTAATAAGAATTCAGTTGTTAATTTCACTTTTTATAACAACATTAAGAGTCCACATGTACAGTTTGGGTCTAAATAAGACAAACTGAATAGTGGGAGCAAGATAGACAAGGTTACAACTCACTCGATGAATGTAATGAGCAGAGTTAGCTGCTGCACACTGGCTAAATTTAAAAGCTTAACATCCAGACCTCCATTTCTGATGAGAAAGGGGGAAAGATGACAGGAGTCAGTGATCTGTTCATCTTCCCATTTATCTAACAAGATTTATGCTGCCAATTGGAAACTCATTTGTCAAATGGTACAAGGAAAGATTATAGTTGCCTTCCCAGGGAGAAAGGAAATGGAAAAGTTGGCTTTATGTGCAGCAGTTAAGCTATCTACAGACACAGCTGATGGATAAAAGAGAAACTTACAACAAAAAAATAGACCATATAATAGTGAGAGGTGTCAATAATAATAAAAAAAGATAAAGGAGAAATACATTTGTGTCTGGATATTTGTGACAAATGCACATATAAATGCAACATCCAGCCCAAACATAAATAAAAAAATTAAGAGACCTGACAGATTTTATTAATTTGTATTTCATTCTTTGTATTCCCCCATATTAACTAAAACCCTCCTCTGCATAGTAGCAGCTGTGAGTAGATTATGAGCTGCTCAGGGACAGGACTACTTTTTGCCTTTCTTTGTATCTCCAGCACTTAGCATGGTGTCCGGCCCTTAATAAATGTTGATTGACCGAATGATCCAAAAGAAATGATTATAGTGTAAGTAGCGATATAAGGATAAAAGGCCTGTGGCACTTTCCCCCCCTGCTCTTCTGTGAGGTTTTCCAAATAGCACCTTTCTTATCCCAACAATAATTTGTCTTATTTAAAAAAAAAATTTCTTTTTTTCCTTAACATTTCCCTACCCCCAATTACCAGATATCCTGACGTGTTGCCAATAGCTAAAAGAAAAGTCAGAGAGCTTTGTTCTCAGTACTAATTAGGAAATTTCAATACCAGTATTTCCACGAACAATATGCTACTTAGGGGCAGCTAGGTGGCGCAGTGAGTAGAGTACCGGCCCTAGAGTCAGCAAATTCAGCCTCAGACAAGCTAACTAGCCGTGTGACTTTGGGCAAGTCACTTAACCCCAAATTCCCCCCCCCCCAAAAAGCAAAAAGACAGTTTGCTAGTTAGCTGCATGTGGCAACAATGTAGGAGCTCTATAGAACAAATAACTCATGATCCTTTACATACACACATAAAAGAGCACAGAATTATAGATTTACAGGTTGAAGGGATCTGAGAAAACATCTAGTCCAGGCTGTTTTTGTTACAGACGAAGAAACTGAAGCCCAGAGAAATTAAGTGATTTGCTCAACATCTCATAGGAAAAAAGTGTCAAGGATGGGATCTGAACTCAGTTCTTTTAGATGCTACAGTCAGACCTCTATCTCCTATGTCATGCTGCCATTCCAAAGACAAAACAGACAACAGGACAACAGTAGTATCTGTGTTTGTTGTTATATAGTCATTTTCTGTTGTATCCAACTTTTTGTGATCCCATTTGGAATTTTCTTGGCAAAGATGCTGGAGTGGTTTGCTATTTCCTTCTCCAGCTCATTTTACAAATGAGAAAACTGAGGCAAACTGGGTTAAATGACTTGCCCATAGTCACACAGCATCTGAGGTCAGATCTGAACCCATGAAAATGAGTCTTCTTGTCTCTAGGACTGGCACTTTATCCAATGCACCACCTAACTGCTCTATAGTAGTACCAATATATGTATTAAGTAAATGAATATTAAAAGCATTAAATGAAACAATAATAACACCTTAACACCTTTATATAGAAGCTTAAGGTTTACAAAGCACTCACAACAACCCACTGAGTCATGCACTACAAGTATTGATATTCCTGTTTTATAGATGAAGAAACTGAGTGTTGTAGGGGTAAATGACATGATCATGGTCCCATGGTTAGTATCTGGAAGTCGGAGTTGGGGTTGGTGAGAACTGGAACTGAGGCCTCCTGAGCCCAAGTCTACAACCCTTTTGACTTGATTCTCAATGAAGGACATATTTCATAGTCTCTTTTTCTCATACTTAGTAAGATTGATCCCTGAGGGCCCTGCTTAATCCTTCCTTACAGCAGTGAAATATGGAACCTTCCAAGATAACTGAGAGTGAGCATCATGTGATACATCGCAGTCCCTAGGCTTGTTTTTGATGCACAATGTGGTGAAACTACAAAAATGCTATTTGAAATTTTGCTCACAGATAGCACCAGTAACCTTTTCATCCTTCATCCCAGAGTTCTATCAGGGACTGAACACAACATTTCAACAAATATACTGGAGAACAAAGCAAGGGGAGAGGAATCCAAACCAGGCTGGAGCCCTAATCCTACAGTAATCTTGAGATACCATCACATCTGGAAATAATCATCTATTATTTCCCTTTCCCTTTGCACCATGTTCTTCTATCCTGGAAGAGGAAGCAGGCAAGAAAAAATAAAGGGAATACATGAGAGCACATCAGAAGAACAAAAACAATGTTCCACTAAAACCCTGCTACCTCAAACCCTATGTAACTGACCATTTAGTGACAGAAGGCTGAGGACTTGTCTAAATACATCAGAATGAGAGGCTAAATCAAGATGACTGGGAGGTAGGAAGAAGTGCCAGGAGTTCTACTCTACCAACTTCCCCAAAAATACCTAGAAAATGTACCAAATCAAATCCTGATGGGGAAATCCAGAAAAAGTCATTATCATTTTCCTAACTCAGCTTGGCATTGGGAGACAGAGAGGTCTAAGCACATTGGAGACTCAGTGGGCCAGAAGTGAATGAAGCACTGCAACATTTGGAGTGAGACTGTGTACCAGGATAGGAAGAAGTCACAAAATTGTACTAGGGTATCCAAGACTCACAGGGGGCACTGCAACAGGGACAGGTGTCAACTGATAATTTTGTTGTTCATTGTCCAGTTCTGGATCATATATCCAGGGCAGACTGAGAAGTCTTGCTTGAGGGGATGGTGTTCCTGGGTAGGGAGGTCATGGGTGGTATACTGTAAAAGGACAAAGTTCAAAAACTAGCAAAAGCAATAATTCAGACCCTCAGGAAGAGAGCAGGATCTTAATGAAAGCATCTGCTGAGGAATAATAAAGACAGGAATCTCAGACCAAAGAGAAGCCTACAATTCTGCCACTCTGAAGCAACAGAGCTTTCCATATGGCTGATAGGGCCTGAATCCAGCATCTTCTGGATGTCTACTTGTGCACAAACCCAAACTGAGGTGATAAACTTGTAGAGCTCAAACTAGGGAGGCAGCAATCAGAGAGAGCTGCAAAAGGACCAGCGCAGACCTTCCCTAGAGAAATATGGCACTCTAAAAATCAAGTCCAAAGTCAAGAAGGAGACTGGAAGAATAGGCAAACAAGAGAAAACCCCCCTCACAATGAACTATTATGACTGCAGGGATGCTCAAGATACAAAAACAGAAGAGAAAGACTCTAAAAATCTGTAAGCAATGCCTCAGAAAAAACAACAGTAACACAAAAAAACCTAACTTGGGCACAAACTCAACCAGAATTCCTGGAAACGATGAAGCAAGAGTTAATTTTTTAAAAAAGTAATGAGTGCTTGAGGAAAAACTGGAAAAGAAATGAGAGCTATGGAAGAAAAAATTGGAAAGTAAATTAGTGGCTTGGAAGAAGTATAAAACCTTGCTCAAACAACAAACTCCCCCAACGTTAGAGTCAACCAAATAGAAGCCAATGATTCCATGGGACAACAAGAAATATTTTAACAAAGTAAAAAATCTGAACAAACTAGAAAATTTAAAGCATCTCACAGCAAAAACAACTGATCTAGAAAACAGACTGAGGAGGAAAAAAAAATTAAAAATCACTACACTGACCTGAATGCTCCCCCCAAATGCTCTATACATATTTTTAAGAATCTTAAAAAGAAAACTTATCTTAGAACCAGAGATCAAAATGGACATGAAAAGAATTCACTGATCATCTTCTGAAAGAAACTGTAAAATGAAAACTCCCAGGAATATCACAGCCAAAATCCAGGGAAAAGATACCATAAGTAACAAGAAAGAAAGAAGTACCAAGAAGCCACAATTACAATCACACATAATTTAGTAGCCACCACTATAAAGGAGAGAACTTAGAATACGATATTCTAGAAAGCAAGAATAAGAGCTTACAGCCAAGAATCACTTACCTCATAAGGAAAGGGGAGAATGGCAAGAGGGGAATTAGAAGGAGGCAAGATTAAGGGAAGGATTGGTGCTAAGCCAAAAACCAATAAGGTTATAGAAAATATTTATTACTCTATTTGAAGCAGCAATAATCTGAGGGGAATCTGATGGAATGCCCATAAATTGAACAATGATTGAGCAGGTTATGGCATGTAACTGTGATGGAATCCTATTGTGCTGAACTCGTGTCAGCATAATGACCAAACAGAATTCTAGAGAGCTAATGATGAAGCATGCTACTTACTTCTTGACTGAGAGGTAAAGGACTCAAAATGTAGACCAAGACAGATTTTTTTTGGATGTGGTTAATGTGGAAATTTGTTTCAGCTGACTACATATGTTTATAACGGGTTTTTTTCTCTTATGTTCTCAATTGGGGAGGATGGTAGGGTGGGGTGGATGGCTGAGAGTTTGGCTGACTGGAACAAATTAAATGTAAAACAACAACAACAACAACAACAACAGATAAATACTTCCCAAAACACATGGGCACCTATTTCCAGGGCTGGTCAAGGCATATAAACAACTTATTTTTGTGTTGTGCAAGATTAGCTAAAACTGAAAAACAAGGTTTCATCACTTGGTATACTATTGTGTAAGTCAGTTAAATGTAGAAGACTTTGGTTTCTTAACTCTAAAAATCGATGATTCTACCTGTTTTTGCTAAGGTGCTATCAGATTGATATCCAAAGGAACTTTGTATTATTATAAAAGGGAAAAATTATTTGCCATTAATTCATCTTCCTCCTTCAGAATGTGTTATTAGAAGCCAATCTTGAAAACAATGAATGGTACTAAATAACAACTTAACTGGCAACTATCAGAGTCTTTCACCAAAAGTTCAGTACCAAGGACTTTAAAAGGGGGAAGTTCAAAATAAGAGGCAGTGTAGAGAAGGGGCAGCTAGGTGGCGCTGTTGATAGAGTTCTGGGCCTGAAGTTGGGAAAACCTGAGTTCAAATCTTAACTGGGACACTTAGCAGCTGGGTGATCCTGGGCAAGTTACCCCGCTTTGCTTCAGTTCCTCATCTGTAAAATGAGCTAGACAAGAAAATGGCAAACCACTCCAGTATCTCTGCCATGAAAACCCCCAAAAGGAGGTCACAAAATATAATGACAAATGTGTAGAGAAGAAAAACCTCTGTAGGTCAAAAAACCCTAGGTTGTAGTCTCAGCTCTACCCCAAACTATGGACTTTGAGGCCCAAGTCACTCAGAGCTCTAAAGGCCGTGGTTTCCTTGTCTATAAAGTAATATAGATAGACTAGACCCCCGATTTACTTTTTCACTCTAACATTCTATAACCGGTGATGTCTTCCATTGACTTGCCAATGTAAGCATACGTCAGTATTCTATTGATGCCACTGCTGTGTATTTGTACATCAGTGGAAATGTCTGACAAATGACAAAGGCATATAAAATACTGAAGCCTGGATAGGCAGCCGCAAATGTGAGAAGAGCAATGCACACAGCAGCGTGAGGCAAAAACATTTTGTGTTTTGTCTGCTGGAAACAGTATCGCTGTAGCAAGAAAAACAATCAAGTAGCTCTATGCATGCAACTAGGTTAGCTAACAGACCAAACTTTTCCAAGAGCCCTTCTTCACTAGAATAACCACGGGTAGGGAACCAGGTGCTTTGAGGCCAGAGGTTCCCCACCCCTGGAATCAAGTGCTGAGTTTAGAGTGCTTGTGTTAAAAATAGGCATTTTCTTTCTTGGAATCAGAATAAATTTATCTGCTTAATGTATCTGCAATAAGTACACAGAAATGGCAGCTTTCTCTCTCTCTCTCTCTCTCTTTCCCTCCCCTCCCTCCTTCTCTCTCTTTCTCTCTTTGTGTAGATTTTCCTGTATCTGAATTCTAAGTGAAAACAGTTCCTCCTCCTTGAATCCTTTTTCTTCTATTTTTTTCCTTAAGAAAGCACCCAGATTATCACAAAAAAGGAAAATCTTTTGCTCTCTATTCAAAGTGTCAAAGGAGCACTTGACCCACTCTGTAGGGGCATATCAAGGTTAATTTATAGAACAGGAGGTGATATCAACTAATAAATAGTGGGAATGGAGTTCCCAGTAAATGGGACACCAAAGAATGACACAAACTTTTCATTAATTATATATTATAATACAGGCATATAAATATATAGCCATATAAATCAGATAATTAAAATCACTGTCCATTTTCATTTCCTATTTTGCTCCTGATATTCATTTTATTGAATGGCTGCATCTTATGGATGATTGATCCTAACAGTTATTTCTAGACTCCTCAGCATGGAGGCCTATTAAATAATTAACGTGTGATTATCTACCTCCTCTCTGTCCCCCAATTGATAAAAAGATTAATAACCTTGACAAAGAATTAGGGAAACAGATAAGGATGGATCCAGTTTCTTAACTACTATATGCAGGCATAGGGGAAAAGATGCAAACCTTGATTAAGATCTCAGGTTATGGATTTTTAGGAGGGAAGAGAAGAAAGTTTCTCAACTGACTATCACTGCTGGATGATTAGCTTGTTTCTACAAATTCCAAGGGAATTTCACATCAGCAGTACAGAAGAAAGAAGACAAAATAATTTCACACAAATTGAAAAGCTGACCTTTGTGAGAATTAGAAAAGAGTAGCATACTTGCTTGGTTGTTTTCTACAGTATTAACTGCTATGTCATTAATGCAGATAAAAAGCTAACAAGGGACCCTTTACTTTGAAAAGAAAAAGCCCAAACAACAAAAGTATAAGTTTGATTACAAAGAAAAAGATACCATACACGAGGAAATTACTAGAATGTGTGCTATGTTTCCACATTTACTGTAAAGGAGAGAAGAGATGGGGAGGGAAGGGAGCACAGTAGGAGAGAGAGACAGAGAAAGAGAGCGAGAGGAAGAGAGTGAGTGAGTGAGAGAGAAAGAGTAAGAGACAGAGACACAGTGAGAGAGACAGAGACAGAGAGAGAGAAAGAGAGAGAGACAGACAGACAGACAGACAGAGACCAGGCAGAGACAAAGAGACACAGAAAGACAGAAAAAGGTGTGCAGATGAAGAGGAACAGAGAAAGAAACAGAGAAAGTAAGAATAAGGGATTGAAAAATAAGTGGTACAGATAGAAATGAAGTAAAAACCCTTCATAAAGTGCCATATATTTGTAAGATACCCAATAAACATTTGTTGTTAATGCTGAAAGTTGGATTAGAAATAATATTTAGGGGTAGGGTGGGGAGGGAGGAAGGGAGAGAATTTAGAACTCAAAGTTTTAAAAATGAATGTTGAAAATTGTTTTTACATATACCTGGGGAAGAATAAAATGCTAAATTAAAAAAAAGACATGATATTTAATAATTCAAAGGACAGAACCCAAGACTAGAACAGCACCTTTGGCTAAGCAGGTAGTTCCTCTTCCTAAGTATAAGCTGCATTCTAGAAGTATGTTTATGTCATTTGATTGGTTCTCAAAACCTACTTTTCCATAAAAATGATTAAATGGCGGTTAGCACTCTAGGGACAATATACAAAAGCCTATTTTACTCATCATTAGTGTAGAGGCAACTTGTCATAAGGGACAGAGTAATCTTAAGTTATTTATAAGTTAAATGCTCTAAGTCAGGGACTATCTGTACTGTGAAATATACCTAATGCACCCCAAGAGGCTAGAAGAGAACTCCCAACAGGAAGATGGACTCCAGCAGACAGATGGCTTCAAATAGCAACATGTGTAAAGAGTGTGACAAAGGGAATATTACCAGCTGGTGGGTAAGTTTCCTCATTTTCAGGGTTATCATGGAGTAATACATAGTAATACAAACAAACACATACACTCTAGTAAGCAATAGAGTACAAAGATAACAGACTAAATGACTGGAAACATCAAAGAGAATGGATGCCATTTACCTTGGCCATATCCACTTTACATGACTATATGCATATACATATATGCACACACAGAGTGCTTTTTCCTCCAAAGAGAACCAATTTCACTCCTACAGGAAATGAAAGGAAATGTACCTTCGGAAATCAGCAACCAGCTTGACATCAGCTATGACAATCTTGTGCTCAATAATCATGTGCTTCAGAAGTTTGTCTTGTTCAGCCACGGGAAAATGTTCTTCGCAGAAGATACAAGGCACAGATGGGGAACCTTCTAAAGTGGTGATGCCACCTGGACTTTCTGGCAGGGAGAGAGGCTCCAAGATACAATCCCTACTGTCTGGGGGAGAAAAAAGAAGAAAAGCTGAACATAACTCTTAGGATTAATGATTTTTTCACGCCATGAATTAAAACAACCCTAAAGATAGTTGATCTGGCAATAAAAGGGGATGGGGGAAGACGGAGTGAATAAGAGAGTGGACTTTTTATTATGTAGAGCTCTCTTAAGTGAAAGGAGGGGCATAGTGCATGGCTGGCTCAAACCTCCCTGGCTGTGACTGCTGGCTGGAGTGGGGGAAGCCCATTTGCTTGGGCAGCTATCCAAGGTTTCTTCTTGGCAGCTGGCCAATGGCAGCAATCCCAGGGGCGCACCTGGAGGGGGAAGGCTGCTTATTGCTGAGTTAGGGTTGTGAGGCCCAATTGTGACCCAGGGATGGGAGTCATGATGGCAAGGGAAGGAAACTCGATATTCTGAGGATGCAGATGCCAGGCAGGTCCTTTAAGCTGCTTCCTGCTGCACCTGCAGTTCACTTCCTGATTGCACTTACTTGCCATGCAACAAACAGGGGAAAGCCCTTGTACTGAGCTGGGGTCCCTGTTGATGCAGAATGTACCACCCAGCTGACAGGTTTCTATGTTGTTTTGTGCCTATCTGTTGCTTGCTGAATTATCACGCATCATGATCATAAGATGTGCACTGTACGTAGTGGACATTTTTCCATCTTGCTTGAGACATTGTGTGTCCAACTACTGTCTACTTGAGAGATAACAGAGACTAGCTGAGAGCATAGGACACCAAACTGGAAACCAGGAAATGGGGCTTTGCTTGGGAACAGGCAGCAGGGGACTCCTAAGTAGCAGTGCCTATCAGGGCTAGGCTGGAAGTCCAGGTCTGCTACCCTTGTGCTGACTACAGAGTATTTAGTAACCAGGCAACCAGAAGGAAATGTCTGGCATCTTAGGGAGTGTAAAGTACCTAGATCCCCTGGAGGCAAAATAGTGTTTCCATAGACAATAAGCTCTGGAATTAGATTAATCTTAATTTCCTTCTCTTTCAGGCTTCACAAGCAATGAATAGTTTACTAATAACTTGTCCAACAGCATATAGTCAGAGATTATCCTCTGGCAAGCGTTCTATTGAAAAGGTAGCTGCTAGTCCCTTACAGAGAGAGAAAAATAACAATTTTAACAGCATAGGGGTGATATCCACTATTCCGATTAATGATGAGCTAGGGATGGGACAAAAATAATAGCTAGTGTTTATAAAGCACTTTAAAATGCCATCTTATTTTATCTCCATAAGAACCCTGGGAGGGTGGCTAGGTGGTGCAGTGAATAGAGCACCCACCCTGGAGACAGGGGGACCTGAGTTTAAATCTGACCTCAGACACTTAACACTTACTAGCTGTGTGACTTTGGGCAAGTCACTTAACCCCGATTGCCCTGCCCTGCCCCCTCCAAAAAAGAAAACAAAAAACCATAAGAACCCTGGAAGGTATGTATTCTTATTATCTGTTTTACAAATAAGGAAACTGAGGCACACAGAGGTTAGGGTCACACATCTAGTTAAGCATGTGAGGTGGGATCTGAATTGAAGTCTTCCTGACTCCAGGTTTAGTGCTCTATCCACCTAGCTGTCATGAATTTGCATTTACCTTGGGGGTCAAAGTTTCTATGTACCTCTTATGTACCTTTTCTCCTCTGATGGTGAATCTAGAATCTCCTCTTCATCAGCCCCACAGAAAGTTTCTTCATTCTGCTTAGGCTCATTGAGCTAACCAAAAGAGAGTTCACCTTGGTTGATCTCCATAGTATTTCTAGGCAACTAGCAAGATCCCTGCTGAGTTCCCTATGACTCTTTTGGGCCCTCTCTGATTTCCTGTTACAGCAAGATAAAGAGGTTCAATTCAGGAAACATTTATCAAGCACCTACTATGTGCCAGTCGTCCTGACTTTTGTCTTGTCACTGGACTTCAATGCCATTGGAATAGAATGAGTCTGATCACTTTGCCACTTTTGCTTCACAAATCCAATTCACAGACAAGTCAAGACATCCCTGGTGACGTCATTAGGCCTTTTTGAAAACAAGGCATGAACAACAACTGTGTGTCAGACATGGTTATGTGGTGGTGTGTGCACAATCTAATATAATCATACTATATGAAACCCTTTTAAGAATTGTATTCTCCCTTTATCATGAGCTAAGTCTTTACCTGTTTCTGTTTTCCTCTCTGAGCAGAAGTCCTGGTTCCCTGCTCTCTATGATCATAGCTTAGCGAGGCACTGTGCAAAAGTAAAACTTAAAAAGTCAACTTTTTCCATAGCAACTATATTAGGTTCTTCTGCCCTCTGAAATATATGCCCCTTAAAAAAAGAGAGAGAACCCAACTCTCTTGCAACCATAATTCTTTAAAGATAGTATATTATTAATGGGTAGTTTAAGAGATTTACAAGGATAATTTTGAAAAAAAAACCATGGTATGATGGACAGAGCCAATCTTAGGGGCTCAAATCTTGACTGTGGTACATTTTGTCTGAGAAACCAAGAATAAGTCACTTAAATTCTCAGTGCCTCAGGCAATTCTCCAAGACTAAATTGGATAATAATTATATGCATTGGGAGATGAGAGTTTCCTGACTGGGAGTAGACTATAACAATGAAATCTCAGATCAGGACTAAAAAATTTTAACCAATTATAGTTTTGTGCTTTCCTCACTCCCCACCCCAAATGCTTGCCTGCATATATATGACCCCCTTCATAGATTATAATCATTCTGAAGGCAGAACTATGTCTCATTTATATTTACCTGCAACTTCAGTATATTCTCCCTCCAACCATAGTAAGTACTTTAAAAAGTATATGAAATGTGAATAAATGGATGATATACTTCTATAGAATAAGGATGGATCATAGACCTATTATTTAGTCTGGGGTCTGACAATGAGACTTCTTCGGCAACAGAATTATGTGTTTTAGAACCGTGAAAGAGCTATGTGATGTGCCAGTTGATTTATTCAGTAAGGTCTTTCTCAGTAAGGTTTTGGCTCCTTTCAAGTAGATGTCTGTGTTAGTGAAGTCATGGGCACATAAATCACCTCTTCATCTTTCATTCTGGCAGGCCATTTGGCACAGGAATAGAACAGTTACCAAAATGCCCAGGTCCCAGGCATAAAGAATTTGGGTCCTTCAAGCAAAGGTAGATAAATCAATCAGAGCCACACCATCTTCGAAGTCCCCTTTTGATTCCAAACCCTACTTCACATCCTTCACAGTAAATGGATAGTGCCAAAGTAACTTCTCTGGTCCTCATGTTGTGGGGTTGTCACCTCTGCTGAAAGCCACCGTTAACTAATGCTAACAAAAGGGAAGATGGTGCTAAGAAAAGCAGCCTGGTATAGTGGAAAGAGCACAGGATTCTGAATCGAAGGGGCCTGGTTTCAAATTTTATTGTTATGTGACTATGCACACATCCCTTAACCTCTCTAGGCCTCAGTTTCCTCAGCTATAAAATGAAGAAGCTGGACTAGATGATCCCTAAAAGTCCTGTCTAAGTCTAGATCCTATTATTATAAAAATTTCCAAATAAAAGAAGTATTTTCCTTTATCACTAGGCAACAAAAATTAATTCATCCTGGAAGGGAAAAATTCCTTAGGCAAGAAATATTTATCCAGTAAACCTCAGGAACATCATATTCATGATCCCAACACCTATAAAAATGCCTACCCTTGAATGCATGATCCCAAAATTCGCCTATACAACAGCAATAGTTAAAAAACAAAATCAAAGCTTGTTAGTGGTAGTAGAAGGCAATGATTCCTCTTGCTCCAAATTTCTTTGCTTTGAGGACTCTCTCTAATCTAGGTAAGAGAAAAATGTGACTACCAGTAGTGAGCTGGTAAAACCATTTCCTGAGCCCTATTTCAAAACATTAGAGGCCACACAAACCATAAATACTTTGCATTCATATAGTTTAAAGTGTTTACAGTTGTATTCTTTATATCCACTCTCAGAGGAGTGGTAGAATGGCATACTATTCTTCTTTTGGCCTTGGCAACACATGCAACATTTTTCAAAATCAGAAAATTTTTTCCTTAAGTTTCCCACCCTATCTACCACTGGTGGTGCAGAATCAATCATTCAGTTAGAGCCCATAGGGGCTAAGAAAAGCACCTCCACCAGAAAATGTGATTCCCTGATTTTAATGCTCTTCTGTCATCTCCATAAAACAGTTTTGTGACAAAAGAAAGAGCGTGTCTCTATCAAGATAGAGGAAGGAAGATTCATAGAATGATAGCTTTGGGGATGGAAGGAATCTTAGAAATTATCTAGTTCCAACCCTTCATTTCATTGATGAGAAAAGCCAGGTCCCTTGTTCAGAGTCACAGGAAAGTACTGCAAGGCAAAGCTGTAATTTGAACACAGACTGATTCCCCTGGATTAATAACTGGTTATCTTGTAAACAGAATGGCAGAATGAATGTTAGAACGTTGCCCAACCTTAAATCATTTATTGAGCACCTACCATGTGCCCCATCCTATGCCAAGAATTGGAGATACAAAAAAAGGTCAAGGACGGTCATTGTCTTTGAGAAGCTCCCAGGAGCTAGAAGGAATATTAGAGCTCATCCAGATCATCATTTTAAAGATGAGAAAGCTGAGGCACTGAGAAATGGTCCTTAAAAAACACTTTTAAAAACTCACCTATATTCTCATGGTACATTATTTTGCTTTTGTGAATGTGTTATATCTCCCCTGCCCCCATGCTTTGCATAATCAATAAATGGATGGATGGATGGATGAATAAAAGAAAAAGCTTTCATTAAGCACTTATGCTCAGAACTGTGCTAAGTGCTGGGGGTACCAATACAGAATGAAGATAGTCCCTCCTGCTCCCAAGGAGCCCACTTTTTTTCTACGCTTTCCGGAGGGGGTAAGGTAGGGTGACTAGGGTTAAGTGACTTGCCCAAGGTCACAGGGCTGTTAAGTGTTAAGTATCTGAGGCCAGATTTGAACTCAGGTCCTTCTGACTCCAGGGCCGGTACTCTGTTCACTGTGTCACCTAGCTGCCCTCAAGGAGCTCACTTTCTGATGGGAGACAGGGCATGTAAAAGAATGGTGGCCTGGGCAGGGCAAAAAGTTACCAGGCTGGTGAGTGGGTCCACAGGGGATCAGATGGATACAACATATTCAGTAGCAATGGCAGAAGTGATTTGACTCTGGTTCAAAGATCCAGAACTATAGCGGGAGGCTGGCAGTAAGGCCATTGTTGAGACTGATGAAGAAGTTAGGTAAAACATGCTGGCTGAGGCTGTCCTAAAACAGTCACTTGTCAGAAGAAGACTCTCTTCTTTCTCGTCCCCAATCCTGACAGTGAAATTTCCTCATATAGGTTCTCAGAGTAGGTGACGCTGCCCCTGGGGATTGTTGGAATGGTTGGGAGAGGGGGAGTATTTTTTGAAATGATCTAATTTAAAAAACAAACAAACAAACCACCAACCTGGAAAATAGATCCAGGAGAGACAATTTGAAAATTATTGGTCTACCTGAAACACATGACCAAAAAAAGAACTTGGAAAGCATCCTTCAAGAAATTCTGAAAAAAAATTGCCCTGATGTTTTCGAGTCAGAGGGCAAAATAGAACTTGAAAGAATTCACCAA
>CM053597.1:110106722-110122945 GCA_028646575.1 Pseudocheirus occidentalis | reverse complement strand
GTTTTACTGGTGTCTTTATTTTGCTTCCTCTTCCTCATGTTGGCCAACCAATTAATTGGTTGTTTGGTTTTTTTTTTGGTCTGTGAAACTCTGCTTCCAAGGGGGGAAGCTCTGTTCCAAATCGCTGGGGTTTTCCCAGCTGCCGGAACTATTAGGGGGGTGTTGCAAGTCCTCCCAGCTTTGGCTTGCTGAAAGTGCACCCCAAGACCACCACCCAAGACCACGATCTGGATCCAGGCCACTCAACACAAGAGCACTTGGCCCTGATCAATTGATTCAGCCCCCCTGCGGAGTCTGCAGGCCAGGGGCTCTGAAGCAGCCTGGTGGGGGCCATCGCTGGTTCTAGCAGTTCCCTTCCCCCACTGCTTCCTTGCCCGGGGGTAGATTGGCTGAACCTCTTTACCAACCCCAAATTAATTTTCAAAGTTTTACTTTCACTAACCGGTCTCTGAAGATTTGAAGATTCCCTTAGGCAGGTGCTTTAGATTTTCTTTGAAGTAGACGCTTGGGAGGCTTACTCCTCCAGGCCACCCTGGGGCCTAGCGTGGCCCCTTTGCAGTTTTGGGCTGGCCAGGTCTCTGCTCCACTGTGGTGCGAGCTGCCCGTCTCTGGTCCGTTCCTCACGCCTTGGCAGATGTGGAGGTGCTGGAGGCTGTAGATCTCTCCTGCAGACTGGCTCCGGTGCCTGCTTGGCTCAGCTCAGCCAGACTACTTCCCACCGCCAGGGCCTGGCAGTGGTCTCGGCTTCAGGCTGTTCCAGCCTCCATTCTCAGCTGCCACGATGAGCCCCTGCTGCCGAGCTGCCTTCAGCGAGAGATGTGTTCTCTGTATTTTTGTCTGAGTCTGAGAGTCCTAGACTTTATCTGGGCTCATAATTTTCTGGGTGATTAGGTTGGTGGTGTGGGAGCTGCGGGACCTTGCTGCTTCTACGCTGCCATCTTGGCTCTGCCCCCCCTCACATTCTTTTTTAAAACATAGCACCACTGGGAGACTATTTTCCTCCCTAGCCCTGAAAATGAAGAATTCCTGGGGCTTAAATTGGGTATCTCACCAAACATCATTTACTATGATAGGGTAATTTATCTGTTTACTGAAATCCACTTGAGTTGTTGATACTAAGTGTAAAATAAGTCTCTAGAAAGTACCTCTCAGCCGGGTGTTGTTTTCAATGAAACATCACATAGAGGAGGGAAAAAAAGATCTATGGGTCTGTCAATTAATTGCCCACTGACTTTTATTTGAGATACATACATTTCCTCAACAAGCATCCTGTCACATCTGATACCAAAACCATTGTGCACACATGTTGTTCAGTGTGGAATTTAGGTCAAGTAGAAATCTTTAACCATAAGAGGAGGGGGGTGGGGGAGAAAGAAATGCTGCTCCCAAGTGCCAATTGTCTCTCAGAAGAGTTCCATATTTATAGATCATTACATAATTTTTGAAGCACATACATGCACAACCAGAATCATATCTGTCACTTTGTGTTTTTTCATATATATGCATTATGTTTGATAATTAAAATTTTTGGAATGGTTCTGCTGTGAGAAGCAATAGTAGAAGGTGCAGAAGGATCAGAAAAAAAAGTCTTAAAGAAAGATTTAACACTTGTTATAAATGATTATTGACTTACTTTTTTCTCAACTAGGAAAAAAAGCATAGGCTGATGTTCTCAGTCTGACTAGAGATTTAAATAGTTAGATAAAGCATTTGTGGAGTTATTTCTATGTACCAGGAATTTAGCAACATATTGGGAGAAAGAAAGAAAGAAAGAAAGAAAGAAAGAAAGAAAGAAAGAAAGAAAGAAAGAAAGAAAGAAAAAAAAAGAAAGAAAGAAAGGAAGGAAGGAAAGAAGGAAGGAAAGAATGAAGGAAAGAAGGAAGGAAGCAAGGAAGGAAGGAAGCAAGGAAGGAAGGAAGGAAGGAAGGAAGACAGTTCCTACCCTCAAAGATCTTCTTAATGCATTTGTCCAATTTTGAGCTATGCCATTGTGCATCAAGTACTAATAGAAACTTAACTTTTCTTGCCAGTATCTAGTGGGTATGAAGGTGAGCATAAATATGCATCTGTCACCAGAGATATCCTGGAGGGATGTGTGTGTGTGTGTGTGTGTGTGTGTGACAGAGACAGAGACACACACAGAAAGAGAGAGAGAGAGAGAGAAAGAGAGAGAGAGAGAGATGAATAAGGATCCATCCCCCCAAATCCCTTTGCTGCTAGCATCTGGACAGTGAATGACTCAGGAAGGCAGGAAAATGAAGGGCTGTGCCAGCTGGTGTTAAAAAAGACTCAGAGATCTAAGGCTTCTATATATGCAGTCAGTTCCTAAAAAATCCCCTATCTGTCATACCCAAATCATCAAGCCAAAACAGAGACACTCTCTACTGCCTTCCCTCCCCCACATCCACCCAACACCTACACATACACACTCAAACACTCCACTCCCCTGCCCCCACTGTGTCTTTGTAAGTCCTTTTCCTGTTAAGTTTTGGGCTCCCTTTGATGTCCATTTCTTCTGTGCCTTAGTGTGGGGAGGTGATTAGGGTGTTGCTAACACAGTGTGGTGTGCTTTGTCCTTACATCCCCCAGCTGTCCCCATTGGTGAGAGATCAGTCTGGCCAAAGTGACATGAAAGCTGAAGATTGTAGCTGAATTGGAGGCCCCTCCGACCTCTCCCCTTTCCTAGCAGAGGATAACCCACCTTCCATCAACATCCTGGGTGTGGAGTTAAATGACTAGTTTTCAGAGACTTTAGAGACTTGTAGATCTGTGCCTCAAGTAGGGATTGGACAGGTTGCCTCCTAATACCTCTTCCATTTGGAGTCCATGATTTTATGGTCTAAGAATCTCTGCAAAGCAGGCCAGTCAAGTTCCTCAGGTTACAAGGCAGCATTCCAAGAGGAGAAGGTCTCCCCAGCATCATTCTTCCTCTTCCAAAGTGCAAAGAGTACAGGTTATGCTATAATTTTTACCAAGTAAATGCTAAGTGTGCTTGAGGGAAGCCAGAATATTAGGCCAGGAAATGGAAGATGGAAGGCTCAAGAGCTTGAAACATCAATCATCCAAAACGAAGAGAAGGATATGTAATGTGTTCGGGGCTATTTCTGTGACAGCCTTACTTTGATTTAAATTATAACAGGAAGAAACAGACAAACCTTTTTTTTATTGTTGTTAATGGTACCCAGGCTCTTTAATACAGTCCTTGCTGTTGGCTACTCCCAGGTCTATGATACTTAAAGGAGAGTTGTCTATCTCCATCCATAGGCAAGGAGTCCCCCTTAACCATTTCCATGGATTCTTCTCCATCCAAGCCAGAATAAATAATGTGACCTCATAATAGGACAAAGGATATTTGCTTAAAATAATATGTGGAAGAAATATTTAAAAATAAAATGAAATCAAGCAGCATACACTCTTGCTACAGTTTCCCAAGGCCTCCTGGCACAAGAGATTGTAAATTCAATCCTGCTGAACTGTCCCCACCCCTACCTCATATTTTTAACACAATAGTAAAGAGACACTAGGGATTTCACTCATGACAGAGGAGTTAAAGATTACATCAGAAACATTTTCTGTGAAGAAGGACTTCCTGTCCATGTTGCTTGGTCTGTGTAAAGGGGTCTTTAGAGCACATGCTAATGATTCCTGTTTAGCTTCCCTGGACTCCTCCTGAAATCTTCATGGCACCACAGCCTGAGTTCTGTGAAGTGAGGTGTTGGCACTGTTTCTTGGAAATGATATCCGAGATATTGTTTCCTAGTTTACTGAAGAGGCAAACAGAATATCAGAATAATTTCAGCTGCCATTGCTTTTCTTCTCTCTCCCTAGCTCCTCTTTCCATACTCATTCTAAACCCTTTACATCCCTCTTTCCTTATTTTGAATGGGGTGGGCCTCATCAAACTATGGAACCTTTGCATAAACTTATGAGAATGTAACTTCCAAGGAGACCCTGGCATACGTCTGGTTATAGATAAACCTCTCCTCAATATCCATTGTAATTTAATCCTAATATGTATCCATTGTGCAATTCTATGTGAACATAAGTGGAATAAATCTAAATTCAGAGCTAATGAGTAAAATTTGGAAAAACCCGAATGTCCTATTTTGCTTATCCTCTCTTCCTTTCCCCGCATTACCTTTTCTCCTTTGAAATCCACCAGATCTATCTTTTTTTCCTGCTTTCCTTTGAATCATAAAAACTCCAAATCTGAGAGACTGGAAGGGATCTCAATGGCCCTGTAGTCCAATTCACACTTCAAAGGACAAGTAGTCATCTTTGTTTGAAGACCTCCACTGAGAAGGAACCCACAACTTCTCTAGGCAGCCCATTCCACTTTGGGATAGCTCTATTTCTGAAGTAGTTTTCTTTGGGAACAAGCCTGAATCTGCTTCTTTACAACTTTCCTCTGCTCTTCCTGGTTCTGTTGCCTGGAACAAAACAGAACAAGTCACATCCCTTTACCTTGGGCAATCCTTTAAGAACTTGAAGACAATTTTCATATGTCCCATGAATGTTCTCTTCTCTGAGTTGAACATGTCCAAATCCTTCAACAAGTAGTAACAGGACACAGATTTGAGGCCCTTCAGCATTCTGATTGCCTCCTCTAGTTTATTAATGCCAAAGGTCTCTTATCTCCTGTCCTGTTCTTGCCCTTGTATATCTGTGATCCTATAAATGTCATGGACTTGCCCTCCAAGTTTTGGCCTTATACAAACCAGGTTTAATTTTGGGGCTATTCCCACCTCCAAGTCAGTAGGGTGGGAGTATACACACACATATGTACATACATACATACATACATATATACATACATAAGTTCATATTTTCCCTACTCAGTTTACTCAGGAACATAATCATAATCATAATCATAATAACAATAATCATAATAACATAGTTTAAATGCTTCTTATGTTTAGGTTCCTAAATCAGGAAAAGTATCTCCTGCCTCATGCAAGCACTCGAGGTAACAATGCATATATATAGGCAACATTTTCTACCCCACAGAAAATGCAGAAAGCACACAAAGGGTTCATAGCAGTTGATAAAAAAGAATGAGCCCATTTTCTTTCCCTTTCATTTCGTTTTCCCCCAGTGTCCTAAAGACTTCCAGACTCTTAGAATATTGGAAAGGAAATAAGCTTGGGGTTGCTAGTTAGGCAACTTTCCAACATTTCAGTGAATTCCACTCTTATTCCAAAGAATTGGCAAACAGCATTGTGCGAGCATACTCTTTTTTGAAGGAAATAACCTTGGAAAACACACTAAACAGGTAACCCTTTCTCATTATATTGGAATTATCAGAGTAACTCATGGGGAAAGCAAAGTCCAGGACTTCTGCTCTCCTATATTTTGGCTTAGACTCTCCCAAAGCTCTTCAAGCTTGGGCATGGGGGTCGTATGTATGATCCTCTTCTCTCACCATAAGGTTGACTCTGTTCAGGAACTCTCCTTTTCCTTCCAGAATGCTGGATTCCAAAAATATCAAACTCATTAGGCAGGTTACCCCTGAGCCTGGCACTGACCAGGTAATCTCCTTTATCTTGCTAAAGTATTAGATTATGGGATTTTGCTACTCAGGAATCCCTACTACCCCCTATATAGGAGACATGTTTAGAAACTCTCACCTTTGGCAACATGGTTCTCCTCTCTGTAGTTGCCTTCTCTTGGAGTAAGTTATACCACTACTTCTCCAAGTCTGGGGTTAAGAACACGGTGTCCAGAATTCTCATCTTAGGCCATGTGAAAAAAAAAAAGCATATATGGTTCCCATGTATCTTTGCCCCAGGATTCATGTTTTGTCTGCTACACTCCAGTTAACCCTAAAAAGGAACTGGAGGGGAGCAAAGGAACAAGAAAACTCTGATCTGGTAAGACCCACTCTTATAGGCCAGCAAAAAAGGTAAGTCTTCCTACCACAATCTATCCCACAGAGATTGAAGCCAATCTATTCATCTCTAATCGTTGAGGTCTGTCTTTTAGGAAATATCAAGGCATCTTTGTCTTCTATAGAAAATATATAATCATAACTCACTATCCTACAAGCTCATTCCATACCTACCCTGTATCTATACCTACTCATATATGCTTGCACACAGAGAAAATAAGAGGAATGTTTTTATCCAAGACCTCTGCATGCCATATTAAAATTTAGTAGGACACTGGAGACTGGTGTCTGATAGTAGACATATATTCCCTATTGATTATTTACATGAGGGTTGGTAGGCTCCATGCAACTGTGACTAAAAAATCCTCCCACTCTTAAGGAAAGAAAAGAAGAAAGTAGATTAGATTTGGGAATCATTTGTATAGAGGTGAGAGGGGATGAGATCAACAAGGGAAAAAATAGAGGAAACGTGGGTCTCAACCAGAGCCTAGGGGCTCCCCCCACTTTTGGTGAGCCCAAGAAAGTAGAAGATGAACCAGTGAAGTCTTGCCATATGAGAAGTTAGTGTCAGATAATAAGGAGAAGGATAGGAAAAGATAACAGCCATGTCAAAGCGACTGTTCCCGTGGTTAAGCAGGAAGGGATCACAGGAGAGTAAAGGTGGTGCTACTCACATGAAAGTGGGAGCCAGAAAGAGGGAGCAACTAGCCATCCCCTTCATCCAAGATTAATGCCTCTATCCACTATTAGAAGAATGTAATCCTAATATATTTCTATATAACCCCCTGAGGCCACTTAAAATGAGGATGGTAGCACATCGAAAACACAATTCTCTCTATAGATATACATTTGCTTTTTTAAAATTTTATTTTATTTTTAATTTAGGGAATAAAACAAGCATTTCTTTAACATTGTATAATAAGAAGAGATGATTGCATGTGAAACTGCAGATCTATTGTGTATAACTTGATGTTCCCTTTAAATGTATAATAAAGTTATCGTGTAAATTTCTGTTCCCTTTTTTCTTCTCTCCCCTCCCCCACCCTAGAGATAGCTACTGTTAGATACAAATATGTGTACACACACACACACGTAAAATCATTCTATACAAGCCTCCATCCATTCTTTCTCTGGATGCAGATAGCATCTTCATATGTCCTTTGTAGTTGATTTGGGTGTTTATGATATTCAAAATTACCTACTAGCTCAAAGTTGTTATTAAAACAATATTGCTATTACTGTATACAATGTTCTCTTGGTTCTGCTCATTTTGCTCTTCATTGATTCATGCAATTTTACCCATGGTTTTCTAAGAACATTGAGCATATCATTTCTTATAGTACAGTAGTATTCCATCTCAGTCATATATCACAACTCATTCAGCCATTCCCCAATTGACACTGGCTTTTATCATTATAAAATTCAATCTTGGAATATTATTTATTTTTTTTTAAAATATGTACTGGGCTTATTTTAAAATATTTTAGCTATTTAAGTGTTTTATTTAAAAAATAAACTATCACATAAAAGGAAAATGAAAAAGATGGACATTTTATACATGCACAAAAAGAGCCAGCCCAGTCACAATCCTTTGCAATAAACATCTCCCATTGAAGTGGAACTAAAATAGCCTTCTGTAGTATGAAATGCTATCTGTGCTCTTTCTCTCCTGGCCTTTTAATGTATCTAAAGCTGTTTTTCATTAAGATGTACAGGCACAAGCATAGATAGATAGATAGATGGATATATAGATAGATAGATAGATAGATAGATAGATAGATAGATAGATAGATAGACGGATAGACTGATAGATTGATAGATGGATGAATATACATACATACATAACTAAGGTATTATAGTATGACAAAGCTGTGAAAAGAAATTGTCTTTCATTGATGAGCAAAGTCATTTTAGATTATTATGGCATAAAACCAGGATATTTTAAAAATCTTGGTTATGGTACTAACTCTTTATAAAGTTTTAATCAATTCAATCAAATAGACATATATTAGCTATCTACCATGTATGTGCAAATTACTGTCCTAGGTTTGGGGGGGATTCAAAAATGAAAAATGATGTAATCTTTGCCATTGCAAAGCTTACATTCTACTGTAATGGGGGCAAAGGGGTTGCATATGACATACACAAATAAATATAATACAAAGTAAAGGGTTATAGGGACAAAGAAGAGATGCAGAGAAATATTTACAAAGATTTCATGAAGGAGAGACTACTGCCAGTGCCCTCCTAGCCTTCTGACTTCTAAACTTGTATGTCAACTCCACTGGTTTATCCTCTACCTGCTCCTGTCCCCAAAAGGAAAATGTCCCCCAGAGCTCTGGTCAAAACTCGCATTTCTTCTGCTTTCTCTCCCTTGGTGTTCAGTTATCATGTCATGTGTTCAGTTATCACCCCTATGCAGATGACTCCAAAATTTAATATATCCAACCTTTATCTCTATCCTACACTCCAAATCCCCATCTGGATTTGCATGCTCGACATTCCTACATTGGTATCCTACTAGAATTGCCAACTCAACGTGGCCAAAACCTAGTTTACTTATTT
Organism: Pseudocheirus occidentalis; assembly: GCA_028646575.1. Lineage (NCBI taxonomy): Eukaryota > Metazoa > Chordata > Mammalia > Diprotodontia > Pseudocheiridae > Pseudocheirus > Pseudocheirus occidentalis. Next base: position 110,114,493 of record CM053597.1, on the reverse strand, counting down.
ATTGTTTAATATTTTCATTACCCCACCCTACACAGTAAACATAATAATGGTAATGACCATTTTTGTTCTTGTTATTTCTGTGTCCAACTCTTTGTGGTCCCTTCTTGGCAAAGATACTGGAGTGGTTTGCCATTTCATTCTTCAGCTCATCTTACAGATGAGGAAACTGAGGCAAATGGGGTTAAGTGACTTGTCTAGGGTCACACAGGTAGCAAGTATCTAAGGGCACTTTTGAACTCAGAAGATAAACCTTCCTAATTCCAGTCACCCAGCTAGTAAGTGTCTGATATGTTCTCTTTTCTCACCTCTATCCCTTCAAATTCTCAGTTTCTTTCTAGACTCAATACAAATTCTATCTTGCACAAGAAGCCCTTCATGGTGTCCCCATCCTGAACCCTAGTTTCTAGAGCCTTTTTTGTATCTGATTTATGTCTATTTTTCATACATCTCTATATGTGCACATTGTTTCCCCCAACAGATTATAAGCTCTTTGAGGGTAGGATTGATTTTCCTTTTGCTTTGTATCCACAGTGCCTAGCAGGTATATCATAGAGGAAGCTTAATAAATATTTGTTGATTAATTTGATTTTATTATCAGGAATAAGACTATCAAAAAGTAGAATGGACTAATTTGGGAGATAGTAGCCTCTGCCTCATGAGGAGATTTTTAAGTAGAGGCTTGGTGACCACTTAATGGTATGTTTTAGTGGGGATTCCTTTTGCTTTGTGTTGAACTAGATCAGTGGTTTTCAACCTGTGGGTCACGACCCCTTTGGGGGTCGAATGGGGTTGCCTAAAACTATTGGAAAACACATATTGCTTAGGCAAAAATGGCTAATCTTAGTCTCACCTTTCCAGAGAAATTTTGCTATACCCTTGCCATACCACATGATGGTCTTAGGAACTGAGACACAGCTCCTCTATCCACTCCAGGCAGGTGTGCACACATGCAGATATGCCCACATGCGAGTATTAATGGGTGGATGCATTAGGAAGGTTGAGAACCATTGAACTAGATAGTCACCAAGCTATCATCCCATTGATGCTTTATGATTCTATGCTCCTGTAGACATCAGTCACAGCATCAACACATGTCCTCTATGGATGTGGACTAATTAGAAGACCTAGAACTACCTGGAGAATAATTCCTCATGTGGTATGGCAAGGGTATAGCAAAATTTCTCTGGAAAGGTGAGACTAAGATTAGCCATTTTTGCCTAAGCAATACCTGGATTTCCAAGGCCTCTAGTCTCACTTCCTTCTCATAGCCTGTATATTTACTCTGCTTGCTCTATGGATGCCCAGAAACATGCTTGGACACCTAGGCTCCTAGATGCCTTTACAGTCTCTCTTTATAGGACTCTCTCTTTCTCCCTCCCTCCCTCTCTCCCTCTCTTTTTCCCTCTCCCTCTGTCCCTCTCTGTCTCTCTGTCTCTCTCTCTGTCTCTCTCTGTCTCTGTCTCTCTCTGTCCTTCTCTGTCTCTCTCTGTCTCTCTCTGTCTCTGTCTCTGTCTCTGTCTCTGTCTCTGTCTTTCTCTCCCATTATCTGTTGTCCTACTGGAGGAACTATATTTTTTCCTGGCCAAAGGTACAATATCATCTCCTAGGGAAAGAAGTTCCTAACTGGATGGGTTTGTATCTGTTGCAAATTATCCTCAGAAATATAAGTTTGCCTTCCTTTGACCCTTGTTATGCTAGGCTTGGCATTTACAGGGATTAGCTTGTTATCTTTCCTTTTTTTATATCTACATTTTAGTTGATATATTTAGAGATCACTTAGTAAGCCTTCTCTTTCCTACTCTAGGAGTTGACTTTCCTAATCAGATCCATTTCCCAATGACTAGTTGTGTCTTTAAATCACTTTTGGAGCTAAATCCAATTCTACAACTTATTTCTCTAAATTCAGGACTTGATTCCATCCTCACAGCTCTAAAAATAACTGTTCCCATCTCCAAATATAGATCTTGGACAATTCCTTCTCAGGCCCTACCTATTGTGCTCCTGCATGCATATCATCATGTGAACCTCCTATTCAATGGTGATTTATCAAAAAAATAAAATACACACATACACACATATTATTTGTAATCCTCCATAAGCACACTCTTCTATATATGGGATTTCAAAGCAAGTTAAACAAGCATAATCCTTTCCTTCTAGGATTTACTCTCACAACCCAACAATAAAAATACTTTTAAAAATTAAAAAAAAAAACAACAATGGAAGAGACAGGATGCAAATACATAAATGCTAAAGGGTTTTAGAATTGGAAAGGGTATAACATCTCCTGGTCTAATACCCTCATTTAAACAGGAAAAGAAAAAGAAGACCCATTTAGATTCAATTCAATTTGGCAGACATTTATTAAATGCTAATGTAACCCCTGCCCCAAAGCCCATTATTATGGGACTCTCTCTGTATTGGTAGAGATAAATACCCTGCCCTGCATGAGGTGGGAGGAGGGGGAATTGAGGAGAGGGGAAAAAGTTCAGTTCAAGGCCAGTTCCCCTTTGGAACTCATCAAGCATCAAGTTGCTTCCGTTGCTTCTGGCTTCCAGCTTGGAAGAAGATGGGAAAGGTCAACCCTTCTTTAGGTTGCTGTCTCCATCAGTTTTCTATACCAGATACTTCAGGGAGTTTCCCCCGTGTGAGACCTAGGAAACTCTCTTGCTTGAGCTGAGTTATCTGACTCCCAATGGGAGAGCTCCTTCACTTTGTATTGCCTGGTACCTATTCTCCTGTGTATGCTTTCTCTGTTTTCTGTTTTGCTACTTGTTTGGATAAATGAGTTTACTTTGCTGTATTTGTTATGTGTGTTTATTGTGAACCTGAATATTTATTTGGGAAAAGTGATCAAGCTTTGGATATAGACTTTTGGGGTCTCCATTACCCCCAGAATTGACAAAGCAGTCAGAACTTAGATGGAACCCAGTTATATCTCCCTAGACCAACACAATTTAAGGGAACAGATGGACTTAATTCTAGCTTAGCATCTCCTCTCTTGAAGGAGAGCAGAGTGGTCTCAGCCCCCAATTCCCTGTTTCTCCTCCTGGCAGGAAAGACTGTCTTGGTGGGGAAAGGGGAGGGAGAGGTTAGAGATGTCTATTCTGCATCCCTTGGAGCCACTCAAGACAGCCCCTCTCTCCATTTACTATGTACAAAGCACTGTGATTAGCACTAGAATTATTAAGCCAAAAATAAAACAGATTAAGCCCTCCAGGAGTTTAGATTCTGCTAAGGTGTATTTATATACAAACAAGTACACCTAAAGTATATAGAAAGGAATTTTCCCAGGACAGTGCTAATAATTGGTCGAATCAATCAGAAAAGGCCTTCTGTCATTGGTATGTTGTCCTTTGGAAGAAGTTGTTTTGTTTGTTTGTTTGTTTGCTTGCTTTTGAGGAAAGGTCAAGGCATTTCGGTCACGGAAGATAGCCTTTGCAAAAGTGTGGTGGTAGATCGAAGACAGGAAGATAGAGTGTGTTGTATGGGGAACAGCTTAGCAAACTATTTTTCCTATAACCAAGGGTATATGAAAGGAGTAATATGAAAAAGACTAGAAAAGTAGGGGGTAGCAAGAATAAGATGCTCTAGATCTAGAGGTATGGAAGATGAAGAAACTGCTAGCAGTCTAGTTTGATTGGAGCTAGGAATGCATAAAGGGAAGTAACACAGAAGACCAGAAAAGTGGGTAGGAGCAAGACTGAAGGTCTCTAAAAAGCAGAATGAAGACTTTGCATTTTGTCCTAGAATCAATAGAAAACCATCGAAAATTTTGAATACTGGGGTGACATGCCCAGATATAGGTATGGTGGTACCAACTCAGATTGAAACCAATTGCTAAATTTTCCGTATGAGCATTTACACGTTGAAGATCACCAAAGGCTACAGATCAAAGATTTATTTAATTTTTTTTTATGATTGTCTAAACTTAAGAAAGTATTAATAATGAATATTCAACTAAAAAATGTGTTGCACATACATTAATTTTCCAAAGTTGGTTGTTAAACATTTAGCAGAACACCTCTTTATGCCTTAGGATGATCAGTTTAGCTGCTCTGTAGGAGGTGATTTTGAGAAGGGAAGGGCCCATTAGGAAGCTACTACAATGATCTAGATGAGAAGTACTGATGGTGTACACTAGGTTAGAGGCCATGTTGGTGGAGATGAGAGGATGGATGTGAGAAATGTTAAAGAGTTAAGAAGATGTGACAATTTATTGGATATGAGGGGAGCAAGGGAGAGGGACTCCCCAAGAATGGCTCCAAAGTTGGAAACCTGGGTGACCGAAAGGATGATGGTAACATCAACAGAAACAGCAGAGGAGGGATGTCAAACAACTGGAACTAGAATTTGGGTAGCCCAATAATCTTTCCATTATGCCATGTTGCTGTCTATTTGTATGACAAAATGAAAAATGACGTAGTAATCATTTTTATTCCTTATCCCCTAACCAATGGCTTGTTGATGTTATGTATCTGGTAGTGTAACATTTTCTCAGAGATCAAATTAACAAATCCTTTTTCCACTTTCTGTTCTAGTACCATGTATTTTTTCTTTGAAGGAATAAATAAGATCTAGGTGAATGTTTTGAGTACTAATAAACATAATAAGAACACTTGGGCATTTGAGTTGGAAGCTGTTGATGGAAAGTACCACACCCTGAAAAATAATTATAATTTATTATATTGATCAAACAAAGGTATTATTAACTGGCATTCCCCCCCTTTCCTCCCACCTCTTCTTCCTTTAGAGGTAGTTCAGCTCAGGAAGTAGGGCTAAATAGCACTATCCATTGTTCAAAGATATTTTTCATTTGTACAGTCACCCAAATGGCTTTGGCCAATGTTTTTCTCTTACTTTGAAATCAAATCCTTTTTAGATGTATGAAATTACATAGTCCTGTGGACTCACCATGATCTGCCACTATATTACAAGAATAGCCATTCAGTGTGTGGAAAGATAAAGCATTAAAACTTTCCTGGCCTATGGGAAAGATAGTATATGTACTCAGGAAAAATCAGCACTGTGTACTTCTTTAAAATGAGCCTAAGGATTTAGACCATAGTTAGTTAATTTTGGATAAATGAGGTATATTTATGGAACATAATGAGATACATAATGAGGATAATAGATGTTGCAAAATCACCTAATTTTTTTTTTCTTTTGAAAACCAGCAGGATTGAACTGATGAATCTCCACTATGAGTAAGGAATTTAGTGTGGAGGATAATTTTCAAAGCAGTCTGCTTAACGTCAAAGAAAATTATTCCTAATTGTTTTGTTTTACTTAATGCATAACAGTTTACTGAGAATCAGGCTTTCATCATTTTCTCCCAGGCAGGAGAGAGACTTGAAAGAAAAATGTTTAGTTGGGGAGAGATCATTGTTATTACAGAGCCTTACTGCTGGCCATGTCAATCCATGCCACAAGGCATGGTTATGGAAGAAATGCTAAAGAGAATGTATTTGCAGCATCTTTTAATTTACCTCCAGAAATGCAATCAACTATCCTTTAACTAGGCCACAGGAGGGATATGTTAAGGTTAGGGATTGGATTTGTGTTTGTTTCATTGGCATAGGGAACTCCCAGGTGAGGAAACTCTCTCTACCAATGTAGGTCAGCAATTTCTCTTCAATTTATGGTATTAAGTTGTCTAGATCACTGAGAGGCTATTTGACCTACCCAGAATCCCATGGCCAATGCATGTCAGAGGTAGAATATGAAACCAGGTCTCCTTGACTTCACGGATAATTTTCTATCCATTATACCATGCCACAACATAGTGTAATAGAACACTTTTAAGGGTGGTAGCAACATGAAGAATTCACTTAGATCATTACTTTCTGATACTTTTTTTAATAGGCCCTAGACTTTACTAATCTGGTCAAACATTTTCTAAAGATTTTTGACAACTGTATTTTGTTATAATTGGTTTCCTTTTTAATCACATATATTTTATTTTATGTACTTAAAACATTCTGAGAAAGGGTTGGTCCATAGGCTGCACCAGACTACCAAAGAGGTCCATGCCTGATGAAAGGTTAAAGACCCCTGATCTAGACAGTTGAGACTTTTGGATAAGTGAGTTATAGAAGGAACTATAGAAAACAGACATTTCCTTTACACACAGAGGATCACTGATAAAATAAAAATGTACTTTGAAATTGATCCCAGAGAGTCATAGTAACCTTTTATCCAAAGAGGCCACATTTGTGGATGTTAAGGAGCCTTTTACACTGTAGTGTGATATAGTCAAAAGGGCACTGGACTTGGCTCCAGATGTGCAAATCCAACACCACCACGTAGCAGTCCAATATGTAAAGAAAAGCAGTGGGAAGCACAATGGATTGGACTGGCAATATTGTACCCAGTGGGTTTCAGGTCCAATAAAGATCAGGTCCCAATGGGAAGTAGGATTAAAGCCATCTGCAAGAACATGAGTATCCCAACAGTATTGCTTTTGAGCCATACTAATTATATGACTCAAGAAAAGTCACTTAACCCTTTAACATCTCCAACAACTGTCTTTAAGTTTCAGAACAGTTGTGGATTGTTATTTGCAGAGGTATCTGTAGAGATTCACACTGGTTCCAAACTACAAAACTCTCTACACTAGTGAAATCATAATTCTGACCAACAACAAAAATAAGTGTGTCAAGTATAGCTCTAGGAATTGGGAATATAATAAGAATTCTTTTCTCAAAGAACTTATATCCTACCATGAACTTATATTTGTATCTATTTCATACATATATGTATACATATATAGATATATGTATCACACTTAACATAACTATGAGGGAGAAGGAAAGAGAGAGAGAGAGAGAGAGAGAGGGAGAGAGAGAGAGAGAGAGAGAGAGAGAGAGAGAGAGAGAAAGAGGTAGAGAGGGAGAGAGAGGGAGAGAGGGAGAGAGAGAGAGAGGGGAAGGAGGAAACTAAGAGAGAGAGAGATACAGATAAAAGTAGCCCAAGGTGGTGAATTGGGAAAGGACTCACAAAAGAGTAGCTCTTCAGTTTAGAATTCAAGAAAGCCAGGAAGTGTAAAAGCTCCAGTTGGATTTTTTTCATAGAATGTAATGTTTTGAGGGCAAGTATTGCTCTATGTTAGTTTTTGTGTCTATAGCACTTACTACATAGCAAGTGCCTGATGAATTCCTATTGATTGGTAAGAGATAGAGGTGTGTTGGGGTGGCTAGGTGGCACAGCAAGTAGAGCACTGGTCCTAGAATCAGGAGGACCTGAGTTCAAATTCAGCCTCAGACTCTTAACATGCTTACTAGTCGTGTGACTTTGGGCAAGTCACTTAACCCCAACTGCCCTCCAAAAAGGAAAAAAAAAAACAGATGGAGATGTGAATGGAGGACATTCCAAGCACTGAGGACTTTCTATGAAAATGCAAAGCGACAGGAGATGGAGTGCCTTGTATGGACAAATAGCAAGAAGGCCTATAGACTGAACTATAGAGTGAGTACAGAGTTTTTTGTTGTTTGTCCTTCACTCTTTTTTAAAATTTTAATATAAATTCTTATTTGTTTTCTTGTTTACGTCATTCATTTCCCTGAGATTTTTGAGTTGCAAATTTTCCCCCGTTTTTCCCCTACCCCCAACCCAAAACAGCTATCCTACTGTAAAGCCCCTCCCCTGATCTGCTCTCTTACTTTCTGGTAGGGCAGGGAGGGTCTCCCTACCCCGGCCCCTGTATATCTTAATTCCTAGTTGCAGGTATTGCAGAGCTTTAAATTCTAGATTCTTTTGGTTCCTCCCTTGT
>CM053597.1:110011955-110106222 GCA_028646575.1 Pseudocheirus occidentalis | reverse complement strand
TTGGGGATCTTTTTCAAGAGGTGATTGGTGAATTCTTTCCAGTTCTATTTTACCCTCTGGTTCTAAAATATCAGGGGAATTTTCCTTGAGAATTTCTTGAAGGATGCTTTCTAGTTCTTTTTTTGATCATGGCTTTCAGGTAGTTCAATAATTTTTAAATTGTCTCTCCTGGATCTATTTTCCAGGTCAGTGGTTTTTTTCAAGGAGATATTTCGCATTGCCTTCTATTTTTTCATTTGTTTGGATTTGTTTAGTAGCATCTTGATTTCTCATAAAGTCATTTGCTTCCATGTGCTCCATTCTAATTCTGAAGGAATTATTCTCTTCGGAAAACTTTTGAGATTCTTTTTCCAAGTGGCAAATTCGACTTTTTAAGGCATTCTCTTCTTTGGCTTTTTGGGCCTCTTTTGCCATTTGAGTTAATCTCTTTTGTAAGGTATTTTCCTCAGTCAGTCTGTTGACTCTCTTTTCATGATTTTTTTTTGCAGCATTCTCATTTCTCTTCCCAATTTTTCCTCCACTTCTCTTATTTGGTTTTCAAAATCCTTCTTAAACTGCTCTGTGGCTTGTAACCAGTCTACATTTTTCTTGGAAGCTTTTGGTGTGGGAGTTCTGACTATGTTGTCTCCTTCCCATTCCATGCTTTGTTCCTTTTTGACCCCAAAAAAGGAATCTAAAGTTATATTGCTGTTCTTACTTTGCTTACTTTGCCTGCTTATGTTGCCAGTCAATTACTTGACTTTTTAGCTCTGTGGAATTCTGCTTCCAGAGGGGAGGGCTCTGTCCCAAATTGCTGGGGTTTTCATAGCTGCTAGAGGTATTAGGAGACCGCTGCAGCCCCCACCAGCTTTGGCTCACTGAAAATGCACCCCAGGACTGCCACCCAAGACCATGATCCAGATCCAGACAGCTCAAAGCAAGAGCGCTTAACTTCTGAATGATTGCTTGCCCCCGCCCCCTCCCTCCCCTTGCAATCTGCAGGCCCATAGCTTCTGAAGCAGCCACATGGAAGTGGCTGCAGGGATGTGGAGGTAGTTTGGCCCTACTGCTTTTCTCCCCCAGATTTAGCTGAGTTTCACTGACCTTTCACTTAGTCCTTATTTCTTAAGGCTTGATAATTCCGGAAATCACCACAGCTACGGTACATCCACTCTCCTGAAGGCTTCACCCACAGCTTGCCCTGACTTCCTGGGATCAAGCCATGGTTTCAGACTGAGCTGGTTTTGGCTCCCAGTGCTCTGTGATGAGCCCTTCCTATTCCACCTGCTGAGCTGCCTTCAGTGGGAGAAGTGTTTTTCTGTAATGCTGTGAGTTCTAGAGCCCTAAAATTTGTTTAGAGTCATATTTTATGGGTATTTGAGGTGATTATGTGGGACTGCCGTGTTCCTGCTTCTGCGCTGCCATCTTGGCTCTTCCCTCCTAGAGTAGGTTTTCTGACTCACTGTCCAGTATTTTAGATGATCTTCATCACCACCACTGTCAATTGTAATTGATTTAATATTTTTTTAATTCTAAAAAGGAGAGGCAGCATTATATGTTGGTGAGAGGTGTTGACATTGAAATCAGGATTCAAGTCCCTATGGCAAATAGGAATTTGACCCTTGGTATCGACACTTATCCCTTGCCATTTGCTGCATTTTGAGTAACTGAGACTGCAGAATGGGTGCAGAATCTGCATTATGCTTGGGGTTTCCTAAGCCAATGAAATAACACATTAAGTCTAAAATGATATGCAAATGATGATAGGGTAACTATTGGCAAGGGTAAGTGAAGCATTAAAGTTCTTAAAGGAAGCTTTTAATGTGAGAATATTGATTTAGTATTTTAGAACCAAATAAAACCCCTCTTTTTCTTTAAATACCATGAATATAAATGTAATCATCTCATCTTTAATCAGTATTGGTCAATGCTGATTAATTTAAGAATGATGAGTTTGTAGTAGTAAAGTAATGAATCCATTTCCATTATGGGTCTGTACTCTCTCCACCTTTCAATTTTATAAATTTGGACTTTTGTTGTTAAGATCATAGAACTCAGAAATAGAAGGAATTGGAGATCTTTGAGTCCAACTCCCTCATTTTATAAATTAGGAAACTAAGGCCAAGAAAGTGATTTGCTCAAGGTCATATAATTTATTAATGATATAAAAGATTTGGAATTCAGACTTTGGTCCTACAGTACACTTAGTACAGTGCCTGGCATAGAGTAGACATTTCACAAGTGCTTATTCATTCATAGATTGATGTGTCTCCTGGTTCCACGTCTGGCTCTTTTCACTAGACTCTGGTTGCCTTGATGGGATTATTATTAAGGAGTTACTATGTGCATAACTATGCTAAGCATTAGAGGTTCTCATGGGTCATGGGTTTATGGTCTTATTAGGAAGAAACAGTACATACATAAGTAGTGATGATATAGGTCATGTTCATGTGTAAGAAGCAGAGATCAAAATACTTAAAATGGGTCACTCCTGCATTAAAATCCTCATGAAAATCAGGTAAATATATTTTCAAATTGTCGAACTTTTTCTCTTTCCCTCTCAGGTGGCCAACATCGAAATGTGCAGCCTTTTAGTGATGAAGATGCATCAATTGAAACTATGAGCCATTGCAGTGGTTTCAGTGATCCTGCTAGTTTTGCTGAGGATGGTATGCTTCCTTTTTATAACAGTAGATTTTGCTTCAGATGAAAGGGTGTTTTTTAAGGTATAATAATGGAAAATCTTTTTAGAAACTTAGACAAGCAATTGCCGTATTCCTTCTTCTTTTTATTAAAGCTAAAATTTCTTGGCTTATTTCATTAGGGCCAGAAGTCCTTGATGAAGAAGGAACTCAGGAAGATTTAGAATACAAACTGAAGGGGTTAATTGACCTAACATTTGACAAGAGGTAAGTAGCATTTGCAGGGGAAAATCATGTGGGACATTTTAATTACTTTACTTTTAAGTAGGTAGATCTCTACGGTATAGATACGGTATATTTTTCCTAAGGCCCAAGCTATCAGATTTTGAATTTTTTCTTTTTCTTTTGGACTCTGAACCCAGGCTATGAAATTAATCATCTGAATATAGATAAATGGATTAAAATGAGTAATTTTTTAGAATGGTGTTCACATGCAACTTGTAGATGTCTAGATTTTTTAAAATTATTGAAATGTTTTGGCATGATGAAAATTAATTTTTAACCAGAAGACACAAAAATATTCTTAGCTTTGTCTTCCTACCTGGTAATGTGATAAAAGAGGAAAGTGGAGAAAACAAATCTATTGAGTACTTTCATAAGAACCATGTAGTTTTTGTGTGTATTTTTAGATTTTATTAGAAAATACTTGAAATGTATAGAGTCCTAAAATGATAAAAAATGAACTAACAAATATCAGTCTAAAAATATTTTAGCTTTATTATGTCCATATATTTTATTTTCTTCAGTGCAAAGACAAGGCAGGCTGCTCTTGAAGGCATTAAAAATGCAATGGCTTCTAAAATTCTCTATGAATTTATTCTGGAGAGAAGAATAACATTAACAGACAGCATTGAACGCTGCTTAAAGAAAGGTAATACTTTTAAAAATTGCTAACAGTCATAAACAATTATTTTGCACCTTCCTTAGAATAATGGCCATAATAATTGTGGGTGGCCTTACTTTGAGGTGACTGTGAATGGTTGTGGTAAGGTTTTTTCCTGAAGGTTTCTGATAATCTTTATACTGAGGCAATTGAGATAGATACATTATGCCTTAATCTGTCTATTCAGGAGGACTCAATACTATTTTTCAACTGTTTAGTAGCCAGCTAGATTACTGTGGACAGGCATTTAGTAGAAGTTCTTGAATCTTTTTTTAAAGCATTGAACATAACTAACATAGTGTTTGTGATTGTTGTATATATTACGGATGTGAATTACAGAACTTTAGATGTTTTAGAACCCATTCCTTATATTTAAAATTTAAATTTTTTTTTTTTTTGCTTTTTGGAGGGGGGGGCAGGGCAATTGGGATTAAGTGACTTGCCCAAGGTCACACAGCTAGTAAGTGTTAAGTGTCTGAGGTCAAATTTGAACTCATGTCCTCCTGACCCTAGGGCCAGTGCTATATTCACTATGCCACTTAGCTGTTCCTAAATTCTCTTTTAAAGTATCCACTATTAATTTGCTTTAATTTTACTTAAATGTATAGAAATCTTTAGTTTCCATAATTCTCAAAATACTGCTTTTAGTTACCACTCATATAAAAATAAATTTTTGTCATATGCAGTTTTACAAATAAAAATTCTCAGCTCTCAAGAATTACAAAGAGAGTTCTATACAGACTGCCAGCTCAGGAATTTCCCCTTTTATTCTAAATCCAATCCCCCATCCTTCCCCCCTTCCCTTCTCCCCTTTGGCTTATTTATCAATCTATTATCCAAACATGTCTCCATTTAGGTAGAAGCAGTGACTAGTGATAGAGGGCTCTTCAGGCATACTTTGAGGATGGACTGTGGAGAGGGATGGTACTAACCCTAAGAAAGAAAAAATATACAAATAAATATGTATTTTGTAAGAAGACCAAGGCCCTGTTTAAAGATGTAGTTTAGGTTAAGCAGTAATATAAATAATCTGAAATGCTTTGGAAGAAATTAGTCAACAAGTGGTTATTAAATTCTTTTTGTTACTGTTACTTTAGTTGTCTGAATTTTTGTGACCCCATTTGGGGTTTTCTTGGGAAAGATACTGGAATGGTTTGCCATTTTCTTCTCTAGCTCATTTTACAGATGAGGAAACTGAGGCAAACAGGGTTTAAGTGACTTGCCCAGGGTCACACAGCTAGTAAGTGTCTAAGGCCGTATTTGAACTCAGGAAGATGAGTTTTCCTGACTCCAGGCTTCACACTGTATCCGCTGTGCCACCCAACTGCCCTAAGGTCTTATTTAATTTTCATGTTTTATTAAATTTTGAGTCTTTATTGACTACACAGAGGCTACAAAGATTATTTGTTTTAACTCTGCATACAACACTTAATAGGAGCTTGGGGTATAGGCATTATAAAGTCAAATAAGACAATTATAGTGTTGCCATTTTTAGAAAAATGGTGATCGTCTCTCCTAAATCAAGGTTAATTAGCTTGTGGCCCTTGCATAGTCACCTAGTTATATTTTTATTTTTGTTTCCTCTCTAGGAAAAAGCGATGAACAGCGTGCAGCTGCAGGACTGGCATGTATTCTTTGTGTACAGCTGGGGCCTGGAATTGAAAGTGAAGAGGTTTTAAAGACTCTTGGACCTATTCTAAAGAAAATAGTTTGTGATGGAACAGCTAGTATCCAGGCTAGACAGGCTGTAAGTATTATAAGTCAATGTTCCCAGTTTAAGTATTCCCCAGGGGAACCCCGGCATAAGCCTCGCATGTATTTTAATGTACTTCTCCTTTGATAACCATCTCAGTTTCTTCTTAGTGGTTGTACTTAATGATGATTTTTTTCCTTTAGTTTTAGGGACATTTAATATTAATCAAATTATATCTCTTGCTTCTTTATTTTTTGAGATTTTTTTTCTTGAATCTTATTTAGCAGATTTTTGAAAATTAAACTGTTGTACTATTAAGATTTCTGAAAGTTAAACTATGTCATACTATTAAATAATAGAATCTGTTACCAAGAAAGGTTGTTGGAAATCTCTTAATATAATCCATCCTATCCTCTATCTGCTTTGAATAGTTTAGGACAAGCTATGGAAGTAGTTAAAAAAAAAATTCTGGTTACTCACCTAGGTATTTAGCAGGAATAAATGACAGTTTTTTGTTTTTCCAGATAGGGCTGAGAATCAGGAATACCTTGAAGGGCTAGGATTTAATCTGTACCATAATTGCTCCATTCTTTGGTTTGTCTAGCCCTGTCTACTCTTGGTCTTTACCAGTGGAAGCACTTCAGTTAAGTGCTCTCTTCCTCTTCAGATGCTCACATATATACTTATCTCTTTTATTCCTCAAGTAGAATGTGTGCTGCTTGAGGGGGTACACCCTTTGCTTTGGACCTTTTATCTCCAGACTTTAGAAGAGTGCCTTATCTAGAGTTAATAATGCTTGTTAGTTTGGATTTGATTGATTACTTGGACTACATAAGATTCAGAGGTGTTTTCAAAGTTCTTCTGATTTAGAAAAATACTGTTTAAAAAATCTTAAGTGCTAAAACTCAAATTTTTATAGAATAAGGATTAAAAATGAAGACACTAGTGCCAATTCTGCCTCAGATGCTTATTAGATATGTGACCCTATTGGTCACCTAACTTATCCCGACTCACTTTCCTCATCTGTTGGACTGGATGTGGCCTTTCAGATCTGTTTCAGTTCTAAAACTATAATTCTCTGACTTGGTAACTAATTAGGATTAGGGATTAGTTTCAAACTTGTTGTTTTAAATTGTATATTATTGATTTTATCTTAAAAGTCTGGTATTCCATAGAAAAAATAATTTATTGTCATGAAAGTGACAGCAATTACAAAGAGCTTGATATTATGTAATTAGGATAGGTCATTATCAGGCGGAAGGAATCTCAACTTGACCCAAGAAAATTCTGGGCCTGAGGATTAAGGACAAAAGAGCAAAGAATAAACTTCTCTGGAATCAGCAATTAACTTTGAGTTAATTTTTAAAACAAAAAATCTGTTCTTGAGCATTTAAAAAATTCTGTTTTGTTCACAGATGATAACACGTAGATTGATTTTAGTAGAAAAATGCCGTTTTTCTTTGTTTCTACAAAAGAGAGATTTCTAAACTTGATCTGGCATGAAAATCTAATTGATTGATTATATAAATTAATATGTAGAAAAATATATCAGCAATAGGTGCTGAAGAACAGTAATTTCTTTTTAACCTTTTCCCTTTTGTTTATCAGCATTTTATGACATTTCTTGATGAATTGTATAAGATTTCATTTGATATGATTAGGGAGAGGAGGTAATGGAAATAGTGGTCTTTCTTGATTATGGGGAAAGAATTCATGGCTTCCATTAATACAATTATATTATTTATTTGAGTTAGACTTGTGAAGCTGTTTAAAGAAAAATAGGATCATGCAATGATTTGCCAAGTCCCTGATCAAATTCTGACAGAGCCAGAATTAGTCCCCAAGTATGTTAACTCCTGGCTCCAGTGCTTTTCTGCAGCGCTGCTCTTGGGGACTTCAGAAATAGATATCATTTAAACAATTTTCTCACGAACTTAAATTATACTTTAATTAGAAAACCTTCAATTAAATAGAAATAAAATAGTAAGAATTAAATTACCTCCCTTCTCTTCTGTGTTTAGTGTGCAACTTGCTTTGGAGTTTGCTGTTTTATTGCCACAGATGACATTACTGTAAGTATAAAACTTAAAATACATTTTATTATGTTTCTAGTACAGGGGTGGGGAACCTTCGGCTTCAAGGCCACATGTGGCCCTCTGGGTCCTCAAGTGCAGCCCTTTGACTGAATCCAAACTTCACAGAACAAATCCCCTTCATAAAAGGATGTGTTCTATAAAACTTGGACTCAGTCAAAAGGCCACAGCCAAGGTCATAGAGGGCCACATGTAACCTCGAGGCTGCACGTTCCCCACCCCTGGTCTAGTATAATAAAATTTAAATTGGTCATCTTAATTTATGTTCTTGTGAATTAGGAGTTATATTCAACTATGGAATGTTTGGAAAATATCTTCACCAAGTCATATCACAAAGAGAAAGACACTAATGGCATCTGCAGCACCCCTAATACAGTGCTTCATATCAGCTCTCTTTTAGTGTGGACATTGTTATTGACTATCTGCCCAATCAATGAAGTGAAGAAAAAGATCGAGATGTATGTATTTAATTTTTATCTGATTTCCAGAAAACAGTATTTGTTTTCTGATTTCATTTAAAATTAATTTCTTGTAAATAGTCTAATAACAACTAACTGTGTTTTCTAGGCATTTACACAAACTTCCAAGCCTGCTCTCTTGTGATGATGTGAACATGAGAATTGCTGCTGGTGAAGCTTTGGCTCTTCTTTTTGAACTTGCAAGAGAAACTGATAATGTAAGTATGTCAGGAGCTTATGGCATAGTTGCACTAGATTCTTTTACCAGCCTTTTGGATTTAGAATTGTAGGTTCTTACTTATTTGAAGAATTGGTATACCTTAAGGGGAAAAAGAGATAGTTTCAGATAGTTACAGGTAGGTTCAAGAATTGCAAGCTCATTTGGTTGGTATAAATACCTAAAAAATCTCAGAGAAGTAATAATGTTACATACAACTTATGTAGTGTTTTGTGGTTTACAAAATGCTTTTACAATATCTCTCTTTTGATTCCCTAATTCTAAAAGGTAGATGGGGCAAGTGCATGTTAAGCTAAGTAAATAGCCTCAGAGAAATTAAATGATTTTTTTTTTCTCAGATCACAGTATCTGTTGTTCAGTCATTTTTCATTTGTGTCCAACTCTTTGTGGCCCCATTTTGGGCTTTCTTGGCAGAGATACTGGAGTGGTTTGTCATTTCCTTCTCCAACTTATTTTAAAGATTGAGGGAACTGAGGCAAGCAGGGTTAAATGATTTGCCTAGGGTGACATAGCTAGTAAGTTTCTGAGGCCAGATTTGAACTCAGGTGTATGAATCTTCCTGACTGCAGGCCCAGCACTCTTATCCTCTGGGCCAACTTTGCTGCCAGTTTCTGAGCAGGACTCAAAATCTTGCTGATGCCAAGTTCAGTGAAATTAGCCTTGGCATGATACAAGCTCATGGTAAGAGTAGTAAGACTGATACTGCTAATTCTTTTGGTAAGGGACAGATTGTTAGTTCGACATAAAATTTAGCATCTAGTAGAGTAAAAAGCTATTACAAATATTTTTCTACATGTAGCTCCTTTTCTTTTTCCTTTGATCTTTTTTGGATATAGACCTAGTGGTGGCATTGTATATACACAGTTTTATAGCCCTTGGGCATAGTTCGAGATAGTTCCTAAATTTTTGGTTTAAAGTTTAATTAGGAAGGTGGAAGTGTTAGTTTTCAAAATATTTTGGGTCAGTTGAATACTTGAAAGGGGAAAGGCAAGCAGCTTGTGCTCACTACATATGCTACAAATCTGTTTCATCGCTGCCCTCACTGTGGCATGGCAGTCCTTTGGGTATTTCCCTGGTTGACTTTTATATTCTTCGTAGTGGATATCTAGACATTCTCTCTTCTCAGACTTTTTACATTATCTCCCCGCCTTGATCTTTAGTAAGTCTCTGTCTTCTTTTTGACTAATGACATAGAAGCTTATGTTGCAAGCTACTTTGTCTTTACTCTTCATACCATTACCCCATTATCTCTTCCTTTCCTCCAATTTTTGATAAAGGCTGTTCTTGTGTCACAGTCACTGTACTTGGGAACTTGTTACCCTTAATCATTTACTCTTTTTTATCCACTATCTCCTTTTATGTCCCCTTAAAAACATACCTAGTTCTCCTTCTTCCTTAAAAAAAAAATCTTGCATTGACCTTGCCATTCTACCAGGTGATCATCCTCTGTCTCTTCTTCCTTTGACAGCCAGACTTCTAGAAGGGATTGTCTTTATTAATTTTCATTTCTTTTGCTTATTTTCATTTCCTTTCACTTTGACTTCAGCACTACTACTCACCTGTGATCTTATAAATGCTAAACCCAGTGCCTTCTATCTCAGCCCTCATTCTGTTTGACATCCTACCTGTCTCCTTTTCAGTCTCCTCCCCTGCTGGATCCTCATATTCCCAAACTTCTGTCCTCCCTACATGTTTTCCCTGGGTTATTATATCAGTTCCTATGGGTTCAGTTATCTGATTGTAGTTGACTGCCAGTTTATACCACCTATTTGCCATTTAAGATTGCCTTGTGGAGTGTTTTGTTTTGGGTGTATCTGCCTCCTTTTTCCAACTCTAAAGTTCTACTGAGTAAGGCCCATGTTGTATCTCCTTCATTGCTGCCCAGTGCTATAGACGGACTTGGAATGCAGAGTAAGGTTGAACCAATCTATATGAATGAATTTAGAAGAGGAAAGGCAAACTGCTTTATCTGAGAAAGTGTTTGGCAAATAAATGGTCTCCTGCATTTGGTGTTTACATGTCAACATGCTTATGTATATATACTAAAATCTCACCTAAATTGTGGGAATAGTTGGAAGATGGTGCTTGTTTTTCCAAACTGAAAAGCTCTTTACAATGTGATCTCCAGAAAAAGTTAGCAATATTACCAGGAAAAACCGATTTTGTTTTCTTTACTAGGATTTTTATTATGAAGACATGGAATCTTTGACTCAGAAGCTCAGAGCTTTGGCTACAGATGGGAATAAACATAGAGCCAAAGTTGACAAAAGGAAGCAGCGGTCTGTCTTCAGAGATGTTCTGAGAGCCGTGGAGGTAATCTTAAATTCTTTGCCCAGTTTATGTGAGTCTGGAGCTACTTTATAGTCACTATTAACCAGAAAAGTGTTGTGATTATTATATACTCTTTAGAGTATAGTGTAATGTATTCTAATAAAGAATGAGATTTTTTTTTTTTTTTTTGCTTTTTGGAGGACAGTTGGGGTTAAGTGACTTGCCCAAAGTCACACGGCTAGTTTTTGTGTCAAGTGTCTGAGGCCGGATTTGAACTCTGGTCCTCCTCACTCCAGGGCAAGTGCTCTATTCACTGTGCCACATAGCCGCCCCGAGAATGAGATTTCTTAAAGTGAGTTAGAGCCACAGTAAATTAAAAGATTACCACTTTTCATTTTTCAAAGTAGTTTTGTGTATTTTCTCATTTGATTTTTTTCAATGAAAAATACTGAGGCAGAGAAGATCAGTATAATTCCCATTTTATAGATGAGGAAACTAAGGCGCAGAGAGGTAATGGCTAGTTTAAATCAGTTATGTAACTAATTAGTGGCAGAGCTGGGATTAAAATTTACAGCTTCTCTCAACCTCATTTTTGTCCTTAGATTAAGCTGTTTGCCTAGCCTAGCTGTACTAACTACTGTAGATTTTTAGCTATATGGCTTTGAGCTACGTGACATTAGATCAGTGGTTCTCAACCTTCCTAATGCCACGACTGTTTAATACAGTTCCTCATGTTGAATCATTCAGTAAATTTCACTTTGCATCAGCTTATGCAAATCTTTCCAGGTTTTTCTGAGAGTATCCTGCTCCTCATTTCTTATAGCACAGTAGTATTCCATCATAATCACACAGCATGATTTGTTCAGCCATTCCCCAGTTGATGGGCATCCTCTCAATTTCCAGTTCTTTACCACGTAACTTTTTTTAAAAAATTCCTTTTATATCATTCATTTGAGGGTCTTGGGTTGAAATAATCAGTTGCTTTTATGCCTTTTATGCCTGGCATATAGATACTTAATAAATACTTGCTAATTGATCCTCCTGTGCGCATTTTGTGTTTTATTGTAATTTTTCATTGTTTTGCTCTTAAAATAACACTTAAGCTTTCACATCAATAAAATAAAAGAATTTAAAACTAAGGTGATCTCCAAGGACCTTTCAAACTATAACCTTTTAAAAATGTATTCATGTTTCAAGTATCATGGATAGGAAGCCAAGTCACTTTTTTGCAAAACTGCTTAGCAGTTCATTTATTTCATCATGCATATTTACATCTGTGTGGTTAGAAATTTAATTCTGAAGAAAATGCCTTAAGTTTTCCTTTTTTTAAAAAATAGGAGCGCGATTTTCCAACAGAAACTGTTAAATTTGGACCTGAACGTATGTATATTGATTGCTGGGTCAAAAAACAAACTTATGACGCTTTTAAGGAGATTCTGGGAACAGGGATGCAGTATCATCTACAGGTGAGTTGCTTATTATTGTCTCCATATTTTGTTTGTAAATTTTTGAGCATTTTGTGAAGTTCCAAATTTTTAACAAGTTTAACTTGTATTGGGGATGCAAATGAATGCTTTTTTATCTAACATTTAAAAGTAAATAGATTTTTCTGATATTAACACTGTACACTTAGGAATATCTTTGTTTCAGTCTTCCATGATTTCCCTATATAGAAATCAAGGTAAAAAAAAAGTTTCTGTGCTATAAATGTAAGACCTAAGGATAAGGACCAATTATTTTATTGGTATAGCAAATTCTACTGGGTAAAGAAACTTCCATTACCAATGCAGCTCATCACCTTCTTTGCAACTCTTTTGTCTTAAACAGTTTCTTGGAATCACTATGATTAAGTGTCTTGTCCAGGATTATCATAGCCAGGACTGGAACCCCTGTTTTCTTGCCTTTAAGCCTAGGACTCTATTCACTGTGCCTTGTTGCCTTTCTTTAAGTGTAAAACATGGGTTGGAACAATTTGATATGAGTCCAAAAATGGAAAACTGGTTGAAATTTGTATTTATGCTGTCATTCTTTAAGGTTCCTATGTAGTATTTACTGACAAACCTTAAATTCTCATTCATTTATTTTTTGTTAGTCAAATGAATTTCTTCGGAACATATTTGAGCTTGGACCACCAGTGATGCTTGATGCTGCAACTCTTAAAACAATGAAAATTTCTCGTTTTGAAAGGGTAGGTTTTAAAAGCCTTATTCAGTCCATTAAAGAAAAATAGAACTAAAAGTAACATTTGTACTATAGATAGGTTTTAGCCATATCTTCCAGTGACTTGGACTTAATGATTTATGTTACTATGATGACAATGTTGATGCTGTTTCTATGACTTCTGTTTTATTTTAGTTGGGTTGGGATTTTTTTTTCATATTCCTGAACTATGGTTTGGTTGACTAAATCCTTTGCATGGTCTACCTGACTTGTTTGTGGGTGCACATGCACACACATACACATATACACATAGGTATTTATTATACATATAAGTATACATTACACATGACCCCCTTGCCCTCAAACACAGTTGGCCACCTAGGAATGACTACACCTATTTGTCTTAGCTCCTTATATTTGAGATTTCTCTCCTTTCCATTCCTTTTATCTTCCCCCTGACAACTGCATATCCTGCTACTGTCCGGGATTCATCCTAATCTCTTAGGTTCTTGCTTGTCAAGAATGAAAGGGGAAGTGAGAAAGAATAGAGCAGAGGTCAGAGGCATGTTTGTAGTATTCTAAGTTAGAAATTGTACTTATAGCCTCATGAAGTCTTTGTATTCTAACCATAACATTTCTAGGAGAAAATTCATACGGTTTCAAACAGCCAGTTTTTATAAATCAGCTTTTGTAACACAGTTCTTTTCAATGTTAGGCCAAAAAGTTTATAAAGTTTAGCTATATGAGCACATACAAGTTTTACTTGACTTCTTGTTGTTCTTTTGTTTGTTTGTTTTTTAGCATTTATATAACTCTGCAGCATTTAAAGCTCGAACAAAAGCTAGAAGTAAATGCCGTGACAAGAGAGCAGATGTTGGAGAATTCTTCTAGATTTCTGCTATTTGAAGACAACTACTTATTTCCTAATTCAAGATCTTTTCTATAATTTCCAAAGTATTTAACAATTTTTATCATGGGGGTGGGGACAGGGTGAACATGTAACTTAGATAAATTTTGTAATAGGGCCTAAATTCCTTATAACATTTATTAATGCAGTATTGCAAATGAGTATAATTATTGAAGCTTCTTTGTATATAGAATTAGTAAACTTTTAATAAAGTTTTTATAATATTTGATCAGAATCCATTTATGAAGCAGGGCAAAAATTCTTATGGTTCACCCCAGATAATTCCTTGAATTAAAATGGCATGTTATAAATTGTACAAGGACACACACCCACACCTTACACTCTTTGGTGTCTAGAAATGTTAATTGACTATTACCAATCCAAATTCCTACTCCTTACAGTTTATAAATTTCAGCCATACGGTAGAAAAATAGTAATTTAATTTGGAAAGTTTCTTAGCCTCTTAAAAAGCTGCTATATTTGCCCTTTGAATGGAGTTTGATAATTATAATTGTTCAGTTGGCACACTGAATTCCCTTGCACAATATGTGCAAACTTTCAGCTACATAAAGGCATTAGACAACAGTGCTCTTGGTATTAAAGAAATGGTATATGCCATATCACTTATTAAAACATCTTTAAAAGCAAAAACACAGATTTTTATCTCCTGTGTAATACCATGTGTTCATTGCTTTAAAATAAAAATCGTTTCTCATTAAG
Source organism: Pseudocheirus occidentalis (assembly GCA_028646575.1). NCBI lineage: Eukaryota > Metazoa > Chordata > Mammalia > Diprotodontia > Pseudocheiridae > Pseudocheirus > Pseudocheirus occidentalis. The sequence goes on along the minus strand of CM053597.1, from coordinate 110,092,118 downwards.
TGTTTCTTTTTTTTCCACAGTGGAAAGTGTTTTATTAATTGAGGTATAAATAGTTGTAATTAACTTTGGAAGAACAAACAGGTTTAATCCTCATACTTATGTCTTACGTGATGCTAATGACTGACTAATAACAGGACTGATTAGGTATCTTCTTGAAATATTTTTTTCCTTTACAAGTAGACCAAAAAAATTTAAAATCAACTTTCTAATATCCTAGTTCCTTTGAACTATTCTAGAAAACATTGTTTAAAAGTTTGAAACTCATTAAAAATCTAGAATGTATTGTTGGCAGAATTAGTGACCATGTAGAAATTATATGATGATCAGGTAGCCAGAATGGCTTCCTCAGACAGTAAGTCTTGATGCATTATTTCTTCTTTTTTATAGCAGTCCAATGTTAGATTAGTAATTAAGGAAATGAATTCGGCAAGGTTAACTGCTTTATTAATATTTTTACTAATGATTTGGATAAAGATAGAGATGGCAAGTTGATCAAAGAGCATTGAGGCCCATCTGATAATTAAGACAAGTATTAATAGGGGTAAAGTTAAAGCCATTAATCTGAAAAAAGTTTGTGCAAGCTTCATATATGGAAACAGTATGATATGACTGCTGAATAATAGCTGATATTTACTTGACATGACTGTTAGGGTAACATTCCCTTGAGCCAGTTGCCTAACTAACATTCATATTGACCAGCTGAATCCCCAGAGAGAGGTTCCTTTCTTTGGCATCTAGGTGTAAATCTAAGGGGTTGAAGTTTCTAGCTCCTTGATGAGCTCCAGTCTTGTGTGCCCTATCAGTCATCAACCAATTGACATTCATTAACTTACTGTGAGATATTTACCATGAAGATAAGAGTAATGGCAGTAGATACACAGGAATTCCCCCCTCTAAACCAGAAGGTGCCCTCTTCCCTCTGCATACACACAGCCCTTGGGAGAGTGGATTGGCCCTAGGCGTCCATTCCTGGACTTCCCAGCAAGCTCAGTTTGGGGCAAGGAATTGACAGTAGATAAGTGGTTTGTTCTGCAGACCTTGCTCCTTGAAGGCTAACAGGTTAATCCATTGCTAGGCCGAGTCGAGCTAGTTCAGTCATACTTAACTGCATTTGCTACTAGCTCCAGTTGCTGATAAGACCTCTTTGATAGACCTTCCAAAGAGACATGATTTAGGCAGTCCTTAATACTTGCTTACCTAAAAACTGGAAGGGATAAAAAAAAAAGTTAACATGTCCTTGTAAACACATGCTGGCCAGGTGGGAGATAGGGTAGCTTCCTCCACTAGAAGTACTTGCTATGCAGCTGAGGGGGAATGCATAGTAACACTTCTTTAGCATAGCCATTGAGATTGACTACTAGCAGCCAATTAAGACCTTATCACTGACAATGTGATACAAATACCCTTGTGTGATGGCTTGCAGAAATTTGTGAGAGGATATCTCCATGCTTTGAAAGGGGTGGGGTTGGAAAAGAGGCTCTCCGCCTTGTATATAGAGAAACAAGACCATCCTAAGTTGCTTGTATTCTCCTGGAATACTGGCTGAATGCTCCCTAAATATGGATGTAAGTGTGTTTTGAGAAAAAGCTAATTTGCAAAACATCTCACTTGATTCTCCAAGCTGTGAGGCAAGTACTATAAGCATGTTTTTCTTCATTTTGCAGATGAGACAAGCTTTTATAGAAGTGAAGTAAATGACTTGTTCGTGGTCATATTACTATCAAAAGGAATTTAAACGCAGATGTTTATGACTTCCAAGTCTGATATTCTATTCACTGTATTAGGTTATTTCAAAAAAAAAAAAAAAGGCATCTTGGCCTGCATAGTATCTAGGAAATAAACCTGCTGTAACTGCCTCCACACTATATCTTCAATATTGTATTAATTCTAAGGAAACCCTGTTAAGTAAGAAAGTGCCTGGGAGAACCATTACATTGTGAACTCCTCAAGAGCAGGAACTACTTTTGCCTTTTTTTTTTCGTATCCCACTGAATTAATAAATTATGAAATAGAGGCAGGCATTCCTGGGGTTCTTTGGGTACTCACTGAGAAGATTATGATGAGCGACAGGAACCAGAATGGCAGTCATAGTAATTAAACACAAAGGAATGGGAGCAAAAAGCCCATAAAGGAAGAGAGATAGTACAGAGGCAATCTGTAGCATAGGGACAGGAAATGGGGTGAAGGAAGGAAAAGCAGATATGGGGGAGGAAGGGTAAATGATAGGGAGGGAGAGCAGTAGAGAGAATAGCTCATATAACCATGGATTGGAGTGGGGAGCACTAGGTAACAGACCTGATAAGAGATGAAAGGATGATCAGAGAGCAGGAGTTCAAGGTCATATTTTTAATAGGGTTTTTTTGGGGGGATGGGAAATGGACCAATTCTGTCTGTGTTACCTTGGGGTAAAGTTCATTCCAGATACCTGAATCATTTCAAATGTTATCAGCAAAGCTTCAAAGTTAGATCTCAAAATTATCAGCACCTTTTCTATGTTCTTTTGGTCTGGAACTGTGGAGGTCTAGAATTTGCATATCTCAGGACCAGAAAGCCTTAACAGCAAAACCTAGCTGGCTTTGACTGAATTTTAAATAATATATGATATGATTTTAAAATTATGCTGCTTTGATCTTTGGGACAGTTTGCATGTCACTTCCAGATTCACCTTTGCAATCTTCATGCTATTGCTTCTTTATTTGGACTCATTATAAACTTACTATAGTGACTAGAAAGGGGGTGGCGGTGGTCAAGGGGACCAGTATAAGATACAATTTTAACATACTTATACACTTAGCACAGTGGTCAGGTTTTTAATAAATGCTTATCGACTTGAAAATACAGACAAGACTGGTGAAGGATCTCAAGATTATGTCATGAATACTGGTTAAAGGACCTGGGAATGTCTAGCTTAGAGAAGAGAATCCTTAGGGGAACATAATCGCTGTCCAACATTTATTTGATGGGCTGTCATGTAGAAGAATTAGATCTGTACTAGTGGTTCCATGACCAAGAACCTGAGGTGTAATTTGTAGAGATTTGATATAAGAAAAATTTCAGATTAGAACTGGAATGCTTTAGGAAGTAGGGTTTCCCGTCACTAGACATCTTCAAGAAAAGGGTGGTATGTTATAAAGGGGTTTTTATGTTGGATTATTTTGCCTTGAGTTCTTCCTGACTGATATCCTATGAAGTAGCCTTTTATATAAATAAGTATAATTCTTCATTGCATTTGCAGAGAATTTTTTTTGCATAATTATTTAACTTGTAGCATAGTGCTTGCCCTCCCTAAAACATCCCATTCCAGTAACTCCTGATGTTGGTGACCCTATGTTCTAGAAAGCTATGTCAGCAGAATACAAGCCTTAAGAGGAACTTCCAAGTTGTAAAGACTGAGCATTGGCTAGGAACAGGGGTGGGGAACCTGCAGCCTTAAGGCCACATGTGGCCCTCTAGGTCTTTGAGTATGGCCCTTTGATTGAATGAATCCAAACATCAGAAAACAATCTCTTTAATAAAAGGATTTATTCTGTAAAATTTGGACTCAGTCAAAAGGCTGTGTATCCAAGGACCTAGAAGGCCACAGGGTCCCCACATCTGGACATGGTCCAACAAATAAAATTTGGAGAGGTTGTTCACTAGAGTGCTCATCACCACTTTGGATCACAACAACTTATGAAGAACGTTGTGAGCTGTGCAGAGTCTGAATCAGTGGAAGGAGCCAGGCTGATGAAATAATAGATGTTGGAAAAATCAAGTTGAAAAGCCATTATTAGGTGACTTCTATGTTCCAGTCATTGTTTTAAGTGCTGGAGGGGGGGGAGGGAAGGAGGGAGGAAAAGAGAGAGAGGGAGAGAGAGAGGGGAAAAGAGAAAGAAAGAGAGAGAGAGAGAGAAAGAGAGAGAGAGAGAGAGAGAGAGAGAGAGAGAGAGAGAGAGAGAGAGAGAGAGAAATTGAGGTAAATAGTAATTAATGAATGTTTAAATGGCTTTAAATGTCTTTGATCCACAGAAGGTATAAGCATTCCTTTCATTCCACTCATGGCCCCCATCCCTTTGGTCAGCAGACCTTCAGCATCATCTCACACCTGGACTATAGCAATTACTTTCTTGTTGGTCTTTCTGCCTGCATCAAGTCTCTTCTCCCACCCTAGCCCATCCTCTACTCAGCTGCCAAAGTGAGATCCTAAAGTTCAATTCTAACCATGTCACCCTCTACCCCTTCCCACCTGGGGAATCATACCCTTACCTATGGGTGCACCATCCAAAAGAATATAAATTTTGGTCACTGAACCCTTTCAAGATATCTTAGGGTTATGGCTAGATATTTTTCCCTTCTTTTTCCTACTTATTGTATCATTTTTTAAAAATGCCTGGGATAATTAACTTTTGTCCCAAGAAGTTTCATTTATGATTTATTGAAATAGAGGATTGGAAAACCAGGCTTTGATAAAGCCCATTGGGACTGAAATGGAGCTACCAGATCATGCCTTAAACTCTAGCTCTTACTGATTGACCAATAATAGGTCCCACCCCAAGTCTCACGTCATTATTTGGGTTTTGATGGCTCAGAGTGTGTGCAAATAGCAATTGTTTCTGCTCTGGCAAAAAAAACCTGAGGATTTGAAACCTTCTCCCAGTTTGATTTTTTTTTTCTGAGTAGACAAATTAGGCTATCTTTTGTCTCATTTCTTACCTTAAATCACTGAATGTGTATTGCCTCAGACAAACTGAAAACTGGGAAAGACCTTACTTAAAAAGGTCAAGGATGGGGCAGCCAGGTGGTACAGTGAATAAACAGAGCACTGACCCCAGAATCAGGAGGACCTGAGTTCAAATTCGACCTCAGACACTTAACACTAGCCTTGTAATCTTGGGCCAACTCACTTAACACCAACTGCCCTGCCTTCCCCCTCCAAAAAGCAAAAAAAAAAAGCAAAAAAAAGGTCAGTCTCCCACTGCATCTAAGGTCATCTCCAGTAACCCCAATCTGTGTCTTGTCACTAGATTCAGATGACCCTGGAGGAGAGAGTGAAGCTGATGCCTTCATACAGCAATGCTTCACTTAAATCTATTTCACTTGCAAGTCAAGATCTCACCCTCTTCCAGAACAAAGGATAAACAGCAACCATGTCACCCACATTCACCTCCATTATACAAACTCCAATGACTCCCTTTTACCTCCAGTATAAGAAGTGAAATCCTTTGACTTTTAAAACCCTCCACAGAGCTTTTACAATGGATGGGAAAATGGGAGGGGAGTGGTAGTAGCTTGAACTTCATTCTCATTGGAATTGGTTCAAAGAGATAAAAACATTCCCAGTAGGGTAACAGATAACAGGTAACCCAGTAGGTAACAGTAGAAGCACATAAGAGGAGGGCAAGGGATAATGTAAGAGAGGGCAGATTGAGAGAGGCAGTCCTTAAAAGCAAAACAGACTTTTGACAGGATTAAAAAAAAGAGGAAGAACAAGAAAACAGAAAGGAGGGAAACATAATAATCATAATTGTGAATGTGAATGGGATCAGTTCACCCATAAAATGGAAGCAGACAGCAGAATGGATTAGAAACCAGAATCTACCAATATGTTGTCTGCAAGGCTCACGCTTGAATCAGAGAGACATGTAAAGAATTAAAATAAAGGACTGGAGCAGAATCTAATATGCTTCAGCTAAAGTTAAAAAAAAAAGTCAGGCTAGCAATCATCATCTCAAAGTAAATGCAAAAATAGACCTAATTAAAATAGATAATCAGGGAAACTATATTTTCTAAAAGGTACCACAGCCAAGGAAGTAATATCAAAAATTTTTTTAGCAAGTTTCTCTGACAACTCTTGTTTCTCAAATATATACTGAACATAGAACTAAATAAAATTTGTAAAAATAAGACCAATTACCCAATTTATAAATACTCAAAGAATATAAACAGTTTCAGAAGAAGAAATCAAAGCTATCTATACTCTTGTGAAAAAATGCTACATATCCCTATTGATTAGAAAAATGCAAATTAAAACAACTCTGAGGTACCATTATTTCACACCTATCAGAAATGACAAATACCAGAGGGGATGAGGGTGGAAATAGGTACACTAGTGAATTTCTAGTGGAGTAGTGAACTGATCCAACCATTGTGATGAATAATTTGGAACTATGTTAAAAAGGGATATAAAACTGTGGACAGCTTTGACCCAGCAATACCACTACTAGGGTCTGCATCCCAAAGAGATCAAAGAAAAAGGAAAAGGATCTATAAATATTTATAAATAAAAAAGCTCCTTTTTGTGGTGGCAAAAAATTGGAAACCTAGGGCATGTTCATCAGTTGGGGAATGGCTAAACAAGTTATAGTGTATAATTGTGATGGAGTACAACTGTGCTATAAGAAATAATGAGGGAGGTGGTTTCAGAAAAACAACAACAGAAACAGCATGGAAAGACCTATATGAAGTGAGAAGAATTGGGAGATCATTCTGTACAGCAAAAGCATTGTTATAATGATGATCAACTGTGAAAAATTTGGCTACTCTGATCAATAGAACGATCCAAGGCAACAACAAAGGACTCCTGATGAAAAAATGCTATCCACCTCCAGAGACAGAACTAATGAACTGAGGACAAAATGATGTATAATTTTCTCATTTTATTTTTCTTGCTTTTGGGGAAGAAATATGGCTAATATAGGAGAATATTTTGCATGATTTCACATTGTAATGGATACATTGCTTGCCTTTTGGGTGGGGGAAGGGGTGGGAGGGAAGGAGAGAATTTGGAATTCAAAATTGAGAAAGAAAAGAATGTTAAAATAAATAATAAATTAAAATGTAAAATAAATTAAAAATTAAGTAAATCAGAATGTAAATTTTATAATAAATCAAATAAATGTAAATTAAAATGTAAAAAAAAACCTTTATAATCTGACCCCTTCCTACCTTTCTAGGTTTCTTACACTTTAGTCACCTCCATGTACTCTGTGACCTGATAACACTAATCTTGATGTTTCTTGCATACAACATTTCACCTTTCAACTTCATGCCTTTTCACTGGCTGTTTCTCATACCTAGATTGCTCTCCTTTCTCACCTCTGCCTCTTGGATTCCCTGGATTCCTTCAAGACTCAGCTCAATTCCTACTTTCTACTGATGCCTCCCTCCCTGCTCTCCCCACACCCCTGGTACCTTTCTTCTGAGATTATCTTCCATTGATACTGCATCTATCTGTATATATTCTATATGCATAGTTGTTTACATGTTGTTTCCTTTATTAGAATGTGAGCTCTTTCAGGGCAGGAACCTTGAACCATTTCTTTGTATCCCTAGTGCTTAGCATGGTGCCTGGTACAACAGACTTAACTGTTTGTTGATTGATGATTTAGTTTAGACAGATTTCTATAAGGCATTTAGGTAGACAGCTGTCATTTGTTGTATCAGATTTCTGATTTATAAGCTCTGTTAGAGAGGCCAGGAGAAGACCGATGGGCTTCTGGCAGGTAAAAGATGAAATGACTGATGAAACAAAGGTTTGAGCTTCTGAATATATTGATTTATTAAGCAACAAATGCCAGACCCCCTCAGCTTAAACACTGGACCCCAAATACAGGGGGATACAGATTTTTATACATTACACAATGTAGAGGACCACAGGTCAGTGGGACTCTGACCCTGATGGCTGAACAAGAACCTGCTGATGGGCTGGTCAGTTCCCCATCCAGAAAGAGTTCAAACAGGCAGGTGTAAGGATTATCAACTTGGGATAAGCATGTCAAATACACCCACGGCCTGGGAACAACAACAACAAAAAAAAGTGCACAATGCCCTCAGGGGAAAACAATTGGGAAGGAGATTTTTGACTCTATAAAGCTTGCACCTGGAAGAATAAACATTGGCTCTCTATTTTCACCATTCTGGGAGTCCCATCTCTTTTTATGTACCCACTAGCAACCTCTAGGTCAGTGATTCTTTCTCAGCCCTGCTTGGAGACAGCAGGGCTTCCTATAACTGGTTCCCCACAAAACATAGTCAAACAAGGCCAATTAATTTTAAAAAAATTAACCAGGATACAAAATTAGTTAATATGATTTCCAACTGGAGGAAAGATTTGGGACTTTATGAGTTAGAAGGGTTTAGAGGGAACATGTGCAATTCCCTGAAATAAGAAAAAGAGGTGTCCTACTCCCCCACAAGGCTTATCCAATCAAAAAACATGAAAACAATAACTGGTTGACCAGTTTGGGGTCAGTTTTCAGATAAGACATATGGTTGCTTGAGATACACAACTGTGTGAAAACTCCTTGCATCAATCTTTGGATCTGACGGGGTTTCTGATCATCATAACGTAAGTCCTTGCTTAAGGGTCTCAGCAATAGGTAGAGATAATACATCTTCCCAGCCATGCAGGGCTAGGTTCAAAGGAAGTCCTCTCACAGGCTGAAGTGATAAAATAGGCCTGGGGGAGAAGTAGTTCAGGTACAAGAGTATAAAGACTATTAAAGCACTGGGTGGTCTAATAGCTGTGAGGGTTATGTTTGCTCCTCAGGTCTTACTGGCTAGGTAGGGAACATGATCAAATTCTAAAAACTGATTGCTGTTATCTGGCATTAGAGCAGACTGACCCCATGAAGGGATGGCTGCAATAAAAGAGAAAGGCCATCAATTCTTTGTTGCCATCAATTAGTCTATATACTATGCCAAAATAATGTATCAGTTAAATGTTTTTAAACATATAACATCAAATTAATGTTCAGTAATTTGTAATTAAGGTCCCCAGGCTCTGACTAATTCATTTAAGTCCATCAATGAAAGAGGCCTTTTTTCCCCCTTATTTCCAAGTAGGACAATGACCTATTTTCAGAAATTAATAAACCAAAAGAGTTATTCTTTTGTTTACTTTCTTTTAATCAAGGTATAAAATAAAATAATTTATGCTTTTTTTTTCTGCAAGCCAGATCTGAATGAAATCAAAATATAAGATGTCATTCAAAAATGTTACATTGGTAATATATAGTTTATGTATGTGCATATATGTAATATATGTATATTATATCATATCATATTGCTAAAGGAAATTTTTGTTCAGGCTTCACCCTGAAAAATAAGGCAAACTCAGGAAATAAGACAAATGAGGTTATTAGCACACTAAGGCAGCAAGCATTTGGACTACAACAGGCCCAGATTCAAACCTGAGCTGCTTTTTATAGACAGGAGTAAACAACTCCCATATAAGGACAAAGTATTTTGACTAGTACACGTAATAATGAGGAGATGGAATTAGTGTTACAGAATCATAGGGAAAAGGCGTTAGTGGTCCTGCTCGAGGTTGCTTCTGAACTACCGTTTACTGCAGGCTGGTTGTATGTATGGGTACTCAAAAGTTTAAACAGGGTTTAAACAGGTTTAAAATGGGGTCACTTAGACTGACTTTATGTAATCCCTCCTTTTTCATGATACAGCACCAAAACTGGACTCACATTTCTCCTGTCTTCAACTGCATAATCCTAATCTCAACTGCTTGTAATTTGGGAGTCACCTTGGGAATCGGTCCTTTGCACCAAGGGAGGCACTAGAAACACAAGCAACAAACAATCCTTATGAGGACACACATGAGAAAACTCACAAACATTTACTTTAGCCATGAGAGATTTGGAGAGCCTTAAAATCTAAACAGAGTTTTAAATTGGGATCACTCAGACCGACTGCACAAGTAGCTTACTTTGTACAATATATTTCTAAATGACATGCCTCAGCTGTCTTCTCACCTTGGAAGTTCCCTCTGCCCTGTAACCCCCTTCTCCCACTGGTGAGCTCCTCTCAGAAACTCTATTTTGTGGGGTGGCTAGGTGGTATGGTGAATATTGCACTGGCCCTGGAGTCAGGAGGACCTAAATTCAAATCCAGCCTCAGGCACGTAACACTTCCCAGCCATGTGACCTTGGGCAAGTCATTGAGCCCCAATTTTCCTATCTTCCCCCCTCTGAAAGAATCCCTGTATCAATGTTCTGAAAAGTAAAATTTTATAAAACAAAACTAATTTTTCATTGACTGATAATTGTATAAGAATATTTTCTAGTAATTAAAACAACTTAATAATTTCTGCTGAGTGGTAATAATGGTGTGTCTATCCCTTTCTCTAGTTTTTCTTCCTTGCCACTGGCTGTATGGTGTCAACTATAAATGGAAACCTAGGAAACCCTGAAATAAATGTTCTCATACTTGGGGGGGGGGGGGAAAGAGAGTGGTAGTGAGAATTTTGTCAGGGTACAGGAAAAATTTGGTTAATAATTATATTATTGAGACAGAGCCAAGATGGTGGAATAAAAACAGGACCTCCACATGGCTCCGGCTCCCACCATCTCCAATACATGTAAAAAATTACTCTAGACAAATTTTAGAGCTACAAAACTCTCACAGTGATAGAGAGAAACAAATCTCCCACTGAAGGCAGCCAGCAGGCCAATAGGAAGGGACTATCACACTAGGCTGTGAGCCAAGCACAGTCCCACATGAGCCACACAGTTCCAACCCTAGGGTGGTCCCAACCTGCTGTGGCATGAGCAGACTTCAGGAGAGTGAATCACCAGCAGCTGTGGTGGTTTCCAGACTTCTCAACCCATAAACATCAAAAAGAGAGAAAAAGGTCAGTTGCAATTCTGTTGGAAGGGTGAAGGAAGAGCACGGTCAGGCCCCTATCCCCAGGGTGAGGAGTGGTGGAGGCATGGTGGCTGCAGTTGGTGCCGTGTGGCTGCTTCCAGAGCTCTTGGCCTGCAGATTGTAGGGGAACCAAGCAACCATTCAGAGGGTAATCGCTCTTGCTTTAACCTACTTGGGTCTGGATCATGGTCTTGAGTGGTGTTCCTGGGATGTATGGCCAGTGTGCCAGAGCTTGTGGGGGCTTCAAAGAGGGCACTCTCCTAATAGCTCTGGCAGCTGCAAAAACCGCAGAAATTTGGGACATAGCTCTCTGCAATCTAGAAGCAGAGTTCTACCATGGCAAAGACCTTAAAAGTCAAATAATTGGCTGGCAACAAGAGTAGGCAGAGGAAGCACAAACAGACCATAGAATCCTTTTTTGGGGATGAAAAGGATCAAAGCATGGAATGGGAGGAAGACAATGAAGTCAGAACTCCTGCATAAAAAATTTCCAAGAAAAATATGAACTGATTTCAGGCCGTGGAGGAACTCAAGAAGGATTTTGAAAATCAAGTAAGAGAAGTGGAGAAAAAATTGGGAAGAGAAATGAGAATGATGCAAGAAAATCAAGAAAACTGAGCCAACAATCTGCTAAAGGAGACCCCAAAAATATTGAAGAAAATCGCATCTTAAAAAATAGACTAACCCAAATGGCAAAAGACACACAAAAAGCCAATGAGGAGAAGAATGCTTTAAAAAGCTAAGTTTGCCAGATGAAAAAGGAACTTCAAAAACTCACTGAAGAGAATAATTCCTTCAAAATTAGATTGGAGCGAATGGAAGCTAATGACTTTATAAGAAATCAAGATACCATAAAACAGATCCAAACAAATGAAAATATAGAAAGCAATGTGAAATATCTCATTGGAAAAACCACTGACCTGGAAAATCGATCTAAGAGAGATAATTTAAAAATTATTGGACTATCTGAAAGCCATAATAAAAAAAGAGTCTAGATAACATCTTTCAAGAAAATATCAAGCAAAATTGCCCTGGTATTCTAGAACCAGAGGGTGAAATAGAAATGGAAAGAATGCACTGATTGCCTCTTGAAAAAGATCCTCCACACTCAATTGAGCATCTTACCCTATAGAAAAAAAAACTCCTAGGAATATTATAGCCAAATTCCAGAGTTCCCCGGTCAAGGAGAAAATACTGCAAGCAGTCAGGAAGAAACAATTTGAGTATTGTGGAAACACAATCAGGATAACACAAGACCTAGCAGCTTCTACAGTAAGGGATTGAAGGGCTTGAAATATGATATTATGGAGGTCAAAGAAGCTAGGATTAAAACCAAGAATCACCTATCCGGCAAAACTGAATATAATGCTTCAGGGGAAAATATGGTCATTCAATGAAATAGAGGATTTTCAGGCATTCTTAATGAAAAAACCTGAGCTGAACAGGAAATTTGACTTCCAAATACGAGAAGCGAGAGAAGCATGAGAAGGTAAACAGGAAAAAGAAATTATAAGGAACTTATTAACTTATTATTATTGAACTATTTATATTCCTACATGGAAAAATGATCATTGTAACTCACAAGACTTTTCTCAGTATGAGGATAGTTGAAGGGACTATATATATGTGTATATATCTATATCTATATCTATATATGCATGTATGTATGTATGTATGTAAAGGAGGGTATATATGTGTATAAATATATATGTGAGTTTGTGCAAAGTGATGATATCTAAAAAATAAAATTAAGAAGTGAGAAAGGAATATAATGAGAGGAGATGGGGAGAGATAGATTGGGGCAAGTTATCTCATATAAAAGAGGCAAAAAAAACCTGTTACAATGAAGGGGATGAGCAGGAAGGTGAAAGGGAATGGGTCAACCTTACTCTCATTGAATTTGGCTTAAGGAGGGAATAACATGCACACTCAATTGAGTATCTTACCCTACAGGAAAATAGGATGGAAAGGGATAAGAGGGGGGATGATAGAAGGGAGGGCAGATTGGGGGAGAGGGTAGTTAGAAGCAAACACTTTTGAAAAGGGACAGGGTCAAAGGAGAAAATAGAATAAGTGGGGAGTAGGATAGGATGGAGGGAAGTATAGTTAAGTCTTTCACAATATAACTACTATGGAAATGTTTTGTGTAACTCCACATGGACAACCTATAGTGAATTGCTTATCTTCCCAGTTGGGGTGGGTGAGGAGGGAAGAAGTGAAAAATCTGTAACTCAGAGTTTTAAAAGCAAATGTTTAAAAAAAGATTGCTTTTTTACATGCAACTGGGAAATAAGATATATAGGCACTGGGGTATAGAAATCCATCTGGCCCTACTAGAAAGTTGTGGGGGATGGGAGGAAGATATAAGAGAGAACAGGTTGGGGGAAGAGTTATTCAGTAGGCCTGATATTTTGGGGTGGGGGTAGGTGAAAGATGGGGAGAAAAAATTGTAACCCAAAATCTTGTGGAAATGAATATCAAAAACTAAAAATAAATAAATTGGAAAAATAACATTCCAAAATATTCCAAAAGGAGTACTGTTCGGCGGAGGTAGGGGTAGGTTTGTGAACTGGAGAGAGGAAGGTGAGGGAGGTAGGAAAGAGGTGGGAAAGGGAAGTGTTATTGTGTGTTTGGAAAATTTGAAAGAGACAATTGAAAAAAATAATTCCTAATGACCAAAACCAAATGAATGAAGTTTGTATTAAGTACTCTTTTTACATTGAAATCAGAAAAAAAAAAACTAGTGGGAGTGACCCAGTGAAAGATGATCTAATCAAATTCTACAAACTCTTGAACTGATTTCTAATCAATAGTGACAAAATTTTTGGTGTACCATTGGAGAAGGAAATAATCCTTACTAGATATGAAAATAATTCTTCCTAAATCTGTTCATGAGGCTTTACTTCCATCTATAACAATTTATCTATGTGAATTAGGATTCTTAGTCCTGTTTTCAATCAAATCCAAAGACACAAACTCTCCCATTGGATTGTAAGCTCCTTGAGAGCAGGGCTTGCCTTCTGGCTCTTTTTGTATCCCTAGCATTTAAGTGCAGTGCCTGATACATTATCAGATCCTTAATAATGTTTATTGATTGAATTGGAGGCTGAACATATTATGCTGAATATGACATCTTTTTCATGAAAAATGTATCTCTTTGGTTTCTTATTTACATATGTATGGCAAACTCTAGAATTTATTTCCTTCCTTATTTCATATTGAATAGGAGATACAGGAAGGATTAGTGAAAGATAGGCCCTGGCGGGAAAAAAAAGGAACCCCTACTTTGGCTACTGTAACGATTACACTATAATCTACAGCTTCATTTATTTTGCCTCTGCTACTTGAGCTGGACTCCTCCTTGCACAGTGGAATATTTCCAGCCTTCTCCAGGATATTTATATGCAGTTCAACATGAGAAAGGGGCCTGAAAAATCTCAGTATCATTTTACACGGAGGTATAATAAACTCCAAACTTAAAAGTAGATCTGAATAAACAGTTCTTAGCAATTTCATCATGGCATTATTTTGAGGCTAGGATACGTTCACAAAAATCCCCAGCCCTTCCCTCTCTAGAAATGGAAAAAGAGTATCACTTGTTAAAAAAATAGTACTGAAAAAAGTTATCAATATTTGTAACCCACTCTACTGGGTCTAATTGAACACTAAATATAGATGACAGTTTCATGCTGCTTTTTACAGGACCTATAGGAACTCACATGCCCTGAGGAAAGGGGGAAAAAGAAAAGTGCAGAAACTTGTAGAAAGGTTTTTATTTTTCAGTTGCTGTTTTTCCTGTAGTGGCTTCCTAAGAGATTTCCATTTGGAACTGGTCCCTTGGAGCAGCACCTTTAGAATTGGTGTAAGTCATTTACATGCCGTCATACTTCTGAGGGCTGAGCTGGCTTTCTGGGGATGAGGGTGGGGCGGAAGGGAAAGAGTTTTAACTGTTCATTCTGGATGGTCATAATTTTTAATGGATATTATTTAACTTTTAAGATAAGATTTAAATTTTTTAAAAATCTAGTTAGGAAGAGACAATAACCCCCAAATGGGATTAAAAAGCAAATTATGGTAATTCATTCAGTAAAGATTTTTATTAGCTTTGAATTAGACTCTTTTGGGAAACAATTTCTATTTGGTAGACAGAAATACAAACGTGTTCTTGTTTCTGTGGCTTATTATTAAGAATCTGTGGGGAAAATAAAGAGTAAAACAACATTTATAGAAAGGCATTTTTATTTGTCACATTCTTATAGTGATAATCAGAGTGCTTTCAAATAGGTGACAAGAAGAAAAATTAATGGTTAGCATTGAGATAACTGGAGAGAAAAATGGAATTACTCACAGGTATTTGAGCTCAGGTTTGAAGGGATCTTGGTAAAAAGTTGCTTTTGAAGAGTGCTGCCAACATCTGGTTTAGCAAATGTGGCATGACTTGAGGGTCATTATGACAATGAAGAAAGGCTATTAAAAACTGAGTCTCACAGCAAACCCAGCTGGTCCCAGACAGCTTCATAAGGAGAGGCTAGAAATAGCAACAGCTATGTGACCAGCAGCTGCAAGTTGTGACTTTGTAGGCTGCTCAAAACTGTGGATGGGCAGAAACATAGATTTAAAACTGGAAGGGACTTCAGAAATCACCTAGTCCAATGCCTTCACTTTAGTTATGGAAAGAAATCAATCATTCATTGAGGAATTTCTATGTTCTAGGCACTGTTCTACTAAATATTAGGAATACAAGTATGCAAGATAGTTCCTGCCCTAAAGGAGCTTATATTCTGGTTGGGGTGGACAAAATATAAAGGAGAGATGAAATGGGAGATGGGTAGGGATGGTTTGGAAATAACTGTTGATAAATGGCATAAAGACCCGGTTCCAGAAACTTGGTGGTGTAGTGACTAGAATATTAGATTTGGAATCAGGAAGACCTGAGTTCAGTCCAGCTTCAGATATCTACTATCTGTGTGACTTTTGGCAAATTATTTAACCTCTCAGTCTCAGTTTCCTCATTTCAAAATGGAGATAATAATACCATTTACCTCAAAGGCATAATGGAATAACACATATGAAGTACTATGTATATGGTGGCTAATGTCATGATTGCTGCTATTATTCCAAGAAAGATAAGGCAACCACTTACCATTAGAGGCTGGTGTGAAAGGATTAGGGGCAGAAAGAGAGGTGAGGAAGATGGCTGAAGAGCAGGCAACATGATGTAGAAATGGTGGCCCAGAAACAGGAGCCAAGAGAAATGAAGAAGATTGCCCAAGATTATATAGGTTTTAAGTAACAAAGTCATGATTTGAATTCATGTCCTTTGATTTCAAATCCAGAACCTTTTTAGATATCCAATAGTTCACCAAAGGCCTGGAGCACACGCTCCTGAAAACCCCACCAAACTTGGTCCTCTCCCAGTCAAGAGACTCAGATTTGCATTTTATAATTTCTTTTAAAAATTATATTACAATTTTTCATTTTCATGGCTTCTAATATCAGCATGCCATTTCCTCCCAAGAGAACAATGTTCAGATTATATTTGTCTGCTCTAGGCTGCCTTCTGAATTCTCTTGGGTCCATTCAGGGACACATATTTTGAGTGGATGGAAATCCCAGCATGTCTTCTGTCAACTGAATTGTTGCTTTTCTGTTTCTATGTTTTACAAACAATTAATTATAAATTAATAATAGCACCATTTTCCAGTGGAGGAAGCTAAGGTACAAGCAGATCAAATCACTGATCCAAGAATGTGACCTGAGTCAGTCAGGGTTAATAAGTAACAGCCATGAATATGGAATTTAACAAGCCCCTCCTGGGAATTCTAACAAGTATAACTCAGAAAAGTATTCCTATGTTGATCCTCAATATTATGGATAATCTGAAACTTTTACACGAGTGAATTCAAGTTCCCCTATAATAATGCTAAAAAGCCAGCCTGAAAACATGCGAACTCTTACTATCTGTGTGACTTTGGACAAGCATACCACTTACCCTTATGAGGCCTCAGTTTCTTTTTCTGTAATAAGGTAAATTAGGTGATCTCTAGATTCTTCCAGCTTTCAGATATAATTCTTGTTTAAATGTATTTCATTCTCCATGCCATTTATTCCTTTCTCTGAGAAAAGACCCCTAAAATTATTTGGATTTCAATAACATTTATGTAGAAATAGCCCAGGCATATCTCTAGTAAAAAAAGATCTTGGGGCATGAAGTAGTTAAATGAGGGATGGGATGGAGGAATGTATGGGTTTGTGGAGGGGGAAAGTAACTCAGTTTTGTTGCTAAAAAAATCATTACACTATTATCAGTCCAGGATTTTTTTTCCTCCCACAAGGTCTCAGATTGTTGGTGATCTATGTGATTTTGCAACTGGTAGCAAGCTTAACTTTTTTTTTTTTTGGTGAAATTAACCTTTTCCTGTTTTAAGTTCATGAAAGGAAATTATTCCTAAAATGCTATTTATATGCTGATCTTTAGAGTGGTGTATTTGTCACCAAGTACAATCAAGGTTCAAACTGAAAAATGAACAGTATACAAGTAGAAAATTTATTACATTTGTTTTTCCAGTGTCTCATATAACAAAATAATAATGTAAAGAACAATCTTCCCCTCCTACTCTCACATTCAGGTTGTGTTGGTAAATGTTTAACAAGGGGAGTGCAATATTGATTAATTTAATCTGCTTTACTGACATTTCTTTCATCACTGTCTTAATCAACAAATCATTCAACAAAACAATAAATCAAACCCTGCTTTGTAGAATTTGCTGATTTCTGAGCCTTACACATGTTCACAATGAAAATTTAACAATCTGCTCAGGAACTGGTTTGAGCTGGTTCCTATGTAACTCTGTCTATTTATGACTTATTTGTACCTCCCACCTTCCATCCTTTTGTGAAGAAGCTAGAGTAAAAATCCTAAATTAAAAAACAACATTGTTTTATTATTTTAGCTTCATACTCCATATAATCTCTGGCTACAAACCAGCTGCATTGCAACTAGTATGGAGTGAATGGAGCTTTGCCCCAGGCACCAAGGTCTGGAAGGGTTTTATGTCTCCTTGCAATGATCACTATACCCCACCCTTACACCCCAACAAATCTTGACTTGTAGTTCACTGACCATCATTGTTCAATACAACTACTACCATAGATTCTAAGTCTACTTTTCCCTCCAAGTTCTCTTGGTAGTACAAGTACTAGAACATGAGTTCTATCAAGTTACAGATACATAAATCTACATAATATTTTAGAATTTTGGTACATTTGCCATACATATGCATGAAACTTAACTGCTTAATTCAAATTCACATTTTTTAAAAAAATGTGAAGATAATGAAGATTTCCAAAAGTTTTAAGAACCATACTGTGCTTTTTCATTTTTCAAACTTCTGTAGGTATAGTAGCATGGTAAAGCTAATTGGACTTTTAGCTACCACAGCTAGGTGGCACAATGTATATACAGCTGGGCCTGGAGTCAGGAAGACCTGAGCTCAAATATGACCCCAGACACTTACTAGCTGTGTGACCTTGGGCAAGTCACTTAATCTCTGCCTGCCTCAGTTTCTTCAACTGTGAAATGGGGACAATAATAATAGCACCCACCTCCCAGCGTTATTATGAAGACAAAATGACATAATATTTATAAAGCACTGAGTGCAGTGTCTGGCACTTTATAGTCACTTAATAAATACTTGTTTAACTTTCCCCTTCTTCACTGAGGAAGATGCTACAGTGCCTTCAGTCATTCTGATTGTGTATTCTTATTGCATTGTAGATAGAGATGAAGCATACTTACTTGAATCTATAGTCACATGAGGGCAAACCCTGAACTTTGCTTTTTTGAACAAATCTCGGATCTCAGCTTCTTTTCTTGCATTTCTCCTTCTCTTCTAAAAGTAGAGTACAAAAGTATAGGCTGTAGAAAAGGGGAGTGGACCCATGTGCTAAGATTAGCCCTGAGTTCTGGTCCTGACTGTCATGTCAGCAATATATGACTATGGGCAAAAGTATTCAAGGATTTAATGATATTTTATATGATTAAGATGTTTTGCATCCATGTCAAGATAACTAAGGTGGATATGATATATTACTGATGAGGCCAAGATCTTCATCTCTCTCTCTGGGCCTTTCTTTGCATGTAAAATGAGGCTATTTGATTAGACAATCTCTAAAGTCCTGTAAATCCTTCCCACCTCTAAAATATTCTCTGACTTCATACTATGTGGGTAGCCAAGCTATATGACAGTCCCAATCTAGTCTAATTTTGCCCATAGACACAAAGACCTAGCCTGAAGGCCAATAAAGTAAAAGAATGAAGACTGTGATTCCTTTGTGATTCATTCTTGAAATGTGCTTTAAAAAAGAATTTTCCTAGTGTCCTTCAGGATTCAACTTCTCTTAAGTACCTTGATATACATTCAGGTACATACATCCCCGTGATGATTAATCCTCCTCAAATGCTTGGAGATATCATAGAAGAAAAGTCTAATCAAAAAAGCTCCTCCTGAAAAATTGTTCAACTTATGTCTTCCACAGGATGTGAAGAATAACCCAACTTATTTATATAAGAGCTGAGATTATGAGTAATTTTTCATTTTTCCAATAGATTTTTACTTTGTAAATGACTACATGGTAGTACAAATCAACTCTCATCTTCTTTAGCTATAATCTAAACTATAGTTTTCCAATGACTGGTAATTTCCCCAAAGAGACAATAGTAGAACCTTCAGTTTATTGTGTTTCCTTGATCATGGTTTCTTTTTTTAATTTGATTTTTTGTTGTTGTTTTTATTTTACCTTCATTTCTGATTTTATCCCCCTTCCTGTCCTACCCAGCAAACCATTTTGCATCATAACAAAGAGTTGTTGTCACGATTAAATTAGATGATATTTGTGAACTACTTAGCCTGGTATACAGTAGGTACTACATAAATGCTTATTCCCTTCCCTTCCCTCTTCTTTGAAAAAGAGAGGGAGAATACATTTTTTCATCTTTTCTTCAGGGTCATTATACTTACTCTTGCTCATTATACTTACTCAGCATTCAGTTTCCTTTCTTTGTCTCTGTTTCTATGTTGTTATTTACATTATTTCCCTGGTTTTACTTTCTTCGTGGTCAATTCATGCAAATATCTCCATGCTTCCCATAGTTATCATTTCTTATGACACACCCTGTTTTCCAGAGTTAAGGCCTGAAAGCTGGAGTTCCAGCAGAAAGTGATCAATCATGTCTTCTGACACTGTGAACAATTCCCATGCTTGTAACTGCTAAGTGAACTGAACCAGGTGCTGCCCTCCTGTTCCTGAAGCTCTAGTTCTGCACCCCACTAAAGAATCACAAAGCTCAATGACCCTTAAGGCTTGAGATAATCACTAGGCTCAACATCTAATAACTCGGGGACTGTTTCCATCGCATCATCCCCAAAATGCCTGCACATGTGGGCCTGCCATGGAAACTTATGACCTCGTAATGACTGTTAGGTCTTGCGGTTTTCATATTTAAAACTCCTAGGTAGGTCACAAGCCCATAAGCCCTCCTTCTCAGTAGGACTTTGGTTTTGAAACCTGTTTTCCTTACTCTAAAATTAAACTTGGATTCAGACTGAAGTGAACAGAAACAGGAAAACAATTCATTAGCATTATTAAGAGAAACAACTTTGTAAGAGCTGAGAACTCTAATCATTTTTCCAGAGGACCTGTGATGAAACATGTTACCCATCTCTTGACAGAGGGGTGATAAAGAGGTACAGAAAAAGACACATATAATTTTGAACATGGCCAGTGTGTGGATTCATTTTTCTTGTCTATATTTATTTGTTGCAAAAGTTTTTTTGTTTGATTTTTAATTGGGAAGAGGAAGCTCAGTGAGAGGAAAGTTAACTAATGGTGAAAAAAAGGGCAATTGAAACACTTTTAAAAATGTATAGAAGAGAAGAGAAATTCAAAAGGAAGTACAGACAGGCAGGATGGTTTTGAAAGTCGTGTATTGAATTTATTATTATATCATGTACCAAATATTTTTTTAAAGTAAACATTATGAAATTGAGATTCATGGTTTCACATATAATCTTCTTTTATGTTCTGCTGCCTATTTGAAAACACTCTCTTTTTTTGATGGTGAAGTTTAAATTTTTAAAATGAAAATTTAAAAACGGTATCCTCTTAATAAAGTTAAAAAAATAAATTGTTCAAATAAATAAAATTAAATTAAACTTGCTTGATTCCTGACCCTCTTGTCTCTAGCCTGCCTTGTTTGACTCTGGCCACCCACAGGTTAGAGGCTGGTTCCTGCCTAATTGACAATGTCAAGGATTTGGGTCCAGCTCTTCTTGATTCCAAGACTGGTTATCTATTGGTGATGCCAGACTACTTTTCATTCTTCCCACAGTTACTTGTAGCTGCTCAAATATATTTCTATGACTGTGTCATTCCTCTATCCCAAAAACCTTCAGTGAGTTTCCAGTGCCTCCAAAATTAAGTATAAACTCCAAATCTAGAGATTCAATTCCCTCTACAATCTAGCTCTGAGCTATGAGCCTTACTGCATATCATTACCCATCATGCACTAGTATGGCATAGTGGATAGAGGTCTAAATTTAGACTCAGGATGAGTTGGTTAAAAATCCTTCCTCTGACAGTAGCTTTGAGAGTCTCTGTTTTCTCATATGCAAAATGTGAATACTAACACACCTACTACTAATAGTAATAATATCTACAGTACCAGCTCCAGGATAGGTATTACCCTAGGCTACTATTTTCCCAGGGTAAGAGTGAAGCTTAAAAGCTTAAAGGAGACAGTATATTGAAATGTTTTGCAAATTGTAAAGCCCTTTGCAAACTATAAAACCCTGTCAAGTTATTATAGTTATTATTACAGCCAACTTGTACATCCTTGTTCTTGATTTGGCCCCTCTTTGGCCTTTGCTCATTCTGTCACCATGGCTGAAGTGATCTGTTGAGATTTACTCCACTTCCTCCATGAAGTTTTTTCCTTTTGCCTACCTGAAAAGTATCTCTCCTTTATAGATTCCTCATAGTACCTTTCTTGGACTTTTGCCCTTGTACCACTGGTATAATATTTATCTGTACTCTTGTAAGCTCATAGAGATCAGTTTGTATCATATCTATTCTTGTATTTATTTGCATATAATAGACCCAAAATACACATTTGCAGAACTGGACTGAATTTATTCTAAGATAGAGGTGTTGACTCCTGCCCTCAGGCCTAGAATACCTATCTTTACTTGACTGTGGGCATTTGCAGAGTGGAATAGATTTTGCTTTACCTTGGAGGTTCAAATTTAAAGTACCTAACCATGTCTCCAGAGAGGCAACTTTGCATAGTGGACAGAGAGCTGGCCTCAGAATGGCTAAGATTTGAATTCAAGTTTTAGTTTTGACACATAGCTGTGTGACCTTAGGAAAATCACTTTTCCCCCTCAGTGACCCAGGCAATTCTCTAAAAATATAAATTATAGTACCAGTGATGATTTGCCTTGGTAGAGGGAGTTTTCTTATAGGAAGTTGCTTATACAGGTGGAATCAGAGGTCTGATCCCCGACACTCACCACACAGCTCCCCCCTAAAAACCATTGTTCCATCAAGGTATCCTGCAAGTAAGCAAGGGAATTATTACAATAGAAAACTAAGACTGTGATTCCAAAAATCAGTGTCGTCCATTTTATCCCTATTTACTCTATTTCCAGTTACTCCCCCATTAGGAAAGTTACTAACGTTCAGACAAAGGTTTAGCTCTTTGCCCCAATTTAAATTGTGTGTATTTTTAGCTAACTCCAAATTTCCTCGAGAATAAAGGAAGTACAGGTCAAAGCACTTTAGTACAGGCTAAAGGGAGAAGCTTGACTAAAAGGAAACAAGAAGAGTATATAACAGCATCTTTTATCAGGCACAAGAAAGGGAAGTTGGGGCAAAGAATAGACCTTTCAGAATTCCCTCAGTCTTTGAAGAGGAAATTAAAACTGGCTGCTTCAGTCCAAGTTCTTTGTTCCAAGATGTCAATAGGGTACAGATCTTTGTCTGTATGTTTTGTGTCTCTTTTCTCTGTCTCTGTCTCTCTTATCTCTATCTTCATCTTCCTGTCTCTGTCTCTCTCCCTCCTTCCCTTCTTCCTCCCTACTCTTCTGCTTTCCTCTCAAGTTCAGCCCATTAAATCCCTGCCCCATTAACACTGTTGTTTCGACAGTCATAACTCACTCCTTTGGAGTTTGTTTCACAGCCTATAACATATCTCTTTCAAAACTCCTTATTGCGATTCAAGCGGGCGTTTTGGCTCAAAGGTTACAATAGTCCAAAACCCTTCTTAGGGCTAAGAGAGAACACTTATGTCTCTGAATGACAGAATCCAAAATGCCAGTCAGTTCTCTGATCCCTATTATATAGTTATTATGGATTTTCATTTTTATCCTCCACTGTCTTTACTTTCTATTATTTCATATATGTCTTTCCAAGTTTTTATAAATTAATCTCCTGGGTCATTTGTTACCATTCTGTTTTTAACACAACACACTCTCCTGGTAATTATATATGCATGTATACTCATGCGCACATATGTGTACATGCATGTATATGTACACACATGTGTATGCACATGTGCATCTAAATGTATATGTAAGAATATTTTTTTTGTTCCCTAATTGTCGGTCACATTTTGCTTTCAGCTTTTTGTTATCACAAATAAAGCTGCTGTGAACATTTTTGTAAATATAAAAGTCTTTTCTTACTGTTTTGCTTCTTGGGGTGTAGTTTCAGTGGTGGTAAAATCCCTTGGTTCAATGGAATAAACAATTTAGTAACTTTCCTTGCAAAATTACAAATTCTTCTTTAGAAGTTGAACCAATTCATAGCTCTACTAGCGGTAAATTTGTATACCTGTCCCCCAAACTCTATCCAACAATGATTTTTCCATCTTTTAGCATGTTTGTCATTTTTCTGGGTGTGAGGTGATATCTCAGGGCTGTTTTAATGTGCATTTCTATTATTATGAGTGATTTGCAACTTTCTTTTGAAAAATGGTTAATAGTTCATATTTCTTCTTTTGACAAGTTTATATATTTTAAATCAAATGTATAGGGAATGGCTCTTAAGCTTAAAATTTGTGTCAATTTCCTTTAGATTTTGAAAGTCAAGCTTTTAAGAGATATTTAATACATTTTTCTCCTAAACTCATAAATATTTTGTTTATGGAAGAACTTCTTAATTTTCTGTAATAGATCAATAAATTTAGAGGTGGAGAGGACCTTTAAAGTCATCTAGTCCAAGACCTACCCATTAAAGAGGAGGAATTAAGCCTAGAGAGGTTAAATGACTTACCCAGGATCACACAGGTAATAAGTTGCAGACCTGGAATTTCAACTAAATTCCTTATTTCAAATCCAGCACTCTTTCCACTGCACCATTGTCTGCTTTGTTATTATTTTTATCTAGTATTTGGTTACAAATTTTCCCCCTCTCAATAACTGTGAAAAATTAAATCTTCTATTCTCTAATTCTTCATATTTTTTTTCATATTTAGATTGTTCATTTATTGGAACTTACTGTTGTAGACAGTATAAGGTGCATATGTAGACCTATGCTTTGGCAGACTCCTTCCCAGTTTTTCCAGAAGTTTCTGTTGAATAAAGAATTCTTTCCTTAATAGCTTGGTTGTTTTGAGCCTATTAAGACTTTAGCATATTTTTTTTTCTAGCTCTTACTTAGATAGTCCATTCTACTGATTTACCTTTTTATTTTTTAATATAGTACTAAATAAGTTTAATAATTACTGCCTTATATTATATAGTCTGAGATCTAGTAGGGCAAATCTTCCTGTCTTCCTACTTCTTCCCCCATTGGATTTCTTGATATTATTGATATAAACTTCATAATTTTTTAAATTCATGAATTTACAACTTACTAATATAAAACTAAATTTGCAGGATAATTTGAAAAGTATAGTCATTTTTTTTCGTGAATGTCTTTCCAAACCTGCAAGTGCTTGAACTACTTTCTTAACTCATCACAATCCCATCCCCCCCAATCCCAGGCAATAATATCCTTTTAATCTTAAGGTCTAGCTCTGTAACACTTGTAAAGGGATCAGTATGACTCCAGAGGGAAATAATTCCTTCCTGTTAAGGGGATCCCAACCTTTATTCTAACAAGTCTCTTCTTTAAGTCACGTGAGGTGCTTACTATCTTCACAAAGAGAGAAAAGCAAGCAACCTGAGCTACATGAATCCTCCCTTTTTCCCTCTTTCTCACTCTCTCAATCCCTTCCTCTCCCTCTCCATATGTGCACACACACACGCAAGTGTGATTTCCCAAATATGTAGTACTTTAGATTGTTATTTTAAAGAGAATTTCCCTTTCTCTTCTTCCTAGGATTATTAATAATACAAAGAAAAGTTACTGATTTTTATGTAGTTACTTCGCATCTTGCTATGTTAATGAAATAATTGTCTTGGAGAAGTGGTATGAGATAGAGGATAATATGCTTGAACTGGAGTCAGGAAAACCAGGTTATTGTTTGAGTTGCAAATTATTGATGAACAATAAATTACATTAGTGGGGAGAATTCCTAAGCCAATAGCATCACAAGTCCTTGAAGTATTAACTTTTGGTTGATTTTTCTAGGAATTTTTTAAAAGTCATTTGATCACATGCAAATACAGATAATTTTGTTTATGCTTATTCCTTTAATTTTTTTTTGTAATTGCTATAGCTGACATAACTAGAACATTTTTTAAAATAATGGTGGAGACATTGGTGTATTTGCTTTATCTTTGCACTTACTAGGAAAGATTCCCTTGATTTTGTTACAAAAAAAAAACCCAACCCAATCACTTGCTGTTGACTTAGATAGATAGATAATAATAATAATATTAAGAAATGAACCATTTATTCCTATGCTTTTATTGCTTTAAAAAAACTCATAAATTAATGTCATATTTTGGTAAAGGTTTTTCCTCTGTCTGTTGAAATAATATCCAAAACACCCCCCCCTCAAAAAAAAACAAGGTTGAAGGGACAACTAGGTGGTGTAGTGGTCCTGGAGTTAGGAGGACCAGTCCAAATCTGGCCTCAGACACTTAACATTTAGTAGCTGTGTGACCTTGGGCAAATCATTGGTCATCTTGCGAACAAACAAAACAAAAAAAAAACCAAAACCTTAAAAAAATAGGTTGAAGGATAATCACTAATCTACATTGATAGAAGTTTCCTTCTTCATATCAATGAAATGAAAGGTTCAGAAAAAGGCAATTGTAATTTTTAAATGATTTTTGCTTTAATATAACTCATGTTTATAGTCTTCCTAATGATGGCCTATCCTATAAATCAACATAATAATAGTGAATAATTTTATTACATTTCTGTAGTTCTTTTTTAATATTGCATTTAATATTTTCTGTCAAAATTAATTATTGATAGTGAACTAGAATTTTTTTTCTCTATTTTATCTCTCCTTGTTTTAAGTATATTTTTCTGAAAGAAGAAATTTGATAAGGTGCCATTTTCTCTCTTTTACAAACAATTTATTTAGCATAGGGCTTAAAAAAATGTTTGTTAATTACCTATAAGTCTGTCTGGTTTAAGTTGGGATTTTTTTCCCCTTTAGGAACTTATTCATGACTTGCTAGGTTTTTCATTCTCAGAAGAGATTATTTAGTTTCCATTTTTTTATTTTGTCAATCTGCATATTTTATAATTTTATACATATTCATTAATTTATTTTCAGATTTATTGACATATAATTGGAATGTAGTTACTTATAATTATCTTTGTTTCCTGTTCATTAATTATGAATTCCCCCTTCTCATTAAAAAAATTGGTAATTAGGTTTTACCCTTTCTCTTAAAAAAATCTACAACAATAAAGTGCTAATAGTTTATCTATTCTATCAGTCTTTTAAAGCCTTGGTTTCTGAAGCTTTATCGGAATGATCCAAAGTCAGCAACTTTTCCTGGCCATGGAAAGGGAATTTAGCATAATAATAATAATGATAATAATAATAATGTCACAGTTATAGAGATTTAAGGTTTATAAAATATTTTCCTCACTATAACTCTACGAGGAAGGTAGCAAAAATGTACATTTACCACAAATGAGAAGAAATGCAAACATAACAGCTTATTGATATACTGCACACTTAGATAATTATCTATAGTAATGCTCTCTCTCTGGAAATCACCTCAATCATGATCAACTTGATTTACTCTCCGGTGATACTCTATTGATCTGTGGTAGAATTTGCCTTTCGAGGTTACTTATTTTTAACGCCTTGTTTTCTTTCAGGAACAATGAATCATTCTGCTCTGGAAATTGGCTCCTGTGACACCTACGAAGATAGAAAGCTCTATGTTATTGATTCCTTAAATGACTTAAACAAAGTGAACCTCTCGCCTGCTGGATCCCAGCATGTAATCTGTATGTTTGTGCCAGTTGAGGTCTGGCAACTGCTTTCTTGTTTATAATTTGTCTAAGAATAACAAATGTTGGTATAAGAATGTGGGTTCATCTTCAACATTTGGAACTGTCACTAGGAAATTGATATTGCTTTTTTGCTTTTGTTTGCTAATTTTTTTTTTTTTGCTTTATTTTTGGAGGGAGGAAGGCAAGGCAATTGGGGTTAAGTGATTTGCCCAAGGTCACAGGGCTAGTAAGTATTAAGTGTTTGAGGCTGGATTTGCATTCAGGTCTTCCTGACTCTGGGGCCGGTGCTCTATTCACTGCACCACCTAGCCACCCAAAAACACTATATCTGAATCTTAGCCTCCACATTCCTTTTTGTTTGGTTTTGATAGTAAGACTGTAGTAAGTGTATTACCACCAAAAGGAAATCAGTGTAAGTGGCAGTTAACTTTTTAGTTTTTTAACCTAAGAGAAATTTATAATATTTCATATACCACAAAGACCTAAAGCCCAGTTACCCTATGCATATAAAGTGGGAGTTGACATAACTATAATTGATCATGTGCAAGATAATGCTAGGTACAGTGGGGAGCATGAAAAACTATGAGGCATGGTTCTGTTCTAAAAAAAAAACTTAGAATAATAATAAAATTTTAAAATTTGGACCCATAGTTTGGGAAACTCCCTGGTACAAAAACTCCTTCCATCAGTGCAGAAGCTGGGGCAAGGTGGTATGGTATAGTGTTTATAATCCTAGAATGGAATCAGGAAGACCTCAATTTAAGTTCCCTGATGTCATACTTTGACTTGTTCCTGCTGCCTACTTTCATTTTTGCCCTTGGGATTCATAAGGAATTTTGACTTGAGCTAAAATTGTCTCTGAATACTTAGATACTAAAATAATTACTACTACTAATTTATATATTACTTCAAGGTTTACCAAGTGCTTTATTTACATAATCTCACTTCCCTCTTACCCCCAACAGCAACCCTGTGAGGGAGGTACTATTTTCTCCATTTTATAGATGAAGAAACTGAGACTGAGATAAAGTGAATTGCCCATAGCAGTAATGCCTGAGGGAGGATTTGAATTCAGGTCTTCCTAACTCTTAGTCCAATATTGAACTGGAAGGTACTTCAAAAAGGCTCTAAATACTTATTAGTATTAGCAATATCACCCTGAGCAAGTTATTTAATTTCTTAGTCTCCGTTTCAATAAAATGTAAAAACGAAGACAATAAGCACCCATCTTAGAGTTATTCTGAGGCTCCAATTATACACACTCGTAGATATGTATATATAAAATATCTTTCAAAACTTAAAGCCCTGGTAAGCTATTATAAAATTATTTTGGACCCTCACTTCTAATGTGGAAAAGGATCTTCACCTCAGGTGACCCAAATCTCCACCTCCTTCCATAGGGGATCAGAGAGTACAATTTTAGGCCACAAACTAAACAAACTTCCCTCCAACCCAGAGCTCAGACAATGGCTGAATTGTTTGTGGTCCTAAACAGTTCTCTCCATGGCCCACTTATTTCTGAACTTTAAGATCAAGTAAATGTTGCAAGTGCCATGTTTTGTGGGCTTGGATGCCACATCAAACAAAATAGACTTGGACCTTGACCAATAAGCCCTTCCAAACTTGCTTCTCCCAGGTGGCAGCTGAAATGATAGACAGGTATCCATTCCAGTCTGGCATTCCTTATCCAGCAGACCAAACACAAGTAACTTGAATGGGTAGGCTATTGCAAAATATTGTGTTCAGGCTAATGACAAACAGCTTTCCAATCCTGACTTCAAGGTACTAGAGTTATTTTGTCTAATGTTACAAAATCCAACCATTTTTGGGACTTGGGGAAATTAACTTTCTACTTCACCTTCTGGCAGAAGCAATATATGGAGCAAATGGATATGATCTCCAGATTCTGCTAGACTCTGAATCAGATCCCTTCCTCAGCAGTCAGATTATCAAGACCAACTAAACAAGCTTGTGATTAATCTAGACCTGGAATACAAGTTTTGGCCAATAAAAATTGCTTGCTGACCAAGCTAGAGACAGCACCCCTGAAGAAGCTTCTTAGGGAAAAAAAATTTATTAGTAAAGAGGTAGATGGACTTCACCTAAGCTTCTACTTCATTTACTAGAACCTTGGTAAAACTTGGTGTAATTTATTAAGATGAATGAATGGATGGATGAATCAAAGGATTGTACTCTACAGAAGGGGTACAGAGCGTATTGGGTTATGCCTGACAGCTTGCTCAGATACCACTATGATCTATCTTTTCCTTCAATCTT
Organism: Pseudocheirus occidentalis; assembly: GCA_028646575.1. Taxonomy (NCBI): domain Eukaryota; kingdom Metazoa; phylum Chordata; class Mammalia; order Diprotodontia; family Pseudocheiridae; genus Pseudocheirus; species Pseudocheirus occidentalis. The sequence continues at coordinate 110,062,772 of CM053597.1, read as the reverse complement.
CCTACCAACACCTTATTTATATGTGAATATGTTGTATAAAACTAAGTTCTATAAGGCTATATATATATATATATATACATACACATACATACATACATACATGTGTGTATATATACATGTGTGTGTGTATACATGTAATACACAGTGATAGATGGGGGTTGGATAAGGAAGTTAACAGCTAGGGAAATCAGATAAAGCTTCTTGAAGGAACTGGTATTTGAGCTAAGCCTTGAAGGAAATTAAAGGTTCTGAGAGGTAGAGAAGGGGAAGGGAAAGCATTCCAGTCATGGGGGACAATCTATGTGAAGATATAGAAGGAAATGATAGAATATCATGTACAGAAAATGACCAGGTTAGCTGGAGTATAGAGTGTACAAAGCAGAGTAATGTGTAATCAGTTCATAAAGAATCATTGTTGTTCAGTCACTTTTAGTCATGTCTGACTCTTCATAACTCTATTTGGGATTTTCTTGGCAAACATACTAAGGTTGTTTGCCATTTCCTTCTCCAGCTCATTTTACAGATAAGGAAACTGAGGCAAACATTGTTACATGACTTGCCCAGGGTCACATAGCTACTACTTGTCTAAGTCTGGATTTAAACTCTGGTCTTCCTTACTCCAGGCCCAGTGCTTTATCCACTGCATCAGCTAGCTTATGATTAATCAATCTATCATTTATTAATTTTTGCATAGCTTATAATTTAACATGAAAGAAAAAAACAATGCCTTTCTTATACTTGAATTATGTCCTGATTTTGCTACTTAGGTTCATTAGCTGAGACTCAGTTTTCCTGTCTCGAAATAATGGGTTCAAATTAGATGCTCTTTAAGATCCACTTCAGTTACATTTCAGATCTATTTCAACCAAAGTTATAGTTTAGACTCGGGGTGAGGAATGTGCAGCCTCACGGCCACACGTGGTCTTCTACCTCCTTAAGTGTGGCCTTTTGACTGAATCCAAACTTCACAGGACAAATCCCCTTAATAGAAAGATTTGTTCTGTAAAACTTGGACTCAGTCAAAAGGACACACCCAAGGACCTAGAAGGCCACATGTGGTCTCAAGGCCACATGTCTCCCACCCTTGGAGACTGCACCCTCATAGACTCTCCATACCCATGAAAACAGAGGCCTTGACTCGTGGCTTTGTTGGAGCCCCTGAAGTGTTGAGAGAGCCAATTGCTAAATTTTCAGTGTGAGCATTTCCTACTAATATGGTCTTGATACATTGTTTTGTTGATCATCTAGACTTTAAAGAGTGATAAAGAAACTGTTAATGCAGATTCAATTTAGAAGTGCATATATTTTTTTTTTCTGGAGTGCCAACTCCAGACATTTGCCATCAGTGCAGCTCAGATTTTTTTTTTTTTAAAAATACACAATTCAAGCCTATATTAGTTAGGTGTTAAACTCAAATAGAAACAATGGGAGCCACTATTGCCTTAGAAAACCACAAATTAACATTACCTATGTTGTATCGAATTTTTATTTCTTTTGTTAAACATTTCTCAGTTACATTTTAATCTGGTTAGGGCAGCACATGTGAACTTTGCAGTTCATAGGCCCTGAGTCTGTTGTCTCTGCTTTAGCTAATTCTGAAACAAATACATTGGAAGATGAAGGAGTTAATGGGGTTCTTTTGAACACTTACACAGTTCAATTCATCCTTCCCCAAGTTTAATTTCCTCAATGGAAAAGTTCTATAAAAGCAAGTTCATTGCCTCTCACAGTTATTGCATTTCTTTCTTGGTGACAAAATAGTTAAACCTTTTCCATAAAGCAAACCAGGCTTAGAACCATGAATGTCTCAGGGCCAGATTCAGGCATAAAAGATTATTCCAAATAGGGAAAATTCTAGTGTCCCAATTATTCATAGAAAGAAGAAATCCCATAGATACTCCAACACTTGGACCTCGGTCTCCATTATGCTTTTACATACTTCAGGGAAAAGGATAGAGGATATCTACCAGCTTTTCTGCCTAACCTCTCTCCTTTACCTCTCAACAGAAAAATAAATCCTACATAAAGCAACAGGTCCACTTCTATAATTGGCTGCCACCTGAATGCTCTAACTTCTTGGAAATTATCTGAGCTTTTTAAAGGAAAGGAAAAATAGGTGGCAGAATCAGAAGGGCCAACATTAAAATCCCACTGTAGCTATTTACTAGTTGTGTGACCTTGACCAAGTCACTTAATTTTTCTTCATCTCAATTTCCTCATCTGTCAAATGGAGATAAAAGTAATGAAGACAAAATGGAGATATTTTACCTAGTTATCATAAAAATCAAATGGAATAATATGTTTCCAAAAGCCTTGGTGTACTTTTAAGCTATTAAAGTTTAAATTATTTAATAATATAAATTATATATGCATATGTATATATGTGTGTGTGTGTGTATACATGCATTCATTTGATTAAAGTTATTCTGGCTATTAAAGCTTAAAATTGCCCTAAGACTTTTAAGCTATTATAACTTTAAAATGCACTAAGACTTTGGGGACTTGGAGTATATACAAAGCTCTTTGTAAACATTAAAAAGTTATATAAATATTAGCTATAATTAAGGAAGTAACCTAACTCTGGGCAGCTAAGTGGCACAGTGGATAGAGTGCCAGGCTTGGAGTCAGGAGTTGAAATCTGGCCTCAGACACTTTCTAGCTGGTGTAACTCTGGGCAAGTCACTTAACATGTTTCCTCATCTGTAAAATGAGCTGGAGAAGGAAATAGGAGACTACTCCAGTGTCATTGCCAAGAAAACCCCAAATGAAACCACGAAGAGTCAAACCGACTCTACAACAGCAACAAAAACAACAACAGCAACAACAACAAATCCAACCCTGCTTATTCTTTGGATGAGAATGAAGGAAAGAAAGGGGAAATCTATATAATAACACAAGTCCTAGAAAAAAGCCGACTGATTCATGTTTGCTGTCCACTCTCCTCACTTAAATCAACTTTCTTAAAGATGTTAACAATAGCGGGTTACATCTACATAGTCTTTACTATGTGCCAAGCACTGTACTAAGGGCTTTACAATTATTATCTCATTTAATCTTTGTGACAACTGTGAAAGGCAGGTGTTATTATTATCCCCATTTTATAGATGAGGAAACTGAGGCAAAAAGGTTAAATGACTTACCCAAGGTCATATAGCTGGCAAGTGTCTGAGGCTGGATTTGGACTCAGGTCTTTGGGACTCTAGGCTTGGTGCTCTACTCACTGCTTTACTTCACTTCTATATTATCATAGATTTAGAGGATTCAGTATCCTCAGAGATCATTTAATTCAGTCTTTCCTTTTGTAGATAAAGAAGTTGTGGTCCAGAGGTTAAGTGACTTGCCCCAAGGTTTCACTGACATTGGGGGAGCTGAGCTGAGATTTGAACCCAGGTCTAAATTCAACACTCTTTCCATTTCATCACAGTTTTCCTAACAACTGCTGTGTTGAATTCAGCCAAACTGTTTTCTGACATCACCATTCCATTTGCTTTCTATAGCAGGAAACCTTGGAATAACGTTTCAATCACTAAGTCTTTTTCTCATTTGTTTTACATTAGCTCAAGAAAAGAAGTTCATAGGAGGTGCTGTCAACATAGGCAATGGAATCAGAAATCGGAGCTTATTCTTTGTGGGGTTGATCATTGCCTTGATCGTCAGCTTGACCCTCGTTTCTTTTGTGATATTCTTACTAAGTAAGTAAAGACCCAGCAGGGACCTCATTACTTAAAATGTTAAGGCTTTAATAGAAAGTACATCATTCAGTCGGCTTTATGGCTAGCTATTAACCCTTTGTGTAGTACTTCTCCAGAGGGCGCAGGAATAGGTATAAATAACTCATCTTTTAGTTTTACAAAGCATTTAGGGATTCTCTAGGATGGAAGATACAAAATAACACCTTTAGAATGCAAATTCCTTTAGAATATAGACTGTTTCATTGTTTGCATACTATATATATTATATACATATAATATATATAGTATATAGCCTGTTATTTACATGTCGTTTCCTCCATTTGAATATAAGCTGTCCAAGAGCAGAGGTTGGTTTTGCCTTTTTTTTTCCTGACACTCACTAAATGCTTGTTGATTGACCCAGTACCTAGCTCAGTGCCTGGTATAAAGTAGTTGATTAACAAATGTTTAATTGATGAATGACTCCTTCCTAGAAAGAAATGTATTCTTTTCAACAATGATAATAAAAATAGTTGATATTTGTATAGCTTTAAGTTTTGCAAAGTACTTTACATATATTGATACTTGAAACAATCCTATATGGTAAGTAGTATTATTATCTCCATTTTACAGAAGAAGAAACTAAGGTTTTGAGAGAATAAATGACTTGCCCAGGATCATGCAGCTAAATAAGTATCTGAGGCTGAATTTGAACTCAGGTCTTCTTGAATTTAAATCTGATGCTCTATGAGAAACTTAAAACATTAAATAAATGGAGGTGATGATGATGATGATGATGATGATGATGATGATGATGATGATGACGACAAAGACTGGCAATGAAGAATGTGCTTTCTTGGAAGGAGTTATGCACATCTGGAATTCTCTAGTATCTTTTAGCCTACAGAAGCATTTTATGAAACTGAAAGAAAAGTTATTTACGTATATTACTTTACCTTACAGAGAAGTGCTTGTCTCTGTGGTCGCTGGGGCTAGATCCCAACAGAAAATTATTCATTGAAACTGACTTCATAATTTTCATCATCATCATCATCATCATATGTGAAATTGGCAGGAAATTTATGGAAAGCTTACAAAGTGCAAGGAATCCTGTGCACATTTTCTCTTTCTATCTCTCTTCCTATGTATGATGATAGTAAAGTTAAAATCAATGACCTAAACTGTGTTTATAGGCAAGGGGCTATTAGGTTTTATATGGATCTCCAGCTGTTTAGACATTCTTTTTTTGCATTTAGAATGGAAGGATCCTACAGAGAAATAGAAAAAAGAAAAGAAGGAACATCCTATTTTAGTTCAACAATTCATCAAACATTCATTAATGTGGATTCCAGCCTATCTTTGCTGACATTTCACATTTCTCCCCCTTCAAATACTTCACTTTCTAACAAATTGGCCAATTTTCTGCTCCCCAAACTTGAAATTCTATCTACAGCACCTTTGCCTTTATGCAGGCCCTCCCCTATGCCTGAAATGCCCTTTTCCTCTAAGAAACTGCAGTTTCTTCAATACTCATCTGAGTTAAATTTACTTCTGGGAAGATGTTTCTGATTCTTCCAGTTGTTAATGTTCTATTGTCCTTCAAATTATCTCCTTTTTACTTATCTTTCTTTGTCTGTGCCAGTAGAATTCTAACTCCTTGAAGGGAAGGACTACTGAATTTATCATTTCTGCCTTTGTATTCCAGCCACTTGTGCAGGACCTTGCAAGTGATAGACACTTTAAAAAGTGCTTCTTGCATTAATAAATTTTTATTGAATTAAATTAAGCACCTGTTATCTACAGATCACTGTCCTATGTGCTAGTGGTGCAAAGACTGGAAAACGACTTTGTTCCTTCAGGAGCTTATAACCTAATAGGGGGATGAGACTGATACAAATACTTTTGACAAGAGTTAGAAAGTCATTAAGTGCACAAGAGAGTTTAACCTGAGTAGTCTGATAGACTTTTAGAGGAAGGAGATCACTTATATATAGCTGAGGAGACCAAAGAGGAATTCACTTTCAACATGTTTCTTGAAATAGGAAATGTTTCCTGGAAGCCTTTAGATAAGAAACTGACCAAAAACCTGTGTAAGAATCAGTATAGAAGCCCTTTCCTTAGGGGATTTGAGGGAGAGTGGGGATGTGGGGAAGGTCAGGATTAGCTTCTGAAGGGCAAGCCTACATATTTCAATGCTTTGGCATTAAACAGGAATAAGTTTGTTTCATAGCTTATTTAATTCTTGTTAAATTATTTGACTAAACCTTACTTGATGTCTCACTTTGCTCACAATGTTTACCTTGGAAAGGAAGTGAGTACAAGAGAAGATGAATTATTAATATCGTTAAAAATGTATTTTGTCCCTTTTGGGGGTAGTTGTATATATACATACATGCATACATACATACACACACACACACACACATATATATATATATATATATATACAAATTTGTATATATGTCTATACTGTGTGGCAAGATACCCAGTTTAGAGTTTACATCATTCCTTCCCTAAGCCAAATTCAATGAGAGTAAGGTTGACCCTTTCCCTTTTGCCTTCCTGTTCTTCCTCTCCATTGTAACAATTATCCTCAGCCTCTTCTATATGCAGAGATCCCCATTTCTTTACTGAGAGGGGGAGGTGTGTTTCATTATCTATGTTCTGGATCCAAGATTGGTCATTAAAATTAATCAGAGGTCAACTTCTTTTTACTGTCATTTTCATTCACATTATTGAAGTATGTCAAATTCTTGTTGCTTGATTTGGAGTTAGAGATCCTGGATTTGAATCCTGGCTCTACCATTTGACATTCATGTCACCTTTGGGAAACCACTTAACTTTGATGGGCCTCCTTTCCCTCCCTTACAAAGTGAGAGAGTTGGACTAGGTGGCCTCTCAGGACTCTATTCATTCTAGAGCTACATATGATGCCGTGATCTTATAACTAGATGATTCTAAGGCTCCTCCTAGCTCCAAATCCATGATGCTGGGCTTCCTTAGTTTCAAATGGAGAGAAAAAAATTGGCTTTCCCTTCTTGAATTAATAAGGCTCTTATTATAATTAAGAACAAATGTAAGTCATTAAGGGGTTCCCCCAGAGAAGAAGGAGTGTTACTGTCATAGAATGCAATGACAAATGTTGGTGGAAGTGCCATGAAATAACTTGAATTGCATATTTCCTCCTCAAACCATATGGTCTGCCCAACAATGTAGTCTTGTTGAGCTCCTAGCTTTCCCTCATGACTTGAATGCTACAATACAGTTAAAATAATTTCAGATTCAAGGATGAACAGCTGCTCTATGGCCCACTTATTTTGAGGTTGGAAGGTCCAGTCTGAAAGCCTAGTTTACCTTTCCATGACACTTTATCAGCTGAGAACAGCAGCCAGGTATCAGTGTAATTAGGCCTTGAATGATAGACCTCAGAAAAAGCTTCATGAAATTGATGAATAGCAGCTCCAATAGAGTAATAGATTCTGTTCCATAGTTCTGGGAAATTTGAACTTTGGTAAATACAAGCGAAGGTGGTGTTCTCCAGATTACTAAATTGCCAGGAGTACTATTGAGGTCAGGGATTGTTTTCATTTCTGGCTTTGGATCCCCAGTGCTTGGCATGGTGCCTGGCACATGCTTGATGTTCAAATGAGCACTTATTGAATTTAATTGACTTGAAAATATTTTTTTCTTCCTCTCTCAAAAGTATTTGAAGGGTATGATTATTCCAGAGCTGGCTGAACTAATCCAAATAACTCCAAAATAGAATCTGGGTTTTTTTCTTAAATTTTATGTCTTTTGGTTTTTTAATAAGTTATTTCCTAATATACTGATACTTCCTACCGACCCCCTCTTTTGTAAGAAAGGAAAACTGTTAAACAAACCAATAAAAATTGAAACTCTGACAGATACTACATACAACATTCCAACCCCCAAGTTTCATTGCTTCTCTATGGAAAGAAGTGTGTTTCATCACAACAAATAGCATTTTCAAAATGAAGAGCAAATCCATTTTGAAGGATGCTTTTCAGAACGAGATATTGTAACAATAACTTTGAAAGGAATAATCATTCTAGCAATTCCAATGGTGGTGCAATGGATGGAATGCTGGACTTAAGAGCCAGGGAGACCTGAGCCTGAATCCTGTCTCATATTTACTAGCTATATGATTCTAGGCCCAAGTTCTCTCATTTCTAAAATTGGGTAATAATAACACTCACTTCACAGGGTTGTGTAAGAATCAAATGAAAAAATAAATTGATTATTATTGTTTTCATAAATGTTTTTGGTCTAATGAAGGTTTACATTTGCTGGACAAAGGTATTCAATACTGGCACTAATCAATCACCAAATATTTTGACGAAGGGTGAATTTTCTTCTTCCTGTTTTCTCTCCTCCCCCTTCTCTCCCTGCTCCTTCACTTGACAGAATGTTGTTTCACTTCCTGACAGGCAGACTTGTCCTTGTACAACTGTGTTCTTTATGGTGCCTGGATTAATGTTAAGCATTGAGTAATCATGATAGAATACATTGAAACCAACTGATATAATTTATTTTCCTTTTTAAAGTTCAAACTGGAAGCAAGATGGATGAAGTGTCAAGAAGATTAACAGCTGAAGGAAAGGATATCGATGAGCTCAAGAAAATAAACAGCATGATATTAAATCGTCTCAATCAATTGGATGCCATTGAAAACTAAAGTGATGAGTAGCATCAGCTGCAAAAGTCTGGAGATTCCTTTTCACTTTACAAAGGATCTTCAAGGTGAACTTTTCCAGAGGTTACTGTAAGAGGGAAACATGTTGCCTGAGTTGGTGACATTCTTTCAGTTGTATCCATGAGAAACAATTCTAGAAACGGCAATTGCTCAAGCCTCGGTGATATAATTGTTAATTCTTTGTGAGATTAATCAATGTGAATGAGAGCATGTCGTGGAGAGGGCACTGGATTTGTAGTCAGAAGACTTGGGTTCTGTTCCTGACACTGCCACTTACATTACCTGTGTGACTGGTCATGTCACATAACCTCTCTGGGCATCAGCTTCATAGGATCATAATATCATAGATTTAGAGTTGGAAGGAACCTCAGTCTATCTATTTCAAACCTCTCATTTTATAGAGAAAACTAAAGCCCAGGGAAGTTCAGTGACTTGTCCAAGGTCACACAAGGTAGTAAAGATCAGAGTTTTAATTCAAGTCCTTTCACTTTAGAGTCATTGCTCTTTCTACTATATTACAATGCCTTTCCTTAAGTCAGCAGTTTTCAACCTGTGGGTTGTGACCCCTTTGGGGGTTGAATGGCCCTTTCACAGGGGTTGTCTAAGACCATAGGAAAACACATATTTCTGATGGTCTTAGGAACCTAGACACTGCTCCTCTATCTGTCTCCAGGCAGGTCAGCCCACATGCAGATACACCCACATGTGAGTATTGAAGGGTTGGGGCATTAAGAAGGTTGAGAACTACTGCCTTAAGTGGAAAATGAAAAGGTTGTACTAGATGAGTTCTCAGGTTTTTTCCAGCACTAACATGTTTTATGTTCTATGTTAAAATGCTGGTATGAATGACATTAAAACCTCCTAAGTAGGCTTTAAACATATCCTTTAAGAATGTTTGTTTCCAGACATGACAATATATGTGTCACAAATTAATAATACTTTGTATATGTTTCCTGAAAAGATTTGAGGAGTTGCTTCTTATAATTAATGGTTCTAAGGATAAGCACAAGCAATGTTTTTCATATTTAAAAAAATTCTTCTAACAGATTATTGTATTTTGTTATTCTCTTTACCTTTCCAGTCTCTCTCCCCAACCCCCCCCCCACCTCCCCCACTCTTCTACCTTTCTCTCTACATATTCTACTATCTAGTGACACTGGCCTCCTTTCTGTTCCTCACAAATGACATCCCAACACCAATTCTAGGCATTTTCGATGGCTGACCCCCATGGCTGGAGCTCTCTGCCTCATGGCTTCCAAGACTTCCTTAAAAACTCATTTAAAGTACCACCTTTTACAAGAAGCCTTGCTTGATGATCTCAATGCTAATCTATTGATTTTCTCCAAATCATTCTGTATGAAGCTTATTTGTACATAGTTATTTTCATGTCTCTCTCATTAGACTGTGAGCTCCTCAAGGGCAGGCATTGTTTTGTACTTTTCTTTGTTACTGCCATGCCCAGCCCATAGCAAGCACTTAGTAAATGCTTTTTGACTTCACTTGATTCTAAGTAAAACAATAAAAGATATTTCCAGATTCTTTTCCTGGGTATATGTGTACTTGTGTCTCTGGGTATATAAAAGAGAAAAATAAATTTATTCTCCTCTAGTAAGTTTATGTTGTAAATTTATTTTGTTTATTGGATTTCTCACAGGAAGAAAACTTTTTTGGATGACCCTAATCTGTTGGTGAAGAACCTTGAGTTTAAAGGTTAAAAGGTCTTTATTTCAAAAATGCCATATAAGGAATTGCAGACTTAACTTAGGATATGATAATTATTCTCAAGTATTCAAAGGACTATCAGATGGAAGAATTATTTTTTTTTCTGCTTAGACCAAAAGGGCAGAAGAACTAGCATCAATGGATAGAAGTTGTAAAAAGGCAAATTAGGATTAATGTTACAAAAAATTTTCCCAACAATTAGAGGTGTCCAAAAATAGGATGGGCTGCTTTCCAAGGCAATAGATTCTTGCTCACTGGAGCTCCTAGTTGACATTCCAATGTCAAACAAAGAATAGATGACCACATCATACAGGTTGTAGAGTGAGTTATTATTCAGGTATGGGTTGGTCTAAAAGGCCTCACAAGTCTGACATTGTGATTCTGTATTAAAAACTATCAATGACTTCATGTATTCATTTTCCCAGGGATTTTTGCTCTTCTATGAGAGATAATTTCTTAACTTAAAAGAATGTTTGGTACTTATTATATATTACTGTTCCTTTGCCCTACATATTTTCCATGTAGGGAAACACATTCCCTCCTTACCTTTCCTTTTTAGAATGCCCAGTTTCCTTCTGCTCAAGCTCAAACTCAGCTCAAACACTACTTTCTAAATGGAGACTTTCCTTATTCGGACTTCTCCCACCAGCTACCATCCCTTTCTAAAAAAAGCTACCTTGTATTAATTTTCTATTTTTCTGCAAATACTTACATATGTACATGCTGTCCACCCCCCCCCCCATAGAAATGTAAGCTCCTTGAAGGTAGAGATTGTTCCTCCATCCCTCCCTTCATCCCTCCCTTCCTTCCTTCTTCCTTCCTTCCTTCCTTCCTTTCCCCCTTCCTTTCTTTTTCTGTATCTCTAGCACCTAGCACAGAGCCTATCACATTACAGGAGCTTATTAATTGCTTTATGATTGATAGCCATTGGTGACAGTCTGGTAAATGAGATATTTGGGAGGTGAGAGGCTTTCCTGGTGCCTGTCAAGTGACTCCACTTAGGTGACTGCTTATGCAGCCTACATGTAAAATTGCGTTAAATTGCATCTTGTTCTGGTTCCCCTAACCCATCCCCTTCTAATTAGTATAGGAAGTTTATAAGTAGCCAATATAAAGTCACAATAGCAGGAATTAAGGTCGCAAAAGGGAACTTAGAAGTCGATTACAGATTTTCCTATAGACCAATAATTTGCTAACTGTATTATATATTAACTAAAAATCATATCCTGAGACTATGTGCTAAATTGAGAGAAAAAGCCCTCTGGACCTTGCTCTCAGAGCCTTTTGGTACTGTGAATCATAAAGTTCAGATGAGCTCCAGACATCTGCAGTAAGACCAGTAGATTCTAGGTAAGTCTTTTAGGGTCTCTGTGGCTCAGTTTCCTCATCAGTAAAATGAGGGGTCTGGACTCCATGGCCTTTAAAAACTCTTTGAGCTCTACCCCTATGAATTACCTTGGCATGAGGTAATGAAAGCCTGGATGAGGATGGTAGCAATGGAGAAGGGATAGACGCAAGAAATATTCTTCCTGGAGGATGACAATACAGGGCCAGAGATCTTCAAGATTTCAGGATTGGCTGACTGGAAGAATGGTTCCACCATGGAGAGAAACAGGGAAACTGGGAAGGGGAATTGTTTTAAGTGAAAGGCCCTGTAGTATCTTATCAGAGCCCATTGATTCAAATCATTCATTTACTAAACATTTCTTAAATACTTGCTGTATGTGGAACACTATGATAGGTGCTGAAGAAGATACAAAGCTTGTGATTCTCATAAGTCAAAAAATGTAGCTTATTTTTCTGACTTACAGAAAAAGCTAATAAAACAGGCCATTAGGTGGAACACTGACCCTGGAGTCAGAAGGACCTGAGTTCAAATTTGGCCTCAGACACTTGATGCACTTACTAGCTGTGTGACCTTGGGCAAGTCACTTAACTCCAATTGCCCTGCCTTCCCCTATCAAAAGAAAAAATAAGCCATTAGGTAAACTCCAGTAGTATATACTTTCAATACATACCAAAACATCTTATTTCCCTTCAGTTTACATAATGAAGATAGAACAAATACCTTAAGTTCTTCCATAGTATGGTAATTCTAACAGAGGAAATTTTCATTTATCCAGATGACTGTAAGGATAATCAGCAGGAAGGTGTTATTTGCTTTCCCTTAAGCTTAGCTCTGGTTCTGTAGCCCAACCTTTATATTGCTTCTTCTTTCATTTTTATTCCCTAATTAATTTTCTTTTTTGTAGGTGCCTCCATTTTCTGTTTCCTATTTTCTTCTCCTGCTCTCTCCTTCGCCTGACTTTTTACTTTATTTTATCTGTTTTTCCCCTTCCTCTCATTCTAGGATGAATGAAAGTTTTAAAAATAACATGTAAGGAAAAATCATTTTTAAGGGTTGAAGCAATTTAGAAGACCGTCTTTTACTTTATAGAGCCCAATTTCCCTCAAGGCAAGAGATTATGTTTTTCATCACAGACCTTTCCTGTGCTTTGGACAGGGACAGAATGCTAAATCAGGAACCTCTGTTTAAGTTGCTAATAGCTTATAATTAACCAGAAGCGATACTGACTAATAGTAGAGGAGGGACACCTGGTGGCAGTTGATAATTATAAGTTAAGAAAGCAAATTTGGCCAAAGAAATAAAAGAGATAGAAAAGATAAAGACTGATAAATATCAGTCTATCAATAGGACAGCAGGTTTTTATTAAGTACCTATTCTGTGTTTTTTAATATATACAAGTACATATATATCTATAATGTGTTTTAATATATATCATATATATCATCTATATTATATAATATACATATATACATATATATCCAGGACTTAGAACAGTGGCTGGAACATAGTAGGTGCTTATTAAAGGCTTTATGATTTGATAGTCACTGTGCTAAGTGTTGGAAAAATAAAGAATGAAACAATCCCTGCTCTCAAGGACCTTACATTGTGGGCTAGGGGTAAAGGGAGACAACATGTACATTTATAAGTATATACCGTAAAAATACAAAAAAAAGCACCCCACCAATTTTGGGGGAAGGAAAATGCTAATCCTTTTACTATTCTATTTCATATAAAACAATGATGAAGGAAGGGGAAATAGAAAGAGAGAAGAAGAGAAAAAACTGAACCCAGCAAAAGAAACAGAACAGCTAAAGAACAATGACTACAACTAGGAAAAAGAGGTCAGCAGAAAATCAGAGCAGAAGAAGGGAAGGGAATGAAAAGCATAAGCTTTAAACTAAGGAAACATATGATTTTTAAGCCCTTATGTGCCATTGAGACTTCCTTTCCCTTCCCAGGTTCTGTGCCAGACATATCGTCTGGTAGCAAGGGTATAATGGAGCTCACTTCTAATAGCTCTCAAGAGATTATTGTTAAATTTTCAAGGTGATTTATAACTCTAAAACCAGCAAAATGCTACAAATAAGGAGTTGATTTATTGTTTTATTGATAGTCTAGACTGAAGAAAGTGATAAAATAAGTGTTAATCAAGCAGGTCAGCTAGGTGGGACAATAGAATACTAGGCCCATCTTCCTGAGTTCAAATTAAAACACTTACTAGCTCTATGACCCTGGGCAAGTCATTTAACCCTGTTTGCTTCTGTTTCCTCATCTGTAAAATGAGCTGGAGAAGGAAAACGGCAAACCACTCTAGTATTTTTGCCAATAAAACCTCAAATGGTGTCATGAAGAGTGGGATACGACTGAAATGAATGAACAACAACAAAAAGCTTAAACGTGTGTTCCACGTACGTTTTTCCTCCACACACCCAGTTATTAAGCATTTTCCAAAGCATCACTGTCTAAAGCATCACTGTCTGGTATTACTTTTTATAGAGTCCATTAGCTATTTAATGACCTCATAAGGCCTCAGGCTAGATAAATGCCTATTTCCTACTTCCTAATGAAATGGAGAAAAATTCTAAGATAATGCTCAGATAAGTCAGTCAGTGAATCACTAAATTTCTAAAGTGTTCATACAATGTCCTAGGTCAGGGTCTGTGGTCTCTGCTCTAAAGGAGTTTACAGTCTGGTAAAGGATCACAGAATTACCAATCTGGAGATGGAAGGAACCTAACATAAAAGTCCAGTCTGATCTTTCTTTTATAAAAGAGGAAACAGAGACCCAAGTAAGTTAAGTCACATAGGTAGTAAGCTTTAGACTAGAGTATCATTTAAACCTAGGTCCTCTGATTCCAGAACAAGCCTTCTTTTCACTCTCGTGTAGAGATAAGGCTAATATTATAGGAAACAACAGTAAATAAGATAAAATTAAGCCCTAAATTATGTGGTATATATATATATAAACCTCACAGGAATTCAGAGGAGAGAAAGTATTATCAGGGATAGTGTAATCAAGAAAGGATTCACAGGAATCTCTTAAAGGATGAACAGGACTTGGCTAGGCCAAAGGGTTGAGTGGAGGACATTGAAGGTGAACTGTGGTTTTAAAAGGATCTTCATTGGAGGTACTTTAACACTTCACAGAGATACACAATAACAGAATTAAAGAAGTGGATGAGAGTTCAAAGGTCATAGAGTCTAATCCACAGCTGTGATGGGTTGACAGTGCCAAAGAATTTGTCCCTGTTAGTCAGCCAATTGAGGATTAACCTTTCCACACTCAGCTGGGCTGGGTATTGGACAACAGACAAAATCTATCACCAGGATCATATGTGAAACATTTCCAACTTGGTAGAACCCACCAGAACTTCTACTCTACTCTTCTGGAACCCCAGATTATCTCCTTGTGACAGGGAAGTATTGAATAAAGACTTTTGGGGATACCCATTGAAAGTACTATTTAATACAAAATTGATAGTATTTGTATGGAAATTAAAGCACACATACAAATATCTATATCTACATCTCTAACAAGTGGTCATCCAGCTACTGTTTAAGACCAACTGAAGGAGAACCCACTATTTCCCAAGACAGTCCCCAATCTCCTTTGAAAGGCATTATTTACAGTGCACTGGATTTGGAATCGGCAAAATCAGGGTCAGAATCCCTATTTCTGGCATTCTCTTTGAACCTCGACCACTCACCTCCTATGAGCTTCCTTTATCTCATCTGGGAATGGACCCTGCTTTTTGGCATTTAAAACCCTAGTCTTCTTATACTACCCAAACGGCCTTCATGCTATTCTTTACAGAGGACATTCCATTCCATCTGCCCTTCACACTTGACCTCTATCTTATAGAATCCTGAGCTTCCTTTAAGACTCAGAGCAGGGGCCACTGAAGACCTTTCCTGATACCTACCTCTCCACAAACACACCTCTCTTCTATTACCTGGTGTCTATTCTACAGCAGATGCATATGTTGTCTCCCAAGATAGAATCCCTACCCCCTTGAAGGTAGAGATTGTTTTACCTCTTTTCCTCTCTCTTCCATAACCTAAACACAGCATCTGGAATATAGTAAGTTCTTAATAAAAACTTTTTTAAATTCAATGACTAATGTTTTTCTATTACATATTATATTGGTCTTTGGAGTAAGGTTGATTTTGTTATTGTATTGAGGGTAAGAATCCTCCTATACCTATTCTTTCTAGTGTTTTTATCAGGAATATTGAATGTTAGATTTTATCAAAGGATTTTTTTCCTGATATATAATCATGTTTGGAGGAGTTTTTAAATTCATGTTTTATTATTTTGATAGTTTTTATGGTATTGAATGAGCCTTGCATGCTTATTATAAACTTTATTTGGTCATGATAAATTATTATTTTTTTTTAATTCATGTTGATTTTAGATATATAAAGACAAAAAAGAGCATTTCTATGTATATAGCGCAGCATAAAGAAGATTCACTACAAAACCATGAATTTACATTTCACACTGTTTATTTTTTGAAAAACTAAATAAGTACTCTACATCATTTTCAAAGCTACTCTGCTTTCTATGCTTCCTTCTAAATTTTCTCTTATTCTCCGCTGTTGATAAATTATTTTAAAATTGTATTGCTATATTCAATTACCTGATCACTTATTTAGTATTTCTATACCTATTTTCAATAGAGAAATTGGCATATAATTTTCTTGTTTAGAGTTATCTTACCAGGTTTTTAATATCAGTATTATATTTGCTTCATAAACGGTATTTGGCATTGTTTCATTTTCCCCTGTATTTGTGAATAATCTATGTAGTACAGGGATTATTTGTTCTTGAAATATCTGAAAAAATCCAGCAGTACTCAGTCTGGAACAGACATTGGTTGGGTTTTTTTTTCTGGATATCAGCAATCTTTTATGTTCATATGCTGGGGCTCCCTCAACATGACCGCTTTGAGGTGGTTCCTTGACAGCTAGATCCAGGTTCAAAGGGACTCACTGATTCAGCATCTATTCAGATCCATAGCTCACAAACTCCCATCGAGTGTTTCATTTTTTCCCCCCTGGAGCAAAGCAAATGACTCATGAATTCAAAGAAAAAGTATTTAGTGAAATAAGTGTGGCAAATAATAAGGAAAAATACCTCCACCCCTACCATACAAAAAGTTTCCAGATATCGGTGTCACAATTGGGAAAGGGAACACTCCTGGAACAGCTAATGAATTTAGGAATACTAGGGTTGCATCTTGGACGTCACACCTTTAATGACTCCATGTCTCTGCACCACCGACACAATGATGCTCCTCATTTTGCCTCACTGCTAATCCACACACATCCTCTATAAAGCTGCTCTTATTCCATCCCAGTCACAGGCGGTGATGTGGCTACTTCTTTGCTGAATTACTGCCATCTACTGGAGATTTCTTCAGCTACTGGGGTTTTTCCTTCCTCAAGTATATTACTACTATTTTCTGAGACAGTCCTGGCCCAAACACTCTAATCTAGGACTGTCTGCATATCTTCACTTCTTTTGCTAGACCTGAAACAGCAACGGTCTTGGGTAGCCTTACAAGAGTGATTTTGAGGGGGTAAAAAATGCCTGAGCAGTCATGCTCTGCCATCATAACAAAGAGTATTTCTGGTTAAGCTGTCTGTTTGACATTCTCATTCTCCTTCAGTCAGAACTCCCCAGATCCACACAACATTTAAGTTGGAGTGAATAAACCTCTTTCAATTCCCATCATGCCCCTGGCAGCTGGTAAATTACCCTGGAGCTTCACTTAGCAGTACTATCGCGAGCCAGGTGGAACAGGTGACTTTTGTCTTACATTTCTGTAGCTACAATCAGATTGTCACCCTACTTATATGCCCTTGGGCTTTTGCTTATAGGAAGAATGTAAAAAAGTTAATTTGTTTAATTCCTCTAGGAACCTATCCACTCATTGGTCATTGAACGTGGACCTTACATTTGGAGTATTAGATTCACAAAACTAATGTCTGTAGATAGCTCAAAACCTGTGTAATTGTTAACACTATTTGTCTCTTCTTTAACCAGTCCACCACTCTAGCAATGTAGAAGAGGAAGAGAGCCTGACAGGACCGAGAGTCACTTTTATTTTTGCCTCTTTCATGTGTTGCCAAAGAATTTGTCCACTGACTAGTCAATTGGGGATTAACCTTTCCAAATTTAGCTAGGCTGGGCATTGGACAACAGACAAAATCCATCACCAGGAGCATACCTGAAGCATTTCCAACTTGGTAGAACCCACCAGAACTTATGCTCTATTTTTCTGGAACCCAGGATTATTCCTTATGACAAGAAGATATTGAATAAAAATATTGGGGACACCCATTGAAAGTGCTATCTATTTTATACAAAATTGACTGTGTATATGGAAATTTATACATACATATATGCACACACACATCCTGAAGCTTTCTCAAGACTCAGGGTAATTTGCTTGCCCTCTCATCAGTCATGGGAGGTAACTATGGCAGCTGGGAAAGAAAATTGAAAAGTCCTCAAAATGTTTTTCTATGGCTTCAGAAAGACTTAAGCCGGATGCATTGGCTATGTGTAAGGACATTCTCTAAATCCTGATGAAGGGAATAGCTTCATGGAATTTACTCATCCTACCTTGACTAGGACTGAGGTCTGGCCAGTTTTGGGTGAGAGAAAGGTCTTCAGGAGGAGTTCATAGTTACCTAATGAGACTCCTTTTTGGTTACCAAGAACTATCTGTGGACCTGGCTAAGATCTGGAAATATTTTGAATATTTTGGAGGCATATTGACTCAAAATGGTTCATTCTAAAATGATATTTCCCTGTAAGGCAGGAACAATGGGAACCATAGGACCAGGCAGTACATGCTAGGCTGGTGCAGGGGGCTTCTGGGTAAAGCACTGAGGTATGCCTGGACCAACAAAAGGAATTACATGACAATTTTATGGTGGCAAAGAGAGGTAGGTGAGGAGATTATGGTCAGAGAAGTAGTGTTCTGGGTTCAAAATATTGGAGGTCTTGTGATTATATGGTCTAGTATGTGGCCATAATGGTATGGATTAATGAAATAGAGATAGGGTATGCTGGTAAATGTTTAATAAACAGTTCTCCAGAAAAGAATTTATATGCAAAATTATTTAAAGTGTAGTTTACATAATTAGCATTTTCTCCATTACTTTCTTAAGTCTGGATGATCATCAAAACAGGAGATCAAGTTCTGATTTGTTTTTGCCGATTTTTGAGGTGTAAATGTTCATACTACAAATTTCACAATAAGTTATTTGAGCAGATAGGATCTGACTCCAGCACACCCTTGAGTGGAGATAGAAGTAAACAGAGACAAGTATGTTCAATGGACCAATGATATTGAAAATAAAAGGGATACTAAGAAGGGAGGAAGAACATGAGTTAGGTCTTATAATAATCCAGAAAGGTTTGAGTGGATCCTAGGGGACAAAAGACAAAAGTAGTGAGTTTTTGTAGAAAGGTGTATTGGTCATGAACTTAAATAATGAGAAGTGAAAGTGGTATGATCTGGAGTGGTACTAAAGGTTGAAGAGAAAGCTAACTTTATCATTAAGTGGAAAAAGTGCTAATGGAGAATGTAGAGTGAACTATGTATTGTCCAAAGAGATCAGCTTTCTGTTTTAATGAAAAGACAAAAAGAGTAGATTTTAAAATTAGTTTAGGAATAAATGTAATGGATTACAATGTAAATGACTTTCCCCAGGGAACATATAAAAGGAATGGGGAAGAAGAGAGTGAAATAAATGTGTTTGAGCGTGTGTCAAGTATCTACTTTGTTCCAGGCACTGTATTGAATGCTGGTGATATGAAGACAAAGTGAAACAGTTTCTGTTCTCAAGGAATACAGTCTAGCCAGAGGAGACATTATCTTTATATAGAAAATAGATACAAAAATACAAAACAGATAGAAGGTAATTTTGGGAAGAAGGCACTAGAAGTGAGGAAATCAGGAAAAGGTTTCATGTGGAAGATGGTGCTTGAACTGAACCTTGAAGGAAAATTAGGGTTTCTGAGAGATGGGTATGAGGAGGGAGCACATTCCAGGCACAGGAAAGACCATACAATGGCACTGACATGATAGATGGAGTGTTATGTATAAAGAATAGTAGGAAGAGCAGTTTGACTGGACTATAACAGGTGTGGAGGGGTGTAATGGGTAATAAGGTTAGTAACATAGGTTGGAGCTAGATCGAGTGGTTCTAAATGTCAAACCAAGTAGTTTAAACTTGATTTTAGAGATAATAGGGAGCCTTTGGAGTTTATTAAGTAGAAAAGTGATATAGTCAGACTTGTACTTTAGGAAAATCACTTTGGCAGCCGAGTGTAGGATGGATTGCACTGGGGAGAGCAATTAGGAAGCTGTTACAATAGTCCAGGTGAGAGGTGATGAGGATCTGAACTAAGATGGTAGCTATGTGAACGGATGGCAGGGATCAAATGTGAGAGAAGATATGGAGGTAGAAATGACAAGATTGCCAACAGATTTTATATCTGGGGTGAGTAAAAGCAACAAATTGAGGATGACACTGAGGTTATGAACCTGGGTGACTGGGAGGGATGGTAGTGTCCTCAATAGCAATAGAAATGGTAAGAAGAGGGGTTGGTTTGAGAAGTAAGATAATGAGTTCTGTTTTGTTCATGTTGAGTTTGAAATACCTATCGATAGGATGTCTAGTTTGAAATTTTGAGTAGTAATTTGTGATGTAGTCCTAGAACTCAACAAAGCTGGAATTCTAGATATGGGAACCATCAACTCAGAGATGATTAAATCCATGGAAGCTAACGAAATCGCCAAACAGGGAATATAAGAGGGCTTAGGACACAGCATTGAGTTATATTCACAGAACAAGGATGTGGTATGGATTATTGAGAGACTGTATAAGAGGAACGTATGATAAACAGTGTTAGAAGCTGAAAAGGGTCAAAGAGGATGAGAACTGAGAAAAAACCATAAGATTAGTCAATTAAAAGTCCACTAGTAGCTTTAGAAATGACTGTTTCAGTAAAGAGGTGAGACTTTAAACCAGATTGCAAAGAGTTAAGAAATGAGTTAAAGTAGAAGTGGAGTGTAGAAAGATGGCATAGAGTAGATGGTACTACTATAGATTCAGTACTATATAGGTCAAGTGTGAAAAGTTTGTTTCCAGTGGAATGGATACAGAGAACAGGAATAAAATACTGGGTTTGGAAGTAGAATGAGGTGAGCATAGGAGAGGTAGGGTAGAAGGATATTGTTTTTTATGTAGCATAGCACTTACAGAGGAGTGGACCAAGTACATTGAGGATACTTGGTAAGAAGAATGTTTGTACAAATAGCCACTGAGAGACAGATAAACAGAACCAGATAAAGCTGCACTTTTTTCCAAATAGTATATTCAAGTGGCAATCCTTCAAGATCATCTGCCTTCTAGTTTGTCAATTACTGATGCATGTTGGGTCCTTGCACAAAAACTGCCTGGAGGTTTCCCAGGGGATTGACCCTCTCCCCATCCCTCTTCCTTACTGCCTTAGGCAGCTCCTCTGTCCTCAATCCTTCCCTCAGGTCCCTTTCCTCAAAATAATTGCTTGTGATGGAAGAGAGCAACTTGATACAGCCAGAATGCATGATGTAACAGGAATTCTATATATTTTAATAAAATAGAAGATAAATAGTATTATTGCATAAACTGCATAAAAATATAATCTGATATTGCAATTGAAAAGCCTCCCAAGGGAAGGGTTTAAGAGTTTGAGTGAACAGGGGATGACTGTACCAGGATGTCATTACCTAGCTTGAAAGGATTTATCTGTCTTTTCTCAAGTGGAAGAACTCTGCAGGTAGAATCTGATGTCTATTGATTTGTATTTATACTTTGATTTCCATAAACATTGAACTCATACAATAATGAAGAAAAAAAACATGATGAAAATGGAACTGTATTTCATCAGTTCCTAGTATCTACTCTATATCCTGACTATGTAAGTGACATCTTTTTTGTCTCCATTTTGTGGAGATTCTGATTAATTATAGACTCTTTGCCCTAACTATACCCTGAATGCTGTAAAAGTGATTCACCAGATTGTGCATATAGTTGCTAACTTTGTAGTTGAAAATATCTACTAAATACTCAATTCTTAAAAAAAAAAAGCATTTATAGGAAAGAGTAGAGAGCTTTCCACTAGGTGGTGGAATTCTGCCGTGGACATAGGTTTTAAAAGTATAGGGGGAGGGAAATAATTTAATTAAAAGCATTTAAATTCTGATAGAAAATGATTTATAACAATATTGAGTATTGATTAAATGGATTTACTTTCTTAATCCAAAAATGGAAATTTTTTCTTAATACTGTTTTAAAAACAAAGACAAAAACTAAGTAACTTGGGTATTCTAAATTTTCAGGCAGAAAAGTAGAATATATATAATAGCATGGTTTTTTTTTAAAGCCCTCAGTTTTGGTAGGACCCCGCTCTTCTCTGATTTTAGGTAATAATTCAGTTAGCCACTCTCTCTTATATTTGTCAAAACTGTTTAAGTTTTTATTTGACTGACTTTTTAGATGAAAGCTATTGACAAAACTCTTTATGTTGAGAAAACCAACTGATTTTCAAGTATCAAATTCAGTAAATGATTGCTAGATCAGGAGAAGCCCATTCAGTCAGCATAGGTAAATGTACAAAGAGATATTAGCAGCTTGATCAGGGATGACATTAGATAGCCTATATTCGGATTTGTAGTAAGAATTGTTTCTCTTCTGTTCTTCCCTACAACATTCCCATGCTCTGTAAGCCACTTAGGCCCTTTTACTACAACTGTTGCTGAATTATTAAGAAAAAGTATCATGTGGAGGTCAATGAAGAACAACACAGTATGTGTCAGTAGATTCCAGTCTTTAATTCCAGAGAAGTCCAATAAAAGAGGTCATCAAATAAGTGTATGACAAGTAAAGAAGATGGACTAGTTACATGGCTAGAGAGAGGGATAGTTGATGGACATTTGAATGTTCCACTGGTTTCCTCCCAATGTTAGGAGAAATCCACCTTGAAGCTATTAAATGGATGCCTAGTGAATTTGCAGGAGGACTTGGTCAAGAGTCACAGAGGATTGGCAGACATGGATGGGTTGTAGTTTTCTTCCCTGAACGGATCTGAATTGATGAGCTCACAGATCCATTTGAGTATTATTGACAGAATGGTAAGAAGTAGCACTGGGTCATTTGAATAATCCCATCCAATTGACCTCTAGACTCTTATAGGGAATAGAAAGACAATTTCAGAAAAATTGGGATTATTTTGTCAAGCTTCCATATCTGTGGAGAGTGTTCACTAGGGCAATAAACATATGGGAATTGGAACAAGGACATCAACTTTGGAATTACCATGTCACAATCTGAAATACTGGCTGAGAACCATTTGAAGATGATTATAGAGTCACAAATTTAGAAATGCAAGGGACCTTGGAGGCAACTGATTCCATCCCCTTCATTTTTACTGTTGAAGAATGTGGGGCACAGAACAGTTAAGTGATTTTGTTGGGTCATGGTTTCAAGTAGAAGAATGAGATGGGTGGAGAAGGTATTTTTCTGATCCTTGAGAAAACTTCTATGAGGAAAGAAGTTGATGGGAACCAAAGTTCAAGGGAGAAACTATAAAGTGGAGACTGTACAACACTGCATTATAATTTTAATACAGCAAGAACCATTTCTTGCCAAGAAAGAAAAATTCTCTACTATACTCTTTTTCAGTGTTTGAATGGGGTCCTCAACAAGGAAGTGGTTTTATTCTGGCAAAAGATTAGCAAAAACTCCACCTTCATGCCATCACCAAGCTAAATAGTCAGCCTTAGGATTTAGAAAGCACAGAAGTTGGGGGCATCTTGGCCATAACCAGATCTGTTCATTTCTCTGTTCTTCCTTCTTATGTTTCTATTCTCACTATCAAAGGTCAGGAAATAACACCACAACCAAAGGCAATATGCCTTATCAATATTAAAATTAACACTGGAACAGAATCAATATCAAAGTTCATGAAATTTGATCAATATCAAAATTAACACTGAAACAGAATACAAAACTAGCTATCATCATTTACCTGGTCTATTTCCCTGGGCAATAGAAACCAGGCAGCAGGTGAGCTCACAGGTACCATAGCAAAGTTTTGCAGCTATGAATACAGAGAGCTGGTTCCTCTCTTGATAGCTGTTTCTAATAGTAGAAGACAAGGTGAATAAGTACTCTGGAGGTGTCACTCTTTGACACAAGATATACTCTAATAGAAGGTAACACTGAATCATTCCAATGATTTTCATCAGCCTATTTCCAATACCAAACAACAATTTAATGAGGAAAAATAAAAGGTGGAAGAGCCACCTATTTGACACCAATTGGACAGAGGAAATACAATGAAGAATGATGTACTGCAGTGCAGTGGAAACAATACTGAATTTGGAATTGGAGGACCTGAGTTCAAATCTAAACCCTGTTACTTACTACCTGTGTGGCAAGTCACTTAACTTCTTGGGGTTTCATTTTCTTCATTTTGTTATTTCTTTCCCAAAGTCATAATGGCCAAGGAAGGTAACATGGACACTCAGGTACAGAAGTATGGTACCCTTGACAGTGAACTATAATAGTAAAATAATTAGCCAAAGTTTGATTTGGGTTGGCTAAGTGCTATGCCTAGTACAAGAAAAATAGGACTTACTTTGTCAAATCTATTGTATACTATGTGTATTAGAGGTCACATAGTTCACAGTCACACATTCTTCCTCTGCCACCTTGAAGAACACCAAAACACAGGCCAGCATTTGCCTGTAGAATGAAATTGTTAGAAATAGAAATCTTCTTAAATGGAGACCATGATCTGAAGCATTGTTATCAATAAACTTCTAAACAATCACCACATCTTCTTGGAAGGGATCTGGTTGAAGCCTAATCCAGTTACATGGGCTTGTTTCTCCTTTAGTGTAAAAGGTGAGTAAAGTCAGTGAAAGCAGTGAATTTGCTTGGTTTCAAATCTACTGACATCAAGAGCCTGACTCAATACCCAGTAAAGCCAGTGAGTGTTCCTCTGTTCAGTGCCATGCAACTCTACTCTAAATTTATTTTGCAAAGGTGGCTGTGAATGAAATCCAAAGAATTGGAACTTCAATCTACAAATACTGACTATATATTTCATAGGAAATGTTATGCGAAATAAAGCTATTCTTTATTCTTATAGACTAATAATGAATAGGTGCTGTCCTTTGTATGGAAAGATGGCACTATGGATGGATAGTCAGTCAGTAAGACATGTATACAGACTAATTTTTTCTAGTAGTTGGGATTAATTTATGTTAATCCATCAGGTGCATTCCATCCATATTGACTTGACTGATCAACCTTAGGACGAACAACATTCATTCATATGGTAAATTGTTAGGTTGTGATTAGGACTCAAGCCATGGAACAGAATGAATTTCACTGACTTAAAAAAGAAGTGAGTTGTGCTCTTCATGATTTCACTATTCTTGACCTCAGTAGCACTGTGACCAAGTGAATTTACCAAGTGAATTTTTTACCAAGAGAATTTATCAGAAGCAGCTGACCTTATACTTACCTTTTACAATAAATGGTAAACAGAGTTCTCTGGAGTCAACATTTCCATGGAAGGTCCTCAAGATTTTCTTACTCAGGATATTAAAGTATCAGTTGAGCTTTCAATATTTTAGAATTCAGTCAACCAATCAATAAACATTTATAGAATGCTTCCTATATGTTAGGCACTGTGTTAAGTGCTGGGGATATAAGGAAAGACAAAAGACAATCCCTTACCTCAAGAAACTCACAATCTAATGGCAGAGACAACATACAACCTACTACATACAAAGTGTATACAAGATCAATAGGAAGAAATAGAGACAGTTTTTGACTTTGCCGTCATATCTGCATTCAAATCCTGAACTGGGCACTTACTAGTTTTGTAATCATGGGTAAGTTGGTTAACTTTTCTTAACCTCAATTTCTTCCTGGGTAAAAATGATGATAATCATACCAATAGTGCTTATCTGAGAAGGCTGTTGTGAGCCACAAATGAAATGATGTATGTAAAGTCCTTTGTATTATATAAATGAGAGTCATTATTGCTTGTTAAATCTCCCTTTGTCTGGTACTTTGGCCCTAATTTCTCCAATATTAATATTTATTGGCATATGTCTATGTTTGTGATTTTAGGATTAGTAACAAATTTCAGAAAAGCAGTAATCTGGCACATAGAAAGGGCTTAACAGAGGCATGCTTGCTTGCTTGCTTGATTAGATGAATGCTAATGCCAAGACCTCACATTAATTTCTTATTAGTTAGATTCATAGCTATTTTCCTAAGGTCTTTTAGGTATTTCAGAATTCTGTCTGCCCGTTATCAAATCAACATTTCTTTATGGAATACCAATTATGTAGCTAGTTCTTAAGAGCATTACAAAGAAATACAAGATTTCATCTTTGCCCTCAAGGAACCTTCAATCTAATTGGAGAAACAAGTTATAAAGCAGTGAATATTACTAAAAATATTAATTGTAGATATAAGTAATGCAGAGAATGCATGTGAAAGGAGCTCAGAGAATGGAGAAATTGATGTGGGTCATGGGTTAATTCAGAGAAAAGAAGGCATCACAGGTGAAAGAGATTTATACAAAGGTACAAGATTGGGAAATTAACATAGCACTTTTTTTCTTTTTAAATGTTTCAGTGGCACTCTTATTTCACAGTATTGTCATTTCCCAATGACCCCCCCACCTTACCTTCTTCCTCTCAAACTCTACCTTATAACTAATAAGTTAATAGTCAACGAATAGCAAATAAACAAAACAAATTAGTATGTTATCCATGTTTGAAAATTTCATAACTATGGGCTACCATCTCTTTGCAGAGACATGAGGGGGTATTAGCACAGTATATTTTAAGGGCAATAAGGAGTCTGCCTTGATGGATAAACAGGTTTTGTGTTAAGGATGAGTCTGGCTAGGGAAGGCAATGAGAAAATTGCCGAGCACCTTCAAAGACAGATTAATTTAACAAATTAGACACCATTTCCACTGTTTTTACTTGAAGACTGTATTGCCTATAGAATTTTCCCTAATATGTATCCTCAGTGTCAGATTTACATGATGCCTTGTTTTCACTATCACTATTTGTCCTACCTTGTCTTGGCAACTTTTAGCATCCTTCAGAATTAGCTAGATTTATTCAGAGGCGACAATGCCAATTCCAGGAAGCTTGCCAGTCAATTCTGGCATCATCCTGGGACATATCAGCTTGGTGTTTGGAGTATTTCCTTCTTCATCATTCTTTTATTTGCAATGATGCCTTTTTAGTCAAGAAATTTATTTTATTATTTCTCTTTTTACCCTCCTAAAAGGTTAATTTTAAAAATAGACACAGTGTTTGGGTCATCACATACCTAAGCTACTTTTATCATTAAAGAATTTCCCATCAGCTTAAATGTCTCAAGATTTATGTTTCTGTGCCTCACCTTCAAATGTTCATTAAGCTGTAACTGGTTTTGTCCATAGGCATCCTGAGAATGGCAGCAAAACTGTAAATTGATTAATTCCATAACCAAAGGTTTATACATTAATCTCTAATATTTTGAATTGAGGGAAGGATAGGAACAAAGGGCCTAAGACACGTGAGGCACTAGGCTGAATACGTTACAAATACTACTTCATCTGATCTTCACAACAGCTTTGTGAGGTAGGTGCTATTATGACCTCCATTTTGTAGTTGAGGAAACTGAGCAGACACAGTTTAAGTGACTTGCCCAGGAGTTATACAATTAGTAAGTATTTAAGGCTGGATTTGAACTCAAGTCTTCTTCATTCCATATCCAGCACACTTTAATTTATAGCTCTTCCTAAAATTTCACTTACAAAAGAGGTAAGTGCTCTTAAGAGGATAGGAGATAAGCACTTATTAATTCCCTATCATATGCCAGGCATTGTGTCAAACAATACTGGGATGTAGGTACTATTATTATCTACATTTTACTGTTGGGGAAACTGAGGCAGACAGGGACTATTACTTGCTCAAAGTCACAGAGCTAGCTAGTGTCTTAAACCGGATTGGAACTTAAGTCTTTCTTGCTCAAGGAGCAGTACCCTCTCCATTGTACCACCTATTTGTTTCTGGAAGAATGTGTTAGACAGAAGAGGAATTATATGATACCTCACCATGCCTTATTGCCTAATACTTGGACGTAGCCTTTAAGCCTTTCTCTAGGAATCACCGTCATTATTTAACACTTATTAAATTCTGTTTCTTACTTGTATAGGCTACCTAAGTACCTCTCTGACCATAGCCAGGAAATAAGTAATCAAATCTTACTTTATAGTGGTCTTTCCTCTACCTAGTCTGGGCTTGGATGAAGGGGAAAGTAATCTAGTATTTTGAGTAGAGGTAAGGAGGCGGAGTGGCGGGGGACACCTTAGGTACACTGCCTTGACTATATAGTTGAGGAAACTGAAGTGTAGAAATGCCACCTCAGATACTAAACAGATGTATGATCTTGGGTCAGTCAGTTAACCTCTTAGTTTAATCATCTTTAAAATGGAGCTAATAATAACACCTACCTCAGTATGGTTGTTGTAAGTATCAAAGAAGGGAATGAATTATGCTACATACATGTGAATTTTTACATTTTGTTAATGTCTCAAATCGCACGGAATCTCTCTTGTTCCAGACGATTTTTAGCATCTTTTTGACTAAGGTATATAATAACAGCACCTGCTTCAGCAAACATGTCAGTCCATTTTCATCATTCTGTAACATAGGTCTATAATTATCCCCCTTCCTTCCTCCCTCCCTCCCTCCCTCTCCCTCTCTCTCTCTCTCTCTGTTAGTCTAGAAATTTTATTTTAGCCTATTTTGTTTTCCTTTTGATTTTAATCCTTGTCCTCTGATTCAGTTTTCAGGGTTATTTTGTTATTTTCACTAAACCACACAAGTCAATTGAATTAGCAGAATTTCATCTAAATTATAACGTCTTAATGTTTGAAAAGTGATTTACATATGCAATCTCATTCGATCCTCATGAAAAATTGCAAGGTAGGTACTATTATTTTCTCTACTTAATAGATAAGGAAACTCAAAAAGATCTAGTCACAGGTTAACACAGATCACATGGATTCTAAGTGTCAGAGGCAGGATTCAAAGGTAGCTCCTCCTGACTTCAGGACTAGTTTTCTTGCCAAATATTCTATACTGTCTTTAACTTTTGAATGAGTTTATTAATGAGGCAAAGGACTGGCAATCAGTAGATGAACAGAGAAATAGAAAACTCATTATAAACCTATATAAATTATTTTAAGAATAAGTTCTACAATTTGAGAATGCAATTTTTCAAACCAACCCTTGCATTTAATATGCACACCCATACACATGGTGAAAGATATGTTTCCATGTTAATCCAAATGCCAGCTGCCAGGCCTACAAATCCTAAATTGTGCAGGTAGGAAAAAAAGAAAGAAAGAAGAGAGCTCACTAAGAGAACTAGAAAGCCTCTGGCTCTCTATTTTTCCAGTGATAAGAAAATACATTAATAGAGCCTATGACTTCCAGACCAGGGACGTGGAAAAGTAAAGTTTGGCCTAGTTCCCCCTGTCCAAAGGGTTTACAGCAAGTATTTTAGCATCTAATTATGAAGACCCTCATACAGCTGATCAAAGATGAAAACCTCTCCCACCACTCCCTCTGCCTGGCTGCATTAATTCTGTTTGTGCAAAAAGATTTTCACTTTCATATAACTAACCTGTGTCAGTTATGGTTAAGAACTTGTCCCCCCAGAAATAATGAGCAGGATGTTCTCAGAAAAACCCAGAAACACTTGCATGGCTAATGCAAACTGAAGTATACTGTGTACAAAGTAACAGCAATACCGTAAGATGATTAGCTGCAAATGACTTAACTATTCTCATCAATACAATAATCCAAAACAATAATGAAGGACTTAGGATGAAAAATACTATCTATCCCTAGAGAAAGAAGTGATAGTGTGTGAATACAGATTGAAACATGCTTCTTTTTTTTTTGCTTTATTTTTCTTGAGGTTTTTTGTTTTTTGTCTATGTTTTCTTCTACAACATGGCTAATATGGAAATATGTTTTGCATGACTACACATACATGTAGGGAGGCAGGAAGGGAGAGAATTTGGAACTTAAAGATTTAAAAACAAATGTTAAAAATTGTTTTTACATGGTAACTGGGGAAAAATAAAATACCAAATTAAAAAAAAATCAACTTCTCCTTCTCCCAGTCATAGTTGTGAAAGTATCAGATCTGGCTTTCTTCTTTTTTTTAATGGTTTATCTATAAATACCTAGGTTCTATATACATTTTGATCTTATTGTTGTACGCAATTTAAGATATTGCTCCAAACCTGCACTGTCTTTCCAACAATTTTCTCAAATAGGTCGTTCTTGCCCAAATGACTTATATTCTCAGATTTTTCATACTGTGAATCATTGAGTTCAATTATTTCTGATTCTTCTTTGCCCAATATGTTCAACAATCCTCTAATTTTTAGTTACTATATTTTATTTAATGTGTTCAGTTGATGCTTTTCTCATTTTTAACCAGTATTGAATAATTGTGATGATTACTGTCTTATTGCATAATATAAGCACTGAAAATGCTATTCCTGATACATTCTTTTATTTCTTAATTATTTCCCTGGAGATTCTAGACTTTTTGTTCCTCCAAATGAATTCTTAAAATTATTTTGTTTTGTATAAAGTTTCCCCTTGGCACTAGTATCTTCATTTTTATTATATTGTCAGCAACTGGAGAGTATTTTCTTCCCAGCGCCTAGCACAGGGCCTGGAAAATAATAGACACATATTAAATGTTTATTGATGGATTGTTCCAGCCACGAGAAGTTCATTTCTTTAAGGAGTGCTTTGTAATTATAACTATACATTTCTTGAGTATTCCTGGGTAGATGAACGCCTAGATATTTTTTGTATTTTGTAGTTATTTTGAATGGAACTTCCCTTTCTATGATTTCCCCAAGGTTTTTGTTATGGCTGTTGTAAAGGGGGTACTCCAGTGAGAGCTCAGCAAAAGCTGAAGACTTGGAAAGGTAAGGAATACTGCTTTTAGATGCAAAATAGATATTCCTTACTCTAAAAAGGGTGAAAGGTTTGAATACCTTAATTGCATTTGAAGAGGCCAACAAACCAATAAATATTCCTCCTAGGCATAAACTGCATTTACACAGAGGTCCCTAGCTTCTCATCTTTATCAGATTTTCAAAGGAGTTTGGAAAGTAAAAAAAAAAAAATGCTGGTTACCCCAGTGGAACAGGGTTGTTTATGGAAGGAAGGGATTTTTGATTGAGGAAGACTTTGTCAAAAAGAAAGGCAAATTTTCTCATATCTATTGTGTGGAGGTTAAAGATAACCCCAATCCTCAGACTCTGGTAAAAACCTTTTCCATACTAAACTAAGGTTCATTGACTTGCTGATCGAACTTTTGTAGTACTCCACCTGAAAAGATCATGCCAGCAGTACAAACAGTACTCCTCAGCTCAGTCAATAGCTATAATTGCCCATTAAAGAGAAATCCCAAAAGATGAGATTAACCAGTCCAGCAGAGATGCCACACTCTGAAAAGAGACTAGTAGTAGAGTGGCCTGCTTGGTTCAGCCTGGCAATATCTGCCCTTAGTGCAGTAACATGCCTGTCACAGTCTGGTAGCCATTGTCCAGTGCTCTGGTCAGCAGTGCCTGGCAGCAGCTGCCCTGAGGCGGCCCAATCCAGTCCAGTAGCAGTGGAACCTAGTTGGCGAACAAGTGCCCTTGTTTACCCTGAGCTACAGATCTAACTGGGCCAACAGTCCAGAGGGGACACTGTGCCTTAGAAACAATCAACCCAACTGAATGGCGGAGCACCTTATAGAGAACTTCATCTGGAGAGAGAAAGGATATTAAATCCTTACTATTTCAGAATTATGAGTTTCCTTTGTCATGTGGGACTCTTCCAAATGTGCCTCATTACCATTGTGCTTTTGGGTTCTTGCTCATTCTTCCTCTTTTTGGATTCTGGGTATATTTGTCCCCGGCGTCAATGGTGGAAGGTTGGTTTCTAATTATTCTTGTTGCTATGCCTTTTGAGTAAATGCTTTTGCTAAAGCTCTGAGCCCAGTGTTAAGGGGACTCACCAGTAGGGACTCACGAGCTATTATTTGGGAGGATAGACAACTGTAGGGTTACTCCCAAGGACCCTTGGAATAGTAATAGCAACCCCTCTGGGAAACTGACTGATGAGCGTGTGAGTTAGGTGAGTGAGGAGACAGCAAACGCTCTGTAGAAAGGCTGTTGATTGTTGTGGATTGGTTTTGTATCTTGCTTCATTAATAAAGTTAAAATTGTGAGAAACATGGTGTGGGGATCACAGGACTTCCCAGGCAGGGAGAACCATGTAATAGACCCATCTCTCTGAAAGAACTCAGAAACAGAATGGGCAGAGGAAGGTATTTATTATGCTTTACTTATGTGAGGAATCAGGTGTTGTACTCACTTGGAACACCCATCAGAAGCAAGATTATTGTTAGGTTAATATTATTAAATATTGTTAAATATTGTTAGGGTGTTCTGACTCTTCCCCTCAGAATTGTGATTAGTTCAGACTCCTCAAGGTTACAACTCTTCCTTACACTCCCATTGTATGCCCTCATTAACATATTGCCCCTCCCATATCATATATCTCATGATTAGAAAATGGCAGAAGGTCCATCCTTTGGGCATGTAAGTTAACATTAATAAAGTTAGTGGAGCAGGAGCAGTAGTGAAGACACTTGTGATTGGGGTGTGACCCCTAGCGTCCAAGTCATTTGTCATATCCCAACCTTTCTAGTCAAGATGTGCATGGCCACCATCCCTGCAAAACATGCTCCCATCAGTTGGGGGTGCTTTACTATTTCTCAAGATTATCTGTGGGAGCAAAACAGGATATCATAATATCCTTTCTTACAGTTATTGTCTCAATTAATTTCTGTTTTCCCTAGGGTTTTCCAAATAAATTATCATGTCAACAAACAATTATAGTTTTGTCTCCTCTACAACTGTATGCATACATATAATTTACTTCTATTATCTTATTATTATGACTTGCATTTCCAGAGTCGTGTCAAATAACACTGGGAAAAGGGAACTCCCTGATTTATTTTTGCATTTATTGAAAAGGCTTCCAGTATTTTTCCATTGCAAATAATGCTAGATTTTTGGCTCTGTGTGTATGTATATATGCATATCCATATATGTGTATGTATATATACATGTTTACATACATTGTCAAGCCCTGAAAGAGATCAAAATTATAAGTGAAAGAATAAGTTGTCTTTAATCAAGATAACAGGGTCCCAGGTATGCAGCCCTTGAGTCACCTACATCTGAATACATGGATGTCCAATAAAGAAATTTATAGAAAAAGCTTTTATACTTTTAGGAGAAAAGAGGAAGGAGGGTCCTATGAGGTGTGGGAGTCTAGTCATGAGACTCCAGTCACCCTTATTTATTCTCATTAATTTACCCTTCATGATCAGCCTTGCCACAAATCTCAGCAAACAGGACAAAGACATTAGGAGCTGAGATCCAGCTCAAGCTAGGTTCCTTTACAAAGTAAGATCCCAGGATGGGGACTTAGGGTGTGGTTCAGCTCAACCTAATTGAGAGTTAATATCTTAAGAGTAGGAATGCAAGGATATTTCTAGAATTCTGACATTACTAAAATTACTAAGAGGTAATGGCAAGTAATAGGTAATATTATATTTGATATTAACAATTTTTCTGTCAATTCACACACACACACACACACACACACACACACACACACATATATATATATATATATATATATATATATATATATACATATATAGACAGTTCTTTCTTTACATAAGTGGACCATTCCACAGAACTCTGCCTAAAGTGATTTTTATGTAATGTGAATTTGTCCCTACTCACCCACTTCACTTAGCCTATATAACAAAGGTATACACAAAATAATACCTTTATGCAAATCATAAAATTTTCTAAAATGCAGATATATTAAATAATGTGCTATGATGGTAAACAGAATCATGAAATAAAAAGCAAAGTTCATGATAAAGTATGCACGGTACTGTACAGTAAAGTAAACATAAATGTGCAGTATGTTGCCTCTTCCCCGCTAGGCTTTATCATTGGTGGTTGACTGTGCAAATTTTTTTTATGAAGTTATCCAATGATGTTTGAACAGTGACTCTCTTTTTCCCCTCATAAATCTGATAATTACAAACAATATTATCCTCAACTAGTCTTTGAACTTTTAAACATCTTAAAGTATTTGGATCCATCTTTTCAATACAAGACAAAAAAAATCACTTAAATGATGAAACGGTTCTGCCAACTGTTTTGTTGTGAACCTTTTTGGTTCAGCCATGGGTTCAGAAGCATCTCTTTCTTCTGTGATCTTTGTAGCTAGAAGCTTAATCAGGCTGTCATTTGACAGTTTCTCATGAGATCCAATTAGTACCTCCACATCATTCTCCTCCCCTAATAGCTCCAATTCTCATGCCAATTTTACAATATTGTTACTTCTTCAAATGTTCAACTTTGTCAAATCCATGAAAATCAGGAAGGAACTGTGGACATACATTTTTTTTCCAAACTCTCTTCATACATGTTTCTGTTACATCTTCCCGTGCCTTAAAAATATTCCAGATTTCATGGTAAATATGATAGAACCTACGGAAATCCTTATCTGCATCCAAAGTTGCAATTGCCTGTGCAAATATAATACACCTTGAAATTCACAATCACTCCTAATCCATAGGTTATAATAATGAGGATAGTGTTAGGGAGAAGGTAGACTACTTTAACATTTTCATTAAAATCACTCAGATGTAGAAGGTGACCTGGGGCATCATCCAAAATCAGCAGAATCTTGAAAGGAATACCATTATTAATACAAAACTTCTCAACTTTGGGATTGAAGCAGTGCATAAACCATCGTTCAAAGACAATAATGGTTATCCATGTCTTAGAGTTAGTGGCAATAATGCAGATAGTATTGCCTTACTGATTAATTTCAATGTTCTGGGATTTTTCTGAGTGGTGCACAAGAATATATTTTAATTGGCAAGTTCCAGATACATTTACTCCAAGAAGAAGAGCAACTCTGTTTTTCAAAGCTTTAGGCCCCAGTATAATTTTTTTTCCTCCACTGAGATGTACATTCAAGATGACACACTTTGATAAAATAATCCAATTTTGTCTATGTTAAAGATTTGCTCATACAAATAGAGACCTTCATCTATTATTTTTTCAGACTCTGGTAACTTCTTTGCTGCTTTAATATCTGAACTAGAAGCCTCTCCTGACTCTTGCACATTATGAAATCCTACATGATTTTTAAATCATGCACCCCAACCACAGCTTGTTGCAAATACCTGTGTTCCTTCAGGGTACTTTACATTTAAATGTTCAAAGAGGCTTTGAGCTTAGGCTTGAATTATCATCAAGTTTAAAGGAATATTCTTCTAAGT
This sequence comes from Pseudocheirus occidentalis, assembly GCA_028646575.1. Taxonomy (NCBI): domain Eukaryota; kingdom Metazoa; phylum Chordata; class Mammalia; order Diprotodontia; family Pseudocheiridae; genus Pseudocheirus; species Pseudocheirus occidentalis. The sequence continues at coordinate 110,027,761 of CM053597.1, read as the reverse complement.
CTGGTCTTCTATCCACAGAGTTAATAGTTTTTTCTTCTCTAGCACCTTCTTTTTGTTTTCAATTGATAAGCTGACTTCATGCCAGCCCTTACTTTTGTGTGCTCCTTTACCCTGGCAGCATTCTTTGCTACACTGTTCACAACTGATACTGCAAGACTAAGTTCACGCAATATGCATGGCAATTTTTGTGCTCCACATTTTCAAATTATTTTCATTTTCATTTCCAAATCTATTGGCTTACATTTGCAAGGTGGATCTCTTTATCCCTCAAGAGAATGTTTGCTGCCAGTCATGGTGAAAATAATAAGGGTCACTACTGAACAGAGGGAGAAGCACAGTATCATGTACTGTCTGCAGGCATGCAAGGGAACTGACTTAGAGAAGCTTCTCAACTTCTCACCACCGTTTACACTGCCTGCGTCATACAGCATGCTTTGTGTAAGGAATTTTCATAATTTCTTTGGGACACGGATTTCTTTCAGTATTCTTCAGTAAAATCGAATTGGCACAATGCTAATTTATTTAAAGGGATATAAATACATACTTTTATCATATTAAAAATGATACTTTTGTGCTTATGCTTTGTAGGATTTTTAGCGTGTTATGCTGTGATACAGATTATTTCTGTTATCTATTGATATAATCACTTGATTTTGATTGCTTTTCTATTTAAATATGATTAAGTATATCAATCTGTTTTCCTAATGTTGAACTTTCCTTTCTTACTTCATAAACCCAATTTGATCATAATGAATAATTTTGAAGTTGTTAGTCTTTTTGCTAGTATTTGATTTAAATTTTTAAAATTGGTATTCATATAGATTGTTTAGTTTAGACTTCTTTTTCTTTACTTCATCCACCTTTGATTTGAGTATTAAAACTATATTTGTCTTCAAAAAAGCACTAAAGCATTTTCTTTTTCGTTTTCTTGAGAATAATTTAGAAAGTAAATGTATTAATTGTTCTTTAAACATTTGATAGAATTCATCTGTAAATCCATGTAGACCAAGTTTTTTTCCCTCCTTTTCATAGCTCTTTTATGAGAATTTGAATTTATTTTCCCAAAATTGTATTGTTTAAGATTTCTATGTATTCTTTGTTAATTTGTGTATTATATATGGAACTCATGATATATATGTGATTTGTATATGTTAGATAATGCTCCATTTCTACTAAATTCTGGGTTTTGTTGCCTTATGACTGCACAGTGGTTCTGATTTTTCTTTTTGTTTCTTCTTTGTTAGTTATGATTTCACCTTGTTCATTTTTTATTTGGGTGATTTTATTTTCCTTCCACTGAAAGTGGTAAGTAAATGTAAGCTGTTTTTCTGACTTGTGACTTGTAAAGTGCAGCTGAGGAAAAAGGTGGAGCTGAATAGAAATGGGTAGTTGGTATCTTGCTGAGACACCTAGAAGGAAATGGTTAATAAATCAGCTCACAAAATTTTTAAAGCAACTCCTTCTATGAGCCAAAGTGCCCCCCCCATCTTGTGTTAAGTAATGATCAGTATCTCATTAGTAAAAAGAAACAAAACAAAATCAAACAAACAAGAAAACCTGATTAGACAGCCTGTGGCCTGCTACATTGCCTTCTTAGCAACCGCCTAAGTAAAGTACATCTCTTTCTCTACCAGGCTCCTCTGATTTTGATGATGCTATTAAGTATTTAAGGAGGGAGGAGGTTTTGTCCTCCTTTTCTTTCTGACTTGGAAATCTGTAGCGGATACTTACCAGTGTTCTTTCCTATTCTGTGTTTCAATCAGCAGTCATCAAGATGAACTCTAATTAATTCATTGGGCAGTTGTGATTCTAAAAATACCCACCCAGTCTCCTGGGGAGTGGGGAAAGAGTGAGAGAAATTTGAGAAATAGAGGGACTATATCAAACCTCTCATTGGCAGAGTGGTTCTTCAGTCATCTTGGATGCAGCAAATTTGTTCTTAGAGAAGAAAATAGATCAAGTCTCTAAGCTTCGGCTGTCTCTTGGGTTTTCTAGATTTCAGGGATCCTGAATTTCAACACCAGTTAGTCCTTGTGCTTAAGCATAATGATCCCTCAGTTCAAATATCTATGAATTATTAAGGTCAGTTAATTAACACATTTTTCTTCTGTGGAGGTAATTAGATGACTAGCACATTTGCCCTTTTTTCAGATCCCCTAGCTGTGGCTTGGGGTTGAACAGAGGCAGGCAGCATATTGTGGTATAGATGCTAATGGCGAAAGTTTTTTTTTTTTGTTCCCATTTGGTTTCTGAAGCATCATCCTGTTGCTGAAGACAGTTTTTAATTGGGGGAGTGGTAGTGGAAGCTGGAATAGAGGTAGTTGAGGGAGTGCAGTGAACTCCATGCCTACATTCTATAGCCATTCAGAAGCCCCTTCTAAGCGTTCATTATTCATTAGTCACTTCATCTAATTTTAGGCTTTGTATTTTGCAATTTTCTGCTTTGCCCTCAAAAATCACCACATCATTTATGCAAAGGTTATGCTAATTATACTTATTTGTGTGAATACTCCAAGGCCGTTTCTTCTCTATATACAATATGCCTGCACCAGAATATTGCTAGAATTCAAAAGTTATTTCATTTAAAGTTTATATATCAGTGGTGAATCTTGCTAAGGCAGTATTTTGTCTCCAAATGCTTTGGGTAAAGAAGATGGGAGATTCAACACACAAAATAGCCATCCTTTGCTTTTCTGAGGGCCTTCTCATATGCCATTTTGTACCTTAGGAAGCCCTAAACTCCAGTCATTGTCCTCCATTAATGAGGTGTTTCCCAGATCATGAAAACCTCCCTAGTCAATTTAGGTAAGCATGCCAAGTGATACTGGTGGCATGGCATGTGGTGATATTAGACTAGGATCCTGAGCAAACCTAGCTGCAGTCTCCTTAGGTTGTTTGTTGCCTATCAAAGAAATCATTCTCTTTTTCCTCAAGCGTAGAGAAACCAGAATTTCTAACAAGGCCAGAATGTAAAAGTAATCAGGAATTTTGTTATAGTCACGTCTTGATCATTAAGGTGTGGATGTAGAACAAAACAAATGCATAAGCCCTGCAGGGTTCACATAGTCTTTTTGGTTTTGCCCCCCTGAATTTATTCATATATTATGAGGAAAAGCTTCATAGGTCCAGACCCTATATAGTTTCTGTGAGGTTTGGTTGGGTAGAGTCCCCAAAATGTTTGGGAAGATAACTTATCAGGAGGCATTTAACAGGAAATTTTCTAATCCTGAGTTAAATAGTTGTCTGGGACCACTGACTTAAAGGTCATACAGAAAAATAAAGACATTCTTAATCTTGGCCTAAGGATTTCTCTTGATCTTTGCTCATTTGTTGGCAAAGTGCAATAGATATTAGACCTAGGCAATGCACTAAAAGTGGACATTAGACTTCCTTTGCTCATTTCTCGGTAAGGTGCAGTGGATCTTAGACTAAGGCAAGGCACTAAAAGTGGACATTAGACTCCCTTTGGCAGGGAGAGGCCACTTGTACCCCTGCAAATGGCAGGATAAAAACTCCTGAAGAGACTGACTAGCTGAAGCCCAGCAGATGGTAGCAGAGAGCAGTGGGAGATGACCCAGTACATGGCAGAGACAATACTATATCTAGCAAAGAAAAGAAATGCAGACAAAAGAAATCTAGCAAAACCTCACAGAAGTTCTATAAGATCTTTGCCTATCAAGGCTCTTCTGAACAGAATCTAAATAAACTTTTGGGGCAAGAGTTTTGCTTATGTTTGTTTTTAAATAAGGTTTTATTCACAACAGAAAACAATATGATATCACCAGAGGCCCCCAAACTGTGCAGCATATGATGGGGAAAATCACCTTACCCGTCAGTACCCTCAGGGAACTCTCTAAGATCAGATACTGATCTGATTTAGTAGAGAGTGCCCCCAACCAGGAGTTTTATACAACATGTATAAAATTAAAGATCAAGTTCAAAACCCCCTCAAAAATTCTGTGGGATGCATAATAAATGAAAATTAATATCATGGGTTCCTCTCAAGTAAAAAAGGAATTAAAACATTTTTGGTTAAAATTTTGTTTGTAAATATGTATATATATATTATATATATATTTTATATATATATATACATATATAAAAATATGTATAAATAGACTTGTGCATTGAGGGAATTGAGAGGATTAGAACAGCAAGTGGTAGTGAAAATTGAGTGAACACACTGACTCCCATCTTGTGACTCAATCCTGGAGCTAGCTCAATTGCCTTTTTTTAGGGGGAAAAGGAGGGCAATTGAGGTTAAGTGACTTGCCCAAGGTCACATGGCTAGAAAGTATTGAGTGTCTGAGGTCACATTTGAACTCAGGTCCTCCTGACTTCAGGGCCAGTGTTCTATTCACTGTGCCACCTAGCCACACTGCTCAATTACCCTTTTATTGAATCATGGATCTAATACAATTTCTGTCTCATGAGAAAACTTAACTTATTTATGGGAAGCATGAGAAAACCTTACTGCACTTTTTTGCACTTACTGCACTAGTCCTTCATGGCTGGGCAGCTGGACCACTCCTCCCTGCTGCTTAGAGACCCTTATATAAGGACCTAGGTTATGTGGAACAGAAAGCTGGCCAAATACAAAGACTGATGCAAGAAGTTTTCTCACAATTATACATCTCAAGCAACCATATGTCTTATCTGAAAACTGTCTCTGTAAAGGTCAATTAGTTATTGTTTCTATGTTCCTTTTATTGAATACAGATACTTGTGGGGAGTGGGACATCTTTCTGATTTCAAGGAATTGTATCTGTTTGCTCTTCCCCTTCCAACCTGGAAAATCCCTAATCTTTCCTCCAATTAGAAATCAAATTACCTAATTTTGTATGTTGGTTTATTGTTTTCTTTTAATTAAGTGGTCTTATTTGATTAATTGCTTTTAATGTATATAAATCTGTCTCACTCCTACATTCAGGGTCAAGTGCCAAAGCTGCAGAGGCCTAGTCCTGGTTTATTGAGCAATTGTCACGGATTGTTTAATAAACTGATATGCTCAGAAGCTCAAACCTTTGTTTCTTTGTCATTTCATCTTTCACTCATTAAAGCATAGATACAGGTATAGTTCATTAAGATGTGAAATCTTAGATGTATCAAATCTCTTTATTCTTTTTTTCTGAGTGGGCCACTCCATTTAATTTGAGTTACACTAAAACCAAGGTAATGAAGCACTCTTTACTAAATTAAAAAAATTTAGTCTAACTTAAGAAATAAAACAAGCATTTCCATAACATTGTAGAATAGAAAAAAGATAATTGTACATAAAATGCAAATCTATTATGTATGACTTGCAATTCCTTTTAAATATACAATAGTTATCATGGAACATTTTTTCTTCTCTCTCCCCTACCCTAGAGATGGCTACCAATAGATGCAAAGATGTATACACACGCACACACATATGTCTGTATGTGTATCGATACATATATGTATCTATATGCATATGTGTGTATGTGCATGTGTGTAAAATCATTCTATATATGCTTCTATTTATCAGTTCTTTCTCTGAATACAGATAGCATCTTCCTTCACAGAGCCTTTGTTGTTAATTTTGGCATTTATTATAGTCAAAATGACTTAGTCACTCAAAGTTTTTCTGAAAACAGCATTGCTGTTACAACATTTTTTCGGTTTCACTCATTTTGCTCTCCATTATTTTGTGCAAGTCTATCCATGTTTTTCTAAGATAATTGAGCTCATCATTTCTCATAGCACAGTAGTGTTCCAATCATTATCATATACCACAACTCATATAGTCAATTGACAGACATCCCCACAACATCCAGCTCATTGCCATCCCGAAGAGAGCTGCTATAAATATTTTAGGATATATAGGTTCTATTACTTTTCTCCTAATTATCACAGCAAACAGACCTAGTAGTGGCTTTGCTGGGTCAAAAGGTATAGGTAGTTTAGTAACTCTTTAGGAATAATTCCATATTTCTCTCCAAAATAGGTGGATCAGTTCACAGTTCCACCAATAGCAAATTACAGTCCCAATTTTTCTATATCTCCTCCAAAATTTGTTACTTTCCCCTCCACCCATTTTAGCCACTCTGATAGGTATAAAATAATATTTCAAGGCTGTTTTAATTTGCATTTCACTAATCAATAATGATTTAGAGCAGGATTTCTTAAACTTTTTCCACCTGAGACCCTTTTTGACTTTGGCACAAATAGTTGGTGTTGTATGGCATGAGGGCATGCACAGTATAAAGTGTACATGCTGTGTATTCAGAACCAAGGCTGCGGTGAAGTTGTGTGACATGGGAAAGTGCTTCCAGAAACACCTTGAATGCATTACACATTTGATTTTTAATTAATTTTTGGTTGTTGCACTTTCAGAAGACTTTCACTGTTGCCAAATTCATGACTCACAGTTTAATAAGAACTGATTTAGAGGATTTTTCATGTGACTATAAATTGTTTTGATTTCTTCATTGGGAAACTGCCTGTTTCTATCCTTTGACCATTTATCAGTTGAGGAATGACTCATTCTTACAGATTTCTTATAGATTATGAGATATGAGACCTTTATCTGAAAGACTGTCTATAAGGTTTACCTCCAATTTTCTGCTTTCCTTCTGATCTCGGCTGTGTTTTTTTTAATTGTACAAACCCTTTAAAATTTAATGTAATTGAAATTATTTTACACCTCACATTGCCCTCTATCTTTTATTTATTCACAAATTGCTCACTTATCCATAAGCCTGATAGGTAATATGTTCCAAGTTCTTAAATTTTTCTTGTAATCTCTTTATATCTAAGCCATGTATCCCCTTTGACCTCATTTTGGTAAATGGTGCAAGATATTGGTCTATACCTAGTTTCTGCCGGATTGCTTTCCAGTTTTCCCAACAATTTTTACAAAATAATGAATGCTTATTTCCCCAAACATAAGTCTTTACCTTTGCCAGATACAAGGTTATAGTAGTCATTTGCTGCTGTAAATTGTATGCCTACTCTGTTCCATTGATCTACCTTTCTACTTCTTAGCCAGCACCAGAGAGTTTTGATAATTATTGCCTTATACTATAGCTTAATATCTAGTACTGCTTAATCTCTTTCCTTTATATTTTTTCACTATTTCCTTTAATATTCTTGATCTTTTGTTCTTCTAAATGAATTTTGCTATCATTTTTTCTAACTCAGTAAAAATGTTTTTTTTTTGGTAATTTAACTGAATGGCAATAAATAAATAAATTAGTTTATGTAAAATTGTCATTTTTGTTTTAATGTCCTTGCCTACCCATCAACAATTAATATTTTTCCAATTGCTTAAATATTATTTTAGTTGTATAAAATGTTTTTTATAATTTTGTTCATATAGTTCCTGGGTTTGTTTTAGCAGGTATTTTATCTCAGGTATTTTATACTGTCTAAAGTTATTTTAAATTGGTTCTCTCTTATTATCTCTTATTATAGGATTTTGTTTGTGATATATAGGAATGCTGATGAGTTATGTGGATTTACTTTATATCTTGCTACTTTGCTAAAATTACTAATTGTTGCAAACCTGGACTTTTGGGAGCCAAGATGGCAGAGTAAGTATTAAGTTAAATAACTCTCCCATATTTACCTCCAAACAAATAGCACCCCAAAACAAATCCTGAAATAGCAGGACCAGCAAAAAGATGGGTTTGAAATAATCTTGGAGGTCAAGAAACTTGGAAGATAGGCAGGAAAGATGTGTCTCACTCAGGTAAAAGGGGAAGGTAGACCAGGACAGGAATTGTCCTAGCAAGCCCCACCTCTGCAAACCAGTGATAGATCCTGAGCCCTAGTGTGGTGGAGTAGGCAAATACCAACACCAGGACTCCTACATGTCTCAGCATAACTAGGGTAACCAGCAGACTCAAGCTGTTCTTCAACTTAGCCTAGGCTAAATAAACTCCAGCAGCCAGACCACCATGTGTTTCAGTGTATCCCAAGGGAAATGCAGAAACCCTACTGGCTCTAACACATGTCAGATACTGCCACTAGGATCACAGCTTAGCACCAGGTAAGCTGCCAGACCCTGAAGGTCTCTCGCAACATCAGTCACACCACTCCACCCCTTCAGCATAGCACCAGACACAAGGGTTCCCTGTAGGCCTCAAAGCAGCATCAGCTCACCACCAGGCAAACACCCAGGGCCTGTAACCCTTGGCACAAGAAGCCTAAGACAGTGCCCCTTCCACCTTGGGAGCAGAGATCAAATTTAAAAGAGAGAAAAAGGCCGAAAAAGAAGAAAAAATAATCTGACCATAGAAAGATACTATGGTGACAGGGAAGATTAAGACAAGAACTAAGAAAAAGACAACAATATTGAAACACCTATGGGCAAAAACCCAAAGAAAAATGATTAGTGGCTTCAGGCTATAAAAGAACTCATGGAAGAGCTCAAAAAAGAGCTTAAAAATCATATAAGAGAGGTAGAAGAAAACTTTGGAAAAGAAATGAGAGTGATGCAAGAGAATTATGAAAAAACAACCAACAACTTAAAAAAAGAAAACAATTGCTTAAAAAGTAGAATTGACCAAATGGAAAAGGAGAAAGAAAAATCCACTGAAGAAAACAACTCCTTAAAAAGTACAAATAATCAAATAGAAAAGAAAGTGCAAAAGCTAATTGAGGAAAACAATTACATAAAAGTTAGAACAGGGTAAGTGGAAGCTTAGAATCATAATGATTCTATGAGGCATAAAGAACCAATCAGACAAATTCAAACAAATTTAAAAAATAGAAGAAAATGTAAAATAATTCATGAGAGAAACAACTGACCTGGAAAACAGATCCAGGAAAGACAATGTCAGAATCACTGGAGTACCTGAAAGTCATTATCAAAAGAAGGACCTAGAACATCTTTCAAGAAATTATTAAGGAAAACCACTTTGATATCCTGGGAATCAAAGTCAAAATAGGCCTTGGAAAAAATCCACAGATCACCTCAGGAAAGAGATCCCAAAATAAAAACTCCAAGGAACATTATAGCCAAATTAGAGAACTATTGGGTCAAGGAAAAAATACTGTAAGTGACCAGAAAGAAACAACTCAAATATCAGGGAGTCACAATTATGATTTAGGACTTAGCAGCTGCAATATTAAAAGATCAGAAGTCAGTGGCTAGGTGGTGCAGTGAATGAATGCAGCACTGGCTCTGGAGTCAGGAGGACCTGACTTCAAATCCAACCTCAGACACCTGACACACTTACTAGCCATGTGACTTTGGGTAAATCATTTAACCCCAACTGCCCTTCCTCTCCCTCCAAAAAGCAAAAAAAGGAAAAAAAAGATTAGAGGTCATTGAACTTGATATTATGGAAGGCAAAGGAGTTAGGACTACAACCAAGAATCACTTACCTGGATAAATTAAGCATGATACATCAAGGGAAAAGATAATCATGCCATGAAATAGAAGGATGTCAAGTTTTCATAAGGAGAAGACCAGAATTAAATAAATAATTCGATCTCCAATATTTGGTAAAAAGGGAAAAGAAAACATAAGGGATTCAATATAGCTAAACTGTTAACATTCCTACATAGGAAGAAGATACTTATAATTCTTAAAAACTATACCACTAATAGTACAGTTAGAAGAAACATAAATAATACAGAGGGTATGGGCGCTGATGTCAAATCAAGAAGAGCAAAAACAGAGAAAGAAAATTATGGAACAATTTTCCTAACGAATATCAACGCAAAAATTTTGAACAAAATACTAATGAGACAATTGCAGCAATATATCACAAGGGTTACACACTATGTCCAGGTGGGATTTATGACAGGAATGCTGGATTGGTTAAATATTAGGAAAATTAATAATTAACCATAACAATAACAAGACCAACAGAAATCATATTATCTCAATTGATGCTGAAAAAGCACCCATTCCTGTTAAAAATACTAGAGAACATAGGAGCATTCCTTAAAATGATAACCAGTATCTGTCTAAAACCATAAGCAAGTATTATCCATACTGTGGATAAGCTATAAGCTAGAAACCTTCCCAATAAGATCAGGGGTGAGACAAGGATGTCCATTATCACCACTATTATTCAGTATAGTACCAGGAATGCTAGCTATAGCAATGAGAGAAGAAAAAGAAATTGAAGGAATTAGAATAGGCAATGAGGAAACAAAACTATCACTCTTTGCAGATGATAAGATGGTATACTTAGAGAATCCTAGAGAATCAACTAAAAAACCTACTTAAAATAATTAACAACTTTAGCAAAGTTGCAAGACATAAGATAAACACACATAAATCATCAACATTTCTTTATATGACCAACAAGCCCAGCAGCAAGAGATAGAAAAATTCTATTTAAAATAACTGTAAACAATATAAAATACTTGGGAGATGATCTGCCAAGACAAACACAGGAACTATATGAATACAATTACAAAACAGTTTTCACACAAAAAAAGTCAGATTTAAACAACCGGGAAAATGTCAATTGCTCCCAAGTAGGCCAAGCCAATATAATAAAAATTATTCTGCCTAAACTAATTTACTTATTCAGTGCCATATCAATCAAATTACCAAAAACATTTTTGATAGAGTTAGAAAAAATAACAACAAAATTCTTCTGGAAGAACAAAAGGTCAAGAATAACAAGGAATTAAATGAAAAAAAATACAAAGGAAAGTGGCTTAGCAATACCAGATCCCAAACTATATTATAAAGCCGTACTCATTAAAATATCTGATAATGGCTAAGAAATAGAATGGTGGATCAGTGGAATAGATTAGGTATACAAGACATAGTAATCAATGACCATAGTAACCTAGAGTTTGATAACCCTGAAGAACCCAGCCTTTCAGATAAGAATTCACTATTTGACAAAAACTGCTGGCAAAACTAGAAAACAATGGGACAGAAACTAAGTATAGACCAACATCTCACACCACAGACCAAGATAAGGTCAAAATGGGTGCAAGATTTGTACATAAAAGGTAGCAACATAAGCAAATTAGAAGAACCAGAAATAGTCTACCTGTCATACATATGGGGAAAAAAAAAGAATTCATGACCATGCAGGAGAAAGAGAGCACTGCAAAATGTAAAATAGATCATTTTGATTATATTAAAGTAAAAAACTTATACAAACAAAACCAATGTGACCAAGATTAGAAGGAAAGCAAAAAACTGGGAAACAATCTTTATAGCAAGTATCATTGATGAAGGTCTCATTTCTCAAATATATAGAGAACTGAGTCAAATGTATAAGAATGTAAGTCATTCCCCAATTGATAAATGGTCGAAGAATATGAACAGGCAGTTTTCGGATGAAGAAAACAAAGCTATTTAAAGGCAATATGAAGAAGTGCTCTAAATCATTTCTGAAAAGAGAAATGCAAATTAAAACAACTCTAAGACACCAACTCACACTTATCAGATTGGCTAATATGACATAAAAGGAAAATGATATATGTTGGAGAGGATGTGGGAAAATTGGGATACTAATGCACTCTTGGTAGAGTTGTGAACTGATCCAGCCATTTTGGAGAACAATTTGGAATTATTCCCAAATGGCAACCAAATCTGGAAAAGACTTGTATGAACAGATGCAGATCCAAGACAAGTATAAAGGGCACAAGAAGGACAATGTTATCCACCTCCAGATAAAGAAATGATTGACTCTGAATACAGAACAAAGCGTATTTTTCACTTACTTTATTCTTTTTTGTGCTTTTTTTCTCCTTTGATTTTTTTCTTCCACAACTGTGACTAATATAGGAATATATTTTACATGATAGTACATTTATAACCTATATCAAGTTGCCTGCCATTTTTAAGATAGGAGAGGAGAAGAAGAGAAGTAGAAAAATTTGGAACTCAAAATCTTGTAAAAATGAATGCTAAAAATTGTCTTGGCCTGTAATTGAGGAAAACATAAAATTATCCATTGTTTCAATTAACTAAAAGTTGAGTCTTTGGGATTTTTCAAGTATATCATCATATTGTCTATAAAAAGATAGTTTTATTACCTCATTTAACATTCTGATTCTTTTTATTTCCTTTTTTTCTCTTACTGATTCATAGAATTTTCAATACAATATTGAAGAATATTGGTGACGGTGGGCATCTTTGTCTCACACCTGGTCTTACTGACTTCTGGTTTATCCGCATTACAAAAATACTTGCTTATGGTTTTGGGTAAATTCATTTTATCAATTTAAGGAAAAATCTATTCATACTAAATTTTCAATTTTTTTAAAAAATAGAAATGATTGTTGTACTTTATCAAAAGCTTTTTCCTGCATCTATTAATATAATCATATGATTTTTGTTACTTTTATTATCAATATAATTATGTTAATAATTTTCCTCATATAAAGTCATCCCTGTATTCCTAGTCTAAATCCTGCTTGGTTGTAATATGTAATCTTTGTAATATATTGTTATAATCTTTTAGATAGCATTTTATTTAGGATTTTTGCATTCATATTTATTAATAAAATTGGTCTATCGTTTTCTTTCTCTGTTTTTAGTCCTCCAGGTTTAGGAATCCTCATCATATTTGTTTCATAAAAGGAGGCTGGTAAGACCCCTTCTTTGCCTATTGTTCCAAATAATTTATTTAACATTGCAATTAGTTGGTCTGTCAATGTTTGATAGAATTCACTTGTAAATACACCTAGTTCTGGTGCTTTTCTCATAGAAAGCTCATTTATGAGCTGTTCAATTTCTTTTTCTAAAACAGGTCTATTCAGATATTTTCTTTCCTTTTTGCTAATACAGGCAGTTTATATTTTGATAAATATTCCATTTCCCTTCAATTATTAAATTTATTGACATATAATTGGGTGAAGTAACTCCTTATAGTTGCTTTGATTTCATCTTTGTTATTGGCATATTAGCCCGTTTCATTTTTAATACTAGTGATTTGGTTTTCTTCTCATCACTAATTTTGAGGATTTCCAATTTAGTGTTTAATTGGGGATTTAATTGGGGATTTGGTTTGTTCTTTTTGTAATTTCTTTTTTTTCTTTTTGGAAGGGGGAAGGTAGGGCAATTGGTGTTAAGTGACTTGCCCAAGGTCACATAGCTAGTTTTGTGTTAAGTATCTGATGCTGGATTTGAACTCAGGTCCTCCTGACTCCAGGGTCAGTGCTCTATTCACTGTGCCACATAGCCACCCCTCTTTTTCTAATTTCTTGAAATTGTGTGCCCAATTCATTGGTCTGTTCTTTCTCTATTTTATTAATATAAGCTTTTAGATATAAATACTTTTAAGCAAGCCTGCACCTTCTCTTCTTCCAGGCTTCCCCTGGGGATAATATTTTGTTTCATCTGGATAGTCTTAGTTATATTTTTTTTTCTAAATATGGGGTCGTTTTGATTATTACCACCTAGCTATCAGATATGCCATATGTACCCCAACCTCAATGTTTCCAAAAGGGAATTCATTATTTTTAGCCCCAAGCCCCAAATCTTCTAAACTTCCCTATTACTATAAAGTATAACATTGTTCACTGCCTGTGTATCTTTCGAAATTCTCATTCTTACCCATATTTTGACTCAATTGTCAAATCTAATCATTTCTACCTACGTAACATCTATTGAATGCATACCCTTCTCTCCACGCACACACACACAAAGTCTAGATTAGATCCTCATCACTCCTTGCAAAAAATTGGATGCCCTGCCTCAACCTTCCTACTTTAACCATTCTCCACATCCTTTCTTGGTTGTTTCACATCTCTATTACTGAGAAGATGTATCTGAGCTAGAGCTTAAGAAAGAGAAAGATTTCAATCAGCAAGATGTAGAAGGAGTTCATTTCAGGAGAATGGCTTGTGCAAATGTACAGAGATTTAAGAGCTTAATGTTAGCAGTATAATTAGAGAAGTCCTTCAGTAAGTCAGTAAATAAACATTTATTAAGCGCCTGCAATATACTAGACACTGTATTAAATGCTAGGGATACAAAAAAAGGGCAAAAGACAGTTCCTGTCCACAAGAACTTACAATCTAATAGAGGAGACAACAAGCAAACTCATGTGTACAATTAAGCTGTGCATAGAATTAATAGCATACATTAATGGAGTGTTAGGTCTCTGATACCTCATGTGGAGAGGAGACTCCTACAGAGGGTCGTTGATACTCCACGTGAGATGGACGGGTTGAGCCGATCCTCAGCTAACAGGAGTGCACGTGATCACCTGGGGGTGGAATGCGAAGGCTGCACCTGTTTACAATAAGCAGGATAATCTCTCCGCATTCGGGGTGAGACACATTGGCTCGCTGTGGCACGGGTATGGCCAGGGGAGGGGCCCTAAAGGGCCCTGGAGAAAGGGTTTAAATATAGGCTACCCGGAGGCAGAGGAGTCCAGTCCAGCCACACCCAGCATAGAGGATGAACTCTCAATAAAAGCTAGAAGCAAGTCCTGTGTCCTGAGTTTTTCTGTGCAGCTGTTTCTCCCGGAGTGGATGTGAGCTGGGGACACCCAAGGCCTGTTGAGGTGGGTATAGGTAAGCCCTATACATCCTGACCCAAAAAGATAACCCTCACCTGAATAAAAAACCCATAACAATGGAGGAATAGGGGGAAGGCCCTAAATTTAAGAGGCATGAGGAAAGGTTTCCAGCAGAAGGTGGGATTTTAGTTGGGCCTTAAGAAGATCAGGGAAACCAGGAGGCAGAGATGAGTAGAGAGATTATTTCAGACACAGGGGCCAGAAAACAGAAAATTCTCAGAGCTGAGAGATAAAGTATCATGCTTGTCCTTAAGTAATTATTGTTTCTTGGCGAGCTTCATAATTTCATTGTAATTGTACCAATTTTCCATAAAATGTTAAAAATTAATTGAACTGGGGGGCGGAGCCAAGATGGCAGTATAGATGCAGCAAGGTTCTGCAGCTCCCACACAGACACCCCAAATACCCATAAAATATGACCCCAGACAAATTCTAGGACTCTCAAGCTCACAAAAATACAGAAAACATATCTCTTGCTGAAGACAGCTTGGCAGCAGGGGCTCATCGTGGCAGGCTAGGAGCCGAGGCCAGCCAGGCCTGAAACTGAAACTAGGCCAGCCAGGCCCTACGGCAGTGAGGAGGAGCTGAATCGAGCCGCAGACAGTCTACAAGAGAGAAGATCTAAGCACCTTGAGCAACTCCACATCTACCAATGTGTGAAAAACAAGGATTAGAGAAAGGCAGCTCAGCAGGAGGGGCTCATCCAGCAGGCTGGCAGGCCAGGAGCTGTGACCAGCCCAGCCCAAAAACGAAACCCCGGCCAGGCCCCAGGGCCGAGCCTCCCAAGTTGCAGAGTGAGTCTACTTCACAGAAGACCTACTGCACCTGAAGGGATCTTCACGTCTAGCAAGCCAGGATTAGAGAAGGTCAGTGAAAATGAAACTTTCAAACTTAATTTGGGGGAGGAAAAACAGTTCGGCCAATCTGCCCCCAGGGCAAGGAAGCAGTGCGGGAAGGGCAGGAATGGCTGTAACCTGCGGTTGCCCCCACTGGGCTGCTTCAGAGCCCCTGGCCTGCAGACCCCGTAGGGGGGCTGAGTCAATTAATCAGGGCCAAGAGCTCTTGCATTGAGTGACCTGGATCTGGATCGGGGTCTTGGGTGGTGGTCCTGGGGTGTGCTCGCAGCAAGCCAAAGCTGGGAGGGGCTGCAACACCCCCCCAATAGCTCCAGCAGCTGGGAAAACGCCAGCGATTTGGAACAGAGCTTTCCTCCCTGGAAGCAGAGTTCCACAAAGCTAAAAAAAAAAAACATCCAATGAATTGACTGGCAAACATGAGGAAAAGAAAGCAAAATAAGAACAGCAATAAAACTCTAGAATCCTTTTTTGT
>CM053597.1:109934391-110011455 GCA_028646575.1 Pseudocheirus occidentalis | reverse complement strand
GATTGCTTCTGCTTTTTATTTGTATAGGCTACTTTACTAATTGACTTTTTAATTTTTTCACCAATATTAAATAATTTTGTTGATTATAGCTTTATAATGTAGTCAGAGATCAGATAATTGTATGATCCCTTCATTCCTATTTTAAAAAATTTTTTTCCTTGAGATTCTAAATTTTTTGTTTCTTCAAAAGAACTTAGTAATTATTTTGTGTAGGTCTATAAAATATCCTCTTTATATAGCAGTAAACCTCTAATTTAAAGAAATTTATCATTTTATTATATTGACACAGCCCCAATCAGGACCATTGAATAATTGCTGTACAATTATTTAAGTCTTCTGTTATCTTTCAAAAGAGTGGTTTGTAGTTTTCACATATAATTCTACATGTATCTAGGTAGGGTTATTTCCAGGTGTTTCATGTGTTTTGTAGTTATTTTAAATGGAATTTCTCTGCCTGCTTCCATATAATTTGTAAAGTATTTTATAGGAATATTGATGATTTTGTGGATTTTAATACTACTCATATTGAAGATAACAATCATCTCCATTAGTTTTTTCACTAATTCTCTGAGATTTTCTAATTTCTAATTCATCCATCATGTCATCTGCAAATAAGGATAAGTCTTTTTTCTTTGCCAGTGTTTAGAATCATAAGATCATAGGTTTGAAGTTGGAAGGGACCCAAGATATAATCAAATCCAAAGGGGTTAAATGATTTGCATAAATGTCACAGTCCCCTACTCTAAATCCATCCCTCATTCTATTACTGCACCTTAATTTCACTCTCTTATCTTTATAGTTAGCATTTTATAATTATGGTGGAAAATGGGGGCACCTTGGCTTTACCTCTGTTAATGCTGGGAAAACTTCCAGTGTTTTTCATTTCAAATAATAACTCATTTTGGTCTTCTTAAATATGGGGTGTTTTATGCCTTTTCTTTTCATGGTTCTTGTTATAAATGAATATTTTGTCAAAACTTTTTTGAACACCTGTTGAAATATGTGATTTTGTTTTTTATGTTTATATGATTAGTTATTTATTCTAATTTTTCCCATTTGTGAATCATCCTTGTACCCCTAGTATGAATTAAACCTGGTCAGGGTGAATTATAGACCAAAGGATTTTGTCTTTGACTCTTCATTTATAGTTTGCTTCATTTAGCACATTTTAGGAAAAACAACACAAGGTGGAGGGTGTCCAGAGGACAGCCAGAATGATGAAAGGTCTTTAGTTCAAACCCTATGAAGATAAGTTAAATGACCTGGGAATTTTTAGCTTGGAAATGAGGAAACTCAGAAGGGGACATAATAGTTACATTCAAGAATTGAAGAGGGGTGGAGTCAAGATGATGGCATAGAAGCAGGAGAACTCTGTGAGCTCCTCCCATAACTACCTCAAATACCTATAAAATATGACTCTAATAAACAAACTTTAGAGCTTCATAGCATACAAAATGACAGAGAAACAAAGCTCTCGCTGAAGGCAGCCTGGCAGGTGGACAGAAGGGTTCATTGCAGCATGCTGGGAGCCCAGACCAGGACCACATGAAACTGTGGTGTTAGCCCCAGGATGACCAGGATCAGCCATGGCTGGAGCATTCAGGAGAGTCGATTACTGGCAGCCGTGGCAGTTTCCAGAATTATCAACCCATAAGAGCCAGGGCAAAGGGAAAGGTCAGTGGAACTTGGCTAAATTGGGGGGAAAGGAGTAGGTCCAGCCATTTAACCCCAGGGCAAGAAAGCAACGGAAGGGGTGGCCCTGCAGCTGCCTCCAAATGGCTACTTCAGAGCTCCCAGCCTGCAGATTTCAGGGGGGCCAAGCAACCATTCAGAGGCTAAGTACTCTTGCCTTAACCTGCCTGGATCAGGATCATGGTCTTGGGTGGCAGTCTTGATGTGCATAACCAGTAAGCCAAAGCAGGTGGGGGCTGCAGAGACAGCAGCCTCCTAATAGCTCTGGCAGCTGCGAAAATCTCAGCAATTTGGGACAAAGCTCTCCCCTCTGAAAGCAGAGTTCTACAGAACCCAAAAGTCAAGTAATTGACTGGCAACATGAGCAGGCAAAGATGGCAAAGCAAGAACAGCAATCCAACTTAGATTCTTTTGGGGGGACAAAAAGAAACAAAGCAGGGAATGGGCGGAAGACAACACAGTCAGAACTCCCACACCAAAAGCTTCCAAGAAAAGTGTAAACTTGTTATAGGCCATAGAGGAGCTTAAGAAGGATTTTGAAAACCAAATAAGAGAAGTGAACGAAAAATTGGGGAGAGAAATAAGAATGATGCAATATTTACTAATTTTCTGAAAAAAAGTTTTATGGTAAAAAGATAAGGATGTTACTATATTTAGTAATGACAGTCTCTTATTTAAGTCTATATCCTTTGCTTATATTATCTCTGTAGATTATTTTGTTGTATTACTTGTCTGTATATATGTATTTATTTTTTTCTGCCTTTTTATACTTGTTTATGATTCCTGTATACCCCAGTACAGGGGTGAAGATTTGTGGCCTTGAGGCCACATGTGGCTTCTAGGTTTTTGGGCACAACCTTTTGACCGAGTTCAAGTTTTACAGAACAGATCCTTTTATTAAGGGGATTTGTTCTGTGAAGATAACATGATTTCTCTTTCAAAGACACTGTGGGATGCTAAGAAACTGTTTATTCTTTTGTTTTAGAAAACCAAACATTCTTTCATATTTCTATTCATTCCACAGGTCATTTAAAACTAATTTTTCCAACACTGTTCAGATTATTGTTTTACTTCTTATTTATCTTTGATGTATCAATCTATCACAGAGGAGTGTTAAAGTCTTCCATTATTATTGTAATGCTAACAATGTCCCTTTTTTGACAATCCACAGAACGTTCCTTGTATGAACATAAATTTTGTGCTGTTTATACATCTGTTATCATTGTTTTTAGTCATTTCAGTCATGTCCAACTCTTCATGAACCCATATGGGGTTTTCTTGGCAAAGACACTGCCTGCTAGTATTGTTCAACACTTTTTCCTAGACTCATTGTTCTGAGCATTACTCCTCTTCTCAGCAGACAATTTTGTTCTGTTCTTAGTCTGACTCCTGGGATACTTAGATTCACAGACCCCAGTCCATTAAGGGGATGAGGGAGAGCCTTCCAAGATACTGGCAAGGTATTATTTCCAAAGACTTGTGCCAAAAACTATAGTAGGTATGAGAAAGGTAGGGCTTTAACCCAAAGGCTAAGAGAAACACCAAGAGTGGGCAAAAGCACTTCTGTAGTAATTACCCTGTGACTACTTTTTCTCCTTTTCTTACATTTGGTGTTTTTGTTGTATTTGGGGGTATTTTGTTGAATTGAGCCAGTAATGAAGAAGCTGAACCCTAAGCCATTTTTCATTTGGCCATGCACCCAGGATTTTCCCCAACAAAAATTTATCAGTATTTACTATGAATAAAGTTTTCAGATTTTGACTTAAAGCACTAAAATTCTGACCTGACCCACTATAATCAAATTATCCACTTGTAGCTTGTCCACTTGATGAGATATCTACGACAAATTTTCATTGAAGACTGGACTTCTTTAAGCACACCTAGCATGCTGCTTCAAACGTAATTTGTGGCATGCTCTGGAAATGCAAACTCATTTTTATATTAGCCTAAGAAAAACATAATTTTAAGCTAAATATGCAACATGTATGTGTATCACACATATATACATGCATATATTTGTGTCCTGCAGGAATCAAATTATTTTAAATTATCTGAAATTTGGGATTACTGTCAACATTTATTAACACAGACGTTATAGGAAGTTGACAAAAAATATATGTCAAAGCATAGACATTTTTTTTAAAATAGTGACATTATAGTAATTTAGTTCCTCCAAAATCTGGTCTTTGAGATTTGACTGAAATAATGATTCAGAGATTTAATAATATTCAATTTCATATATATTTCTTGAGTGCGTATTATGTGCAAGGCACCATTTTGATAAGGAAATGCATTCTATCAAGCAACTACATATTCTGAGGTATGGCATATTAAAAATATTATAAGGGTAATCTCAAGTTTAGGAATAAGTAATATTATAGTTCATTTGTGATTTAGTTACTGGTATTCAGAAGGAACCATTCTCCTAGAAACAAAGTTATAAAAGTGGTGATTACGTTCATACTTTATATCCACTAACCTAGTGTATTTGACTTCCAATGTAGCTAAAAAATGTTATTAGCTTTAGTTTTGAATTTTCCTGTAGTCTATAAGTCCTAGCACGTTCTGAGTCATGAACCTAGAGCTCATTTATTCTAGTTGATGAGGAAAAGAAGGATTAGGGTGATAATCCAGTAGTTGTGCAGTCCCTTGGAAGTATCAGGTTTTGTTGGAAACTTTCTCCACTACCATATTTTTTGGGGGGAAAGAGGGTGTTCTTTTTTTTTAACTTCATAATGTTTTTTCAGTTCAAAATTCTCTCTTTCCCCTAAGCACCCTCCACAACCATTGAGAAGGCAAGAAAAAAATCATTACAAATATGTATAGACATGTGAAACAAATTTCAACATTATGTTCCAAGGGAAAAAAAGGAGAAATAGAAGAAATTATTATTTAGTCTGCACTCTTGAGTTCTTTAGTTCTCTTTCTGGAGGTGGATCGCATGTTTTATGTTTGATCATTGTATTGATCAGAGTTACTAAGTCTTTCAGAATTGATTATCTTTACAATGTTGCTATTATTACAGTATAAATTGTTCTTCAGGTTCTGTGCACTTCATTTTGCATCAGTTCATTCAAGTCTTCCCAGATTTGTCAGAAATCACTCCCTTCTTCATTTCCTATAGCATGGTAGTATTCCATCACATTTCATTATATACCATGATTTGTTCAACCATCTCCCCGGATTACGGGCCTTTCTCCTCAGGTTCCAGTTCTTTGGCACAATAAAAAGAGTTGCTATAAATATTTTTGTACATGTGGGCCCTTTTCTTTTATCTTTGATCTCTCTGGGATGTAGATTTTTGTAGCAATATCTCTGGGTCCAAGGATATATAGAGTGTAATAGCTTTTGGGGCATAGTTCCAAATTGCTTTCCAGAATGATTAGACTAGTTCACAGCTCCATCAGTAGAACGTTAACGTACCTGTTTTCCCAGATCTTCTCCAGAATTGTCATTTTCTTCTTTTTTTCTTTTTTATGTCAACTTAGCCAATCTGATCAGTATGAGATGGTACCTCAGAGTTGTCTTAATTTGCATGTAATTACTAGTGATTGCGAATTTTTTTTTTACAATTTGGCTATTGATAGCTTTTATCTCTTCCTCTGAAAACTACCTATTCCTATCCCTTGGCTATTAATCAATTGAGGAATAGCTCTTATTCTTGTACATTTTACTCCATTTAATATATATTTTGGAATTGAGACCTTTATCAGAGAAACTATTCTCAATTATTCTGAATTTAATGCTCTAAATGTGATTTGGTTTTATGTGCCTATTTGTATATTTATATGTATGTTATGTGAATGTTTCAGTCATGTCAGTGTTTCTATTTTATTTTTGTAAAAGTCGGCAATTCAGTCCTATGAAATATCTCCTAAACATCTAAGCAACAAAGGCAAATCAGGTAATATAGGAATAAACTTGGGGCTGGGGGGCAGATTCTAAATCCAAAAATCATCAATAGGTATCAGTGCATTTGCATTCAGATTTTCTCCCTAATTAATTTAAAAGTATATACTATACAAAAATGGAATTTTAATTATATTTTTTAAATCATTGTTCAGTAAGAAAAAATAAAAATGTCTAACTACTCTTTTAGAATAACTATTAAACACATACTGAATAATTATTTCAGCAACTAGAGAATAAGCATCACGATTAGTATTAGGCAATTTCTAAACAAATATTGAAATATAATTCCATATGAAAAATGATCATTGATTCCCTAGGCAGAAAGATTTCACAGAAACTGAGAAAAGTTCCTAGAATGCCTTTTATATCATCCACACAAAGAGCTACTAGTAATTGTTTGAAGAGATCAGGAACAGCATCATCTAACTCTTCTTTAAGGTAAAAAAAACATTCCTTCATTGAAAATGAGGTGGAGGTGCTGAATGCAAAAGAAAGCAATTCACTTAGTTTACTTTTCTTTTTGGAGGGACATTGGGGTTAAGTGACTTGCCCAAGGTCACACAGCTAATTTTGTGTGTGTGTGTGTGTAAAGTATCTGATGCCAGATTTGAATTCAGGTTCTCCTGACTCCAGAGCCAGTGCTCTATTCACTATGCCACCTAGCCCCCAATTCACTTAGTTCCTAGCAAATGTAGTTTTATCAGTATAAAAAGTTTTCTATAGTAAAGTCCTATACTTTAATGCCTCATTGTGGCAGGGAGGCGCCCTCTCTTCTTAAAGTCTGTACCAGTAGAGACCTGGTAGGCTTCCAAGTACAGGCTTAGTGATACCTTGCTTGTCTTTTGTGCAGGATCCAGCCTGGAGAAAGGTTCATGCCCAGGTTCATGAAGGGTAATGACAGTTCAACCACATCAACTTTTAATGACCACCTTACTTTGTTGAGGACCCTGGTTCCTTTGGTGGGAGGAATACACACAGTGATGAAATCACAGATTCTTGAAAGTTTAAAATAGTTGGGTTTTTCTTGGTTTCTATTGCTTGGTAATAACTGAAAAAAAAAATCCAAAGTAAGACTTAACTTTCACAAAGTCTACCACCCTTTTGTGCTTGGTGAGGTTGCAGTCAGCCTCACTGATTTCCTCAGCTGTTTTGCCTTCTACACCCCACAAACGAGCTCTGAAATACTCTTTTGTTGCCGTCTCTGTACAATTTCCAGAAGGTTTTCAGCCCTCAACAACAACAAAGAGGCAGACCTAATCAACTGTGTCTCAGATCAACTTCAGAACCCACTCTACTATTCTTATCAAGACTTTCCTTGCTTTTACCTCAGTATTCTGAGCTTCATTTTCCATACCTATAAAATAAAGGGGGTGGAATGGATGATCTCTGCGATTCCCTTTTGGCTCTAAATTATGTTATTCTTCCTCTACTGGCTCCTCACAGAGGATCATTCAATAGCCTAGACTTCCTTTTCCCCACAATACACATAAAGTGCAGTTCTGGTTACCTGCAACTGAAAGCTGTAATTATTCTTTTTACTCCTCAGTCATTTGAAGATACACCAGTGGCTATGAAACTCCAAGGAGAGCAGGTTAGGCAAATCCCTCACACTTCTCTAAATAGTTGTTCTAATTACAAAATATGAGGATACATTTCAGGGGCCATTTTCTTGTAAGTAGATAAAAATAAATCTGTTTCTCATTTTTTTTTTTTACTGATTAGATCCATTATGGTTCTGCACAAAGAGGAAGGAACTCAGATATGCGTTTTCCAGAAATTTTGAAGAGTGACTTGCAAGAACAGTGTCATCCAAGTCTTCCTCTCAGGAATAATGTTTGCCTCCTAAAATAGTAAAAATGATTGCAGTTCTTTACCTTGGCATAATATGCTATGGTATCATCCAAGCTGATACAGTTTTATTTCTAGGTTTCCTCTGGAGTGCATCATTGAAAGAAACAGACTATAGCCAGGTCACAAGTCAAAGCTGTGTAATGATAATATTACTAGTAGTGGCTGACTGCTCTTTTTTTTTCTGGTGTGTGACTGCTAGAAAAGGAATGGAATATTCCTATCTATGAGTATGGGAGACACACTTCTAATGATCCCACTGAATTATACCCAGTGTGTGTAAGATGGAGCAAAACAGCTTGTTTGTACTATGAAGCTAGGAGAAGAGGGGAAGAAGTAGTATGCAATTCTGATAGAGCAAAAAACAAACATGAAAACATCAAATGTTTTTCATGTTTTATGCCCTCTCCAAATTTAATGGGTATCTGAACCTGCTGATCCCAAGAAGAGATGAAGACTTATGTTATTCAAAGTTTTTATCACTGATTTGGATGAAGGCATACTTGTTTAGCTTGTCAGATTTGGAGATGACATGAAACAGGGAGGACTAGTTTAAGGCCCAGGGGTGGGGGGGCCTATGGCCTTCTAGGTCCTCGGGTACAGCCTGAGTTCAAGTTTTACAGAACAAATCCTTTTTATTAAGGGGATTCATTCTGAGACGTTTGGATTCAATCAAAGGGTTGCACTTGAGGACATAGAGGGTCACATGTGGTCTCAAGGCTGCAGGTTCCCCACCCCTGGAAGCTGTAGGGATCAAGAACCCCCAAAGATCTCAAACAGAATAATAGGTGACAGAGATAAAGGTAAATTCTATAAATAGGTTCAAAAATGTCTTCATAAATACAGATTGGAGAAGATATAATCAGACAACAGTTCATATGAAAAAGATTTGGGAATTTTATCAGATTTTATCAACTTTCAGAGTCAAATACTCAAAAAGCATTTATCATATGCCAGGCATTATACTAAATGTTAGGGTTACAGAAGTGAAAATGAAACACTCCCCACCCTCATAGGACTTGCATTCTATTGAGGGAGATGGGTACATATATAGTTTTACATTTGATTTATACAGAACAGATAAAGATAATTTGGTAGAAATGGGTGAAAGGAACCGTCAGCTAGAAGAATCAGGAAAGGCTTCATGTAGAATGTGGTACTTGAATTGAACTTTGAAGGAAAGTAGGTAGTCTTTGAAGTGGAGGTGAGATAGAGAATAGTCTGTACAAAGGTATGGTGCCACATATGAGTAATAAAAAAAAAAGGCAACTTTGTCTGGACTGTACAATGTATGAAGGTGAATATTGTGGAATAAGGCTGGAAAGGTAGATCAGGCCAAGTTTTGAAGAGCTATAAATAGCAAACACAGGGGTTTATATTTGATCCCAGAGGTAACAGGGACCACTGAAGTGTATTGAGTAAGTAAATGACAAAGTGATGCCTATGCTTAAGGAAAATCACAACAGTTGTATGCTTAAGGAAAATCACAACAGTTATATTTTGAAATGAGGAGAGTCTTGACATAAGATGGCCAAATAGAAGGTTTGGGCAGTAATCCAGGCAAGAGAAAAGACCCTGAACTAAGGTGGTGTCTATGTGAGTAGAGAGAAGAGGATGAACATGAAAAATATTGTGAACAAGATTTGTCAGTGGATTGAATATGTGGGATAAATGAGTAAGAGACTTGGGATGGACAATGAAGCTGTGATGCCTCAGCAAAAAGAGGGAAGTTTGTCAGAGAAGTGAGTTTGGGGGAAAAGTCAACAGTATGACATGAAAGTAGAAAAAAATCCAAAACAACTAATGTTATTTTAGGCTGCATTAAGATAGGCATAAGGTTGAGGATGAGAAAGTAAGAGTCCTACTGTCCTCTTCCCTGGTCAGAATATATCAAAAGTACTGTATTCAGTTTAGGCAACACATTATGGGAATAGCTTTGACACATGGGAGCATGTCATGAGGAAAGCATCCAGGTTGGTGAGGGATTTGGTATTATACCTTATATGTACTGTGCCCTTCATTGGAGAGACAGAGAATGTTTATCCTGGAGAAGAGATGACTCTGTGGGGACATAATAACTGCCTTAAATATATAAAGGTCTATCATGGAAGAGGCGACTAGGTGGCACATTGGTAAAGGGCAGAGCCTGGAGTCAGGAAGACCTGAGTTCAGATCTGGCCTCAGACCCTAGCTGTGTGACTTGGGCAAGTCATTTAACTCTGTCTCAGTTTCTTCATCTATCAAATGAACTGAAGAAGGAAATGGCAAACCACCCTAGTACCTTTGCCAAGAAAACCCCAAATAGGGTCATGAAAAGGCAAACACAACTGAAACAACTGAACAACAACATGTGGAAGAGAGAGTAATCTTGTTCTGCTTGACCCCAAAGGGCAGACCTAGGAGCAGTTGGAGAAATTGCAGAGAAGTTGATTTCGGCTTGATATAAGGAAAAACTTCCAAACAATTAGCTGCTGCCGCAAAGTGGATTGAACAGCCTCAGAAAGGCAGTAGGTTTTCTTTTGTAGTTTTTTTTTTTAACAACAACTGATGACCACTTGTCATCAATGCCATAGAAGGGACTTTTATTTAAAAGTGAGTCAGATTATATAGCTTTCTTGGTTCTATCCAATGACAAGATTTTATGATTCTGGGATTCCTCAGCTAAGACTTGCCACTGCTCAGAGGTAGATACACGTTCATGGAGGAGGCAGCTGAAACAAAAAATATGGTAAGTAAAGATAAAACATCCCATAGCACCAAGAGAAAGTTGAAACCAGGAATTATTGGGAACAACAAAGCATGAGCCAGAAAAGAGCTGGCAAGAATTTCCTAGCTGTCAGAGGGTGGATTGAGTAATCAGGAGTGGGGCTGGAAAGAGATGACGGGCCAAGAGCAAATTAAAGTCAAAATAGTTGGATGTATCAACAATTCAAGTCCAAGAGCTCTCAGGTTGCTATTTCCAAAACATGCTTCATTGTGACTTTCTTTTAAGAGTTTCACAGACTCTAGTTTTTATTTTATGGGGCCTCAGAGGTCAGACAGTCCAACTTGTAAGCAAGAATCCCCTGCGCTGCACTCCCAACAAATGGTGGTTCACTCTCTACTTGAAGACCTCTGGTGGGGATTCAGACCACATTTGGACACCTTTCATTTTTAGTGTTTCAATATATCTACCAAAAATGTATCTCTCAGAAACTCTTACCTTGTAACTAAAATCTTTCTAAGATATTTGAAGATACTGGCTTCTTGGGACTTTTAAGTATCCCAAAGATTGCCAACTATGAAGCAGTAGAAAGTCAAACATGAATGACACAAGTCAAACTTGTTGAGTGCCTGCTACGTGCCAGGCTCTATGTGAGGTTCTAGGTATAGAAAGAAAAAATTAACACCTGTCCTCAAGAGTCCAGTTCTCTTGGTCAGCCTGACTTCGACTGCAGTGGTTGATCAGTCCCCCCAATCCTTCCTTGTCTTTACCAAATCTCAAGGTACCTCTTCCCTCATGATTGGTTCATGTTCCCTCTTGGAATTTAGTGGCTTGTCAGAAAACAACAGGCAGGCAAGTCATGTGGAGCAGCCAGAGCTAGCCCAGAGCATGCAAATAGGACTCATATTTCTCAGTGCTGCAGCAAAAACCCTTAAAAGCTTGTCTTTTTGATTTCATCTTTAGGTTGTGAAACTAAGTGGAGAAGAACATCTGAAGAAAGCTCAAATATTTCACTGTGTGTCATTCAACCTCTGTGTCATTTCATCTCCTCTCACAAACCCACAAGCTTTAAAAAAGAAATCTTTGCTTAGCATGCCATCATAGTACTGCTGCTTAAGGGAAAGTGAATATCAATAAGCTCCACTGTATTATTAAGTTTATCAAATATCAGAATATCTGGTCTCTAGGTCAGAATGTTTTCATCTGTTACTCTTTTCCCGTACGTCTCAGAACAGCTTTTTTCCAACATGCATATCCACAAAGGTTATAATTAAATTCTTACTCAGCTTTCTTTTCCTTAGGGTATTAGTCTTCTTCTTTTAATCTTTTTTCAAAGCCCTATTTTTATTGTTCAATTATTTTTGTTGCTTCCCACTGAGTCTCTTTTAATAGTACTTCAATTTTTCTTCTTCCTTGTCTTAAAAAAATTATTCAAAACAAAAATGTGATTTTTACCCTAATTCTATAACCAAGGTCACTGAATTCTTGGCTGGGGCAGAGAACTAGATGGCATTTCTGGCATGACCAGGTTCCTCCATTGCAATTTTTTATTCTTTATTTTAATGCAGGTACACTTAGTTTCATCTACAATTTTCTCTAGACTTTCCTTGTTTTCTTGTTCTCATCTTTAGTAATACACTTACCAACCTTCAGTATTGCTTTACTTTAAATAAATGACCAAATGAAGAAAAGACTATTCTGTCTATTTTACTAAGAAAACTGATAGTACTATATCCTGCCATTAATGTTGGGAGAGAACCTATAATATCATTAACTATATAAGGCATTTATTTTCATTGGAAATCTAGGACCTAATTCAATTCAATCTAACCAATCTAGAAAGACATCACCTACTCTTATTATCTCAGGAGCAAGAGAAGGCATCTGAAAATATTATCAAAACTGCAGGGGGAGGTGATTGATACATGCATATGGGCTCACCTCTGCCTGTAAGTGGAGAGAGCCCAGGAGCAAAGGAAGAAAGAATTTAATAGAAGGTCCATTGGGAGCTCAGGTTTGAACAGCAGAAAATTCAATGTATAGTGGGACCAGGGCTGACAAGCATCATAGATCTAGTATCTAAGGGAAAAAAGCAAGTAGGTCATGGATGCCTTTTCTTGTAGTCCCAGAGTCTTACTGCATCTAAAGAGGACTAAATATCAATCTGGACATTGATCTTCATACATGTCAAAACTATTCATTATAGTTTGTGCAAAGTTTTGCACATTTGCTTCAACAAACTAACCAGGGGAGAGAAAATGAAGGGCAAGAGAGTGTTTTCAGTGGCTAATCATCAAGTTCTCCTAAAGGGTGAATATAGTTAAGTGGCTGAAGGAAATCTTTAAAAATCCTCATAAGAGAAAGGGTTTCTTTTTTTCTCAGAGTACAAATACAACACTCCATACATGGTCAATGAATCTAGATAATGAAAGAAAATTGTTTCTTGTAGACCTGAAATCTAGGGCAATAAGTTGAGAACTCTTAGATGGTGCTTGTATAGAGAGCTGGGACGCCCACCCATTACTAAAGGTTGAAGAAGCTAATTCTGAAAGACTGTCTTCGATAATCCATCATCTAGAAACCCAGAGTTTGACCAGCTGGTGTCCTTTGGCAGACCAAGAAGGAAAGACCAGGAAGGAATTAAGATGGGGAAGAGGATGGGAAAACTTGATGATGTTTTAAGTATTTCCATGGAAATCCAGAATAAACCAGTAAAACCCAAGTAAGTTTGCCAACTTTAACTTTTAATTGTCCGAATTGCGTTTAGGTTTCCCTATAATGCTTAGCAGTAAAACTTAACAAAGCAAACAAAACATCTATTGAGAGAATCACGTGCCTGTTTAAAGAGTAGGGTAAGAGATAAGGGAAAGATCTTTCTTCATCCTCTACCTTAGGCATATATGAATTAAGACAGCCAGCTTTGGAGAGGTGAATCACTGGCACTGAGGGTACATTAGGGGGTGCCAGTGAGCCTACTCTTTGGGTTTAGTGATGGAAAGAGTGGAGTTAGAAAACAATACTTTTAAAATGTTATGCTTCGATTGAGGTTCAGAAAGGAACTATCAATGAGAATACTAATAATTTTAATGCTAAAGATAAATGAAAGCTAATTCATTGGGGAATGAAATTAAATGAATAAAGAATTAGGCTTCCATTTAAATTAACTTTAGCATCTAGGAACCTTATCTGTTAAACTGACAAGGATCTTTTGTTATACAAATAACCTGCTTGAAAAAATGGTTTTAACAGTAAAATCACATCTTTCTATTTATTTCCTTGAGTCTGCTTGCCATGGTCTGAAAAATATACTGGATATACATAAATGTGAAATTGGTTAACTAATTCTATTAAGGTTTTGAATACTACTTTAAAAACAGTTATAGATTAAGATACCCCGACTGGTGGTCTCCTTGAAGAAAGAGCTGAAGTTAGAATAGTAATCAAAATACATTTTCTTATGACCTTTAAATGACTTTTAAATATTATGGTAGAATGTTATCTTAATTTCTGAATGACTGAAAAAATATCTAAAATAGGCAAAGATACTTAATAGTGGAATAAGAAAGCTTAAAGATTCTGTCAAATCAAGGGTTTCTCTCACTTCAAGATCCAATTCAAAATTCCTTTCCTGACACCCTTGCCCTCACCCTGAGATGAAAGTGATTTCTCTTTTAAATTTCTCATAGAACTCTATCTGGTTGTCTCCTTAGCATTTATCTACTCCCCTTTGTATCATATGTATGTACATATCCATTCTCTCCATTAGACTGAAAGCAAATTGAGAGAAAGGCCTCTGCTACATCTCTAACACCAAGCATAGTTGACAATAAATATTTCTTGAATGAAATTAACATCTCCATCTACTTTGCTTTGCTTTGAAACCAGTTCACTATCTTTCTCCATCTAAATTGGGTTTCAAGCCAGTAAACTCAGTATGGATATTTTTTATGTGAGTTGTAAGAAAAAAAGACACATAACTGATTAATTTTCCATCTAAAAGATACTAAACTAAGCTCTTAAACTTTTTTTAAAAGTCTTTCTCATTACTTGTTAAAAATAGAAATTCCATGACTTTTCAATTAAGATGGCAGAGTGAAAGGCTGAGAGCCAGGTCCTTTAAAAAACAAACCAAGAGAGAGACATGGCTTTAAAACCACCACCACCACCACCACCACCACCACCAATTAAATTTGAAAATAAACAAAGGGAAAAAAATGCTAAGGCAGTTAAAAAAAGAAGTACAACAAAACAATGGAAACAGCCAAAGTATCAGAAATGACAGAAATGGAAAAAGAAATAGCAGAAGACATCCTGACAAGTTCTCCAGTGGATAAATGACATGATTAAAGAAATAATGCAAAAATTCACGCTGGTGGCAAAATCACAAGACCAAGGAAGATAAGACATGTTTGAAGAAATTAAAAGACAGTGTAATATCAATTAAGAAGCAAGAGACATGAATGCAGAATTATCTGCTCTCCAAAACTCAGCCCAATGTTGAACGCAAGAGAAAAGCATTTAAAATTAAATTGAACAATTTGCAACATGACATGCCTTTCAAGGAAGGCTTTGATCAATAACCAAGCCTCCAAGGTGAAAAGATAAGGGTAGAAGCTATAGGAACAAACATTTGGGATAGATTTAAGGAAAAATTTTTGTTGAAGCTATTCAACAGTAAAAATGAGCTGCTTGGAAAGGGTGTGAGCGCTTTATCCTGAGAAGTCTAAAAGTAGACTTAGGGTGGCTAGGCGGCAGAGTGAACAGAGCACCTGCCCTGGAGTCAGGAGGACCTGAGTTCAAATTCAGCCTCAGACATTTAACACACACACACACACACACACACACACACACACACACAAACTAGGTGTGTGACCTTGGGCAAGTCACTTAACCCCAACTGCCCTACTTTCCCCCCTCCAAAAAGCCAAAAAAGAAAAAAACAAAGAGAAAATGGTTAAAAAAAAAAAAAAAGGAGAGACTTGGTGACCACCTGTTGTTGATATTGCCTAGGGATTCCTGTTCAGGTACAGATTAAAATAGCTCATTTTCCCATCTCTCTGATTTTTTTCCCAGATGCTATAATATTTCACATGTATTACTTTATACTTTAGAAGGCACTTTTCTAGCAACAGTTTTGTGAAGCTGGTACCCTTTTACAGAGGAGACTGAGGCTCAGGTTAAATGACTTGTCCATTGTCATGCAATTATGTGGCAGAGCCAGGGCTTAAATAAGGTCTTCTGACTCCAGAGTGTAATACAGTTTTTCTTTTTCTTGTTTTAAAAGGGAAGGTAGAGCAATTGGGGTTAAGTGACTTGCCCAAGGTCACACGGTTAATTTTGTGTTTTGCGTTGTGTCTCAGGCTGGATTTGAACTCAGGTCCTCCTGATGCTTTATTCACTGCGCCTCCTAGTTGCGCCATAATACCCTTTTTCACTGTTATCAAAGACACATATGGAGGCATCCAGCTCATGAGCTGGAGACAGATTTCCAGTGTTTCTTGACCTGAGGGTGTCAGCATCTAACAGGTTTATTTTGTCTCTTCTCTGTTTCATGATAAATAGTTCATTCTCACAGATGATTTTCATGCAGACTAATAAACAAGAATGATGGGTTCACTGAATCCCTATATTTCTGTATCCTTCAGCAAATTAAATCAGACTTTTAGCTTTCTCTTGAAATTATTTGTTCATCCTATTATTGTAAGCTATTTCATTCATTTATTTGATTAATTCAAATAACATTGATTTTTTTAAAAACATATTACACTTATTAGTAAATCAATTTCTCTATTCTTTCTCTTTTGATCATTTCCTGACTGGGTAGAATATATACATACACACACATATACACACACACGCTCACACACTCACACAAGGGTTGCCTCTTTTCAATCTATTCCTGCACTTTCTTCCTTTGCTGGATCTAGGCACAGTGGAGAAGGCCACCACCATGATGCGTAATATGTGAAAAGAGATTTGAATCTGGAGTTAGAAGGCCAGGGTTGAAACTCTTCCACTTTTAATTGTGTCTTTTCATAAACTACTCAATTTATCCCTTTATAAAATGGGATTAATAACACTTAAAACTCCCTCACCAGGCTGTTGTGAAGAAAATGCTTTGAAGAATGCAAAGCACTCTAAAAATGTTTTATTATTAAACATTTCAAAGTATGATAATATTATGTTCTTTTCTGAATATGTTGTGGGATTATACAATCTTATTAACCTGGGCCTCTTCCCCATATGGAAGACTTGGAAACTAGAGAAACAGCTAGAATGACTGATGAATATTAAATACAGCACCTGACACTCAAAGAATACTACTAGCCTCTATGTTTATTCTCATCTGTCCTTTTCCTAACTGATGTAATGAAAAGTTACTATTTAGAGTCTGATTACTCTGGACTGGTGCCATTTGTAAAGAACTCCAGCTCTCTGTCTTCTAAGAAAAAAAAAGGAGCAAAATTAAACAAGACAAAAACTCCCACCAGACCTTGAGTTCCTCAGGATATCTTGACCGTTCTGAGTTGAACTGGGCTGGGCTAGTTTGCTGAGACTTTGGACCTAGCACCAGTAATCAAGCCCCTGGTGGTGGCTGTGAAGTCTTCTGCCTCATGCCTCTTCTATATACTTTGTCCAATAGATCAGTTTTTCTACAGTCAGTATACTCCACAGTTAAAGTGCCTTAGTGTAAGTCTCTGTTTCTGTACTTTCAAATCAAAGACTTGATTGGCAGAAAATTTTTTTGCAAGCAAATCTTTATCATCTAAACTTAGGGTTCTAAATCAATTTTTTGATATCATGAACAGCCTCTTTTGGTTTCATGAAACCTATGAACCCTTTCTTAAAATAATATTTTAAGTGCATTAAATACATAGGATTTCAAAGGAAATCAACTATGCTGAAACACATTTATCAAGATATTTTTTTAAGAACAAGTTTTTGAACCTCAAGTTAAGAACCCTTGAACTTTTAAATCCACATACCGTGTTCTGTTATAAAATTTTGCCTCAGGATTGCTCAAAACAAAACAAACAATTGCCCATGGCACTTTAAAAATGGGGTGGTTAAATCAGGGTTGTTAATAATGACATCATCTAAATACAGGTTAGGCTATCTCCCTCTTCTGCCATGCAAACCCAGCCTAAGGCATTTGGTCAGTGATACTAGAGCAGCAGTTCCCAACCTATGGGTTCTGTTGAATTTGTAACAATGAAAATACATCCTGTATGTCAGATATTTACATTATGATTCATAACAGTAGCAAAATTACAATTATGAAGTAGCAACAAAAATAATTTTATGGTTGGGGGTCAGCATAACATGAGGAACTGTATTAAAGGGTCGAGGCATTAGGAAGGTTGAGAACCATTCGGCTAGAGCCTAGGGAATGATTTCTTCTTGATGGACCAATTGTAGTTACCCTCTAAGGACAAGGATGCAAAGGAACAGAACTGTTAGCAATATCTAATCAACTAGCTGATATTTCAGAGGAAAATAGTACAAGGTATAAATTGCATTTCGTGATCAGTGGGCCCAAGTGAACATTTTAGGATCTACTGGACTTTTTTCATTATTTCCCTTCCTCCTCCCTTTCACTTCCTCTCAAGGCATCTCAACTGTCTTTATTTGTCTCCTTCCCTCTTTCAGCTATGGGCCCCTTTCCTTTTCCTTTTCCCCTTGCCCATCTGTTTTTGTCTCTTCTCTTTCCCTCTCTTGAAAAACTTCTCCTCTGTCTTACACTCTTACTTTGCCTTACTCTGGAATTATGATCTCTCTCAAAGTACTTTTGGGAGTAATTGGATTAAGTTTTATGCTCCCCATTAATGAAAAACTTTTGCATTTATCCTTTTGTATGAATATATTAAAAGGAAAAACCTGAATTTAAAAAAATCCAGGTGAATGTTTTCTGAAGTCAGTGGCTTACAAGGAATAATAATTTTTTTAAAAGGCCTGCTGCTTGTGTGCATTTTTATAGCTGACATTCATATCATATTTTTCATAGCTTAGCTCAGGAGGCCACTGTGGCCTAGAGTCCACAGGTTCCCCATCCCTGACTTAGCTCATTTTATCCTCACAACCCTGTAAAGGAAAGTATTAAAGGTCCTCATTTTACAAACGGGAAACCAAGGCCCAGTTTAAGCAACTTACCCAAGGTTACCCAAGTGTCAAAATTAGAATCTGAATGCAGATCTCTCCCGACTCCAAGACCATCACTTTCCACAGTACCACCTAAGTATATCGGGAATAGTATGTTGGCTCTTCAATGAATGCAAGAGCAAAGGGTGTTGGAGGCCATTTTAGGGAGCAAGGAAAGGCAAGGAATCAAAAGACACTTCTTTCCCTTGGAACTTTGCTCTCCCAAGTTGCTTAGATTTTCCTCATGGTGGGAATGAAGGTAAGCTTGGGACCAGAGTGTGCCTTGAAGGACCAAGGGATGCCCTCCTCTCCTTAGCTGCCTGTGTTGAGTCATGAGATCTTTAGTCCTTGTAGAGACCAAATTTCAACAGCCTGTCTCAGTGATGGCCTGGCTGTTGAGAGTCAAAGATTCTAGTTCCTGCCCTGACACTTGCTGTTTTTTTCTCCTGTAAAATGAGATGTTTTACCAGGTAATATCTAAGGTCCTTTCAATGGCTGGTCGTCTATGAATCTGTAAGATCTGGATTCCACTTGACTACAGTTCATTCTCAATTTCAGTGAGAAGTTGAGAAAAATGAGCCTTCCTCTGTGACCTTTCTTTGGCACCTTACCTTCTTTGTAAAATCAGAGAGCTGAGTCAAATGCTCTGAGAAGTCTCTTCTACTCAGTGTGAT
This sequence comes from Pseudocheirus occidentalis, assembly GCA_028646575.1. Lineage (NCBI taxonomy): Eukaryota > Metazoa > Chordata > Mammalia > Diprotodontia > Pseudocheiridae > Pseudocheirus > Pseudocheirus occidentalis. Next base: position 109,992,486 of record CM053597.1, on the reverse strand, counting down.
ATTCTGAGGGGAAGGGGACAAACTGACTTCAAGCCTTCTTTCAGTTCCTTCCCCCAAAAGTGACCTGTTTGCTGTAGGTGTTATCATTTTAGCCCAATCTTACCTTAATAAAGCTTCCAGGATGAAGAACCAATTAACTATTCTTGATAACTAGGTACTAGGGCTGGTTTAAGTAGTTTACCAATGCCTCTCTTTCTCTCGTTGAGGATGGGAGGGAGGTGGCCTCCCTAGTAATAATATTATGGTATTCTAGGTTCTTTGTCCTCACCTCTCCACCACCAACTACTTTTGTGCCTCTTGCTATCAGCACCAAAAAATCCTGGTGGTATGTGATAGGATCACGCTATAACAGGGTTCCCTTCTTTCCTTCCCTTACTCCACATGTTTTAGGCTAGTTTGTTCTTTTTTCCCCAGAAAGGGAGTCAAACTATCCCAAGACTTGATTGGCCCAGGTAGTCAAGGCTCAAGTTTCGCCTCTCTTGACTGCAGCAGCTTTCTGGTAGCTTCTGGTCATATTGATATAGTTTCCTATCACCTAAAGGGATAAAAAGACCAACCCATGTGGAGTCAAACCCTTCAAATTTGACAGATGTCCCAAGCAGATGAATTTCCACGTGGAGATAAAATAGGGTACCCAAGCTAAGTGCTGGAGTGTCCTCGTTATTAAATATCCTTTCTACACCAGTAAGCCTCCTTTTGCTAACTATTAATGACTTACAAGTCCCTCAGTTTATCCTAATATTGAATCCAAAGTAAGAGAGTCCTATAGGCCTGCCCCCTAACATCATGTATATGATTATTATCATCATTTTACAGATGATGAAATTATGGATCAAAGAGTACCTCATCCATGAGCCTTGAGTAGAGCCTTTCACTGATTAGAAGTATTCTGCCCAGAGCAGCAACTGGGAATGATTGGTTGATCTGAGGTAGATAGAGAACAGTTACCACTTCCAACAGAGGTAGTTTTTGACAGTATATCTGCTTTTTACCAAAAGAGGCCCTCATCCTCTTTGTACTAAGTTCTAGGGATATGCAATTTGAAAGGCTGTGTGAAAGGTAAAGGGTGTACAGCTGCCTATAATTGCTAATTACATCCTCCACCTCTACCCCAACCCCCACAACGGCTTATTAAGACATTCTGTTGTTCATGGTCATCATTGTTTGATTTGACAGGGTGAGATCCAGCTAGTGGGTATTTTGTGACAAAGTAAGTCACGAAAGAGTAAAATGTTGAGTGTGCAGAGAACAGAATGTGGATGGAATGCTAATGTCACAGAAGATGTTTTAAGTACCTATCTGTGTGGTCTATGACAAGTCACCTAATTATTGTGTACCTTGACTTTCTTTTCTATGTAATGGGGCCTTTGTGGGTCAGAGAGTAAGCAATAATGGGAGTGAGTCTGAGCAAATAGCTTAGTGATGTCTAGGCATGAGTTCCCTACAGAGTGATTTGTACACTTAAAAGATTTTTAGAGGGTTGGTTTTGCCCCCGGGATACTCTTTGATTTTTTTCATAGGCATGAGAATATGAGTCCTGGGGCTAGATGCAGGTCTGCATGCTGTCATCCTCAAGCCTTGAGGATGTGCATAGCTCTGAGTCAAGATGTCATCCCCTACAGCAGTATCAGTACTGGGGGAAAGTAGAAAGAGTCCTTATACTGATGCTCTGTATTATAATGGAAAGAGTACTGGATTTGGAGTCTGGGACCCTGGGTTCAAATGCTACTTCTGGTACTTACTACCTATGAATTGGACAAATCACTTGACTTCTTTAGACCTCTGTTCATTCAAAATTCAAATTAAACAAATATATAGGGGCAGCTATGTGGTGCAGTTAATAGAGCACCAGAACTGGAGTCAGGAGAACCTGAGTTCAAATCTGGCCTCAGACATTTAACACTTACTAGCTGTGTGACCTTGGGCAAGTCACTTAACCCCCAAATGCCCTGCTTCCCTGCTTTTCCCCTATCCAAAAAGCAAAAAAAAAAATCCCAAAAAACAAATATATAAGCTGGGGTTAGTAAACTGGGTTCAGTTTTGTTGGGCAGAAGGCTAACCCTAAATTATAACTCTCTGACCTATTACCCATATGTTAGAAACCTCAGAATATGTAGCTTGTGTAGCTCATATCTAGGCCTCCCTTTTGGGTAAAAGTTCTTATGTAATCATCCAAATGAACAATGCACATAGGGTATAGAACAGCCTGTATTTCACCCCTTAGAAAGTACAGCAAACATAAATCAAGAAAGTGAGTCATCCACAAGCATTATGTTCCTTCTATACACCAGACACTGTATCAATTGTCATCTCCCTGCCTATGTTGCAGGGGCAGTCTTTGGCATTATCAGAACCAGGTAGTAAGCTAATATTCAAAATGGTAACCCTATTTGTTACAACTGAGCCAGCCTAGGTGGCTTGTTTCCTAGGTAAATTCAGGGACTCTGTATTGGATTGTTTTAGTTCCTTTAATGAGAAGGATAATCCTTTGCTCAAAAAATGCCAGTAATTTAAAAGGAAATTCAAGAACATATTTGAACATCTACATGGGATTTGGCATGGTACTATAGAGATACTGACTATTGAGTGGTCCCCTACTGGAGTACCTGAATGAATCCTGAAATTTGAGAATCACTTGGAGTTATAGAGAGGGGACTTGAATTCCAGTACTGAAGAAATAGAGACTTGAAGTCAAATAACTGAGTTAAATGGCCATCTTCAGTGGTTTTTCCCAATGGCAAGGCTTTCATATGTTTATCTAGTCTTTCCCCTATGCCTGAAATAAGCACCATCTTCATCTATACCTCCCAGAATGCTTGTCTTCCTTTAAGGTTAAACTCAGATGCCACCTCCTCCATGAAGCCTTCTCTTACCCCTCCTCCAGCTGTTATGCTCATTTATTCATCAATTTGCTTTTTATTTTGCTTGTTTATATATATATATATATATATATATATATATATATATATATATGTTGTGTTTGAGTTCATTTGGATATTTCCCAGGTCATGCCATATTTCATATGAATTGTTTTTGACATGATGGTGTTGGTGAAATGTTTTAAATAGCGAATAGCTTTCTATCTGGCAATCAAATACTCTGACATTCTCATTATACTTGGATCTATTTTATTTATTTGTACTACACAAATAAATCAGAAGTTCAGAACTCAAAGGCAGCAAAATGTTACCATTTGGGGCAGCTTGTTTAAGAGTTACAAAATTGATAGTAACTTGTTCTTTACACCTATGGAACTTTTGGTTACAAAGCTTTTGCTACTGGGCAATATGTTATTTTCTTGCTTCTATAAAAAATTTTTTTCTTCAGTGATTTCTGTTAATGCTTTGTATAAAGTACTTTTGTTGTTCAGTCATTTCAGTTGTGTCTAACTCTGCATGACCCCATTTAGTTTTCTTGGCAAAGACACTGGAGTAGTTCGCCAGTTTCTTCTCTGGCTCATTTTACAAAAGAGGAAACTGAGGCAAACTGGGTAAAGTGACTTTTCCAAGGTCACACAGCTAGTGTCTTAGGCTGGACATGAACTTAGGTCATCCTGACTCCAGACCCGACACTCTCTGCTGTGTGACCTAGCTACTCCCTGTACAAAACACACAAACACATACTTGGCCTACATTTGGAGGGATCTCATCTTTTAGTAGTAGATATATGATGCCTTCTATTAAGAAAGGTGGGATCAAGCTTACACCTGAGAGGAAATTGATAAAGGGTCTTTCCAGGAATTCATGTACCATTGTAAAATGTTTAATTAATAGTTATGAATTTTAGGTGTGTCTACCACTTAGCGTTTGCAGAGAAACTAAAGTTTGTCACCTGTCTAGAAATAAATGTTCTTTCATTAATGTTACCTAAGCTCTCTGTTCCTCATTTGATCTCATTGTTCGAAATTGTTTGTTTGGAATTCTTGTGACCATATAGACCAGATGTATTCCACATATTCTCCTTTGAGAGTTCTGTCTCAACTTGTTTTCTTCTCAAGCTAGTAAAATTTGTGACTGATGTTGAATTATTTGTTTTGTTCTTTGTGTAGTTTTGGCTTTATTTCCTTAACGTTTTAACTTTTACTTTGAGTTGCTGATTAAGAGACTTTAGAGTTTCAAATATGCTTTTGTTTTCTGGATTTCTTTCCACTTGTTTCTTTTTTGCTATTTTTAATTGGGCAATAGGGGTATTCAAGTTTCCTATTATGTGTGTTGGCTAGATATGAATGTAATTTCCTTCCTACAAGTCAATTGCTTTCTCAAGTGGCTTCTTCCAAAATGGAATATACTTCCTTAAGGCATTCCTTAATAGTACCATATTTCCTCTTATGTTCTCACTGTGGCAATGCTAGAAATACATTTTCATTTGTGCAGGTCTTGAGATGCATATGCTTTCTGTCCCACTTAACTGAAGAATATGTTTATTCATGATAGCAAACCCAGTTTTTAAAAAATTACTGTTTCCATTATCATTATTCCTATTATCATCTACCTCAGTGGTTCTCAATCTTCCTAATGCCCCAACTCTTTAATACTCATATGTGATCGTATCTACATGTGGGTGGACCCGCCTGGAGACAGATAGAGGAGCGGTGTCTCACCTCCTAAGACCATCAGAAATAAATGTTTTCCAGTGGTCTTAGGTGACCCCTGCAACCCCTGTGAAAGGGTTGTTCAACCCCCAAAAGGGTCAGGACCCACAGGTTGAGAACTGCTGCCCTCCAGTAGGGGAAGGACAAGGAAGTATAAGCTTAAGGAAGAGATGTGATAGGAGGTTAAATGGGCTGAAAATTGGGGTAAAAGATGGCGTTGACTTCAATACCCTGCACACTTTTTTTTTCAAATAAACCCTTCCTGTAGGGTTAGAGATGGAATGGAACCACCATTGTGATGTGATGTGAAAGAGGTGATATGAAGATTGTATATGGAAGTTGTTTGGGGGGGGGAGTTTTTATGGGGGAGTGTGGGACACTAGAGATAATAGGATCATAATTTAGACCTACAACTGGAAGTGACTTAGAAAACCAAACTGATACTATCTCCATTTTTATAATTGATTCTTTTCTACATCACCACTGACATTTTGTATGCTGCCTAAGTCATGTTTCTTTGTCTCTAAGTTAAGTTCATAAATTGAACTTTCTTCTCTGAGTTAATTAAATTTAGAAGTTCAGTTTTCCTGCTAATTTGTTTTATTCTTATAGGTAGTTCCAACCATGATCTACTTGCCTTTCATTATGTTCCCCACTAGTCATCATACTAGCTATTCTTTTGTGATGAAATAATGAATATATTAATAATATTTGATTCCACTGATGGTCAGATTTATCTGGTGAACCATCTTGATGAATAATCACCGAGATAATCTGATCATGTTATGCAGAGAAGATGTTGTACAAAATATATCTCCTATTTTTATCTTACAAATTTTTTTTAAAAAACGTAGTTGTGGGTTTGTTTCTGTAAACAGACAATGCAGTATATTTTATAATGTAATTGTCAATGGTTTAGGGACCTTCCACAGTGATGAAAATTTATATTTATTACTGAGTCAAGTTATGCATTCCAGTAGGCATATATTTTTTTTCTAGACAATGTAACAGAAAGATGAATGGAATCAATGAATTATATTTTGGAATTAAAAATACTGCTAGAAGATATGTAGCCCAATCAGTTTAGCAGATTTGCATTTCTAGCAGCTGTCAGATTATAAGAAAATCCTAAGTCTCATTTTATTCATAAGAAATCAAGTGTGAAATGGGTAGAATCAAAGCTTATCAGGTCAGTAATATATCAAGGATGCTGGCAGTATCCACTCGGATTTGGGACAAATTACAAGTTGTATCAAGGAAACTCCACAATAAATGGTCCACATGGACAGGTGACATCTATATAACTATATTTCATTTAACTTTACTTTATTAAATTAGCAAGCATTTATTAAGCACCTATTCTATGCCAGGCACTAGTCAGTGAGCATTTATTAGGCACCTATTCTATGCCAAGCACTAGTCAGTCAGTGAGCATTTATTAAGCACCTATTCTATGCCAAGCATTAGTCAGTCAGTGAGCATTTATTAAGCATCTATTATGTGCCTGGCATTGTTCTAAGTTCTGGGGATACAAACAAAGGCAAAATATAGTTCCTGCTATCCAGGAGCTCACATTTGTAAGGGATAAAAATATAAAAATGATAAAATCTCTTCTCTCAAGGAATTTGGTTATGTAAGAAGGTTTTCTTACATGAGAGAATGCAACTTGTTCACAGAAAAATAAATTAAAAGCAGTTTTGCGTGAGGGTTGGTGATAACTTGAAAATCCAGGAAAGGCCCCTTGAAGGGGGTAACTGAGTTACCTTGCACAACCCAGGGTGAACTTCATCATCAGGAGTTAAAAGGATGGGCAGACGTGATTCTTGAGCTACTCCTGGTGATATGGGAATGATCATAGAGAATGGGAGACATACCACAGAATTGAAGAAGAGCATGTGTTGTCTAGATATTTTTACAAAAGATGTAGGGGAGGGGGAGGTAGGGGAATAATCTGCATGTTTTAGGTCTATGAGCTTAATTTCCATCCATGAGAAAATTCTAGAATGGGTTACTAAACAGATAATTATCGTTAAACAGTAGCTCTGAAAAAGAATAGGAGTGAGAGTTCTTGGTGACTGGCAAATTCAATTTGAGTCAACAATGTGATATGGCAGTCAAAAGTTCTAATTTGATTTTGGGCTGCATTGGGAGAGGGCATAGATTCCAGGAAGATAAGGAAGACTTGCTGTACTCTGCCCTGGTTAGACCACAGCTATGATACTACGGTCAGTACTGGACCTCACAGTTTAAGAAGGAGAATGAAACTAAGAGTCCCAGAGGAAGGCAATCAGGATGGTGAAGGGCCTTGCCAGGTGAAGATGAGATAAAGGAAGTGAGGCTAGTTGGTCTGGAGAAGAAAAGAATAATTGTCTTTAAGCGTATGAAGGCCTGCTTTGTAAAAGAAGCCACATTTGACGCAGAGGAGAGGGATAGAACCAGGAGCAATGGATGGGAACTGCAAAGAGGAAAATTTAGGCTTGATGTTAGGGAAAACTTCCTAACCATTAGAGCTATCTCAGAGTTGAAAGTGCTGCCTTTGGTGGTAGTTGTTTCTTCCTTATCAGAAGCCTTCAAACAGAGACCAGATGACCTTTTACTGGATATATCAAATTGGTACAAGTTGGAGTACATGCCACTCAGATAACTTTCAATTCTGAATTTCTGTGACTGAATATCTTCCCCACCCATTACTCATCCTTTGTCTCTGTTCCTTCTATGTACAAAAGCACACGGTAAAATATTCGCTAAGTCCCTTGCTCTCTATTTTCCCCTAATTACCTCAACACCCCCATCAAACTTATTTTCAGCTATGGTGTTTTCTTCTGTGTGACCCAAACTTCAATAGTCTCTCTCACATGAACTATGAGTAGTGTCACAATATCCTTAGGAGGGAATAAAATCTTGAAGCAGATTCAGTTCAACTTTGATTTTAGGAAATGTCCCAATAAGTTGTCAAAACTAAAAGGAGACTTTGTAAGGTATAAAAAGAAAGATTTCCCTTTCTCTTATTGCTTCTTGTGTTTTATTATTATATAGAAATGCTATTGATTTTTCCATATTTATTTTGCAGACTGAAACTTTGCTGAGGCTATTGTCTTAATTACTAACGTTGCTGATTCCCAGGGGTTTTCCAAGTAAACCATCATATCATCACCAAATAGGGATAGCTTTATCTCATCTTTACCTATTATTGTTCCTTTACTGCCTTTCTCTTGTCTTATTACTATTGCTAGCATTTCCAGAACTATATCAAAGAATAATGGGGAAAGTAGACATTCTTGCTTCCTTCCCATGTTATCAGACAAGGTTGTGTATCCCCATTGCATATGATGGTTGCTTTTGATTTTAAATAGATGCTTTTTAGGACATTTTTTAAAAGGTTTCTCTAAGCCTATAGCACAAGAGTGTCATCTTTTGCCAAAGGTGTTTTCTTCTGCATCTATTGGGACAAGCACACAGTTTTGGACGTTTTGATTTTTCATATTGTTAATTATGTTTGTTTTCTGAATCTTGAGCCATAGTTGAATCCCTGACCCAAATTTCACTTGATTGTAAGGAAAGGTTTCTTGTAAAAATTGTTGTAGTCTGTTTGATAAGAGGTTGTTTAGATTTTTTAAATCACTGTCTAAAAATTATATCAGACTATAGTTTTCTTTCCATTTTTATCTTTCGCTGGTTTATGTAGTAGTACTATTTTTGTTTCTTAAAAGAATTCTGGTAGGGTGCTTTCTCAATCTTTTTGAGAATAATTTGTGAAGTATTAATTGTTCTTTAAAGGTCTGATAGAATTTTTCTATGCATCTGTTAGATCCAGGTGTTTTTTCCTTTGGTAGTTCCTTTAAAGCTATATTAATTTCCTTTTCTGAGAGTAGGTTGATTTGTCTCTGGTCTTCTAATAGTATGGATATTTTGTATTTTTGAAGATATTCTATTTCTTTTGTGTTCTCAGATTTAATAGTACAAAACTGCACAATATGTTTTGAGTTGTCTTTATTTCTTCTGGTTTTGTTGTGATTTCACATTGTTCTTCTGCTATTTCATTGATTTGATTTTCTGCTCTCTTCTTTTTAATCAGATTAGCTAAAATCTTATCAATTTTGTCAGTCTTTTCAAAGAAGCCATTTTAGTTTTATTTATAATTTGTGTTTTTAATTACAGTTTATCTACTTCCCCTCTACTTTTAATGTCTCTTTTGTGTTTATTTTAGATTTATTTGCTAATTTTCTAATTTTTAAAAATTCATATTCATTAATTATTAATCTTCTCTTTTTCTATTTTGTTAATGTATGAGTTTAAGGATATGATTCTCCCTCCCACCCCACCTTAGGACTGCTTTAGGTGAATTCCAGAAATTTTGCTATGTTGTTTCATTATTATCATGTTCATTTACATAGTTATTGATTTTTTTCCCTATGATTTGTTCTTTGACTCACTCGTTATTTAAGATTTCATTGTTAAGTTTCCATTTGGAGTATCTTTTACTTGTACCAATGTCTAATCTTATTGAATTATGGTCTCTGAAGAATACATTGACTCTTGCTGCCTTTTTACATTTGTTTACAATATCCTTGATATCTAGTACATAGTTTTTGTAAAAGTTCTAAGTGGCACAGAGAAATATGTATATTCTTTTGCTGTCCCATTTAAAACATACCATAGGTCTTTTAACTTTAATTCTTCAGAAATTTGTTTAGTTTCATAATTACCCTTTTGTTTCTTCTCCAAATATTATTAGAGTATATTCAAAACTAATAGAGGAATATTAAAGTTTCCTGTCACTATTGTATTAGTGTATGTCTTCTTGAAGCTCAGATGTTTCCATTAAAAATTGAGATGCTAACACATTTGGAGCATATAATTTTATTACTGTTGTTGTTGTGTTGTGTATGGTTCCATTTAGCATAATGTAGTTTTTTTGTTCCTTTTTTTTTAATGTTTGTTTTTGCTTTGTTTGATAACAAGATTGTAGTGCCTGCTTTTTTGGATTCACTTGATGCATAGTAAATTTTTTTTCCATCCCCCCAGTTTTATTTTGTTTATGTCTTTGTTTTTTTTTTTATCTCTTTCTTTAAGCAACAGATTGTGGGGTTTTGCTTTCTTATCTCATTTGTCACTTTTTTGTTTTATTGGACTGTTTAGGTTTATATTTTCCTTCCTCTGTCTCTGAAGTATTTTTTTTATAAAGTTATGATTTTCCCCCTCTTCTGCTATAAACACATTATGTTCCTTCAATTATTTTACTTGAATCTTTTTTTTTAAGGTGGCCCTGTTCCCACTGGCTCTCTTCTCCTCCCTCCCTAATACCCTCTTCTCATTTGTTACACCTTTCTCTTTAGGGTTTTGTTTGTTTCTCTCCCTTGCTTTTATCTGGTTATAATTTTCTTCGTCTTCTTTTTTCTCCTATCATACAGATTCCCCTTCCCTTTCTTCCCTATCAGCTAGTTTTAATCATTAGGTTTTTTAAATTTCATTTTTTGTGCACCTTTCCAAAAATGATTTCTCCTACTCTCTTCATTATCCATCTTCCCTTTCTGTATTCTCTAGGCCCTAATTCTATTTGTGATCCCTATAATCATTTGGTCTCTCTCTCTTTTCTCTGTATTCTTTATATAATCAAAACTTCCGGGGTATCCATTTTACGCTCTGCCTTCTAGGGCCTTTCTTCCACTGCTCTGTAGGGCTTAATTATCCCCATAGTTTCCCCATTTTCCATTGTGCCTCACTTTCAAAACAATGCAAATTATTGCAGGTATCAGAGAAGACACTGCCTCATGGTGGGTCCCTTTCCAGCCACTCCTCACTCATCTATACCCTCTCTTGTTGACCTTTTTTCCCCTTACATTTGACTGGAAATCGACCTGCATCATTTAGATATATATCTGAATATATCTACACCCATGCTCTTCCATTCCTCCAAGTGCTAGTTGCCCCTTCCAGAACAAATAAATTTTTCAGGCACCAAATCCCCCAGTTTTCATCCAGTGTGAAGGTCTTCATCTCCCTTCACCCATAGGAATATTTACTGGTAGAACCCCCTCTCACTTCCAAAGTTAGTCCTCCTTTCTTTCCCTAAATCTTTTTTCAATCTTTTCCCTCTCCTCACCCACTTCATGTCAGTTCTCCACTTTCTAAAACCACAGAGGTAACTTTCTCTTCATTGCTAGCCCTTGATTTTACTTATTCCTATCTCCCTGCTCCCTGTCCCTCCTTTCATATAACCTCCCATGCTGTAAATGTAGTCTCACAAAAGGACCATTCACTTGTAGGCAGCCTTACCAGACTTTGTCCAAAATGCTCCTGTCTGCCTCTTTGTTATCTCTACCAGATTTCCACCTTCACCCCTGTCTCTTTGTGTATCATTAGAAAGAAGTCACTTACTGATCTTTCTATTGTTTCTCTTTTGCTATTATCTGCTTTTGCAATTCTGTTGTTTAAGGTGTTGAAGAAGAAAGTAATATTTTTAGTTCTGGTTTTCTTCCTAAAATGTTTCAAACTCTATTATTGAATTTTCATCTGTTTTCCTGCATAGCTAAGCTCAAATTTGCTGAATAGGTCACCCTGGGCTGTGTCCTGAACTCTAACGCTCTTCAGAACATATTCCCTTCCCTCCTCCTTTTTCAAGTGGAAGCAGAATAGTCTTGGGTTATTCAAATATCCTTTCCTTTGTGTTTGACAGTCTTTCTTCTAGTGACTTGACTAATTTATATCTGAATTGAATTGCTAAATCTAAGCACTATATTTCTTATAGTTTGCAGCTTTGGGTGTTTTTCTAGAGATGATCTCTGAATTCCTTCAACTGGGATTTCATTTTCTACCTTCAGAAGTTCTGGGCAGTTCTCTTCTATTATTTCTGTCATTTTGGTGTTAAGATTGTTTTGTCCTTTCATGTTCTTCTGGGAGACATATGATCATTGGGTTATCTCTATGCATCCTGTCAGAGATTCTAATGTTTTGCTTGCATATTGTGAGCATGTATATGTATACATATACATTTTTACCATTCTTGTGTTTTGCTTCTCTTCTAGGCTGTTTTTTTCACTTCCATTTTTGGAAGTGTGTTTGCATTTCCAATCCATTGTTCTCTCTGTTTCTTTGGTAAGGCTTACCATTCCAGATTTAAGGATTTTTTTGCTCTGCAGGACACAAATTCTACTCTCATAATTCTCATTTTTCTTTTAAACAGGAACATTGTGTTGTGATTCCACATTCTCCCCAAATTTGATAGGATCCTCTGTCTCATCCAGTGTTGAATTGTTTTCCTTTATTTTGCAGTATGTATTCACTGATGCCTGAACTCATTTATGAGATCTAAAGGCCATATTTTCTTCAGTTGTTACTGTTTTTCTCTTTGATTTATCAGTTTATGTTCAAGGTCTTTGAGATTTTTTCTCTCTGAAATTTTTGTTACTTTAAACCTTTCCTCCTTTATTTTACTCCCCCCCCCCTTTTATTTTCCTTATCACTCACTTCCTGACTCCCTCCCTTCTGGCTGTGGTTTCCTTGCGGACTGGATCTCAAAGAATGTTAGCCTCATTTCACACTGAGCCATTCACAATTCACCAGCCTAGGTCTCTGCTCCATCTGACTTTTGGGTAGTCAGAACTAACCCCAGTTGGATACAGCCCTCTTTCCCCTTTGCCTTGGTGGAGTGCTGCAAAGCTCCCCTGTCCCCAACATACATGGTATCTTGTCCTTGTAACCTTTCCCACTTTCTGCTTAGTTCTCTGGCCCCACACCAGCACTTCAGAGCTTTGCAGTATTAGTGCTTCTAGATTGTAGCCCCCTGCAGGATTTTGCCCCTCAAGGTCTGTGGCCAATCTGGCTATCAAGACCTGAGCAAACTTATGCAGCCTAGAGCAAGAATATCTATGGGACTAGAAAGAGGGAGATGGACTGGGTGCAGGGTTGGGTTTTAATGTAAACTTATGTCATGTCCTTGGTTCTTCTACTGTAGACTTGCTGCCAATAGTGTGTGTGTGGGGGGGAGGATAGGGATGGGTGTCCTAGATATAGAAACAACTTAAGTTGATTTATCATTGGCATATTATTTCTGTTCTGGAGAGGTTTGAGAGGTAGTGGGGGTTGGAAAGGAAATATTTAGTCTGCCATCCTGTTGCTCAGGTAATTTAGAAGTCAGAATTGTTGCTGTTGAGTCATTTGAGTGAAACGTGACCCCATTTGAGGTTTTCCTGGCAAAGATACTGGAATGGTTTGCCATTTCTTTCTCCAGCTCATTTTACAGACAAGGAAACTGAGGCAAACAGGGTTAACTAACTTGGCCAGGGTCACATAGCTTGGAAGTATCTGGGGCCACATGTGAACTCAGGAAGATGAATCTTCTGACCTTGGGCCCAGTGCTCCATCTTCTATGCCACCTATCTGCCCCCAAGAAAACAGATAATTAAAACAGATTGCCCCTTTGTAGGGTCTATGATACAAGCTTTTATTAAAAAAAACAAGTAGTCAAACAACACATATTTCTCTGGTTCCTGAAATAATACATTGTCTATGATTTTTGAAAAAAGTTGATTGGTGTACAAGAGAAATAGTACTTTCTCCCAAGCTACTTTTGAATTAAAACTTAATTATGTACAGCTCTTGGGAGTGGCTTTTAAAAAAATATTTGATGTATAATTTCATTGTCAGAAATAAACATAACCACATTTAGCTATAAAAATAAGGATATACCCAAACATGTCCTTTGCCTTTTTCTAGAAAATAAAAAATCGAGTTGGAAGAGATCTCAGAGGTCATTTAGTCCAACCTCTTTCTTTCATAGATGAAGAAACAGGGACATAAAGAACCCAGATTCTGACCCCAAATAAGGCCTTCTCTCTGCTACACCACATTCCCTCCTTTTGCAAACAGGTCCAACTCTGTGCCTAAATGGACAAGACATCTGTGATTTAAGGGACACCAAAAATCCATTAGTCAAAAAAAAATCTCTTCCAAATAGTTATATATATCATAAGGTCTGTTATGATGCCTGAAATTTCCATACTATCTCCTCCTGGGGATGACTTACGCTCTATTTGTTAAAATATAAGTGTTATTTGAAAGGAGTAACAGATTATCAGCTATTAATATGAAAGCTGTGCCACTTTCAGATTTTGGCAATTTTGCTAATTGAAAGAGATAAAGACAAATGTGAGACTTGCATGTAAAAAAAGACTAAGAATATAGCCCACAGAGACAATGCACTAGGCAAAGACCGCCTCATTGCCTTGTTTCCCAGCTGCTCATCTGCATAAAACCAACTGGAGAACTTTAGAGTTAAAAACTAGGGAGCCCTAAACTCCAAAGCTTTTTTGTTATCATTAGATAAATGGATATTTGGGTGTTTTTTTTTTTCTGGTTATGGCCTGGCCTCTGGAGATGAGGCTTTGGTAAATATATAGTTTGATCACAAATATATAGTAAATATACAAGGTTCTGATTCAAGAAATCCAATCTTGAAACAGAAGGTTAATCAAAGAAAAGAACTTGGAACTTGGCTGAAGGAAAGGTTAGCTATATCCTAGAAGAATTGCTTGGTTAAAAAAAAAAATATATATATATATATATATATTGATCTCCATTGCTACCACATGCCCAAGATGTGAAAATCTCTTAGAAACCATACAAAGGACCTTTGGTGAATTCCTGGGTAAGGAATCCTGTCAATTCTGAAAAGAGTCTAGTATTATCCCAGCAGCAGAGAGGCCTGTCCAAGTAGAGGAGCAGAGCAGCCTACCTTAGCAGCAGAGATTCCTGTCCCAAGAGGTGCCATGACCTTCAGTGAATTGTATAAGGACAATCCTGGAAAAAGGAAAAGGATATCAAAGACCAAAGTTCTAGGCTTGTAAGTTGCTTCATTACTATGTCAGGGGAAGTGTATATTCCCTATTTTTATGAATACTAGGTATATTTGAGGGAATATGCACCCCAAGTTTGTGGATGGAATGTTTTGTACATATTTTATTTTTTTTTTCCCTTTTGAGCAAGAGCCTTTGTTAAGAGTTAATAGATTCGGGGCGGCTAGGTGGCGCAGTGAATAGAGCACCCGCCCTGGAGTCAGGAGTACCTGAGTTCAAATCCAGCCTCAGACACTTAACACAAAAAACTAGCCGTGGGACCTTGGGCAAGTCACTTAACCCCAACTGCCCTCCAAAAAGAAAAAAAAAAAGAGTTAATAGATTCGCTGATATTAATTGGAAGCTCAGAGGTCTTGCCTGAGAAGCAGGCAAGTATTAGGAGTAGTACCCCACAAGGTTACCTCTAAATGCTGGGAATAACAGCAGTCAGCTTGGTAACATGGAGGCAGTCAGAGAGAATGAGCCCAGAGAAGAAAGAGGAGCCCCACCATAAGTGATATTAACACTTTACATTAGGAAACTGGACAAAGAAGAATTTTTTTAGATAAATTTTTATTGGCATCTTTTTTATATATATCCTAAATTTCTTCCAGTATCCCTCCCCCTTCCCACTCCCAAAGAGCAATCTCATATAACTAAGAATATTTTTAAAGGGAAAAAAAGAAAAGGAGGAAGTACCTGGGTGGTAGTTGTGGGGAGGGGGTGTGTGTTTGGGGGAGCGGAGTGCTCAAGGGTCATTTTAATGACTCTCTCCTGAACAAGAGCTTCTAGATCCCACTTTGGTTAATGAGCCAACTTGGTTCACTTCAGTCTTGCTTTGCTCTGACATGGGACGATTTTCAAATCTTTATCTCCAGATGAGCAGTAAATGTATTGCAGTGCCATTGTTTCAATTCCTATCCCCCTAGTTCCACCAGTCATGTCCCATGTTACATTTGAGATCTTTAGCCAAACAAGTTCACTGAAATACAGCAAGAGAAAAATGAACTCTTTGCAATTTTCTAATTCATAACATGTTTGCATATTTCTAAGTCATTTCAAATATCTGTGGTAAACTACAGTTGTTCCTTTGACGTATTATCCCCAGTGATGTATATCACAAACAAACAAAAAAGCTTTCTTTTTCTCCTCTGTGGAACTTTGTTTTGTTTCTGCACAGTAGACAACCCATTCCAAATGAGGAATTGTCACGAGAAACCCAATTAAGGATGCCATCAGAGAAATACATGACCAGAAAAGAAGGCAGACTGGAGTAGGGGTGAAGGATAACCAATGGAAAGTTCACACACTCAGTTTATAATAGGATAATGGTAAGAGATTTAGAGGAAAAGATTATTTCTAATGTTCAGTAGTGTGTGACTCTTTGTGACCCTGTGGACCATGCATACCAGTACTGTCCATGAAGTTTTCTTGGCAAAGATACTGGCGTGGTTTACCATTTCCTTCACCAGTAGATTAAGGTCAAGAGAAGTTAAGTGACTTGCCCCGGGGTCACATAGCTACTAAGCGTCTGAGACCAAATTTGAACTCAGATCTTCCTGATGTCAGGCCCACTGCTCTATCCACTGAACCATCTAGCTGCCTTCAGAGAAGGGGAAGACATTGACTAAGTCATAGGATGAGAAGGCCTGGATGGATTATGCTACACATACACAGATTGGTGAGATCAGAAACCCATTGGAGATCAAAGATTGAATGTTAAATTTTTCTTTGAGATGCGTGATAGAGCTGTGACAGGGGGAGCTTTTCTACTGCTAACTCAACTGATGAAACTTAAATTAAAATTACATAATGAATGTTAGATGTTTATAAATTAACATAAGCATTAAAAGTCAATCCTGGATGGTAGTGGGCATAAAGTTAATGAGGTAGTTTATGTTTTCTGGTAACTTTCCCATCTTTTGCATGGCATGAATTTTACATGAAAGACAGCCTGTTAATCTGTTTTGTCTTCAGTAGTAGTAATTATTTTCCTTAACTATCTAATAATATGGTAGGAAAGGGGGGAGTCACAGATATTTCTGCATCATATGAGATCACATGAAAACATACAAGAAATGAAAGAGTATTATTGTGTCAAAGGAGATTAGAAAAGTTAAGGAAA
This sequence comes from Pseudocheirus occidentalis, assembly GCA_028646575.1. Lineage (NCBI taxonomy): Eukaryota > Metazoa > Chordata > Mammalia > Diprotodontia > Pseudocheiridae > Pseudocheirus > Pseudocheirus occidentalis. The sequence continues at coordinate 109,975,937 of CM053597.1, read as the reverse complement.
TTAAATTGAATTTAACTCAGTATAAATATCCTGAAGGAAAATAGTTCAAGCAGTATATTGCTTTTTCCCATCATGGTCAAAAGAGTTAACATATTTGTTGTAAGTAGATATTATAGTACTCATATTTTGGAAAAGCATAAAAATAGATTGGATGTCATTTAAAAGCAATATGGCTAGAAGATAACCATCCTGTGGGAAGAATCATAGCCAATACCAGGTTCTTACTGGGAAGTAGTACAGGAGAATTGATTAGCAGGTTTGATGTGCTTTGGCATAAATTAGATTTTATTTAGAAATACAACTCACATTGCACTACTCTTGGCTAGAAATAAATGTGTAAATTAGAATGCCTTCCAATGTAATTACACTGTCTCCTAATATAAATCATTTCAGAAATGAAAACATCACTTTCAAGTAGAAGTGAGTGCTCGTTTCAAGCTGAATTAAAGGGAAGGTCATGAAGAAAGCTGAAACTCATATTTTGTGATGACAACATGCGACAGTATGCAAAGAGTGCTGTTTCACCACAAAACCTAGTTTCTAGTGTCAACTGTAGTATGCTAGAGCATAGGCTGAGCTTGGTGCCCTTGTTTTAAGGGTCTCTTTCCCACAGCTTGTGACTAAAGTGATTCTAGAAGGGAAATTAAAACAACCACCCAAGATATAAACTCTTTATTCTCATTCTTCCCCTTAAATATGAAGAACTTTGGCAGAATCTATAAAAATCATGGCAGGATAGGATATATTTATAGCCTGATTCATTACAGTTTACCAGAGATTCCCACTTGGGGTGTAGCAACTTGGACTGATTGAATGATTGTTTCCCATTACGTGGTAATCATATGGATGTGATGTCAGAAGACTCATATTTGCTGGTGGTCGAGTCTTTCTTTAGTGTACAGTTCAATTCAATAAACATTAAGTGCAGGTGTGCCTGGCATTGGGAAGGTGAGGATGCACTGAAAAATGACACCAGTGGTCTTCCCAAAGTGCATGTCTGGATTTGTGCCTTCCCTAATTCAGTCAAGTTCCACTGACTCCTTGTTGCTTCTGGGAATCAAAAACAAAATCACCTGTCTGACTTTTAAATCTCTTCATGACCTGGTCCTTTCCTGCCCCCTCTGACCTGACCCCTTTTACTGTCACTGTGGCCATGTACTCTTTGATCTGGCAACAACACTCGTCTCTTTGCTGTTCCTTGAACAAGACCCTTCATCTCTCAACTATGTGCATTTGCATTGGCTGCCTGGAAGTGTCTCATCTCTGTCTCCTGGATTTTATCACTTCCTTCATGCTTCAGCTAAAGTTCTACCTTCTATAAGGAGACTTTTTCTATTTCCCTCTTAATGCTAGTGCCTTCCCTCTGTTGATTACCCTTCGTTTATCTTGTATATATCTCGTTTTCACATAACTGTTTGCCTTTTGTTTGCCCCATTAGAACATGGGTCCCTTGAGAACAGGAACTATCTTGGGCTTTTCTTTACATCTGTAGCCCTTAGTACAGTACCTGGAACATAGTAGATATTTAATAAATGCTAGGAAATTGACAATTTTGACCTTTGTTGGGGTGCCAGCTAGGCAGTGCACTGGAGAGAGTGCCAGACCCAGAGTCAGGAAGGCTCACTCATCTTCCTGAGTTCACATCTGAGCTCAGACACTTACTGGCTGTGTGACCCTGGGAAATTTACTGAATCCTGTCTGCTCCAGCTTCTTCTTCTATAAAATGAGCTGGAGAAGGAAATGGCAAACCATTCCAGTGTCTTTGCCAAGAAAACCCTCAATGGGGTCACAAAGAGTCAGATATAACTAAAACAACTGAGTGACAGAGGGCAGAATACAATAAATACACAAATGAGTATGATACAAGATAGGATGTGGGGGGAAGGGGGAGGAGAGATCTAGGTTAAGATGTTTGGGGAAAATCTTAGGAGACATTACTTTCTGTTGGGGAAATAGGGTAGAGAAGTAGCAACTTTATGGAGGAGGCCTGAGCTAAGCCATGAAGAAAGAGAATCCAACAAAAAACGGTTATTAAGCATAGATTATGCTAACCATTGTCCTGGGCACTAGAGAAACAAAGCTATAATTCACAATCTCTGCTTTCAAGTCTAATGGCAAAGACATGGATATATTTCTATATATCTGTATCTATCTAGAGATATGTTATGTGTGTGTGGATATAACACATGTATATACACACATATATCTTTACAAAAAAAAACAAGGTAATTTGTGTGTGGCACTTGCATGGGGTGGGGGAAGAAATAAAGAAAGGTCTCATCCAGGAGGTGACATCTGAACAGAGCTTTGAAAGGAACTAGGGATTTAAATGGATAAGAATAAGAATATATTCAAGACATGCAGGAAAGCCTATATAAAAGCCTGGAGAAAGAAGATGAATGCTGGGTATGGCCAAAAGCAAGAAACCCAATCTGACTGGAGCATGAAGGATGTGATTGACAGTTGTGGGCACGAAGCCTGGAAAGGGAGGTCAAGGTCAGGTTGTGAAAGGCTTTTTAAAAGTCTTTTTTGCACCTAGAGGTAAGATGTAAGCCACTGGAGTTTATTGAGCAGGGGAGTGATATGGTTAGATCTGTGCTTTATCAGTTGTTTGGAGTATAGATGGGAGATCTATACTCTAATAGAGGATATTTTGGGAAATCTCCAATAGAGGAAGAGACCTGAGTCAGGGAAACCTGTTTGGAGGCTATTTCATTACTCCAGGGAAGATGTAATGAAGTCCTGAACTAAGGTAGCATCTGTGTAAACAGAGAGAATGGGATGAATGAGGAAAGGTGCAGGTGTACAATCAATGAGAGTTGGCAACAGATTGGATGTGTAAGGTGAAGGTGCAAGTGGAAGTTGACTGTGAGGTTATATATAGACTTGAGTTACTGGAAGGTTATGATATCCACAACAGGAATAGAGAAAGTCACAACTGAGGTGGGTTTAGGAAGGGAAATAACGAGTTCTGTTTTGGCCATCCGATTCAAAATGTCCAACAGACAATTGGTGATAACAGAACTAGAACTGAGGAGAAAAACTTGTACCAGATATACAGACTTGGGAATCTAATGCATGGTGATGATAATTAAACCCATGGGAGCTAATGAGGGGTATGTGTGTGTGTGTGTGTGTGTGTGTGTGTGTATGATAGACAGACACAAATAGAGAGGATAAAGAAGGAAAAAAAAGCATAGGATAGGGCCTTGGGGGAATACCTGAATCACCTTTGTATGGGTGATGTAATTGACACAGAAAGGAGACTGAGAAAGTAGGGCAATTATTATAGGAGACCAGAAGAGAACAAAGTAACAAAATCCAGAGAGAGCATTCAAGATAAGAGTGGTCAAAGATGTCAGATGCTGAAGGCAAGTTATGACAGATGAATATGGAGAAAAAGGAATAGGCAGTTTTCAAAGGAAGAAAACTAAGTTGTCAACAACCATATAGGAAAAAAATTCCAAATTACTAATGATGAAAATGCGAATGAGAATAATCATCATATTGGAAAAGGTTACACAAAAAAAGGAAATAAATATTAGAGGCACTGTCAGAAAATAGGCAGATGAACATATTGTTGGACGAGCTCTGAATTGGTCCAAGACATTCTGGAAAGTAATTTGGAATTATTCTTTCTGAATAACTAAAACTGTACATACTCTTAGACTGAGTGGTGCTGCTGCTAGTCCTATATACCCCTAACAAGATCAAAGAAAGAGGAAAAGGACCCATATGCACATATGAAGACATGGTCAAGTTAGAACTCTAGAGTGTTATGATGCCCAAAGTATTAAAATTGAGTATCACATAGCATAAAAGATGGAAGATCCTCCATTTCTCAGCTCTGAGTATTTTCCCCATGCCTGGAATGCCCTCCTTCTTCATTTATGCCATCCATACTGGCTTTCCTAGCTTCCTTTAAGTGACAACTAAAATCTTATCTTCTACAGGAAGCCTTTCCCCATACCTCTTCATTCTGTTGCTTTCCCTCTTTTAATTATTTCCCACTTATCTTTGTTGTACATATATATAGCTTGTTGTACATGCTTGGTTGCTTGTTGCCTCCCCCATTTGACTGTGTTGTCTTTGAGGGCAGGGGTTGTCTTTTGCTTCCTTTACCTAGCCTTAATCACTGAATGGGTGTTGCCTCAGTCAAACCAAAACCCAGAAAAGACAAAAAGACAAAAAGGCTTAAAAAGGCCAAAGTCTCCCACTGCACCTAGGCCCATCTCCCATCATCCTGCTCTATATCTTGCCACTTGCTCCAGATGGCTGTAGAGGAGAAAGTGAGCCTGGTGACTTTGCACAGCCCTCCTTCATTTAAATCCAATCCACTTGCAAGTCCTGGCATCACCTTCCTGAGGCCATGGTCCTCTTCAGAATGAAGGACTAACAACATTAATCCCCAGCATTTAGCATAGAATCACACAGTAGGTATTCTTAAAATGTTTGTTGATTGACAGAGAGCCCAAGAGCTCTACTGGGATCTTCAAGCTATCAGGAGAAAGCCAGGAAAGCCTCTAGCATGCTGGGTAGACTCCCTGTGACAAATTTATGGAAGGTCATGGATGGGGAGATATATTTATGCTGTAATCTGCATCCTTGCAAGAAGCATCTAATTCAGTGAGAACATATATCCGGACACTTGAAAAATATTTTGTGATTGATTGAGATACAGTCTCATTCTCTTTTCTCCTTCAGTAATCAGACAAAAGCATTAAAGTATTCCTTACTGAGAAGTATCTGTTGTGGCAAAACACAATGCATCAATTTATTTTTTAAAAATTAAATAAATACATGTATGACTCAAGTTCTAAAGCTCATTGGTATGTAACTTTCTCCCTTTTGGTATGAGACTTTGCTTTCCACTATTGAGGTAAAAGTCCTGTGTATCAGTGGGAAGAAAAAAATGACAGAGTGACTTTTGTAGTTACAGAGGTGTCTAAGTGTTTCTATAGCTTCGCACATTTGTAAAAATTAATCAGGCCAGAAAGAAGGAAAAATTAAATTAGAGAAAAGTCTTTGAGCTTCAGGACAAGAGTGCAGCTCTTACATCTCAGCCTCATTGGTCCTTAAATTGTAGCAAGATTACCTCTCAAAGAGAAACCACTTCAGCTTCAGTGAGTGGTTTTGGTTTTGACTATAATGTCAAGTTCCTTCCCTTCATTATAGAGGTGGGGCAATCTGGGATAGTGTGCATGTCAGTGGAGGCCTTTGTCTTGTTTGATTTCATTTAATTTAAAAAAAACTTTTGATACAAAGGAAATCTAGGTAGGGGAATAGGGAAGGGAGCATTTGAAAATGAATGGGAAATAAAAATGAAAGTGATTAAGAAAAATCTTTTCTTTTTTCACTTGAGTGCCCACTTTGGTGTTTTCTTATGAGAGGGAAGGGCCTAGAAACTGGAGGAGAAAAAATTAGGTGCTTGAGGAGATTAAAAGCTTTTTTGGGGGAGGGTAGAATTCTTTCTTCTTGTTGCTTTTAAGCCAACTACTGGCTCAACCTGTGGACCACCCTGCCCTGCTCCCCAGGCCGATACTGAACAAGGTTGGGCTTCTGGTAGGGTGAGAATACAGATCCTACCTTTGTGGAAGGAAACAGGTTTTCTACACCTTGAAGTCTTGCCACATACACTTGAACTTTTACAACAGAATGAGCTTTGTCTCTCACTAGGTGAATAAAACCTAAGTCTTTTACTTCAGCCAACTGAATATACTTCATCTTGGTTAGGCAATTCAATTATTAATCAGTACACCTCCAAGACCTTTTTTCAAAGGCTAACTTTAGATATCCAATATTTGCAAAAAGGCAACCTAATAGACGCCTTTACTGTACTTAAGAAAATATAAACAATAAACTGTCCTCCAAGTCTTTTATCTTTATTTTCTTAGATTATCAGAAAACAAAAGAACTGAATCATATTATCTCAGCTGACACCAGAAACATACTAATCTGTCTTTTAGGATCCCTAGTTTCCTTCTGATATGGTTTTAGGGATGCAGGGACCCCAAAATACCGAGGTACTGGGCAGGGTTGTCTGGAAAGAATTTGAGGACTCAATCTTCAGTCAAGTGGCAAAAAATTTATGGTGATGCTATATAGTGGGTGGAACTTTCACAGCCTAACAGGGGTGGTACTAAAGCTTACGTAGAAAAAGTTTAATGAGTGGTATGTCAAGCATGCTAATTAGGTGTTTCTGTACCCCCGGCTCAGGCGTCACTCACTACTGGCACGGCCTGGTGGGGTCTTGGGGAGAGGCTTATCAGGGGTGGTTTTTGGTCTGTAACAAGATAACCTTGGGAGCTGACCGTCTATAGCTTGACTTCTAGATTATATACAGTAACTGTGGGAATCAATATGTGATAGTTCTGCTGGTACTAGATATAGTCCTGTTCATACAAGGGAAATTCTACAGAGGTCAGCGTGTTCTTCTAATAAGGAGAGATAGTTTGCATCACTGGGGCCCACTCATGAGTTATTACCAGAGATAGGGTCTTTGGGCTGGGGTCTGAGCATAAGCACCCCATCACTTCCAGGCTTAGCTCAGATGCCCGCTCCCACACAAGGTTATTTCAAACCCACCACAGTGATGAGTACTCTCTCTTGAAATAATTTTATATATATTTTAATTTTTCTCTGTGTACATACTGTATACCCCCGGGATACTCCTTGAGGGGAGGAATTATTACTTTTATTATTTTCTATCTCCAGCATCTGGATATACAAGTGCCTTAGCACATAGTAGGCACTTAACATTTATTTAATTGAATTATGATTTAATGTTATGCCCATAGTCTTTTTTGGTGCATTGTCAAGAAACCATTCCAACATTTGATTAACATTAATATTCTATCATACCTTATAAAACTTTAATTGAAGAAATTATACATCCTGTTAGCCATTATCCTGTATTAAAAAACATCTATGAGATAAATTCCTTGCACTTAGTTTCAAGAAAGATTTTGCCTCTCTAGGCATTTTTATACTTCCTTTGTCAGACATTGCATATCACATAATCTAATATGTTTGCCTTTTTTGTCTTAAGGTCCAGGAGACAAAGTCAATTTCAGTGCTCAAAAGTAGCAATTAGCTCATCTCAGGTCCTTGGTAGTATCTATTCTCTTTGAATCCCTTATGTAGTGTCTGTTCTGTTTTTCCCTTAACTGTCATAATTTCTATTATTTTTAACTTTACAAAGCCATTCATCCTTTTGAAAGTTAGATATACACTCTAAATTAAGATATCTTTTCCTTTAAAACACACACACATACACACATACCCGGGCAAAATTAATTACTAGGAATGTGAAAAGAGACTCATTTAGGAGTCCTGTTTGCGTCTACTTTCAGTTTAAGAAGCATGAATGCCAGTGTAGAAAGGGAAAAGACAACAATCCATTCCATGTATTTACTGTAAATCACAAATTTAAAAAATTCTAATCAGAATGTTAACTGATTTTTCAACTATATTTTATCCACTGAGTACCTAAAAAATGTGGGAAATTAAAATATTTTCCCTTGTATGTTGCAAATATTGCATTTAAGTTTGGAGAGTAATAAGCAAGAAAGACAGGGTTGTATAGTCCCAGTGTCAAGTCTAAAAGCAAGGGGCCATTAAACCATACCAAAGGTTCCCTTATTTATTTTAAAAGGATGATGTTTATGAGAAAATGATAATATTAATTATTATTGATAATTATACAAATTATAATTGTCACTGATTATTATATTAATAGCCATAATAATATAAAATTTTTATATGGGACCCAAAGATCCTCATGTTTACTTTCCCATTCAAATCCCAGTCTCACAAAGATATTTCTGACCTTGCCCCAAAATTCACCCAACCTAGACCATCTTATCTAGGTGGAATTCTTACACAATCCACCACTGTTCAAGTAGGACTGGATGGAGAATAGATTCTTTTGTATAGATTGTATAGATCTGAGGGTGCTGACCTATTCAAAGTAGATGCCTTAATCATTGATTGGCAATGGCTAAATAAATTGTGGTGCATAAATGGAATGGAGTATTACTGTGTTGTAAGAAATGATGCATGTGATGAATACAGAAAAGCATGGAAAGATCTATATGAACAGATGCAGAGTGAAATTGGAATAGCCAAGACTATAATATACACAGTTACTACAGTAATGGAAATGGAAATAATGAAACACCAAAAAGTCAAAAGTGTAAAAAAAATTAGTCAATAAATCTTAATTGTACCTCCACAGCCATTGTAGAGGCCTCATGATTGATCTTCTTTCTAATTTCCCCTTTATTCCTTCACTCTTCACTTCGCTGTCAAAGTATACTCTCTAAACCACAGGTCTGGCCATGTTACTCTGCTGCTCAAGGATCATCAGCGACTCTATCGCCCTTTTGATCAAATAAAAACTTGGCCTGGAGTGTAAAGTCAACCACAAAAGAATTCTAACCCTCAGATTTATTTCATATTACTACTCTTCATATATATTTCCCAGCCAAATTTAGCTATTCATTGGATCAGCTTTCCATCTCCCATACCATGAGAATTTTTATTTTGTATAGAGGTACTAGTGGGCCTATCCAGGTGGGAATATGCAATTTGAGACTCAGTTCTGAAGCTTAGGAGAAGGGTCAAAACTGAAGATCAAATTTAGAGATTATTTGTATAGAGATGAAATAGGAATGAGATTACCAAGCCCCAAGGGCAAGGACTATCTCATTTTTGTCTTTTTGTCCCTAGTGCCTTGCACTTAGTTGGCAATTAATGTTTGTTAAATTGAGATAATAGTATAGAGAGAAACCCAGGGTCAGAACTTAGGGAAGAACTATGTTACTGATTTATGAAGGACCTAAACAGAGGATACTGCAGTTTAGGGGGCTTGGAATATTGAATTGTAAGGGTACAAGGGGTCTGCCTCAAAAGAATTCCACCACTCAAGCCGTTAGTCAGAGTAGCAAGGTTTTATTATAACACTAGCATGACAGGCGAGATTCCTAGTAAATCTGCAGAATTATATTGCCAACAGGAGTGGGCAGAGTTCCTAGTGAGTCTGGGACTTAATGGGGGTAAAATGGATACTTATAGACCAAAAGACTGTGAGAAGATCTGAATGGGATTAAGGAGTGGCAAGTAGCCTGGGGTGGGCCAGGTGCAGACAAGGAAAGGAGGTTAAGTGGAAGGGCAGTGAAAAGGACTGAATATCTATCTAGGTATGTGGGATGCCTCAGGTGAACCAGTGACAGGACCTGCAGAAATGTGTGGGAAAGTTCAGGGGCTGAGTTGCACTCAAAGTCATGATCTTTTTCTTTTAGGGGTCCAAGTCTCATAATCCCAGCAATACTAAAAAAGAAAGGTGAAACAATTTGGAAGAAAACCAGAAATAGTGTCTTGGAAGCAATGAGAGGAGAGTGTATACGGGGAAGGAAGAAAAGGCCTTTGGATGTGGGGATATGTACCGACCTAACAGTTATTGCTGACACTTCAAAATCTGAACATAAAATAAAAGCTTAGGTCTTTGGTACTTTACCAACTTGAGTTTTAGAAATCAGTACACATGTAAATGCACACATCCCTCATTTAACAACATGATTAAATTGCTTAATAAATACTTTCAGGTAGTTAACTGGATAACATCCAGTTTGGAATCCAGAATGCTCTGTATAATTTACCTAACTTTGATAGCTAGAATGCCATTTGCTCAATCAGAGCCTCATTTAACCATTCTTATTTTTTTTTGGGGGGGGGGAGCTAAAGTTGAATAAATTTGCAGATCAGATTATAGTGTCACAGTATGATAAATATAAGGGCTGGAAGAAACCTTGAAAATTAAGCTAGTTCAAACTGCCTTTTTACAGATGAGAAAAACCTTGCTTTCATTACATTCATGCATGTATGTATATATGCTGCTTTTTTGAGAGAGGAAATCAAACTTTTGCTTCATCAGGCCTTGCAAAGAAAGCACTTTGCTTCTATCTCAGGTTTTTCCTGTAGTATAGGTATTGGTGTAATGGCCATAGTAGGCACTGGAAATTTGTTGAATTATATGGGAAAATGACCATAACATTTCCCAATCCCAAAGGCTGGAAACATTGCTATACAATTTAAGTGATTCTGTAACATATCATTATTCAGTGATGAAATACTAGGGATATACATTGATATTTCCAAATTTTATTACTTCTCTGTAAATACCCTAGCTTCTGTATTAATTGGGATAGCTGCCCAATTGGCATAGGTTTCTGTTCCTACTGGGGTGGGCCAATTAAGCGTTTCTATTGCACTATTACCTCAACAGATACTTTAGTAATTGAGTAACTCTGAAACAGATGAATGTCTCTAGACTTTGTAAAAAGCCTGTTGGGGTGGGGAGAGGGAGGGCGAAGGAAGGGAGAAGGAAGAGTTAAAAGTAGGAAAAAAACCCACAATGAACTGTTTTGTTTTGTTTTTTAAATTTAGAGACATAGCAAAGAAAACTGACCAAAAATTGATTGAGGAAAGACAGAGAGGAAAGACAGAGAGACTGTAGTTAACTCTGTGTGTGTGTTGGGGGTTGGGGGGAAGGGAGGATTGTCAAATTGGTAAACATTTAAATTTTTTAAGTGAAAGGTAGAGGCCTTGATATCTGAAACATAACTTTAGTTATGTTATGGTTCTAAATAATATTTGTTCCTATTGTTTGATTTAAAGATAACAGTCTTTTCTACACATAGAATAACAACTTTGTGTATAGCACCTAAAGTGATTAATTTGACCTTTTTGCCAATTGATATGCTGGAGATCTTATGGTACCCTCAGAGGAACAAAGGTTAAAACCCAGGGAACGCTGGCTCCTTTTGGAGTTGGTTTTGCTCATATTAATGTATGGTAAAGTAATGTGAAAATATTAAATATCAAAAATATTAAAATATATAAACATAAATATAACTGAAACTAAAACCTCAGAACTTTGTTAGAAAAAAATGTTTACATTTTGGAGCTAATTAAAAATACACTTAAAGGGACTATAAGTGTCCCAGATTAGACTGTATCATTGCTGAAATATGAGATTCAGAATTTCGATATGAGAAAGTACAATTCACATCTAGGCTTTGCCCAGCTATTTGGGCCCACTTTTTCCTTTTGCTCTTGAAAGAGCAATTATCATTCTAAAAAAGCACTTCTGGCTACATAAATATTTGGAACCACTCTAAAATCTTGCTAGGTTGATAAAAAGGGCTTCTCCTGAAAGACTGATTTTGGCTTAGATCACTTAAAGCTAAAGCATTCTTGTCCTTATGCAACATTAAGGATGAAAATTTTGCCTTACATAACACCTTTCCAGTTTCCTTACCATTCTTCATGTGTTCTACACATACACACACACTCTCTCTCAATGTTTGAACTTGCAGAACTCAAACTTCTAGAAAAAATGGGCTCTTGCTTTAATCTATTTGGCAATCGCAGTAGTCCTTTTAAAAACAAAATTAAGCAATTTATGTGAGGAAATTTCATTTTAGTTGTTCTATGCTCCACCCCTAAAATATTAAATACCCTGCTGTAACAAAACAAATCTCAATATGATTGATTCTGTGGAAACAAACCTAATCAATTACTGAGCTACACTTTGTAGATAAAACCAATCTAACAGATTTTCTAACTTTGCACTCCTTGCTTTGGCATCATGTAAATAAATTGGTTTTAGGTATTACATAAATATAAGAAACTTAGTGGTTTATCTGAATTCTCTTTCTAATCAGTTGTGTAGACTGTTTCTAAAAAACCGGTTTTTTTTATTTTTCTCCTTACAAAACTGTAGCCTGAGGGGCTGTTGCTAGGTGGCACAGTGAATAGAGCACTGGCCCTCGAGTCAGGAGGATCTGAGTTCAGATATGACCTCAGACACTTAACACTTACTAGCCACGTGACCTTGGGCAAGTCACTTAACCCCAACTGCCCTGCCCTCCAAAAAGCAAAAAAAAAAAAAAGTTTAAAACAAATCAATTTAAATTAAAAAATTTTAAAAATCCTGTAGCTTGAGTTCTTTTCAATATGTAAATGAAGACAACAGCATTCTGACCACTTCCATGCTTACGTTTGGTTTCATTATTCATTTCTAATTACTGCAACCGCAGCCATTCAAAAAGCAAAACTGAATACTAGTAATCCTCTTTAGATGGTATGCAGCACTTCTCTTAGCTTTATTTTATTGTTAGTAATATTCGTGTCTACTTTCCTTGTGAGGCAGCATGCATGGTACAGTGGAAAGAGTGCTGGATTTGAAATCAGATCCCAGGACTCTGGGTAAGTGACAACCTCTGGGACTTAATTTCATCATATGTAAAATGAGAGCAATGGAGTAGAAGACTTTGAGGTCCTTTTTAGCTCTAAAAGGATTATCACTGGACCTTCTTCATAAGTAAGAAAGATTTTTCTTTTCATAAATAATTTTGATTGCTAAAACCTCTAATTTGTCTATATTTAATTCAAAGTCTAATTGCAAAGAAGCTGTGATGAAAAAGTTCATAGACTTCCAAAAAAAATGCCATTCCACAAGCACCACCTCTTTTTTTTTAAGACATAAGTCAATTTGAACTCATTTTTCTTCTAAAAGTTTGACACTAATAAATGGTCATTATAGATATTGGATTCATTGTCCTTTTATCCACTAACTTTATAATTATGATTTTATTAAATATGGGGACCACAAAATGGCTAGTCTCCTGAAATACAATTAAGGAATGTAAGATAATTTCCATGATCTTACCCTGTTACTGTCTGGGAGTATTTAAATGCTGACAAAGTAGAACAAGTGGGGGCACATGGTAGTGTTAGCAGGGATGTATTTCTGACTGTGTTAGAATTGATACAGGATTTAGATCTGGAAGAGATCTTAGAGGCCGTATAGTTGGAACTCCCATTTTCCACATGAGGAAACTGAGGTTCGGACAGGTTAAGTTAGGGCTTTGAAGTCACATAGAGATATTAAAGCTCAGTTATACTAACTTAAAGCTGGTCCTCTTTACACCATACCACAGAGAAATTTTCTTGTAATACAAAATTTCATTTGTCCCATAAATGTTTACAGTGCCTACTACTTTGTGTAAGACTCTGTATACTGGGTGACGGGGGTAAAAATACATATAAAACAGTTCATGACCTTGTAGAGGGAAAAATCCTATGGCTACAAATAGAGGTGATATTGAAAGTTCTGATAGGTCATAATGTAATTCCTTTGAGCCTTTACTAATAAATACAATTAATTATACATTCATATAATGAGCCAACGCAATGGCATGTTTTCCAAACAAGTTTTCTTTTGATATAGTTACTGCTAGCTTGAAGAAATGTAATATCAAAACATCACTTCTAAATAATCAAACTCTCAATATGAAAGAATATATACTAGAAGGAAGTATCCAAAACAGCAAATGTATTTTAGAGCAAAATCATTACAAACAAAAAAATCCATTTAATAAATAGATTCCAATAAAGATATTTTACCCAAAACAAAAATCCACCCACTAACACACAACATAAAAATTCATTTTTGCTACTAATTTTAAGAAAATGCTGGTCATAAAAATGGGCCCCAGAAATAGTTTATCAGTGTCATGTATGTAACAAGAAGAATAACTAAAAAAGCTATTAAACAATGATCCAAGCAATTCAAGAAGGAAGATTTTTAACCTAAGGGGGGAAAACACCCCAACATTTTTTTGAATGAGTGATTGTACGTAAATGATTAAAACATAACTCATGATTCTACACATGGGGGACAGAACCCACACTCTATTATTTATCATATATTTACATCGCACATCTTTTAAAATTGGCTGCAGAAATACTTCAATGGTTTTAGAAAGGCACAAACTTTGAGGAAAAAAATGAAACCAAATTCACTTCTATTGAATGAATACATCCAAATTATCTATTTTTTTGGTAGATGTAAAAAATGATTCAATTTCATGGTTCTTACTACAAATAATTCTGGTATGATCAAAGTAATGAGACTGTGGCTAATGAAAGTCATTCCACACACTCCCTACCACACAAATGTGAAATTCAGTTTCATTTCTTTTTAGTTATATCATGTAAAATGCCTAATACTAGAAAAACCATTTCATTTTACCTAACACTCCCAATCTGGCTGTCATTTAATGGGTCATCTGCAGAGCTCATTGACATCTGGGATAGCAACCTCAGAGAAGCTTTCAAAAATTCAAAGCTAACCTGGCTTTTTAACATGGTCATTTTCATTTTTCCTTTGGTGGGAGTAGGTCTCAAAATGTAATCTTTATTAATTTTTAAGCACATTTACATACAGCTTAAGCCTCATTTTTCCCCCAAAGTTCCTTCTTAGACCCATTTTTCCTTCAAAACCAATGCCTGTCCATCAGAAATGTTTAAAAGGGAACATGTATCCAAAATAATTTGAAAGTTTTGTAATACTAAAACATGGTGTTTTTTTTCAAATTTCTTTTTCATGACTGTTTTCTTGATATCATTATACAGATTGAGAAAACAGATTGTAATTAATCTCTCTCTAAATTAAAAAAAATTTGATGTGCTAATGAAGCCTCTTTTAGGGAATTTGAAAAAATGAAATTTTGTTAATTTAACTCTTTTAGGAGCTATAGGCTTTTAATGCCTACAAAGTTTAAGTTTTTGCCTTTCAGATTACACTAATTCACTAAATTATTTGCAAAATAATTTATGGGTTATATGTCAAAATACTTTACTTACAATGCTGGGCAGACTTACTGGTATATAAATCAGAATTTGGTAGACTGAAGCAATGCATTTTGGACAGTGGGATGCACTTATCCATGACCCTTTAGCAATTTATTAAGAACTAGATCCACAATTTTTAGCAGGTAGAAAGAGGTAGATGTAAAGATTCAATTCTCTGTTGAATTGGAAAAATGGCTTAATTCTGAGGAGCTACAGTAACTTAAATAGAGAATGTGCTAATAAACCTCCAAATTTAATCCTATTCATTTCTCAGAGACAGAAATCTAAAATTTGAGAAATTATGAGTAAGAGTGGGGAATGAACCATCTCCCTCAAGGAATACACTGATCACAGACTATTGTTTAAATATAGAAAACATTGTTATGGTTAAAAAATTTCTTATGCTCTTACATTTAAAAAAACAGTTAATATTAAACATTTTTACATAACGTATCATGTGTATAACAATAAAAAAGTTACCAGCCTAAGCTAGACAATGTTAATTTTTTTATTGGGCAAAAAATTACATTTTATGGAAGAACATGAGCACTGATGAGCCAGAATATTCTTTTTTTGCTTAATATATTCTGACTTAAGTTAGACAACTCCTTGAAAGAAAAGACTGAGTTTGTTTGGAAGGTGTGTACATTTGACACTTTCCAGCATTAAGAAAAATGTTAAATGACCCTGAGATAAGACTATAAAATTGTCCAGTCTTTCAATTCGAGTGCTACCAACAACTCATGCAAAAGTAATTTTCTATTTAGCCTGTACCCTGTTGTTGTACCTACATGGATTACAGCTAATCTGACTAATTTTGGATTCTATGCTGCTTTAATGGTCACAGCAAAGGCAACTCAAGGCACTGGCTTGCATGCTTTGCATATTTGTACCATAGAATTCATTATAAGAAGGATTTTTTCTATTTACAATGGGCCTGGAGGCCTTCCAATGGTCTCAACTCAGTCTATAATACTATTCAGAGTAGATTTTTTTGTAGCCAGTTTTTTTTTTCATAATAGTAACCAAGCAAGTTTGCTTTACATGCTGTAGTTTCTTCCTAGAAAATAAGGCATTTTTGTTCTTCAATGATTATTTCAGAGCAGTCCTGTTTTGTTTTTTTCTAATACATATGAATATGCAACCTTTCTTAAAAGTGCATGGTCATATTTGGATCTTATATATTTATAGAGAATTTTGGTTATAAATGTTACTCACCAAACACACACTTTTTAGTTTAAAATAATACAGTTCTTCCTTGCATATACTGCAATTACTTAAGAAAACAGTGCAACTATAAAGTGGCAAGATATCTTCCACGCACAAAATATAGCATATAAAAAGTGGCAAGTTAGTCATATTTGATAGTAAAAGACTCTTAGTCATGTTCCATCTTTGGTTCTTAATTATGATTTGACAAGTTTGAAGCCTTGTCCTGTGTCCAGCACAGCAGGAAGAAACCACCTCATTTTTAACCTTTTCAAGCACCTAAAACAAACTTTGCAGATCCAGAAAAGGTTTAGGCCACACAGCCAGTTTGCCAAATGCACCAGAGGGTACGTAATACGTGGGAAATATAACATCCAGTGCTTGGCAACATCACTTCCTGTTGGCAAATGCAGAGTGTAGTCACTCCATCGTTTTGATACACCATACACTGCTTTAACAGCACGCCCCTTTTCAGTCCAGTTGATGTTGCTGTTAGCATTACAGTTGTATTCTACCCAGTCTCTTGTAAAGTCACCAAGCTGTGCAGGGTCAGCTTCTTCAAGGTCTACCACCTTGGTCATCTCAGCTCCCTGCACGGCAATATATTGATCATTAATTTTTCTTACTTCTTTAACCCATGGTATTGAGTTCTCACTATCTAGTACAATAATAAGACGGGAACAGAAAGAACCATTCTTTTCTCTCCACCATTCCAAAAGTGTATCGAGCCGTAATGTGTCTCCACCTACAAAAAAAAGGAGAAAATTCAACAGTGAGACTTATCTGAAGATATCTGGACTAAAGAAACTGAAGTTGAGATTTTAGGGAAGGTCTGTGAAGAGATTAGTATTTACCAGATCTTCCCTGAGGCAGCTTCATTCCCCTGCACCCACAACATGGGGTAGGCCCAGGCTCCTCTTTCCATAGGGATTAGATTTCTCTAAAAGGAGACAAGTCTGTCCAGGTGATCTCATTCATTGGTTCTAGTTCCCCGACCACAGCTTTCTGGTCACCTACAGTCATAAAAAGTCCCAGTTGCAATACCTGAGATCCCTCTGACTGAGTGGTTTTCTGAAGATCATGAAAGTCATAATGTTCCTCACCATATTTCCTATACTGAAGACCAGAAGCATTTTCATATGGAGACAATGATGCATACAGTGAAGCTAAGTGTCCCCATATAATATGATAGGGCAAAGGAAAATTCCTTTTGCTAAATGTTCAATGATTTGCAGGTGCTTCATTTCATCCCCAGTAGAACCTGAAGAGGTAATTTGCCTCCAACAAGGTCACACAATTAATTAGTGGCAGAGCTGGAATTAGAGCCTAGTGCTTTTTCAAATATATCATGTTGTTAGTCATTTTATTCAAATTTCAGATTAATAGACTCTAAATTCTTAGAATTAAACATGCAATCTAAAACTAAAGACTTCCTTTACTGGAGATATTTTTTTTTTTTTTTTGCTTTTTGGAGGGCAGTTGTGTTTAAGTGACTTGCCCAAGGTCACATGGCTAGTTTGTTTTTTGTGTGTGTGTGTTAAGTGTCTGAGGCCGGATTTGAACTCAGGTACTCCTGACTCCAGGGCCGGTGCTCTATTCACTGCGCCACCTAGCCGCCCCTTGGAGATATTTTTAAAACCAGATTTTAGACCAGTAAAAAAAAAAACTTATCCAATTTGCATTAAAAGTAGATATGACTTGTTTTACAAACTTGAATATGGCCTATTTATTTTAAAAGGATGATGTTTATTTATGAGAAAATTATTTTATTTTTATATTAATAACCAATTTTATATACATGACCCAAAGATCCTCATGTTTACTTTCTTATTCAAAGTCCAAGCTCTCAAGGACATTTTTGACCTTGCCCCAAAATTCACCCCATTCAGACTATCATATCTAGGTCCAATTCTTACCAAAATCCACCACAGTTCAAGGACTGGGTGGAGAATAGATTATTTTGTATAGATTGCCGGAGGTGCAATGATCTGAGAATGCTGATATGATCAAAGACATGTTCCCCAGACCCTCTTTAGAAAAGGCCCAAGTCTCAAAATATTCATTTTTCCCCATTAATTTCATTAACTGCTAACCAACTGTTAACCAATCAGAATTGATTTCTACCCTCAGGGACACTACCTTTTCCAAAGGTATTTAAACATTCAACAATCAAGACTCAATGCTGGGTCTTTGGTGGAAAGAGGGAGAAAGGAAGAGAGGGAAAGAGCACTGACCTGTTATTTGCTAGTCTAATTAATAAGCTGATTATTAATTACCTAGAAACTGTCTCTTGGGCTTTTCATTTGCATTATTTAATAAGGAAGATCAATCACTGTACTTATCTAATAAATTACCCTCATCTGTCCTGATTTTTGGTGGGTAAGCACTGAAGGTCTTAATTTTACTACAGGTACTATGAATGATTTTTATTTTTAAAGGTGTTATAGCCCAGAAAAGATAACTACACAAACGTACCAAGAAGGACATTTAAAGCAGAGGTACCAAGTACATGGGCAGCGCATAAGCAGCCCCCCTGAGGAGAGGAACTAGATTAAAACTGGGAAATATTTAACAAAATAAATAAAAATACAATACAACAGAGTTCTAAGTCAGTATGTAGTCTGCAGGGATCCTTAAGTACAGTTCAGCAGCCTCCATTTCTATTTGAGTTGGGCACCATTGGTGTAAGGTATTTAAATTTCAGAGTTTGCTAATTAGTTTCACAATTATCCTTCATTTAACCGGCTACATTGGCACTTTATCTGATACTAAAACTCAGGAAACCACTGGTTTGATTTTTCCTTATTTCTCCATTCTTCCTTCCGGCTAGCTAGATGCTTGTAGAGCAAAGTCATAAAAATATATTGATTTAGGGCCAGCGAGGCGGCACAGTGAATAAAGCACCATCCCTGGAACTGAGGACCTGAGTTCAAATGTAGCCTCAGATACCTGACACTTTACTAGCTGTGAGACCTTGGGCAAGTCACTTAACGCCAACTGTCCTGCCTTCCCCCATGCAAAAAAAATTTTTTGATTTATCCCACTATGGCAATAGTGCTTACCCTAAGTGGACCCAACACTGTTGCTTAGAAATGCTTCAATTCAGGGCTCAATGATTTTTTGGTATCATCCCCAAAGCAATTATTTCAAATACTTTTCTCTTTCAAGACCTACACCCACCACAACAAATGATCATAGATGACATACCTGCATTTTCAGTGAAAATGTTGACAACATTCAATAAGAAATTCCCTTTTGTTCTACTCATCTCCTTCCATACTTCAAAACTTTTCAATATCTTTACCTACTCTCTTTTCCTTACAGATTAAGTGTCCCTACTCCTTCCCAAAGTGATTTCAATAACTTTTTCCTTAATCCAATTTAATCCAATTAAATCCAATTCCTTAGCATTTTTTTTTTGAGGAACCTGTTCCATTGATCAAGTGATCCAAATACAAGAAGGTAAATTTGATCTCACAAGAAAGAGAAATTTGGTGGGATGAGATCCATGATCAGAATGTGTCTCAAAGTAGGTAAGAGAAAATGGAAGAGAGGAAGATAGCATTGCATTTTAAGAAGGTATACATACATATGAGAAAATTTAGGAACTAGAGGAGAGATGCATAGTGAACAGCATTTGGGTAAAGATTAATGGAGAGAAACAAGATGACATTGTTATCAGATTTTATTTCAGTCAACCTAGAAAGAGTAAAGAGATTGAGTACAGAAAATATTTAAAGCATGGCAGATAAGTATCATATAGTAAATGATGAGGAACTTCAACTGTACAACATCTGCTGGTGCTTTCTCTCTGCCAAAAGCAGAACAGTGACATCTTATCTTGGCTTAATTATAACTTATCCTTCAAAAGGCAGAGGAACTAACAGGAAAAAATTCTGTTCTGGGTCTGAGTTCCACTAACAGGAAGGAACTGGCTGCTCCTAGAGTGGAGAAGATGGGATCCTTTGGGGGATGTAACCACTCCCTCCTAGAGTTTGTGATACAGAAGGGTAGAGAAGCCACAGGTACTATCTGATACACAGTCTAAATTTTCAGAGAAGCAGTGACAGGTAAAATGTTGACTGAAATTCTACAGATGAAGCCAGTCTGAGAGAGGGGAAACTTGAGAATCAAGCTAGGAAGACATAAAAAGAAACTCCTCACCTAAAAATAACTAAGATGTTAAAAGGATACATAGAGAAGACGAGGTAGTGTGTGGGACAGCACAGGAGGTACAGAGCTAGCTTGGAGTCAGAAAGACCTGGGTCTATATTTGACCTTTGACACAAAACTCTCAATAGAAAGAAAACAGAGATGTTTAAGTTTTATTATAGCAAAGCTTTTGGTAAAAGGTATCTCATCCTGTCCTTGTAGAGAAAATGGAGAGATGTAGACTAGGTAATATTAAAAATAGATTCAGAAATGATTGGATGGCTGGACTCTGAGTTAATGATTCATTTTCCACATGACAAGAAGTCTCCAGTGAAGTACCTAAGGGACTCCTAGTTGATCCTCTGCTGCTTACCATTTTTGTCAATGGCTTGAATCAAGATAATATATGGCATGCTAATCAAATTTTCAAATGATAAAGCTGGGAAGGATAGATAACATTCTGCGTGATCAAGACAGGATCTAAAATAATCCGGACAGGCTAGAAAATTGTGTTGAATTTCCTAAGATGAAATTTAACAGGGATAAATGTAAAGTTTTACACTTAGGTCCAAGAAATCATAAGTACAAGATGGGGGAGTTAGAAAGCAGTTTAAATGAAAGAAATCTAGGGATTTAATTATGACTGAAAAGTATAATAAAGCTGACTGAATCTTGGGCTATATTAAGAGATATAGTTTCCTTGAATGGGAATATAATACTAGTCCTACTGTAGTCTTCTCTGGTTGGACTATATTTGCTTGTCAGCCAATCAACAAATAGTGCTAGGCGCTGTTCTATATGCTGGGGTACAAAGATAGTCAAAAACATACTTTGTCTCTGCCCTCAAGGAGCTCAAATTCTAATACTGAAGAGAATATGTAAACAACTATTTATACATAAGATACAGATAGAGTGGATGAAAGGTAATCTTCAGTATTGTGTTCAGTCCTAGGCACCACATGTTAAGAAGAACATTAACAAACTGAAGAATGCATGGAGGAAAGTAGTTAGGAAGGTGATGGATGTGCTGTATGAGGGCTGGTTGAAAAAAAAAAACAGGGACATTTAGCTTGGAAAAGAGAAGGTTCAGAAAAGACATGCTTGATGTTTTTAAGTACTTCATGTGGAAAGGGGCTTAACCTTTGTTCCTCCTCTGGCTGAAGAGTCAGAACTAAGGAAGAAGGTAATTTTTAGTTTTTAGCTCTTATTACTTTTCCTGGAATCAACTATATCAAAATGAATCGGCTGCCTTGGGTGGAAGTTGGTTTCCCTTTACTGAAAGTCTGCAAGGTGTAGTAGGATGTGCCCTTATTGGATATGCTGTAGTGAGAATTTTTTTCCTGGTGGGTTGGATGAGGTAGCTGAGATGCCTTTCAACTCCAAAATTCTGTCACCCATTTCTTATATAATTTTAAAACTTCCTCCCTTCTATAAAAATACTTAGGATTCAGCAATTCTAAAAAATTCATCCCATCTAGTTGTGTGTACTGAGTTGTTAATTTCATTTAAGTACCACTTTTAGGTCTCACTGAATCACGGGAGGCGACTATGTGTTCTAAAAGGCAATGCCAGTGGAGCATAAGCTTTGACAGTTCCAACTGAACTGGAAGGGTTTTGAGTAAAGGTCTGTTCACATCTGTTGTTTGAAGACTAGCCTTGCTAAATAAATTGAAAAAGATTCATTGTGAGGTTAGGCACAGGATGATGAATTTCTGGTCCCAGTGACTCTCAAAAGACCACCTATTATGTTACAGAGGAGTTGTGGTCTGTGGGGCAGAGATCCCATTCTAGCAGTTAAGGTCCCCAAAGTAGAGAAATAGTATAAAATTATATATTCAGGTCCACAGTGTAGCGACTAAAATAATTATGCCATTTGATTTCATCTTCACGGACTCTAATATATTTTAACACCACTCTCGAATAACCAACATTTTATATGGATTTGCAGCAAACCTGATGCCATACCTATCATCCTTTTTTTCACTCAAAAGCTCTATTCTTTTTCACTTCTCTAATAACCACTTCTCAATAATTTAGCTTAGCTGCACTAAAATACTTTTTAGTTTTTTCTTCTCTTGAATTTCACTATAAACTTCTTAACCTATAAGCATTTCATAACATCTACTATTAAAGATGAATATTACATACATATATGTATATGTATATATATATATAAAAACATATACACCAAAATATATATTATACAGCAGCGGTCCTCAACCTGTGGGTTGTGACCCCTTTGGGGGGGTCAAACGACCCTTTCAAAGGGGTTACAGGGGTCGCCTAAGACCATCAGAAAACACATATTTCTGATGGTCTTAGGAACCGAGACACCGCTCCTCCATCTGTTTCCAGGCGGGTCTACCCACATGCAGATACGTCCACATACAAGTATTAAAGGGTCATGGCAATAGGAAGGTTAAGAACCAGTGTTACACAGTTATTTTATTGTAATGGAGAGAGTGGACCAGTTACAAATAATACTCCCTCTTCCACAAGAAAAGCTATATTAAATAGGTACAACCAAATCAACATCAATGGCTAAAAATACTTGGGCTTAAATAAGTCTATTATTAACAGGTTTAAAAGTAAGAAAATATATTTTTATTACTTATCTCCCTCAGACAATAATTTAGACAAAACATTTTAAGTGCTCATAATTCATGTGAAGGGGTTCACCCAGATGATGGCCCCAATTTTAAAATTCTTGTGATTCTATATATACACAAATGTGTTTATTTTATTTTTTCAGTTGCCTAACAGCATCAGAAAATTCTATCATTTTGTAGCCGAGAGGGATATTACAGTTTAAGTCCAACCCTCATATTATAGGTAAACTGAGGCTCCCTCTGGACCCCTCAAAAAAGATTAGCTTATTTAGACTTAGTGATAGTGCCAGGACTAGAATTCAAGATTTCTTATTTGTTCATGCCAATATTCTTTCGACTATGCCATCTGTCTGAATTAAGACTGAACCCTTTTTTCACTAAGTTCTTTGAAATAAAGACTAAAATGACAAAATGAACTAAAAATCTCTGTTCTTATTCTTCATAGATAAAGACTTTGAAATACTTTATTTGTACAAGTTAGGTTTTAAAAATAATCTGTAGCATTATACTGAAAATCTATGCATTAAAAAAAATTAAATCACTAAGTCTAAAACAGTAGGATTCTTTTCCCTTAAATTGCTACATAATATAATTCTCTTTTAAATTCAGACAACTTTTCTCAAATAGCAATAAAAGTTATTCATAGTAAATGGATCCAGGACTCTGGGATTTCACATGATCAAGTATAGGCATGCTTGATGTCTGGACAATAAGTAAGAGGAACCTACAGGTCTGGATTGATAGAAACATTTTCAACATTTAAAAAGTTCATTACCTGCCAGAGCCCATTCTCCTGTACCATGAGTGTGACCACTGTAATACAAAACATAAGTGTCATGTCTGGGTCCATCTGTAGTTCGGAGTTCAAGGAAAGCTTTGAGCTTGGAATGCAGAGTATCTAAAGAAAGTCCACTCGTGGAATAGTCACAGCCATATGTTTCAATCATGTGATAAGCAAAAAATCGCTGAATGGCATTGAGCATGCCAGTAGACCTCAAATTCAGCTCCTGAACATGATCTGGTGGCAGAAGTGTTGGCTGACCATCAGGACTATAAGGAAAAAAAAATCCCAAAACCAGAAGGATAAATTAAGTTAGAAGGATCATGTAGGTCACAAGTTCTTAATCATTTTTGTGTCATGGAACCCTTTTGGCAGTCTGGTAAGGTCTATTGGTCCTTCTAAGAATATTATTTTTAAATGCATAAAATATCTAGGAAGTCAATTATATTAGAATGTAGTTATATATATATATAGAGAGAGAGAGCCTAAATTCATGGACCTCACGTCAAGAATCCCTGATCTAAGCCTGGAACCGAGAAGGCCACATGTGGCCTCAGGGTCACAGGTTTTCCACCCCTGATGTAAGCCAATCACTTCACATAAATGTATTAACTCTAAAAATATCTCCTTCCTGCCACTCCTAAAACTAATTATCAGGGTAGATATGAGAATCACAAACAACAACCAAGAGGTTTTTTTATATTACCAGCTTAATTCAATATTTTAAAAATGCCAATGTGAAAGACACTAAGGCTATGAAGATGAAATAATGGCAATCACTGCTTTAAACTTGGGAAATTGAAATATGAGTTCCAAAACATCTCTAGAACAGACTCTCTAGGAAGAGACATTGCTCTCATTAGCACCTCATTTACAATTGCTGGCCAAAAGAATTCATTACTATTTCTTAGAAAAAGATTATTTTGATACATATTTTGAGGTAAAATCTATTTTAAAACTGAGTGGGGTCAATAAAGAAGGATAGGATATATGCATTTCATGAGTTAAAATCTCAAAATAAAAATTAATCTACTTAATTTTCATATTTAAAATAGGTCCTCATAAAAGGTTATTAACTTTAAACTTAAACTTGGATTAAAGGGAGGGAAATGTTTGGAAATGAAGATGATACAAAGGATACTGACTTTTAAAAAAAAAATTTTAATTTCAAAGTCAATGAAGAAGCCATATTTCTAAATCTAGATACAAGTTCAAGAAAATGTCACTGTGAAAGAAAAGCCTAACTCAGTGAGCAATAAATGAAGCAAAAACAGAGGCATTCTATCCTAATATTTAATAGGTGAATAAGTGATTGATAAAACTAGTGTGCCTGAAGGCCCTAATGGCAGTCACCCCTAAAGATAAACTGTGATTTAGTTTACTCTAAAACTCAATTTAGAAGACTAGTCTTCATAACTGAATAAAAAAAGACTAGGATATATAAAGATTCCAAAAAATAATGATGAATTTACTTAGATCTAGAACTCACACTCATCGATAGGCACAACTGACCAAAAGAAAAAAAAAAAAAGACAAATGTTGGAGGGGCCATGGGAAAACAGGCATAGTGATATACTGCTGGTAGAGCTGTGAATTGATAATTTCACTCTGGAAATCAATTTGAAACTGATGAAAAAGTTAACAAATCCCTTACTAGGTCAATACCCCAAAGAGAAAAATAAAAAAGAAAAGGTTCCATATGTTCAAAAATATTTATAGTTTGGCAACTAGCATTTACTCAGTGCCACTATAAGTCAGGCATTATGCTAAGCTGCTTTCTTGATAATAACAAAGAACTGGAAACTAAATAGGTGTTCAACTAGCTAAACAAATTATGGTATGTGAACAGCACAGCAGAAAAAAGCCCAATGAATTTGAAATCTTAGAACCTGGATTCAAATCTTAGTTGTATCACTTGCTATCTGTATGAACTTTCTGGGTCTCCTCACCCTCCTCAATGAGGGGCTTGGATTGGATGATTTCTGAGGTTCTTCTGGGCAGGACATGGTTCAGTGGATATAATACCGGGCTTGGAGTCAAAAAGACCTGAGTTCAAATCTCATCTCAGACAAGTTACTAGCTGTATTACTGTCAGCAAGTCACTTAACTTCACCTAAAACTGGAGAAGGTAGTTGCAAAGCACTGCAGTATCTTCCCTAAGAAAACCCTGGGGCCAGTTGGTGCCTGGGGTCCTGAAGAGACAAACACAACTGAAGGGTAACAAGGTCCCTCTAAATTTATTACCCTGTGCTTTTTATCTTTGTGCTACCTCTGGAATCTGTCCTCTCTACATGTTTTCATCACAATATACAGTTCTTTATTACCTCTTGTCTAGACTATTATTACAGGCTCCAGAATGATCTTCCCACCTTTACTTTCTCTTCTATTGAATGCATCCTTCCTATCACTACTAGATTATGCATAAATCTGATCTTGTCACTCTGCTTAAAACTGCTCAGTGGCTTCAAATGTGTCTTCTACAATTAAATACCATTCTCCCCTTCCAGACTCAATTCATTTTATTTCCCAACATGTAAGCATTGTCACTGAAGTCAAACTAGGCAATTTGCCTTTCCCTATACAGGTACCAGAATTTTCCTACTTTTTCATCTTAGCGCATACTGCTTTGAATATCCTCCTACTCCTCCCTGACCTCTACCAATTGAAATGCCATTCAATCTTTATTGCCTAGCTCAAATGCCTCCTTGTCCATGGAGGCTTCAATCCGTAATGACCTTGTCTATCCCATGGACTTCAAATAACACTCCGTGCCTCTCTTAAGTACTTATATATTATCTTAGTCTTCTATTTCAATAGCTCAGGACTCTGAACCTAAGAACCTTGGAAATACCAATGGTTCCAGCCCAGTGCCCTCAAACATTCTGGGAAGCAATTCCTATGGAAATGTAGTCTAGCAATTGCTCCTACAGCTGCTGAAAACACAGAATAGAAAATTCCTGCCACCAAAGTCCTTGGCTAAATGGCTCACCATCAGAAAGGGATATGATTTTAACAGTGGAAATGTTGAAGAAGAAACATTTATATCTACTTTGCCACTACATCATAAGGACCATGGACTTTATCTATCTGACTTGCAGCTGAGACCTTCCATATGTGCTGTTTCTCCCATTAGAACATGAGTTCCTTGATAGCAGGGGCTGCCTTACTTTTTTATTTTTATCTAGAACTTAGCAGAATTCTTTTCACATGGTACTTTGTACTTATAAAGTTTTATTCATGATTTCTATAACTATCACAATTTCCTATTAAACTATAAACTATTTGAACAATGCATTTAATAAATAGTGGCAGTGGAAAAATCACTAGATTTGAAATCAAGGAACCTCAGTTGTTTCATCTGTAAAATGAGATGGCTGGACTGGAGGATCTCAGAAATCCCTTCCAGCTCTAAGACTACAATCCTCAGATTTCATGAAATGAAAATGGCTACAGACTATGTCCCATAGCTATTAGAACTGAAGTATGAATTGGTTTTGTTAGTTTTTTTTTTGTGGGGGGAAGTGGGGGAGAATCCACCACTTGTTATTCAGAGATTATAGACTATTTCTATTATTCCTAACTCAAAATACTGCTGTGAGGTTCAAATGAGATAAAGTATATAAAAGAGCTTTAAAAAACATTTTTAAGTACTATAAAATATCCATTATTATTATTATTCCTCAAGTTATTAAAGTCTGAAGCTAAATAAAAGCCAAACGCAATCATTTACATCCCAATGTCTCAATACTATAGTTCTTAGTTAATATGTGAATCTTCTCATTTCCTTAAAAGAAATAAAAAATTGCTTAGCTAAAATATCTAAAACACTCCATTGCTAGAGCAGCAGCATCAATATGAACAGTAACTGTAACAGAAAATTCTCTAATGTGCAAACTAACATTTCCATACAAATTTTACTTATTCACTGTTATAATTTCCTTTCTGAATGGTTAAAAAAAATCCATCACTTGTTATAGGGTATAACCTTTTGAATTTTTTACCTCAAAATATGAAACTCTGCAATTAACTTAGTTCTTTCGGGTTAAAACGAACAAATACACCAAACCTACATCACAACAGCTTTAGAGTAAACCAAGGATGGGGAACCTGTGGCCTTCTAGGTCCTCAGATTTGGTTTTTTGATTGAGTTCTGATTTTACAGAACAAATCTTTTTATTAAAGTTATTTGTTCTGTGAAGTTTGGATTCAGTCAAAGGACCACACTTGAGGCCCTAGAGGCTACATGTGGCCTTGAGGCTGGAGGTTCCCCACCCCTAGAATAAACCATCAACATCATGGATAACTAGTATAGCCATTAACAGTACAGCCATTTAAATAAATTCCTTTATAATAAACTCTTAAAGTAATTATTAAACTTTTCTACTTTGGGGGCCAAAATATTTAAATAAATTGCAGGTTTTTAATCTGGGGTCCAGGAACGTTAAAGATATTTTTGATAGCTCTATTTCAACATAATTGTATTTATACACTTAAATACATAATTTTGAGAAGTTCATATGCTTCACCAAATGGCAAATGGGTCCATGACAAAACAAAAGGTTAAGAAATCCTGAAATAAATAATTTAAAATGTTTTGAATATGCTATGCTTACTTAGAGCAATATTTTTTGTAATTTTTATATAATGAGAGTAAAAATGCAATGCTTCTATTTTTAAATGTTATGCTTTTATTTTTAAAAAAATGTTAATAAGTGGTCATGAATATTCTGATGACTTTCCTGGATCACCATACCTGCAGAAGTTGGTGGGAATCACAACAGCATATCCAACACATGTTCCTCCTAAACAATTACCCAGTTCATGGAAGAGCCCATGAGCCATGGATTCCAATGGTAAAACAATAAGAAACATGCTCAAGAAGATTCCATTTGTTGGCTAGAAGAAAGAAACAAAAAGGCCATTTATCAAATACGTTTGTTTTAACATTTCAATTAACATATCCCATATCTGCTAACAAAAATCCCAAAAGCCTCTCAAAACTTTTCAACCTGGACCCTTCATTTAAATTCTAACTCTACTAGCTCTTAAGTCCCTTTAACTCACCAGACCTCAGTTTTCTCATTTGTAAAATTAGAGAGTTGGACCAGAAACTTTATAATGTCTTCACAAGGATATAAATCCTACGCTGCTAAATACAGGGTGAGAAAAAAATTATCCTGTCATATGACTGGCAGATCTTGACCGAACCTGCCCAGAAACAGTCATTATTTTATCTGTAAAATAGGAAGGGGAGTGTGGATAGCCTCTAAGTCTTTTCTAATTCTATATCAATTATCAATAATTTATGAATCTCCTGACAGTAAATGTCTACTATAGATGTTATAACACAACTGAGGTTCCTTGATTTCAAATCTAGTGCTTTTTCTACTGCCAGTGTTTGTTAACTAAATATCCACACACACCTTGATGATTATAGTCCTGATAGAAGCACTTATACTTAAGCTCTCTAAAAAAGCATTCCTGTCATGGAAAATTAAGAATTTTCTGTGAAATTTCTAAATTCTTATCACTAAAGGAAAATCATATGAAATTTTAGCTGCTGTAGCATACAAAATATATACAGCACTCTTCATTGTATTTTCAAATAGAGCAGTCACACATTAAAGGCATGAATAGCTGAAGGAAGTAAACAATTGTAATTTTAGAAAATCACTGAATAGTAATCCTAAATATCAACTTAATCTTAGATATGGGAAATTAGGCAAAGAATTTCAGAACTACAGTTTTTTTTATTTCAAAAGTTACTAATTTTGTTTTATTCGTTGAAGGGGATAATGTAAATATTTCCTTTTTAAGTGTTATAAGTCTGAACAGCCTCTTAATCAAGGATACTGGAATTTGCTTTGACATTAACTTAGTCTTCTTTGTGACATTTTTCCTTTATTTCTTTTCCCTACTGCTGAGACTTGTCCTAGAGTTATCCTCGACTCTTCTTCCCTCACACCCCTATCCCCTATGTACAATCAAGTGTTAAGTCTTTGTCTATGCTACTTCTTGTCAACCTGGGGAAAACTCAGACCAACTAGGAAATCAGTAAATAAACTGAGGTGTTTACTCAAGGTTGAAAACCTGCAATTTAGGACTTTGGGACAACATACTGCTTTATTCAGACAGGGATGCCCAGGGAAGAAGGGGGAAAAGGGATTCATATAAGGTATAGTCATGTGAAATAGCAGGAGGGCACACAGACTGGATATGCAAAACAGCCAAGCTAAAGGAGGGGAATGTTAGGGAGTTACAGAAACAAAGCTGCAGAAATGGCCTCAGGTTAGCTTTGCCAGGTGTTTGAGAAACAAGGACTTTGGGGAAACTCTTGGGGTATGTGTGGGTTTTCTGGAGGGCAGTCAGAAAGTGCTGGTCATAGCAAGGTTGGAGCCCTAGGGTTTCCCCAGAGTCTGACACTGCAACACCTCTCCTATTGAAGTCTTCTCCCCCTGGCTCCACCACCACTCTAATTCAGGTCTTGATCACCTCTAATGTGGACCTTTGAAATAGCTTCTCCCCCTTTTAGTCCGTTCTCTCCACATGCCAACTTCCCCTCCCCCAAAACTACTGATCATGCCACTACTCATGCAGAAATCTTAAGGGGCTCCCTGTTGCCTCTAGGATAAAATGCAAACTCCTCAGCTTGGACTTTAAGGCTCTCAATAATATAGGTCCCATGCACTCCCCAGTCAAACTGTTTTACCAGCTGTTCTCTCCACAACATTCCATAGCTTATTCCCGTGCCTTTGCACAGACCATATTACCCATGTAGATAATATATTGCTCATTTTCCCTTCTTAGAATTCCCATATTCCCTCAAAGCACAGCTTAGGAACAACCTCCCACAAGTCATTCCCTTGTTTATTCACTTTTTTCCTCTACATCTGGTCAATGCTCTTTTTTCTTTTAAATTTTTTTGTATTACTTGCTATGCAGTACCACTGGCTTTGTGTGGATGCAGCATCCCCAGGAAAATGCCCTCCTTAAGAGTGGGAGCTGTATTTGTTTTTATCTTTGTATCACCAGCCTTAATAAATGTTTGCTTGTCGAAATGAACACAGATGATGAAGTCTTGATGACAGGGTAAGCTGCTCATAATATAAAGGACATATTGAGCATACAGTAATAATGGTGACCTGTAGAATATTAAACATTTCTCTAAATAAAAACCCCTAAACTACTATTGTTTAAAAAAATTTTTTTTTCTAAAATAAACTGTCAAAGGCTAGCATCACTTCCACTATACAGGCTGACTACACAATTTATTTAACTGCTATTTGCATTCCTTGTTGCTCTTTGAGAAACAGTACCATCAAAAATCCCTCATTTTTCTATTTTGATTGTTTTCTCTTTCATGAAGACTATAACTTTCCTGTCTTACAGGCTTATTTTCAACAGAAACCATTATTACTATTGATGTCTCTATTTCATAGAAAAGACCCTGCCCCCAGATTCCCTAACCTATAAAACTTTATTTTACACATATATTAAAAAAGTCTTTAAAAGTATATGCATGTAATACTAGTTTTACTTTCCTAATCCTAACAAATGCATATGGGATAACAACACAGTTACTATGTAATGTAACTGCTTTAATTAACAAAATATATTACATATGTATGGATATACATGTATACAAAGTGAAATTAGGGGTAAATATAGGACTTGCAATACCAAAATATAAAGTAATTCATAATATACCTGTGAAATACAGAAAAGTCCAAACTGTTAACGGATTTTGTAGGTCACTCAAATGGGATGACTAAATAATTTAAAATTCCAATTTAAGTGATAATTGATGAAAGTGTCTAATAATAACACCCAGTACTAGTGAATACAGCAATATATCCCACAGCAGTAAAGAATAAAATATAAGATTTTCAGGGGTTTATTGTTCACAATTTTACACCTGCATGCGCTACTTTTATTACTAATGAAACATCTGATTTTAACAGCCTTAAAATTGAAACTTAATGCAAAGTTTCCACTATCTTTAAAAGTGTTGAAGGTTCAAAGGTGGCTTTGCACAAGTACAATAAAACATTAAGATTGCACTAAGGTGTGATTCCTTTTTTTGAAAAAAAAATAATACATATCATATCAGATTTATTTTACAAAGTCAGAAAATAACAGGGCTCTAGAAAAAGAAAAAAAAATTCTGCCTACCAGGAGGTTCCTTATCAAAGGATGAAATATAAGTTCATCAGTTCTGAAAAATCACTTGCCAAATTTGAAGCATGTTTTTTCAAAAACAATGGAAAACAGGCCCCAAACTGTGATTACTTTAGATTATTTCTGCGTTAATAAACCAGAAATGCTACCATGCATTCTATTAAAATAAAACAAGCCAAAGAGAGGATAGCTTGGCACTACCTAATATTCAAAGACCTGATGGTCATATCTTTAGTTGAACAGATGGCAAACACATCTAGGAGGAGCCAACATGGATTAAGGCTATTTCATCTGCTTATTCATTTTCAGAAAGTCTGAATATTACTGGTATGTAAAGCACTGAGCCAACAGCCTCTGCCTAGAATTCATCTGTGACCTTAATACGCCCATTCTATTTTAAGTAACCACTCTATTGTCACAGACAAGACAGAGAGCCTGGATGATAAAGATGAGAAGAATTATCTCTAGATGTTTTTCTCTAGAATTAGCTTTCCATTTTAGTCTGTCCACTATAAATCTTTAGAACATGTCTGAGTTTCAGAGAGTGGCACATAATGAGTGAAAGAGTAGATAATGAGCTATCTTACATCTGTAAGTAATGATCTTTGTCCAAATATGGGCAATATATGTTACTACTTTATTTAGAATTAATTTGTAGCATAAATCCCTACACAGTATGCAGAAATGGTTAGCAGGTTTCTTATAAGTCAAACTGATATTAACTAGAAGAATTGCTAATTTAAGGTCTACAAAATGAATCATCAAAAGGCTCTGAATATAAACCGAATTCAAGAATCCTAGAGCTGAAAAAGGCCTTAAAGTTCAGTCTCCTTTATGCTTGATCATACATGTGTGTATAAAACATATTTGCATTTTATCACCTCCAGAAACCCAAGATTCTAAAAGATGAAATCAACTCAGAAACTCATCATGCTCTGCAAGGTAACCTCCCCACTCTCCCTACCCCCCAACTCTTCAGATTCTTTTTATGGGTTCCCTTGCTGTTTAGAGTAAGATCCTTGAGGGCAAAGGACTGTCTCATGCCTTTCTTTCTATCCCTAAAGCTTAGCACAGTGCCTGGTACATTTTAAGTATTTAATAAATAATTATTGACTCTCTGTGTATACCCTTCAACCGAGTGATACTACTACTACTACCAGTACTACTACTACTACTACCAGTTTTATATCCCAAAGAGATCAAAGAAATAAGTACAATATTTTAAAATATTTATAGTAAAGACCTGGAAACAAAGTGGATGCCCATTAATTAAGGAATATTTAATGGACAGTTACTGAACAATAAGAAACGATGAAAGGTCAATTGGGGAATGGCTGGACAAGTTGTGGTATATGAATGTAATGGAATACTACTGTGCTATATAAGAAATGAGGAGCACATAGACTTAATAATAACCTGGAGAGATATATAAACTGATGCTGAGTGAGAAGAGCAGAACCAGGAGAAATTTGTACACAATCACAGACACAACATATGTGTGACAACTAACTTCAATAGACTGGCTCCTCTCAGCAATATAAGGTTATAAGTCAGATAACCTCAAAAGACTCATGATTGAAAGAGATATTCACATCCAGAGAAAGAGAGGCAGAGTCTGAATGCAGATTGAAATAAACTACTAGCTCTGTTTCTTTTTCTTGTTTTATTTTCTTTCCTCTTTCCCACTGATCATTACATCAGTTACAATCCTTCTTTACAACCTCACTAATGATTAATGGGAAGATATTTGTAGATCCTGTATCTGAGTGCACACTGCCATGATGGAGGCATGTCGTGGGAGGGGTAGAAAAATCTGAAACTCAAGAGATTGTGGAACTGAATGTTGTAAACTAAAAGCAAATAAACCAATTTAATTAAAAAAAAAAGAAATGATGAAAAGGACAAAATTATGAGAAATTTGAGAGGACTTATATGAACTGATGCAGAGTTAAGTAATTAGAACCATGGAAAACAATTTATATGACATTTTAAAGGAAGAGTTAAAGTTAAGAAGCTACTTAAGCATCATAATCAACACTATGTCTAATTATGATTATAGAAAACTGATGATGAATCACACTTACCACCTCTTCATCAGAAAAGTGATGAATTAGAGATGCATGAGACAGTTTCAGATATGGCCAATGGGCAGATTTGTTTTGTTTTGCATAACTATACTTATTTATTATAAGAAGAGCTGGGGTGGAGGAAGGGCTGAGTTGGGGCAACTGAGAATAGTGACAGTGAAAAAGGAAATAAAAGCATCAAGGAATCGTTAAAAATGCACATTAAAAAGCACAAGACAGTTCAGAAGGGGATGCAGACAAGCAAAATGATATTGGAACTACCATATTAAATATGAAATACATAAAAAAGAATAAGGCCCTTTTCTTGAATAAAGAAAATTTTAAGGAAGTCTGAACATTTTAAAGAGCTTTCTTAATTCAAAAATTGTTTGTTTTTTTTTAAAGAAAGCCTTACTATTGTACTATTGTTTCTGAATAAAAGTTCTGGTTTTGGGTTTTTTTTAGGAGGTTAGGGTAATAATAATAATAATAATAATAATAATTCCTCTCATTTATGTTGTACTTTAAGGTTTACCAAGTGATGGCCTCACAATAACTGTGTCAGGTATTGTAGTGGATCAGGTTATATCATATGACAAAAATCACAAATCAGTCCTTTCCCGCAAGGCCTCAGAAGGGAGAACAGGAACTCTGAAAAACAAATGTATTCCTGCAGTAGTCTAGGTACTAGGAACCCTGAAATGCAAGGGTACAGGACATGGGAAAGCCTTAAAAGAATTCAACCACACAAGCCTTCCACTCAAAGTAGCAGGTTTATTTGTGATGCTACTGCAAGCTAGCCAGATTCCTAGTAAGTCTGTGCATTTGATAGGGACAAGACTGAATTTTATAGGGGAAAAAGATTATGGGAAGATTTGGATAGGATTAAGGAGTGGGAAATAGCCTGGGATGGTCTGTAGGTAACTGAGAATGGAGAGTTGGTTGGACTGGGTTGGGACCCACAATGAAAGAACAGTTGAAAGGATTATACTGGGATGAGCCTGATGGCTCAGGCAAATGCCAGCCGTCTTGATTCAGGGGAGTGAGTTCTTAAAATTCAAGGGAAAGTTAAGGGAGGGGAGGGGGAGGTTTAGATCCCATACTCCACCATTCCTTTTTCACTAATGTTAGAATGGTTGCCTGCAAAAAAAAAAAAAAAAAAAAAAAGGTTGCCTGCAAGAGAAACAGATTGTCTTATCAGTTATTCCACCAAAGTCCTGAAGTTTAAACCAGACCAATTGTGGACCAAGAAATTCAAACAGAAACTAGAGTGACATTTTCAACTCAAGAACTGGAGAAAAAAAAGCCAGACACCAATGGGCAATAGAAGAGATGTCCTCAAGCAAAGTGAATACCAACATGACCAGAGATGAGACATATGTATGTAGCTCATGAAACTTTGTGCCTGATAAGAGTAAGAGTGCTTTTATCCCTTAAAGAGGGCTGAAGGTAGACAGCCCCAAGAAGTACACAACATGATTCTAACCAATATCATATCTCAGAGATCAAGGCAGGATAGATCAGCCCAGAGACTCTGAGATCAATAATAATCTATCTTCAGCTGCCAGAGAGGATGAAGTTTATGAACTTTAAAGATCCAAAGTAGGGGTGGCTAGGTGGCGCAGTGAATAGAGCACCAGCCCTGGAGTCAGGAGTACCTGAGTTCAAATCCAGCCTCAGACACTTAACACAAAAAACTAGCTGTGTGACCTTGGGCAAGTCACTTAACCCCAACTGCCCTCCCAAAAAAAAAAAAAGATCCTAGGAAATAAAAGTCAGTAAAAGAATCCAGAAGACTGAGTATGAGACCAAGCAGCACCAAAAAGGCAACTCAAGACTGAAGCATGGGGCAGAGTCTGGCCCTGGCATGAAGACCTAATTCAAGAATTAAAACTGTAGAGATCAGAGCAGCTAGGTGGCGCAGTGAATAGAGCACTGACCCTGAAGTCTGGAGGACAAAATGGATTTTGCACAAGAACTACATGAGTACCCTGATAAAACATAATATAAAAAAATAGAAGAAAATGCAAGATCTGGAATAAAAAAAAACTGAACTGGAAATTAGATCAAGGAGAGAGAATTTAAGAATCACTGGATCCTTTGAAAACCATGAAAAAAAAAAGCCTGAACAATCCATTTCAAAATCTATAAACTGTCTAGATCTATTTGAACCAAAAAAAGTCAAGACATAAGGAATCTACCTATCACCTCTGAAAAGAGAACCCCAAAACACAAGTCCTAGGAATGTTATAGCCAAAATCTAGAGAGCTTTCATGTCACAGAAAAACTACAAATGTCCAAACTTCTTACTTTCTATGTCATGTGCTAGTTGGCAGATCCTGCTGTGTTAGAAAAAGAAAGTAATTGCCAAGATACAGAAGAACTATGTGAACATAATTAACCTATACTTTTCATACAAAGGGAAATCTAAATAACTGCAGAAATATTGATTGCTGATGAGTAGGTCAAGTCAATATAATAAAAATGACAATACTACCTAAATTAGTTTACTTATTCAATGCCCTGCTAATCAAGTAACCAAAGAACTGCTTTATAGAGCTACAAGAAATTTAAAAAAAAAAGAGTATCAAAGGAATAAAGGGAAACTAAAGAGGACTAGCAGTATCATATCTTAAACTATACTAGTTTTTTTTATAGACATCAAAACAATTTGGTTATTGTTGTTCAGTTGTTTTTAGTCAAGTCTGATTCTTCGTGACCTGATCTGGGGTTTTCATGGCAAAGTTACAGGAGTGCTTTGCCATTCCCTTCTCCAGCTCATTTTATAGATGAGGAAAGTAATAAAACCAATGTATCTAAAATTACAAGAAAAAGGGGTGGCTAGGTGGCGCAGTGAATAGAGCACCGGCCCTGGAGTCAGGAGTACCTGAGTTCAAATCCGGCCTCAGACACTTAACACAAAAACTAGCCGTGTGACCTTGGGCAAGTCACTTAACCCCAACTGCCCTCCAAAAAAAAAAAAATTACAAGAAAACCAGGAAACTGAGTAGGTGGAGGAGAAATCTTTGCAGCAAGGTTCTCTGATAACAATGATATTTCTCAATTATATAGGAACTGAGTACTAACAATTACAAAAATGTAAATTAAAGCAACTCTGACGTACCATCTGATTGCCTAAGATGACTGTAACAGCAATCAGTTTAGCAGATACTTAGCACTTAGTAACTTAGGGCTAAGTATGGAAGGTGTGAGCCCTGTCCCCTGTTGAGAGGGTGTGAACTCCACTGATGATATGGAAGAAGGGGATTGGCTGAAACAGAAGGCCAGTGTGTTTATATAAAGAATTCCAGAGACGGAGAAACAGAATTTGAATTTTCCTGTTGGAGGAAGCAGGAATGTCTCAGCATCTGGGAGCTGGGCTGCTGGACTGAAGAAGTGAGTTGGAGAGAGGGAGAAAGAGGGAGAGAGAGGGAGAGGGAGGACAGAGGAGGGAGAGGGAGAGGGAGAGATTCTCTCCCAGCATGTGGAAGCTGAATGAGAAAAGAGATAGAGTTTTCCTGAGACAAGAATCTGGTAAAGGCCACCCAGAAGGCCAATATTCCTTCTGGATCCTAGTGCCAGCTGAACTGCTGGAAGACTGAAGAAGCATGACCTGCATAAGACTGTTCATGGCCCGGCTGATGTTTGAGTTCCAGGCAAGAGAAGTGGTGAAGGGTTTGAGATGTGCTGGACCCTGTGAACTTCAGTGTGTGCCAGGGACTACCCTGAGGACTGAACCAGGACCTGGGAGCTGTCTACCTCTGAGGACTCGATGAGAACCTGGCAGCTGTCTGCTTCTGAATCCAGGTGACTGGTGGATTCAGGAGAAGCTGGGACCATGGAAGGGGATCCAGGGAATCAGAGAGATCACCCGGAGTCAAGATGAAGAAAAGGCCTCCCCTTGCAGGAAACTGAGGTTTGCTGGACACCAAGGGGTGTAGGGTTTTGTGGTTTTCTGATGACTGTATTTAGTGATTGAACTGATATATGATTGCCCCATGAGTGGAAGATTGATTACTGTATTATGAACTGATTGAGTTGATGTATGGCTGCCCTGTGGGTGGAAGTTTGATTATTATATTGTGACTGATTAAGTTAATGGTTGCTCCATGAGTGGAAGTCTGATTATTGTATTGTGAATTGAATATTATATTGTGATATACTGTGAATGTTTGCCTTGATTTGTAATGGAATAAACAGAGTGTTCACCATACTGTGTAATCCAAATCTTAAAAGCTGCCCATAGTGGCATTCTTTTGGGAATCTGCTGGTGCATGGTGTTACAATGACAGAAAAGGAAAAGAACAGAGGGGATACGGGAAAATAGGTATACTCTTGCACTAGTAGTGAACTTAGTTCAACCAGTCTTAAAAGCAACTTGGAAAAATGCCCCCAAAGCTATTAAACTACGCATACATACGCTCTGATCAAGCAATAGCCCTATTAAGCTGTATACCCCAAAGAGATCAAAGAAAAAGGAAAAGGCTTATATGTAGATAAATATCCATAGCAGCAATTTTTGTGGTAGCCAAGAACTGGAAACTAAATTCCCCCTCAACTGGGGAATGACTGAACAAGCTATGGTATGAGTGTGATGAAGTACTATTATGCTATAAGAAATCATTTCAGAAAGACCTGAGGAGACTTATATGAGATGATGCAGAGTGAACTGAGTAGGTTCAGGGGGACAATTTATATAATAACAGATTGTTTATAAAGATAATCTACTACGAAAGACATTAGTAACTCTGACCAATACAAAGACCCACCACAATTCCAAAGGACTCATGATAAAAAATGCTGTCTACTTCCAGACAGAGAACTGAAAGCTTCAGTTGGGAAGATTGAGGCAGATATTCCCTCCTTCTCCCCAACTTTTTTTCTGCAACACTGCTAAATCAGAAACTTGTTTCACATGACTTTATATTCGTTATGAGTTTTGTATTTCTTGCCTTTTCAATGGGTGGGGGAAGAAGGAAGAGTAGGAGAGAATTTGGGAGTGAAAATAAAACTGAAGGAGGTGGCTAGGTAGCACAGTGAATAGAGCACTGGTCCTGGAGTCAAGACGACCTGAGTTCAAACTCAGCCTCAGATACTTAATACTTACTTACTGTGTGACCTTAGGCAAGTCACTTAACCCCAATTGCCCTGCCTTCCAATCTCCAAAGAAAAAAAACTGAATTAAAAAAAAAAAGAAAGTAAACTCTATTTGAGGGTTCTAGAATACTTTTACTTTCTCTGGGTAACTGAGGCAAATGCTAGAAGTAATAGGTTTCTTCAGGGTAGCTCAAGTGGGTTGCTACAAAAAAACCAGCAATAAACCCCCAAAGAAGGTCAGTGAGTATACCTGACAAGATAAGAACTAGTAAGTATTACCTAAGATATTTCTGGAATCTGTTGTCTAGACATCTCATTTCTTATGTCCCTACTGTCTAGACTTAAGAAACAGTAATGGGACATTAAGAGTTTTCTTGCATCTTTGGCCAAAATATTTTCCTTTCTACTTTTCTGTGCATCAGTTCTCAATACCTCAGAAATGTCTACACTTCTACAATAAAACCAATATAAAAATTCTATAATATAAGGTTTTCTAATTGACGGTTTTAAAAAAAAACCATAAAATAAGGGGAAAAGCAGTGTAGTCAATGAACACTGACTAAACTGCAGGAAACAACAGCTGTAATGGAGCATTTTAAATTTAAAATGAGGTTCTAAGGGAAACACAACAGAAGTTAATAGGAAAGTGGCAGCTTTTTAATGTAAATTACTTGGAAAGATACTACTGAATACATTTTGAAAACATTGCTAAACAGACAACAATAACTATTCACAGGCAAAGACACTTAGAACAAAGAGTGACTCAGTCCAGTTCTAGAAGAGGGGGCTATGAGTTGTAATAGTACTCTGGGACTAAAAGTAGGTCAACATTACGGTGATTTTTTAGTTAAAAAATGAGACTATTTACCAATTATGTCTTAAGATTAACACAAAGAAAAACTAATATAAAACTTTTTTTTTTTTTTTTTTTTACCAATTTAGCTTTCTCTAAAAAGGCCAAATAGACGTGAAATGCCACATCTCCACTGGTTACACAGATTCACTCAAGTTTCTTAGTAGTTCTTTAAGTTTACAACATTCATTTAATACTTTTTAGTATTTAATACTTCTTAAAACTTGTCTGATATCCAGTTATTCTTTCTTCTAGATCATACTCGGTATCTAAAACATTTCTTCTCCACTAAACATTTCTTTAAATCTTACCTTCTCCAGCAAGTTATTTATAATCAAATTCTATTTCTCACTATTTCTACCTTTTTTATGTAATAAATTTTTATTTGTTTTCTTGTTTACATCATTCATTTTCATGAGATTTTGAATTACAAATTTTCTCTCTGTCTTTCCACTACCCCAACCCCAAAAGAGCAATCCCACTGTAG
Organism: Pseudocheirus occidentalis; assembly: GCA_028646575.1. Lineage (NCBI taxonomy): Eukaryota > Metazoa > Chordata > Mammalia > Diprotodontia > Pseudocheiridae > Pseudocheirus > Pseudocheirus occidentalis. The sequence goes on along the minus strand of CM053597.1, from coordinate 109,935,805 downwards.
AGCTCCTCCCTTGGTCTGCTCTCTAACTTTCTGGTAGGGCAGGGAGGGTCTCCCTACCCCAGCCTCTGTATATCTTAATTCCGAGTTGCATGTATTGCAGAGCATTAAATTCTAGATTCTTTCCATTCCTCCCTTGTCACTCACCCTCACTGGAAGGACAACCAATTCAATACAGGCTGTGTAGGTGTGATTATATAGGACATCTTCACAGTGGACATATTGTGACAGTGATCATATGTCCCTCCTTCCTATCCCTCCCCCCTTATTCTGTTCTCTATCCTGTCCCTGTTCCTTTGTTGAAGTGTGAGCATCCAGCATCCCTCCCCTAGACCCTGCCCTCCCCTCCATCATCCCATCTTTCATCCCCATGCCCTCTACTCTCTTGTGTGGCATGATGCCCAGTTTAGAGTTTATGCCATTTTTTCCCTAAGCCAGATTCAATGAGAGTAAATGAAAGTAAAGTTGTAATTATTATCCCTTGCCTCTTCTATATGGGGTGATTAATCCCATTTTGTCTCTCCCTGTCTCCTCTCATTCTAGTCTTCTTCCACCTCAGAATTTCTCCTTTTAAAGTATCATCCCTTCGTATTCAATTGATCCTATGCCCTCCATAAACCCATATATACACATACTCAGATATGTATTCATATGCATATATAGCATTCTATCTAGACATATGTGTAAGTTTACATATATATCCATTTGTATTCCCTTCCCCTATCCTCATACTTGTTAGGTCTCTGATACCTCACGTGGGGAGGAGACTCCTAAAGAGGGTCATTGATACTCCACGTGAGATGGACGGGTTGAACTGGTCCTCAGCTAACAGGAGTACAAGTGATCACCTGGAGGCGGCTGCACCTGCTTACAATAAGCAGGATAATCTCTCCGCCTTCGGGGTGAGACACATTGGCTTGCTGTGGCGAGGACATGGCCAGGGGAGGGGCCCTAAAGGGCCCTGGAGAAAGGACTTAAATACAGGCTACTTGGAGGCAGGGGCAGTCCAATCCAGCCAGTGTGGTGGAGCCAGGCCAGTCGAGTCCAGCCAGGCCAGGCCAGTCCAGTCCAGCCACACTAAGATAGAGGATGAACTCTCAATAAAAGCTAGAAGCAAGTCCTGTGTCCTGAGTTTCTCTGTGCAGCTGTCTCTCCTGGAGTGGACTGGGACCCAGGGACGCCCAAGGCCTGTTGGGGTGGGTATAGGTAAGCCCTATTCATCCTGACCCAGAAAGATACCCTCACCTGAATAAAAAACCACTAACACATACTAAGAAAAGTTTCATAAGTTGCTATTATCATTTTTCCATATGGGCATGTAAATAATTCAAATTTGATAAGTTCCTTATGATTTCTTTCCCATATTTACCTTCTCATGCTTCTTGTGTTTGACTGTCAAATTTTCTGTTCAGTTCTG
>CM053597.1:109886227-109933891 GCA_028646575.1 Pseudocheirus occidentalis | reverse complement strand
CTCATTTCTCTTCCCAATTTTTCCTCCACTTCTCTTATTTGTTTTTCAAAGTCCTTTTTCAGATTATCTATAGCTTCTAGGCATTCTTCAAGTGTCTTGGAAGCATTTGGTGTGGGAGTTCTGACTGGGTTGTCTTCCTCCTCTTCCGTGCTTTGATCCTTTTTGTCCACAAAAAAGGATTCTATAGTTTTATTGCTATTGTTATTTTGCTTCCTTTTCCTCATGTTGGCCAGTCAATTCATTGGTTGGTTTTTTTAGCTTTGTGAAACTCTGCTTCCGGGGGGGAAAGCTCTGTTCCAAACTGTTGGGGTTTTCCCAGCTGCCAGAGCTATTAGGGGGTGTTGCAGCCCCCCCCCCAGCTTTGGCTTGCTGAAAGTGCTCCCCAGGACCACCACCCAAGACCACGATCCGGATCCCTGCTCAATGCAAGAGCACTTGGCCCTGATCAATTGACTCAGCCCCCCTTCAGGGTCTGCAGGCCAGGGGCTCTGAAGCAGGCCAGTGGGGGCAGCTGCCTGTTACAGCAGTTCCTGCCCTTCCCCCACTCCTTCCTTGCCCTGGGTGTAGATTGGCTGAACTGCTTTTCCTCACCCAAATTTAGCTTGAAAGCTTCACTCACTTTCACTGACCTCTAATCCTGGCTTAGTAGATGTGAAGATTGCTGGAGGTGCGGCAGATCTTCTCTGAAGTAGACTCATGCTGTGGCTTGGGAGGCTCAGTTAGTCCAACCGCCCTGGAGCCTGGCCGCATAGTGGTTTCAGGCTGGGCTGGTCTTGATTCCCGGCCTGCGAGATGAGCCCCTCCTGCCTCCTGCCTTTCTATAATTCCTATTTTTCACGCCTTGGTAGATGTGGAGTTGCTGGAGGTGCTGTAGATCTTCTTTCTTGTAGACTGGCTGCGGCTTGGCTTGGCTCTGCTCCTCCTCACCGCCCTGGGGCCTGGCCGCAGTTTCGGTTTCTGGCTGGGCTGGCCTCGGCTCACGTCCTGCTGCGATGATCCCCCGCTGCTGAGCTGCCTTCTGTGAGAGATTTGTTTTCTGTATTTTTGTGAGTTTGAGAGCCCTAGAATTTGTCCAGAGTCATATTTTATGGGTGTTTAGGCTGTGTGGGAGCTGCTGGACCTTGCTGTTTCTACGCTGCCATCTTGGCTCCACCCCTCACTATTTCTACCTTTAAAGCAGGTGGGTGGCCTCATGGTTAGAAGGCTAGGTCTGTAGTCAGGAAGGCCCAGTTAAAATCCAGCCCCAGAAACTTACTGTCTAACCCTGGGCAAGTCACTTAACCTCTGCCTGCATTGGTTTCCTCATCTATAAAACAGCTTTAATAATAGCACCTGCCCCCCAGGGTTGTTGTTTAGTTGAAATGAAATATGTGTGAAGCACTCACCACATTGCCAATGACCTCCTGAGCAAAGGACCAAATGAAAAAAAGAATTGTATGTATCTGAAAGTGATTTTAAAATGCTGAACAATCATATATCTTTCCAAAGCATTAATGTGCCTGAAACTTCCTGGAACATAATGCTTTATAGTATTTTGAAAATTAAGCATTTGAATTTTTAACTGACTTAAAAGTAAGTTACTATGTAATCTTCTCCAGTCTAAAGAACTATCATGTAACATTCCACACTTTTCTACATTCTGAAAAAGGAAGATATTTAATGTGTAACATAATATTACTCAGGTATAACTAATGTGGGGTATAGTGAGAATACTTTCTGTTCTCTTGTACTACAATTTTAAGAATGTAAAATCATGTAGATGTATAATTTTTGGCACCATGGTAAATTTATTTGCTTTATCAGAAATTTATGAAATGCCTACTATATGTAAAATGCTGTGCTAAAACATTTGGGACGATACAAAGATATAGGAACATATATATGTGTATGTACATATGCATGTAGTAAAAAGATTCTGGGATCAGGTTAACTTATTAATAAAAACACTATATTTCTGATTCATCTACTAAAATTCGTCTTCCTGTGCTACATAATCTATGTATTTCAATAAAATATTAACATTTATTAAAGAATATGGTTTAGGTGAAAATGATATGGCACCAGAAAACCAAATACAGTGTTTTGAGAAGACCTAGGCAAGTTTTATCTATGAATGAACAATACAGCCTCAGAGAAAGTATATTTCTTCTAAGCATTCATAGTAGATTTCTTTCGTTTTTATTGGTTGACTCCTGGTACTCCTACCCCAATCCCACTCCCTTCCCCTAGAAATTTCCTTTCATTTACACTACAAATATCTCTTATGGATGGACACTGAAGTTCACCCCATGAGAATGTGAGCACTTTGGGGACAGGGACTACATTTTTCTGCCTTTCTTGGTATCTCTATCACTTAGCACAGTGCCAGACACATAATAAATGCTGGTTGGCTGATAGTGCCTCCTCCAAGTTGCTAAACTCAATAATCATGATTATCTCTTTTTTCCCCTTTCCTCAGTGATTACCACAGGGTAGGAACTGCACAGAGAAGGCATTTAATAAATACAAAAGAACAATAATAAAATTAACAATAATAATAAGATCATTTTCATAGAAGTTTAAAGTTTACAAAGCTCTTTACAACTATTATCTCATTTTAACGTCACAACCTTGGAAAGGAGGTACTATACTAGTATAACTTCATTTTTACAGATAACGAAACTGGGACAGAAGTTAAGTAAGTGATTTACCTAGGGCTTACACAGTTAAGTGTCGGAGGCTTGATTTGAAACCAGGTCTTCCTGACTCTAGAGCAATCACTCTATTCATGGCCACCTAGCTTCCTCCACATGCATTGGCCTAGAAATTTGAATCCCATAATAAACATGCACAATAACTAAATTCAGTAAAATCATTTCGGAGTATTAAATTAAGATCATTTTAAGGTATTAGTCTCCTGTTTTACAATCACGGACAATTCTCTCACAATAGCCATAGGAAAGGATACAGAACAAGAAAACAGGAGGGACAAGCAGCACTTGATATGCCAGAACCTTTTGCCATAGGCAGTTACTCTGGGCTTCAATTAAGAGAAGAGCAGTTTATATTATTGTCAACTGGCATTTATATGACATTCTCACTAAACCTTTGGGCATATTTACATATCCAACTACAAAGTTAAAGCTAATAATAGAATCTGAAAACCAACACTTTGGCAAAGATGGAATAAACAGATGGGTCTTAGTACCTCATGCCGTTGGCAAGCATATATAGACACATCAGGGACTGAAATTCCAAAGGCATGGACAATCTACCAAATGTCCAGCCTTAGTATGGACTTTTAGTTAATTAAGTTATTTCATCTATACTATTTTAGCAGATTCATGTTCCATATGTTAAATATTAGTATATGCAGTGAAAGAAATGCCCAATACATACACACTTAGACAAGCAGCTAAAAACATGCTTTAAAAATGAAATTCCAGCAAAGAATTTTAGAAGTTAATAATCTTAAAAATAGCAGGTGACCAAGGAATGGGGAGGAACATAATCTGTGACAGTAAAGACTACCCACACATACAGAATCATATATCCCTGAAATATTTCATTTCCAAGCATGTGAATTAAAACCCTGATTTGATTCATCCAGTCCTATTAGCGTTTATTCTAAATTTCTACTCCTCTTTGTGGCTAAACTCTTTGAGATGGTTGCTTACAAAATCCTCCACTTCTGTTTCTCTCATTCTCTTATAAACTCTCTGTAGTCTCACTTTTCCAAAGTTATTAAAGATCTGTTAACAGCTAGATCTAATTGGTTTTTCTCAATACTTATCATTCTTGAACTCTCTACAGCCTTTGACATTATTGATCACCATTTTCCCTCTAGATTTTCATGACAGCAATATCCCCAGTCTAATCTTATGTCTTTGTCTCCTTTGCTGAATATTCATCTTTATTATGCCACTACGTGTCCTATAAGGTTCCATCCTGGGCCCTCTTTTCTTCTCCCTTTATACTATTTCTCATAATTATCTCACCAATTCCTATGCATTCAATTATCATTTCTATACAAATGATTCTCTTGTCTGTCTAGTCCTAACCTTTCTCCAGTCTTGCATCTCTAACTGCCTACTGGACATCAAGAATTGGATATTCCGGGGCGGCTAGGTGGCGCAGTGAATAGAGCACCGGCCCTAGAGTCAGGAGTACCTGAGTTCAAATCCGGCCTCAGACACTTAACACAAAAAACTAGCCGTGTGACCTTGGGCAAGTCACTTAACCCCAACCGCCCTCCAAAAAGCAAAAAAAAAAAAAGAATTGGATATTCCACAGACATCTTTTAAAAACTGAACTCCTTTTCTTTGCCCAACAGCCAATCACACCACGCCTTCCTAATTTTCCGATTACTTTTCAGGGCATTACCATTTCTCTAGTTAATAAGGCTTACAAACCTAGGTCTGACACACACAGTCTCTCTCATCCCATCTATTGGCAATCTTGTCACTCCAGTCTTCAAAGCATCTCATTTCTGCCCCTTTCTCTCCTTTCACAGTCACCACCTGGTATAGGCTGTCATCCCTTCACGAGAATTACTGCAGTAGCCTACTGGTGGCTCTCCCCCCTGCCTCAAGTCTCTCCTCCCTTCTTCCATCTTCCACTCAGCTACCGAGATTGATCTTCCTAAAGCATATGTTTGATCACGTTACCACCATCACCAGTCCCTTTCAATAAATTCCAATGCTCCCTTTAGCCTCCAGGATCAAATATAAAATGATCTGTCTGGCTCTCAAAGTGTTTCATTACTTGGTCCCTTCCTACTTTTCTAGTCTTTTCACGCCTTACTGCCCTCTTCATACTCTATGCTATCCAGTGACTCTGGTATTCTTGTAGTGCTTTACAAAAGACATTCCGTCTCCTGACTCTGTGTATTCTCATGTGGTGGAGTAGTTAGAGGAGGAGCTACAGTTAAAATAGTAGCTCACATTTTTGGTTTTTTGGGGGGAGGGGGGCAAGGGGGAAAGGACTTTCTTTTTATTCCTGGTACTTAGCACAGTGTCTGACACGCTGTCAATCAATCAACATTTATTAAGTGACTACTATATACCAAGAACTGTAAGTGCTTAAAAAAGTAGTTACCAATCTCAAAGAGCTCATAGTCTAGGGAGACCTGGGAAATATTTCTTTCAGAAGGCAGGACTTCAAGCGAGACTTTAAGAAAGCCAGGGAAGCCAGGAGATGGAAATAAGTAGAGAGAGCATTCCAGACATGGGGGGAAAGCCAGTAAAAATGCCTGGAGTCAGGAGATGCAGTGTTATGTCTGAGGACTGGCAAGGAGGTCTGAGGACTGTCACTGGAGTATGTGAAGGGGAGTCAAGAGTAAGAAAATTGGGAAGGTAGGAAGGGAGAATAGGTAGTATGTACATTTAAATGCTTGTCGACTTCATTTTACAGCTGTTAAAGTGCTTTCTAAATATACAGAATGGATACCTTCACTATTCCTAGTTCATTTAGAACAGAAAATTCAAATAATATTCATAAGTGCTATAAAAACTTAATCAATTCAAAAGTATGATATAATGTTAGTTTCTGGGAAGAAAACTGTCCTGTTATGCAGCAATCAGAATTTGGTGGTAGAATTTAAAATGGAATCACGTTATCCACCAGACCAAATGGAAAAGGTACAAAAAGCAACAAATAATACAAAGAGTAACTGTGGCTGTCAACTTAATGCCTGTTTACATGTACCCAATATGGAAAAAAGGTAGCCGGGCACATAACAGAAAGAAAGCTCACCTCAGGCTCAGAAAGATCTTTCTTCCTTTCTTTATGATACATAATAACTGTGTGGTCTTGCCTGATCTCTCAGTACACCAGGCAACTCCAACCCTGAATATAGTCTAATAGGTACAGCTAGATCTGCATTATTAGATGAGAGCTCAAATGGCGAGTTCTCTACACTGATATCACAAGTCTAGTGAAAACAAAATAAAACCCAATACGGAAAGAATATTACATGAGTTTCTCAGCAACACTTGGACAATACTCTCATCAGAAATATCTTCAAATTGAAACAAGGATTAATGAATGAAGATTTCCTTTGTCCACATTACTAAAATTAATTATTCATTAACACTTAAGAGAAATGTCTTGACATTAGTTAAGAAGATTAAACTAATTTAGGTTGCCAATTTATAAAAAATTCAGTTATAATATACCAGGATTAACAGTGTTATCTTTCTAAAATAGGCTTTTTCTTTACTTTTCTCTGTCATTCTGAGATGTTTTCATCACTCAAAAGTATTTTAAGGGCAAGTTCTAATTGCCTTTTCATGTCCTCTTTAGTTGTCATGCCTGTGCTAAACTTATACTTAAAAGGAAAAACAAGCAGTACAGAAGACACAGTTTCATGTATAATTCTCTTTTTGTACTCTTTGTATACAGAAATGCACATTTCATTTGGTGTTAAGTTCATAATAAAAATAAACAAAAAATCTGTTTTGGTGCTATGCTTATACTTGTTTGATTAGATAATGTACCTATGAAATGAATAGGTTTACTTTAAGGAGGAGAAACTAAGTGAACTAGGAACAGACCCTTCAATATATTAACTTTTTTCCTACAAGGTTAAAAAATTCTATTAATCTGGCACCACAATTCTTCCTATTTTCTACTTTTAAACTATGAAATAGTCTAGTTGGAATAAGGGTTAAAAAAAAAAAAGCTTCTGGAACACTCTGTCACTAACTTAACTGCCTGCCACCACACCAACTCTCCAAATATATATTTATCATTCTCCTACCTACCAGCTATCCCAGAATCTTTTCACAGCTTCTGACCCCTTTTGTTCTACCTTGGAGTCAGTGGCTTTTCAGAAAGGCACTAATAACTTCCTTCACATTACTCCCACCAAACTGTTCCAACTGACTCCACTTCAGTTATTGCATTTTCTCTTTTCTGCCTTGTGGCTCTAAATTGTCTTTCTGATTTTTTATTTAAACCTTTTTATGGTTCACTCATTTCCAAATATGCCCCCCCCCACTAGAGACCTCCCTCTAAAACAAATGGCAAGAACATAGTAAAGTAAAACAAACGGATGTAGTGACCTCTCTTGACAAAATGCACTTTATACAGTCTTCCACTAGTTCACAGACAGGACTGGTTATTATAATTACTAAATCTGAATTGTCTTTTTAAGAGGCAGTATACAGCAGTGGGCAGCTGTAGTTCTAAACAAATTCTGGTCTATGTGAATTATTCCTTCCACTTTAGTACCATTTTTTTTTTTTTTTTTTTGCTTTTTGGAGGGCAGTTGGGGTTAAGTGACTTGCCCAAGGTCACACGGCTACTTTTTTGTGTTAAGTGTCTGAGGCCGGATTTGAACTCAGGTACTCCTGACTCCAGGGCCGGTGCTCTATTCACTGCGCCACCTAGCCGCCCCTAGTACCATTATTTTTAAAGAGTCCAGACCCTTATTCCTTCAGGGAACTCTTACAATCATACAAAACACAAGTTATAATTAGACTTTTCCACAATTTACATAAATATTAATTTCATTAGTATTATTTCTATTTTTAATTTTTACAAATGCTTGTTTAAAGAGTTGACTTTTAATTGATCCACAGTAGGTAATTGCTCTGCCAGTATGAAAACCTCACCAGAACAGGTTGTCTGAATGATATGGCACCAAGTTCCCTGCCAGATAGCCTTTTTCCCAAGACAGCTGGCTAGGTGCTACTACAAACTCCATCTCAACTAAAATCCTACTCTCTGCAAGAAGCCTTTCCCAATGTCCTTTAATACTTGACTTCCCTTTGAGATTAATTCCAATTTATGCTACATAGATATCTTGTCTGTTTTACAATTTTGTTTCACACATATAAGTGCCTTAAGAGCAAAGGCTGTTTCTGCTTTTCTTTCTGTCCCCAGCAATTAGGACAGGGCCTGGCAAAGGGTAGCATTCATAAATATGCTTGTTGCTGTGACTTAATTCCAGAAGTTGCGTGGCTGCCTTAAAATAAAGTTCTTGGTTAAAATTGTGACACGTGACGGTTATGTGATCTTGAGCAAGAGATTCGATATCTCACCCTCAGTAATTCTCAGAAACTGTAAACTGACAATCTGAATAAAATGGATTTTCCAAACTCCAAATTCCCCATGTCAGTTCAATCAAACCAAAAAAATTACTTTTTTCATCAATTTTTGTCTAGAATATTAGATACTCTTTTTTGTCAATATAATTCCTCTCAGATACCAATAAAGATGCCAGAGGTCTGGGAAGTGGACAGTAAGTAAATCACTAACACTTTTCTTTGGGAACTTTCAGGACTGACTGGTTTGGGGGAGAGTAACAAGCTCCAGCTCTACTCATCTGAAAGTAAGAAATTTGATCTTAAAGAAGTTGATGAACAGTATTAAGACAAGAATTTTTGCTATCATTAAAGAAGAGTAACCTCTCTTATGTAGGATATTTCTCTATTTCCCACCTCCCTCAAGCATTAGGACTTTTAAAATTCTCTTTGAATTCTATGACAGAGGGACATGGCCTGTGATATGATACTTGATCTTATGAACCTAGGAGTCCCTTCTGTTTTGTCTTTCCTTGAGTACAGGAGATATGAACAGCAATCCTGTGACAGATGTTCCTAGTCTTGACATCAATCTCATCATTTGAGAGCTCTGAGTCTGGTTACAAGTCTCCCAGAAAAAGGGACGTCTTAGAGTAGAAAATAACCACTTCCAGGTGATTACTTCAGATGAAAGGCCAAACCATACCCTGGCTTGCAAAAAACAATGGCGCTTCTGTGGGGCAGCTAGGTGGCGCAGTGAATAGAGCACCGGCCCTGGAGTCAGGAGTACCTGCGTTCAAATCCGGCCTCAGACACTTAACACACACACACACACACAAAAAAAACTAGCCGTGTGACTTTGGGCAAGTCACTTAATCCCAACTGCCCTCCAAAAAGCAAAAACAAAAAAACAAAACAAAAAAAAAAAACAATGGCGCTTCTGTGATTTACTCCAACAGTGCTGATACCAGGCACTGTGCTGGGCATTGTGCATACAAAAACAGGCAAAAACCAGTCCTGCTTTCAAGGAACTCACATCTAACAGGGGAGACAATATGTAAACAACTATGTACAAACAAGATACACACATACAGTAGGTAATCTCAGAAGGAAAGCACTAAAATTAAGAAGGATTGGGAAAGGCTTCTTGTAGAAAGTTACACTTTAGCTGAGACCTGAAGGAAGCCAGAAGGAACAGGTGAGGAGGGGTAGACAATGAGAATACAGAGTCAAGAGTCTTGTGGGAAAAATAGCAAAGATATCAGTCACTGGATAGCATAGAGTATGAAGAGGGGAGCAAGGCATGAAAAAACTGGAAAAGTACTAAGGGGCCAAGTAATGATGAACTTTAAGAGCCAAACAATATTCCATATTTGATTCTAGAGGCAAAAGGGAGCCAATGGAGTTCACTGAAAGGGGCTAGATGGTGGTAATGTGATCAGAGGTGTGCTTTAGGAAGATCAGTCTTGGTAGCTAAGAGGGAGATGGACTGGAGGGAGGAGAGACTTGAGGCAGGGGAGAGCAACCAGTAGGCTACTGCGGTAATTCTGGCATGAAGGGATGACAGCCTATACCAGGGTAGTGACAGTGTCAAAGGAGAGAAGTGGGCAGAAACAAGGGATGTTTTGAGGACTGGATTGGCAATAGATAGGATGTGAGAGTATATGTGAAAGACAGACAGACCTAGGTTTGTCAGCATGAGTGACTGGGAGGATGATGATGCTCTGAATAGTAATAGGAATATTAGGAAAGGGGAGGGGGGAAGAAAAAGGTAATGAGTTTAAGATGTGAAGTTAAAGTAAAATATATTCAGCAGTCTCATGTATGCTTATGAGTCTTTAGGGTTGTAAACATTTCTTTGTGGTGGAAGAAATAGAAAATCGTTTTATACAAGATCTATTTCTTAAATTCAGTACTTTTCTAGAAGGGATTCTAAAAATCCCTTTTGGGGAAGCCATGAAAATAAGCTATGCTTTAGGTTTGCTTTAGAGACTTTCTCTAGGAGTCTACTCTGGAATGTAAGTGTAAGAAGCCAAAAAGTTTAAGAACAGCTGATGCCCTCTTTCAGACGTCAGACTTTCCCAGAACTATATCTAGTCAATATGAGCCCAGAAATGGAGTCCTTTACAGGAAGAAGGAACCAGTCTCACAGATCTTTACAGGTCACTAATTTTTTTTTTTCCAGATTTATCTAATGAAACATATCTGGCTAAAGTTGACTATGTTACTACCATATCCTCTGCCCTGGAAATTCTTCATACTCTTTCCTCCCTTGATGTCACTGGCATCCTCCTTCCTGGTTCTCCCATATAACTGCTCCTTAGTTTTCTCCTCCGGTTCCTTTTTCTCCTTTATCCCTCAAAGTATGTGTGGGCATCCCCCAAAGCTCTCCCATGGGGACCTTTTATATCTACTCTCCTCTCAATCTTAATTAATACTTTGACTTCAATTATCTCCTCTACATGAATGAATCTGAAATCTATTTCCACATCTACTTTTCTTCTTATCGCCAAGCCTAGTTTCCAACTGTAAGCTGAACATCTTCATATGAAGATCCTGCTGACATCTCAAATTTATGTTCAAAACTAAACTTGTTTTCTCCCCTGAAACCCAACCCTCTTCCTAATTTCTCTGAGCTATATATTTTTAGTCTTTCAGTTACCTAGCTGAATAACCTGTCACCTTACTTAAAACGGCTGTCATATCCTTTTTTCTACCACTCCATTGCCTCTTCCATATACCACCCTAGTTCAGACCTTTATGACCTCTCCCACCTGCACTCTTGAAACAGTCTCCTCACTGTTCTCTTTACTTCCTGCCTTTCCTCTCTTCAATAAAACTTGCAGACTGCTGCCAAAAATGATTTTCTTAATGCATAGGCCTGATTATTTGACTCTCACGTACAAAAAGTTTCAGATACCTTCCCATTGCCTATAAGATGAAATATGAACTCTTTATCCTGGCATTCAAAGTCTTACAACATTTGGCTTCAATTCCTCTTTATAGACTGCACGTAGTTAGCCAAAGTGAACTATTTACTTACTAGTCTATAAACCTCTCCTGCTTCTGCACGCTGAAAACAGTCTTCTCCAGGCTTGGAACCAGTTTCCCATCCTTTCCCTCTTAGTAGCTACTCCTTCTAGTCCAAAGCTCTTAGGCCTCTCCTATGCAAATAATACCTTCTAACTTGTGTAATACAGGCACACCTCGTTTTATTGCATTTCACTTTATTGTGTTTTACATATACTGCATTTTTAATAAATTGATGGTTTGTGGTAACCCTGCACTGACCAAGTCTATTGGTGCCATTTTTCCAACAGTATGTATTCATATCATGTTTCTGTGTCACATTTTGGTAATTCTAACAATATTTCAAACTTTTTCATTATTATTATATTATGGTGAACTACTGATATCAGTGATTTTTGATGTTACTACTGTAACTATTTGGAGTGCCACAAACAGCACTGTTATAAGATAGTGAACTTAATCAATGAACAATGTGTATGTTCTGACTGTTCCACTGACTGGTCAGTCATTCCTCATCTCTCTCCCTCTCTTCCAGTCTCCCTAATTTACTAAGAGACAGTATTGAAATTAGGTCAGTTAATAATCCTACAATGGCCTCTACGTGTTCAAGTGAAAGGAAGAGTCAATTGATGGAGCAAACTTTGTTGCTGTCTAATTTTAAGAAACTGCCAGTCACCTCAACTTTTAGCAACACCTCGATCAGTCAGCAGCCATCAAAAAGACCTTCCACCAGCAAAAAGATTATAACTTGCTGAAGGCTCAAATGATGTTTTGCATTTTTTTTAGCAATAAGGTATTTTTAATTAAGGTATGTACATGTTTTTTTGACACAATATTATATATACACTTAATAAACTACAGTATAGTGTAAAAACAACTCTGTTTTTACACTATGCCAAAAACCCACAAAATTCATGTGACTTACTTTATTGCACATTCATTTTATTGCAGTGGGATGGAACCATACCTGTATTATCTCTGAGCTATGCCTGTGGTTATTTTTGTTTGCAATATATTGCATACAAAACTAGACTTTAGTCTTCTACTGGAGTCTAAAGCACTCAAAACTGGTCTGTTATTATTTACCATTCTATCCACAAAATCTAGAATATAACAGGTCCTTAATAAATGTTTGTTCAATTAAATTGTTTCTTTTTCTCACTTAATACAGAAAAGACATCGTGACAGAAAGTATGTAAGTCAACTAAACTAAAGGAAGGTATTTTTGGTAAGTTTTCTCTTGCATCCAAAAATGAATTAAAAATTTTTTCTCTAATAGCTATGTGACCTTGGGCAAATCATTTAACTCCAACTGCCCTGCCTCCCCCCCTCCAAAAAGCAAAAAAAAAAAAAAAGTTCTGTTAAGGATGGTAGGGAGTTATCCCAGGGCCTAGTGGGGCAATATTAGACTGACCATTTGGAAGTTTTTCATGAGCCATATTGAGAAACAAACATCTGCACAAAGAATAATCCCTTTAAGAGTATCTATGACATATCACCAAAAGATGTTACGTTCTGGCTTGATATTTCACCAAAGCAAATGTTTTTGACACACCACTACATATAGCAACATAAAATAGAAATTTATGTTACCTTCTCCCATTAGAATGTATTTCTGCTCACAGCATAGTGCCTGGCAGATAATGAGTATTCAATAAATGCTTGTTGACTGACTAATGCAGCACATAACAGGTATCAAATGTGTAATGAATTGAAATTAAATGTCTCACTTCTGGGAAATTTGCTGTCACATTACATCAAGGTAAGTAGTAGGCCCAAGAAGAAAGAATCACAGTACTTCACCACTAAAACTTTTAAGGAAGAATGTGGGAAATAAAAATCAAGTACAAGGCACCTATATAGTTTGAACAATATTCTTGTTGTTTGCTGAAAAACATGCTGAATTATATTGTCAAGATTTGCTCCTTCCATTCTAAAACTAAAGTTAGGTCACAGAAAGTCAAATTCTTACTGTATAATTCTTAATTAACTTAGTATATTTACTACCTGCTTGGATTATTACAATAGCCTTCTAACTACTTTAACAATCCACTCTCCTCTAATGAATCCTTCACATTATCGAAGCACTAATTATAAGATTACTATTTATATAGCACATTATAGGACACAGAGTGCTTTTACAAACATCACTTCACTTGAGCATCACAATTCTAATATACACTACCAATTTTACAAATGAAACTACATCTTAGGGTAAATGATTTACTAAGGGCACATATCTAGAAAGTGCTAGAGGTAGGATTCAAGGCCAGATATCCTAACCGCAACTTTTCTGATTCCTACTCTACCTACTACAGTCTAATAGTCTTTATCTTCAAATCCTTTCAACTGCTTCCTAGTGTCTACTGAATAAGGATGTTGTTAAAGGGCAATGCCATGTTGCGACAACTTGTCTTTTCAACCTTATTTTATATTACTTCCTTCCATGCAGCATATATTCCAATCAAACTGGAACACTTATACCCTACTTTCCCCTCTATGTACCTGTGCAGTAGTCTCCTCTCTCCATTACAATAACAGTGCTTCTCAACCTTTCTAATGCTGGGACCCTTTAATACTCCTATGTGAGTGTATCTGCATATGGGTGGACCTGCCTGGAGACAGATAGAGGAGCAGTGTCTCCATTCCTAAGACCATCATAAATATGTGTTTTCTGATGGTCTTAGGCGACCCCTGTGAAAGGGTTGTTGGACCCCCAAAAGGTGTCCCAACCCACTGGTTGAGAACTGCTGTACTAGACTGAGGGCAAGAATTCTATAATTTTACGTTTTGGGCGATTAATATTTTATTGAAATTAAACTGCTGAAACTATCATCTTATCAAATATCATGTTAAAATAATATAATTATATAAGAGGAAATAGATATTCACTTACCTGCCAGGATACTGCACCCAAAATTGCTGTTGCAAGAAGACTAAAGAAAACTAGTTGCTCTGAAATTAAGCAAAAATGCCGCATTCCTTTAGATGCCATAACTCTATCAAGGCTGTTATTATCTGCCCTGTGAGTATAATAGACTTTATGACAGTCATTTAATTTGGTATGGAACCCCCAAAGAGTTATCAGAAAAATAATATGGCAAATCATCCAGAAAATTCCAAAAATGGAAAACCCTGGTATTACAAAGTACCAGAGATAAGGGTTCCCAAGCTTAAATGCTGAAAGAATAAAAAAAGTAAGCTCAATCAAGCCAATGGAAATGACAGAAAATCTTCTACAAATTCTTCCACGAAACAAGTAGGGTTTCCACCTTTCAGTAACTGAAAGTCCACTAAAATAGATGTCAAGGAAGGGATCGGTAATTAGACAGATAAAAAAACATGCAAAGGCAATTGGATTTTGAGGCGTTTCCAATGAAGAAAAAAACAGTAAGATGCTAAAAATCACCAAATTTGGAATTGCTAGGAATGACTTCATTCTTAGGTCAATAATCAGCATCGCCAAACCTACAACAAGTAAGATGACACTCATAGACTTTTCAACCAGCATGGTGGTACTGGCAATGGCAAACCCAACCAGCTCAAGGAATTCAACTGTGGTCAGCAAAGTGGGTCGGTGACGGACACAACCACAAATTCTCTCCACCAAAGCACATAATATCCTCAAAACTATAGAAGTCAGGAGCAAATACTTAGTTA
The DNA here is from genome assembly GCA_028646575.1 of Pseudocheirus occidentalis. Lineage (NCBI taxonomy): Eukaryota > Metazoa > Chordata > Mammalia > Diprotodontia > Pseudocheiridae > Pseudocheirus > Pseudocheirus occidentalis. Next base: position 109,919,195 of record CM053597.1, on the reverse strand, counting down.
CTTCTTCTTTTACATCCTTTTTAAAAGGAGTATTATCTAGGAAACAGAGGAGACCAAGCAAGAATCCAAACCAAAGGTTAGAGAGGCTTAAACTTGCTGCTTCCATTGAAAAATAATAATAGAGAATGCTGGCAATCCCAAGAACAAAAAGGCCAAGTATAAAGATGACCAGAATTAGGGAATCTGCTGTCTTTTCCCATCTTACGTAAAGACCTAGGCATATTGCTACCAATAAATTGATTCTGGCTAAGTAGCCAAGATATCGAACTGAAGAATGCATGTTCACTTCTCTATTTACTTCTTCCAGTCTTGTCATTGCCGTATAGAGACAATGACTAATACAGTAACGCAGTGATCTACACATGTAAACTGGCAATTAAGGCTCTTTCTCCACACTATAAAAATTGTTTGCACTGCATCCAGGAAATCCAGAGAATCTGCAAGCTCCTATTTTGCCATTTCCTCAGATGAAATCATATTTTTGGAGACCTAAAAGAAAAAAAAATTTGTGTTAATTTTAAATTTATGTTCAAGGTAGTTTTTACATTGTACAAAATAACATAACATAAGTAGAAATGAAATACTGTTTCTCCTATAACATGATTTTAGCATCTGTGTATATTTATCATAAAGGAAATATTAAATGTTAGTATTCTCCTCCAGCAAAGTAATACTGTGATGCCTGATCAGGGTGTGGAGATGACTCTGAGCTCCTGAAGATTATAACAGTAAAGAACAAATTCTGCAAGGTCAATAAATGAATAAGCATTCATCAGGCATTTTCTATATGCCATGCACATTACTGGGTCCTAGGTATACAAATACAAAAATGAAACAATACTTTCCCTGAAGGAGTTTATACTGTAACAGAAGAAAACAACAGGTATATAATTAAGTATATACAAAATAAATAAAGGGACAATGGGATGTGGGAGGTACTAGAAGCTGGGAGAATTAGGAAAGGCCTTGTAGAAGAGGTTGCACTTAAACTGAATTTTAAAAGACATAAAGGATTCTAGAGAGCAGCAGGGAAGGCTTCATATAAGGCCCATTCAAAAGCCATCTGAGAACCAGACTAGCTCATCAGCAAGTTGGCTGTAATATTATGAATTCTTTGGCCACAGCAACTCCCAATGATCACGTACCAAGGATTAGAAGGATTTGAAATCAGTATGGAGGGAGTACCCAGCCCAACAAAATCCTTGAAGATGATGGTGAGCATTTATATAAAACTTTAAGATTTGTAAAGCACTTTGAGTATGTTGTCTCATTTGGTTCTCACAACAACTCTGTGTTGAGACAGGTACTACTATAATCCTCATTTGACACATAAGGAAACTGCACTAACAGCTGTTAAGTGCTATATCCAGGGTCACACAGCTAGGAATTATCTGAGGCTGGTTCTGAACCTAAGTCTTCCTGACTCCAAGTTCAACACCATCAAGCACCTGCCAATTTCAAAATACTGCCTTGAAGTACTGAGGTATATAGTAGTACTCAATAAAAAGAGATCAGTTATTTAAGTGTTATACAAAGGTTAGCTATTATTATTATGATGATGATAGATAGCTAATACTCACATAAGGTTCTAAGGTTTGAAAAACCCTTTATAAATATTATTCTTTTTTATCCATAGAACTCAGAGGTAGGTGTGCTATTATTATCCCCATTTTACAGGTGTGAAAAATGAGTTAAGTAACTTGCCTACAATAACATAGTTATTAGTGTCTAACGCTGGATTTGAACTTGGCTCTGATTCCACTTTGCTAATTTTACTGAAATAAAACTTTCTGCCTGTATGTAGATTATTATATTATTGACATCACTAGTAGGGCATAAGCTGTGAATTTTTCTAGCTGGGGTTGTAATGAACTGTCCTCATCCATCCACTCATACTTCTAAGATCAGATACTCTCTAGAACCAATAGTATATACCTACAAGTCAGTTTCCCTCGGTTAGGGTACCCTTTATGGCTATGAAACACAACAAAGTTTATAAGGAAAGACTGGCATCAATATTCTAATTTCACAAATGATTGAATTTTTTTTAATTAAAACATTTTATATTAATAGTAGATCTTCTTACTTAAAAATCACACACTATTTTCATGAGGTCTCTAGAATTCTGTGCAAATGTAGTCTCTTAAAATAAGATTTAGTTCAACAAAAATACAAAAAGTGAAGTTTTAATATATTAAATTCCATAAATTTGTTCCATAATTTTCTTTACAATTCTGAATTTACCCCAACAATCTCCTTCAATCACAAAAATCAGTTTCCAATTTTAAATGAACAACTCTGTGGCAATGTCTCCAAGCTGTCTAAATCATTTCTGTTATAAAAGACAATAAATTCTATTTCCAACAAGAATTTTCACCAGCATCATTATTAACTTTTTAAATACAAAATTAAATGCTATAACATGAAATTCCTTATAAGCTAGAATTCAAATTGGCTAGCTGTAAACTTAGGATGGGTGATTGAAAACTAATTTAAACATCTGTTAGCAATTTTAAAAAATTTAAGATTGTTTCACAGGAACAGATTGATGATAAATAGGATGGGTTTTTCTTTTTTTGGCTTATGGTGACAATAAACCTACAGAGATCCCCATCAGTTAAAAGTTTAAGGGAAGAAATCCTCCAAGAACCTAGTTTATGATTAGCATATATCTGAAATTCTCTAATAAGATGGACACAAAAAAAGAAACAGCAGGTCATCATGTAATTAGCAACCCAGAGTTAGCCATTTGGCTAAGAGAGATGTGCCCACCATGTGACATAATCTGTTAAGCCTGGATTGGTCTCATCTGTCATCTTTGGATGCCAGCTATAAAACATTCATGAAAATGACAAATTTGTCCAAGAAGGAATTGCAGATGTCTCTCAAATAATCATTCTTTAGTTACTTTGCTTTGGTATGTTCAATTAGGATTTTAAGAGGCTAAATATTTATCTAAATGTTGCCATTTTTTTTGGTTTCAGAACAAAATGAGTTGAGCTCTTTTAGTTTTCTAATCACACTATTTCAGATAATACCCTAATTACATATTAATATTTTAGTCTTTTTCTTGACAGATAAGAAACAAAAACACAGTAAAATATTTCTATTTTTCTTTGATTTACAGCAACAAATATGAGAGGCAGTATGGTATAGTTGGCAGAGTTGTCCCTGGAGTCAATAAGGCTCATGTTCTCATCTGGCCTCTCAATCACATTCAGCTGTGTGACCCTCGGCAAATCGCTTAACAGTGAGTGAACCCAGTCAAGTCCCTAGAACTGCATGTTGTAGAGCATATTTCACTGGTAGAGGGTTTCCTCTCTATAAGTTCCCTACATCAACAAAATCACAGGTCCAGCCCCCAAATGCACAAATACACACACATTACATATGTATGTATATGGTAAAATTCTCCATATATTGTTTTAAAGATGATACTGTGCTGATTTATATCAAGCCCTAGAACTTTATATGGTCCCCAACATGACATTCACCACCACTTAGAAGTTTGGTCTAATAATCCAGGAAGGAAAAAACAAGTAGATGAAGAGTACCTATTATATATAGTTGGATTAATTTAACTGGTCTATCAGTACATATGTCTTACACAGATACTGCAGATGGACAGTGAACTGAATTTGAAGTAGAATAGGTCGATAATGGACTGGATTCAATTTGGGAAACTGAACAGCCCCCTTCTGTGACTCCAGGCTTCCCCTTAAACAAAATTCATTCTTTGGATAGCAATATTCTTCCAATGATGCGATGTGGCTTGAAATCACAGAAAAACCATAAACTCCAAAGAATCGAAACTGCCGGCTAATCAATGGTCAATGGAGAAATTTATATTAAGCCTAGACTACAATATATTACCAATGCCCCTTTGCATTTAGCATAGTGTACTGGAAAGAACAATGGATTTAGAATCAGAAGCTTTGAGTTCAAATCCTGACTCAGCCAGTGGGCAAGTCGTTCACTTTATCCCAGTTTCTTTATCTGAAAATGAGGGAACTATACTACACAGTCCCTTTTAGCTACAAATGCTGTAAGTCAGGCCCTTATCATCTTTTGGCCAGATTATTGTGTCCCTACCTCCAGATGTTCCTCTTCTCTAATCCATCCATAAAGCTGCCAAACAGATATTCCTAAAGCACAGGTCTTATCATATCACTCTTTCCCTCAAAATCTCCACTGATGCCCAATTGCCACATACACTATATTCTAGTTAAAACTGCCACTTGTTCTTCATAAAAGTATTATACTTGTTTATTATTAATTCCACTATGCCTAGAATGGACTCACTCCTCAGCACTGCCTCACAGAATCCCCAGCTTTCTTCAAGGCTGAGCTCAAGTGCCTCCTCCTAAGGGCTATCTTCATTTCCCCAGTTGTGAGCATTCTCTCCCTTCCATTTCCTCCCCGTCCCCCACTTTTTTCTTCCTTCTGTTTATCCTAATGTGTAGTCACTTTCTGGCATACATGTCTGGGTTTTGTTCTTTTTCTCCCTCCAATAAAAGTTCCTTAACAGCAGAAACTCTATAGTTTTTGTCTTTGTATTCCCAGTGCCTACCACAGTGCCCGGAAATGGTAGATGTTCCATAAATTTTTGTGAAATGAGTCTATGATAAATAACAGGTAAGACAACTTGTATGCTGTACTGGTACCCACTTAATAACATGTATGTCACAAAGAGAAGTCCCCTGAATTCAGGTAGATTCTGTCTCCTCACACTGAGGGAAAATTAATGGGAAGACATGGACAAGAATACAGAATGAGAAAGTATTTATGGGTCATAATTTCTAACACTTAAAATACCTACCTTGAAGTCATACAGATCTACTAAATAAAGAAAAAAAATGCTTCTGTTTTACTTATTCATTCATATAAACACTTGCCATTCAACTTTTTTGTCAATGACTTGGATAAAAGCATAGATGGTATGCTCATCAAATTTGCACATGACAATAAGCTGGGAGGAAGAGCTGACGTACTGGATGAAAGAGAGGATCCAGAAGGCTCTTGAGAGTTTAAAGCACAGGATGAATCTATCAAGACAATATTCAACATGGATCAATGTAAAGTCTTGCATTTGGGTAAAGAGTTCAACTACACTCATATAAGAGGAAGCAAAAAGTTAGAAAGCCATTCTGAAAAAGATTTAGGGGTTTTAGTGAACTGAAAGCTCAATGAATTAGCACTATGAAATAACACCCCAAACTGCTAATGTATTCTTGGGTTGCATTAAGATTAAACATGACTTCCAGAAAGTGGGAGGGAAGAGTTCCACTGCACTTCAAACTTGTTCAGGTCACAGCACCGCAGTTTAAAAAGAGACAATAAGGTGGAAAGTGCCCAGAAGAGGGCAATCAGGATGGTTAAAGGCCCTGAGTCTATGTCATATGACACTGTTTGAAGAACGGGGCATATTTAGCCTGTAAAAGAGAAGTTTCAGGGGGGACATGATAGTTATCTTCATGTACTTGAAAGCCTGTCATAGAGAGAAGGAATTAGATTTGTTCTGTTTGGCACCAGAGGGTAGACCAAGGAATAATGGTGGAAACTGAAAAAAAAAAAAAAAAAAAAAGGTAAAATATGCAACCTACTTCCCTCCTAAGATGCCTGCCTCCTGAAGGAGGCGTAATAGGTTTTAAGATGAAAAATGAAATATGTATTTTTGGATATGAGCAAATGTGGGAATTTGTTTTGCTTTGCTAGCTCTATTTTGTACTTCCTTTGTTTTTATTGGGGGTCATGCGGGAGGAAGAAACTAAGCGCATATTAATTGAAAAAAGCAAAATAAAATAAAAGTCAGATTAAAAAGGAAGATGGTGAATATGCTGAACTCCATTAGGAGGAAGGGAGAATGACTTAGAAGCCTGTAGATAGATTAGGATCCAAAGGTTATATAAAGAGATGATACAATGCTCAAAAGAGGAAAGGTTGCTGAGTTGGAAGCATCAGTGGAGAGTAAGAGAGTGCCCACTCCTTCCTCCTATGGGTCCAAGTTTTCAGGGATCGTGAAAGATGAACTTACAAATGGTGGCCATGGATGCACTGTCTCAAGGAGGAAGTCAAGTTTCCTAGGGCCTAAGTAATTAGAGCATGAAAGAAAAAGGTAGAGGATGTAGGGAAACTATTACAAATATAATTAAATGACCATGATGAATGTGGCACAGTTTCAGACTTTTTTTTTACATTACTAGGTGGTAGTAAATTTAATACCTTTCTTCAGCATAGTGGTGAATGTTCAGTCATTATGATCATTGAATAAAACCTCTGCTTGAAAGAAAAAAAGAGAAAAGAAAAAAGAAACTGAAGAGGCAAATTTAGGCTTGTTGGATATTCCTAACAATTAGAGCTGTTCAAAAATAGAGCTCCTCCTGGTTGGAAGTCTTTAAGTAGAGACCAGGCAACCACTTGGTAGGAATGTTATAGTGGAGACTGCTTCTGTCTATATGTTGAGCTACAGGACTACTAAGGTCATTTACGACTCTCAAATTGTGAGTACGTGTGGTATGATGGACTAGGTGCTAGAGCTCTCAAAGAAATCTCAGGTTCTGGAATAAACTCATTTGAGGATGGGGAGCTGGGAGAGCATTGGAGGAGGATGAGAAGAAAAGAAAACCTCCAGACAGAATGTCCTAGGCCTTAGTTGGAAGCTAAGGATGAAAGAAGGGCCCTAAAAGACTGTCCCACAATAGGTAGAGCTTTGGAGGGCCAAAATCTTCTCCCTCGTGACCTCCAGTTTCATTTGCCAGCAAAAACCTATGCCCAACCATATCATCCATCACCTGAAGGTCTCTAAACCCTAGAGGCCCTGAGATACAAAGACAAAAAAAAAAGTCATTACCATAAGACACTGGTTCTCGGTGTGGTTCACGCTCATCAGAACCTTTCATGGATCCAAAAGGTCAAAATTACTGTACTACTAATACTAAGATGGAATTTGACTGCTAAGAAACATCTTTCCCCTTTTCCAATAACTTTACTGTGTGGGGCTGGATTTTTTTCATGTACTTCAAACAATATATTGCAGCACACTGAACAATAAAGCAGCTATGAGAATCCAGCTGTCTTCTAAGCCATACATTAAAGAAACTTGTAAAAATAAGTAAATGTGACTTATTTTCTTTTGTTTTGGAAAACTTATTTTTCATAAAAATAGGCTTTTTGTATAAACATGTAAAGGGTCTGTTAAGGTTATTTTAAAAACGTTTTGACAAATAGGCATTTTAAAAAGTGTATCAGTTTTAATTTCTAATATAGTAAATACAGACACAATCTACTCAAAAGCTCTTTGGGTTCCTCAATAATTTTTAATCGTGGGTCGTAAGACCAAAAAGTTTGAGAACCTCTGACCTAAGACACGGATATAGATAGGCAGATAAGCAGAATACAAGAAAGAGTTCAATGAGAGATAAAAGAGAGAAAATCAGAATTTATTCCAATTTAGTGGTGGGGAAGCTTCCTCAGAACCTGGGAAATTTTTCAATTTGCCACCAAACCGAAGGCAATTCTTTTTAGTAAAAGTTCCCCAACCCAGAAAACCCCAGCACATTCCTCGTCATTTAGTACAAGGTCTTCCAAAGTCCTAGGGCTGTTTTAAGCTATAAAGGTTTTTGGAACAAAGCTCTGGGTAAAGTGAAACCAAACGTCTCACAGTTCAGGTACTGGCACCAACACAAGGGCGTATCAGCTTTTTCCCCCTTGCTCTTTTTGGGGGGGTAGGAGAACTAGCCACCGTGCTCTCAGATGAAATAAGAGGCTGCAGGGCAGTTGGTCCTGCCCAGACAGGGGGAAAACCCAAGAAGTTCTCTCCCTTCTCCGGGGGTCGACAGGTCCCACGTTTGCACGGTTCTGTCAATCATGTGCGACAGCACTTTTCTCAGCAAGTGGTCCCAAGGTTAACTCCATTTCCCGGACGCAGAAAGTGAGGCTAAGTCTCCGGGATCTGGACGAGCTCCGGCTCCCCAGGCCGGGACTCTTCCCCCAGCGCCTCGCCACCTCGGCACGTTGGGGGCCGGTACGGTGGGCCGCGGCCTTGGGGATAAGGCGGCCGGGAAGCGTCGGGCGCCGCCCGCGGGCTTCTGGGGCAGGCCTAAGGGAGCCGCCGCCGCCTCCTCCTGAAGCGCGTTCGGCAGAGGGGCGAGCGTCCCCCGAGTCCCCCCTCGCCGCCGCAGCCGCCGCCTCTTCCTACCTGGCTCTGCAGGGGCAGGCCTCCTCTACTCGCCTGGGCCTGGACGTCTTGGCGTTCGGGGGACGTAAGGAGGTGGGCCCAGAATGGGGCCTGCGCCACGGAGGGTAGGGGGCCGGGCCCGCAACGGGAGAGGAACTAACATGGGCCTGACGGTTGGAAAACTTTCTCCGTTACCAGTGGGGTAGCGGTGGAGGCGGCCATGTTCCCGCCGCCGGCTCAGCGGGCGGTACGGAGCGCGGATGGGGTCAAACCGCGCGGCACCTCCTTCCAGCTCCGCTCAGCGAGCCGGCACAGGCCAGGCCCGGAATCACTGCCCGCGCGCTTCTTCCTCGCGTCCCGCCCTGCGTGCATCCCCCAGTCTCCTTCGAGCCGGGCTGTTGCGGCGGCCTGACTCCGGTACACAAACTAGCCACGTTCCATCAGGACTCTTGGTAGCTCCATCGGGATACTATGTTAGAAAATGCCTTGACCTGGGTTCAAATCCTAACCCCACTCACTACTTACCAGCTGTAGAACCTTGGGCTTAATCATTTCACCCTGTTTCTTCTGCAATATAAAGGGTTTGAATTCCAGGTCTGGGTCTATGACAGAACGGCCCCAGTCACCAGCATAAGAGGTAGGGCTAGCTAAGAGTCTTTTTCCTTTTTTCTCTTAAAGCCAGGCTGAGGATCTGGGACTTCGCGGGCCTGGGGAGCCGAGGCATAGCAGCCGTGGTTCCGTAATTTAGCTCCCAAAGAGAGTTTCCTGGGCCGGGGCACGTGAAGTGTTTTATGTTAGGTAAACAGTCTGTAGGCGTCAGGGGTGGGACTTAAAAGCCGAGGGCTTCCTGCTTCAAGAGGCCAAGTCCATCCACCGGGCTGGGCTTCCTTTCTGGTAGCTCCTTAATCTAAATCCGGTCGTTTCCTTATGGTTTTGTTCTCCTGCTTGGGACGCAGACGCTTCGACCCCATCTTGGCCCTTTACCACTCGTGGTGTCCATACAAGGATCAGTTGAAGTGCCACCTTCTTTCCCTAGGGGGCATTTCTTGATGCCCCATCTACCCTCCTCACATCCCCTTGTATTCATTTTGTATAATTCTTGGTGAGGCCAAGAACATAGTAGAAGCAACAAACAGAAAATTTCATCCGACATAAGGACAGCAACGAGACAACAGTGCCTGGTTTAGAGTAGGCACTTAATGAATGTTTGAATGATTGACATACCAAAAGCTTTGGATGCAGATAATCAAAACATTCATATTTGTAAATGCTTTCATCAAGAGAAAGGGAACAGATCAGTAAATGAGCATGCAGCTGAAAAAAAAAAGAAGCAAAAAAAACTTCACCTAAACATTAAATTGGAAATTCTGAAAATCAAGTGAGAGATTAACAAAATTGAAAGCAAAAAAAAACTCCAAAAAGCAAACCCACAATGAATAATGATAAGTAAAAAGAGGAAATGATTTTTTTTAAAACTAATTAAATGAACATTTAGCTAGCCTGATAAAAAGAGAAAGGAGAAATCTAATGGTTGATATTAAAATGAAGGCAAATTTACAACAATTGGTGAAGGAAGCTATCATAAACTTTATACTCAATTATATGCCAACAAAACTGATAATATAGATGAAATGGATAATTATTAACAAAAATTTAAATACCTATTTTAAGGGAACAAAAGATTAAATAACCCAATATTAGAAAGAGAAATTGAATAAGACAAAATCTCTCCCAAAAAAGCCCTCAGGACCAGATTAATTTAAAGATGAAATCTGTCAAACATTCAAAGAATATTTCATTCCAATATTATATAAACTGTTTGCAAGAATAAGAAAAGCAGGGATCTTGCAAAATTCATTCAATTATGTGTATATATATACATATATATATATACACACACACATATGTATATGTATGTGTGTGTATATGTGTGTGTGTGTATACACACATACATGAGTCTTGGCACCTAACTAGTGAGAGACAAGACAAAAAGAACACCACCCTAAATTTTCCCAAATGAATATTGATTAAAAATATTAGCAAAGAATCTAAAACATTATTTCTTAAAATGATGCACTATGATGAAGATATATTTGTGCCAGAAATGTGGGGCTCATTTGTACATTGTTTTTTAATGCATGCAATTACATCACTAGATGCCCCAAAAAGCAACACTAAGAAGCATAGGAATAAATGGATCTTTCCCAAATTTGGTAAATATCATCTATGTATAAAGCCATGAGCCAGCATTATAAATAATGGTGAAAGGCTAGGGTCTCTTTTTTACAGCGAAATTTTATTTTATTTTATTTTAAATTCCAAATTCTCTCCCTCTACCCATCGAGGAAAGAGAAATAGAACAAATACTAGGTCATTTCCAGTAAGATCAGGAGTAATTAAAAATGTCCATTGTTACCATTATTATTTAATACAGTGCTAGGAATTCTAGCAACAGCAATAAGACAAGGAAAATTGAGAGAATAAGCATAGGTAAAGTAGAAACAAAACTATCACCTTTTGCAGATTAGATGATGGTCTCTAAAGGTCAAATAAAAATTAAGTGAGACATTAACTTCAGCAAAGTTGTAGGATATAAAGTAAACCCACATAAATCATTAGCATTTCTGTATATTACAAACGAAACTAGCAAGAAGAGATAGGAAGAAAATACATAAAATAACACAGAACGTAAAAAGCTCTTCTACTTGACCTTGAATAAGTTTCTTAACCTCTGTAGGTTTCACTTATCTGTAATATGGGAGGGGTGTATACTAGATGTTCTCTCAGGATCCTTCGAGCTCTTAACCTAGGGTCCATGTGTCCAGCACTACTTTGAGTAGTCTTAAATATGGTATATTGGGTTCTTCTACTTCTAAGTCTAGTACTAATACTAGATTGCAAGAAAAATGTCTCATTTAAATTACCTAATTCAGCACATGTTTATTAAGCTCCAACTATGTGCAAGGGACCACATGGGTTTCTAGGAAGACAAAGACAAAATCCAAATAGTCCAGCAAGAAATTCAGTGAATATGAGGACGTAAGAGAAAAATGAGAAGATTGCTAATTTGTGCAAAGGGAAGTAAGAAGAATCACCATGATTAAAAATAGTGAAAATGAAAAGAATACAGAATAGTAGCTAAACTCTGAGTAACTGTAATGATCAGTCTTGTTCCCCATATTGAAATATATATGAAATGATAATGAAATATACCTTGTAGGAAGTTGCAAGCTCTGTCAGACATGGTCACTACATCAGTTCACAGGATCATATATTTAGGCCTAGAAGGTAACTTACAGGTCATCCAAGTTTAACCCCTTCATTTTACACATGAAGAACTGAACCCCAGGATATGACCATGTTCATATAGCTGTACTTGGTATACAGCCACAGTCTGGACCTAAGTACTCTGTCTCCAAATCCAGCCCTCTTTCCACTTCACCATGCTACTTGTTTTTGCTTAACTATTTTTTCTTTGCTACAAGGAAGGGTACTCTGGTATGGGAAAGGTGTGCCCATAACCTGATATGACTATGACAAAAACAAAAAAACAGCAATAAGACTTATTTTAAAATTAAAAACAAAACAAAACAAAACAAATAATTCCTGACCTCAGTGATCTTATGTTCTCCTTTGGTGCCCAAGACAGGACTCTAAACAAAGTAGATGATGTAGGATTGAATTATGTTCATTTAATCTCTGCATCCCCATCCTCACTTTGTCTTTTCTATTGACAGACATACCAGCTTTTCTATTGTTCTCTTGTTAGGGTTATCATTCCTCTTTTTCCTCATTTATGCCAGCAGACCTTCCTCAGCCTCTGGTTAGGGTATATAAAGCCTGGGAGCAATAGCTAAGTCAACTTGACACTACAGGAAGCTTTCAGGGATGTAGCAAGAAATAGTAGAATTTATCTAAATTGACATTGAATGGACAATGGGAAAATTAAATGGAAAGATCTGTTCAATTTAGCATCTTACTGTGGAAGTAGCAGTTGGGAATGTGGGGACAGCTGGGTGGCACAGTAGATAGAGTGCTAGGCCTGGAAGCAGACTCATCTTGATGAGTTCAAATATGGCCTCAGGCATTAGATGTGTGACCCTGGGCAAGTCACTTAACCCTGTTTGTATCAGTTTCCTCATTTGTAAAAGTCCTTATTTCTTAATGGCAAAATACTCAAGTATCTTTGCCAAGAAAAGCCCAATATGGGGTCATGAAGAGTTGGAGATGACTGAAACAACAACAAAAACTCAGGAATACAGAAATATTGCCCCGTAGCCTACTTTCACAGTACTACAATTTCTGAAACCTGGTAGCAAATGTCTTGGGAGACAAGATGGCCCCTTCTGCTCCTGCTTCTTTGCTAGCTCTTGTTTCATGTTTTGAGGTAGAAGTAGAAATTCCGAGATCTCAAGGAGCAAGAGGGTTAAAACATTGTACTACATTAAAAAGAGCATTGACTCTGGAATCAGAGGACCTGGTTCAAATATTACATTTGCTACTCCCTATCATTTAAGCTCTCTGGACCTCGGTTTCCTCTTCTAGGGGAACTGAACCAGAGTGCTTCGGAGGTCCCTTCTAGCTCTACGAGCCCTAAAATGGGGGTACAGAAAATGTGAAGATCTCCCAATTCCATGGCATACTCCATTAGGTAAATGAAGCAGAAGGTGATGACAACATTAATAGCATAAAGGCACATGTGTATCTGGGTAGTTAGCTATTCTTGAGGATGAGTGGGTAGATATATATCAACATCAACATTTTCTGATTCCCAGTCACTTGGTTAAATGAAACTTCCCTGCTCTCAACCTGCCATTACTGCTTTGTAATTTCTTAATTATACTAGCACCAACCACTGTTTGATCCTGCCTGGCATTCAGAAAGCACTTGGGTATGCCACTGAAGTGAAATGAGGGATATGAACACCAAATCTTAAGTTCTAAGACACAACCAGATCTAGTTAAGGTGTAATGTTAGTGGGTTATAAGATCTTCCCTGCCCATTAATAGGCCTCAGATGGAGACCCTTAAGAGAAGCTTGCTTAGGGGAGGCTTGCTTGTAGGGAGGGTTTCACACCTTTTGCTAATTTCTAATTAGGCACTGAGGCAAGAGGGTTGTGATGACTTCTGTCTCTGAGAAGTGTTATATACTGAGTTGGTATTTTGCTTTGGGGGCTCACTCATGAGAAGGATCTTATGATTCCTTGGTCAAGATTCTGAGTGGTCATATGTTCAGAGCTTCCTGACTGCTCAGATGAAAAGGCTCTCTCCATTCAGAGATGTATGTAAAGTGTATAGTTGATTTAGGCAGTCAGAGCCCTGACTCTGACTGTTGGTCTTTATTTCTCTGCTTGTATTTTCTTTGTTTGTATTTTCTCTGAAGTTCAGGGTACTGACTTTTCCCCTGAACTAGTGAATATAATTTAAAAAGATTGTTGACCTCTTAAACAGCTAGTTTTCCTAGTAAAGCAGATCTAAGAACCTGTGTCATCTTGGCATCCTGGGTATGCCAGAGTGGTTCCTGCAACATAAGGTCACAATGGGAAATTATGAAAGGATCCTAAATAATTCCTGTTTATTCAAATAAAACATTTGTTTAAAACCACCACAGCGACAACAAACCCTTGGCAGGATGCCTGGCACATGGTAGGTACTTAATAAATGTTTGTTCCCTTCCCTCCTTTATACACAGGGAGAAGGTCTAGATCAGTGGTTCTCAACCTTCCTAATGCCTCAACCCTTTCATACAGTTCCTCATGTTGTGGTGACCCCCAACCATAAAATTATTTTCATTGCTACTTTATAACTGTAATTTTGCTACTGTTATGAATCACAATGTAAATATCTGATATGCAGGATGTATTTAAATTGAACATAACCCACAGGTTGAGAACTGCTGGTCTAGATCCAGCTGCCTATACCGTTTCTGCCTAAAGCTCCCTTTATTGAAATTAGAACTGTCAGGGCAAATTCCTGACATCTGGCAAGTCTACCTGAGCAGCTGGATATAGGACAGTCACCAGGGGACCATTGCAGTGACAGGAGATTTCAGCCTGTGGTTATTAATGACAGTATAATGATCATAATAACCAGAACATCCATTCTTTTCCACCTGCTTCCATGCAGGCAAGACCTGCACACTCGACATAAGCAGTAACTCCACACAGGGTTATTTCACCCACAGGAGATATTTCAGACCAGGAACACTTGTTGAAAGTGTATAATCATGCTAATAAAATTAAGAAGAGAAACTCTGAAGTGTCAGTGCAAGTGAAATCAGGATGATTCTATTATAGGGACAGATACAGATCTCTCTGGCAAGGAGTGACATAAACCAGGGAGAGAAAGAAGGGAATGGTTTTTTTTTAAGGGTCTTTGTTTTCCCCGTTTTCTCATTTGCCCTTTAATCCAGGGATTTTAAAGCTTTTTCTGTGTGTCACCAGAACTCTTTGGCAGTCTGGTGAAGTTTATGTGGAAAACAAAGATCCTTAAAAAAAAACCCAACCCATTTCCCTCCCCCCCCCTTTTTTTCTCTTCCAGTCTGTGTTGCTCTCAACTCATTCAGAGTCAGTTATTTATTCTTAGTGTTCAGCTCAACAAGACCTCCATAGAAATTCTCCTGAACTTCTGGAGCAGCATTTTTTTTTTGGTCAGTCAGGAAAGCAACAGAGCAACAGAAAGGGCAGTTGTCTTTGCCCTCAATTCCACTGCCCTGTCAGTGCCTCTTGAATAGGGGAGGAAAGGAGTTGGAACAGTTTTCATTTCACCAGATCTTAATCTGACAGCTCATTACTGGTGACTGGTATAGGTATTTTTGCCTCTTCACTCATGCTGTTCACCTCAAAGTAAAGAAAATAGCTAGAGTTCTTTTTGCTTCAATCTCTCCAGCTATGCTTTTGGGGAATCTAATTGACAGCTTTGTTCATCATATCAGCCCTAGGGCGTTCTCCCTTCTCAGGCCTTAGAGTCCTGTGGCCTTGGCCTATATGTGTATTTGTTTTCCGTGTCAGGTGAACAGATTGGAGCCTCTGATCTTGTGAATTTCAAAAGGTCAGGAGAATAGGCCACAGGATTGAAGAGTCATACTGGGTTTTGCAGTTGGCCCAACAAAAATGTTCCACTAAGGAGTGACCTGTAGGCATGACCTCTGTCACCCATGCTAGGGCAGCATCCGGTAGTCAAGTCACATCTAGACATGAACTTGGCAGGACTAGGTGTTGGGGGAAATGGTTGCTTATTGAGAAAGAGAAAAGAGAAGAGAAAAGGAGAGGGGAGGGGAGAGAAAAAAAAGAAAACTCACTAGTGGGAATAGATGGATGGACAAACGTGGAGGACACATGAATACATGAGTACATCTGGGTGAATCTAGGAAATTCAATACTGGTCAGTAATGTTTACAGGATAGAGAACCAGGTGATGGAGGTAATTTTGCAAGGCCAACTTTTTTCAATGTTTGTGTCAAGAGAGTTTTTAACGGCTACTTATTCCTTCAAAAAAAACCTCCCCACCAAACTTGAAGCTTTAGAGCCCAATTATTTCACCTCTTTCGTAAACACTTTATGAGGAAATTTCTTGATGAGACAATCTTACAACATTCTCACATTTGAGAAGATCCTTTAAAATTCACCTCCCATAAATGTTAGGGTTGCCCCTCTGTGTGATATGGGAAGCAACGTGGAAATGTATTTTAATGCTTTGATGAGTCTGTGATCTTGATGTTGGTACTCCCTCCAGTGTTGTGAATTGCAACCCTTTGATGTCATTTCATCCTGTGAAGTTCTTGCCCATGGCCTCCCATAAATACTTCACAAAAGGTTCACTCAACATACTGGGAATCTTCATTCAGATAATCTAGATCTTTTGACACTGTGTGGAAACCAATAAAATGCATTGTTCATTAGTTATCCCTTACTTTTGTTAACATGACTGGTCCATCTCCTTTCATGGGCAAACCTCTCTGTCTTAAAATCAAGGTAGGCATATATTAATACAAGACTGAGGTATCATTTGACTTCATAAAATTGTGGGTTTAGAACTGGAAGAGACCTTAGAGATAATCAAAGAGACCTTAGAGACAGAGATAACCTCATTATCAAATTCCACTATTTTTATATCCCAGGGTTATCAATTTCTTTCTTTATACACCAGCCATTACTCTTCCTCTTCTTTTGACCATGCAGCAGCTCTTTATAGGTTTCAGTGCTGCAGATCTCTCCCTTTTCCAGTTCATCCTGTATAGAGCTGTCAAATGAATATTCCTAAATGGTTGATCTCACCACATCATTCCCTTGTTAAAAATCTTCAAAGGCTCCCTATTGCCTCTAGGATCAGATCTAAGCTTCTCATCCTGGTGTTTAAAGCTATTCACAATCTGGATCCTAAATTGCCAGACATTTCATATTAAGTCCTAGTTACATACTTTATATTCCAACCAAACTGCCACACCAGCTGATATCTGACCCAGACAATTTTGCTTTTGCACAGGCTGCCATCTAGAATGTACTCCTTCCTTACATATTCCTGGCAGAAAAATCCCTAGTTTTATCCAAAGTTCAGCAAAAGTGCCACCTCCTACTCAAAGTTTTAAAAAACTGTATGTTTTAATTATGTATGTGTTGATGATTACTGTATATGTGTTGTAAAATATAAGCTCCTTGAGGGTAGGAGCTCTTTGTATCTCTGTTATCTAGCATAGTGCTTTTCCCACAATAGGTACTTTAAAATGTTGAATTGAATGAGAAAAGAATCACCTATACAAAAATATTCATTATTATCAGCATTTGTAATAGCAAAAACATTGTATGTAATCAAATAGTGTTTTCTCACAATTGGGGAAAGACTAAAAAAATTATGGATGGTGTGTGAATATGATACTATAAGGTACAATGAATGATGACTTCAAGGAAACAGGAGGCTTGTATGAAGTGTTATATAGGACGCACAAAGCAGAACTTCAGGGAAAAAGTAAACAATCTAACAAATATAATTGCTATATCTTTGTAAACGAAGATAACTTTAAACAGAAACAAAACCCATATGAAAATCATTGAGCAACTTTGTTACTAACACATAAAGCATACACCTGTTTTTAAATATATATATATATCCTAAGGAACAAGTTTGTATGTACTATCAGTCATAATCATTCTTCCATATTGCCTTACTTAAATGTTTTCAGGTATGTTCTCTGGAATTCAACTGGGAGTAGCATAATGTGTTGAAACAACATTTATTATTAAAAACAAAAGCAAGCTAAGTGATACTGCTTAGAAATGGAACAGATTGAAACAATGTAAACCAAGAAATGAAGGAAAATGGAGATGTTAGAAGAGAGAAATGGCATAAATTAAAAGCAAAACATGCAGTATCTGCAACAAATTGTTCTCTTTGCAAACTGTGGATGTGTAAAAGTGTATTAAGAGTATTAGAATGGGAAAAAAGTAATAATTCTGGGAAAAATAGTGGTGTTCAGCTTTCTGACTGCTATTGAATTCCGAAATGCACTACCATGGAGAAAACCAAACTAGGTGTGGTCATTTAATGTTTACTAAAAAGGATGTGATCTGTGTCTTTGTGATGATACTTGGCAGAGCTGAGTATCCACAGCTGAATGGAGGACAACTCCTTTGTGTTACCTCCTTTGGTAGATACAACCTTCTTGAGCAGTTGTAACCAAAAAACATCTACTGTGTCATAAATGTATATCATTTATTTGGTGTGTATAGGACATCAATGGATGAGACAATGTTTTGATGACTTATATGGTGACTGAGACATGAAAGAGAAGTTAATATATTAAGAGTCTAACAACCCCCCTTATCTTCCCATCCATAATGCCTTGAATCAACCACTAATAAAAAAATGGTAGTAGTAATTCATGTTAATCACTATTGCATTCCATATTTGTAAAGCTCCACCAAAGGTAGAAATATAGTAGTAGGGACAACACAGCCAAAAAGAATGTATAGGAGGTTAATAGCCTACAGGAATCTAACATTTAATTAGACAGAATAGAAAAATTCTGAAATAGTGTGATTTGTATATGGAAGAAGGTGTGCACACATTTGCAAGAGACTGGTACCCCAAGAATGAGAGTATTGGGAAAGTGTTTGTGAAAAGGAGAAGAATCTAAGATAGTAATTCTTTGTGTGTGTATGTGAGATGGACTCCTTTGGCAGACTGGTGAAGCCTGTGGATCCCTTTTCAGAATGTTTTAAAATGCATGTAAAGCCATAATTTTCTTTTCAATACTAGTTCACAGCCGCCCTTCTCTTCCCCCTCCCTCAATCTATTCACAGACCTCTTGGACATCTATGGAACCCACGTGAAGAATCCTTGATCTAAGGTCAAGCCAAATAAGAGATGATAAAGCACCTGAGTAGTTCCAATGTGAAATCTTAGAAATCAGTATTAGACACTTTGAATAAAGGGAGGAAAATTGTTTTCTGAATACAAAATACAAAAAGTAGTTGGGAGGCAGGATTGAGACATGAGTAAGATTATTAAAGATGTTTTGACTAAGAATGTAAGTAAGCTTTGTGAGGACAGGGCTTAATTTTTATCTATTTATTTGTCTATTTATTGAAGAAATTGATAATTTCTGATACTGTCTTATATTTATTTAACACTTCAGTTTACAAAGTGCCTGCACATATGTTATTTCATCTGATCTTCCTCACAAGTCTATATGGTATATAAGGAAGGATCTCCATTTCATCGCTGAAGCTAAAAGCATCAGCGATGCAAAAGTGATGTGCCCAAGGTTTTAAAGTAGCAAAGCTAGGACTTGAATTCCAAGTTCAGAATTCTTTCCAATATGGAAGTACATAACTGTGTTTTTAAGGACAAATTTATGGGCATTGGGCCTTGTATTTCATTCATTTAATGCTTAAATTATATGTCTTTTCCTCAAGAGGATTTTAATTTCCTAGAAGACAAAGACTATGTTACTCATATTTCTTTATATAGTTCCATCTCCCAGTCTATCCACACTCAAGTATTCAGTAATAATTAATACTGTTGTAAGAAGGTGTGATGAGGTTAACTTTTTCTTTCATGTTTGCCACTGATCACACAAAAAAATACATGTATGCACGGCCCACATATGCAATCTCAACATTTCATTTATTATTGTAGTGTTTGTTCATGTTTGAATTTCATGCATTCCTGGCAAAAACCAACTTAGTTTCTAAAAGCATCAAAAGTATCCATAATCATAAGATCTTTTAAATGACTATGTAATTAAAATGGTGTTTGAACTATAACCTTACTAGTGTTATTAGTACCATTCAAGAACCTATGATACCTTAACATAAAGGTGTAATGGTAAGAATTTCTAGCTGACTTCTCTAATCTGTTTTTCGGGAATGGGTCTTTTGAACCTCCTTGCAATACACTACTATCCTGCACTGACTTCTGAATGTAACATTTTGGTTCAAATATTCCTAATGACTCAATAAAAGAAACTCTTAAAGATTTTAAAAGAGGAAAATTTTAAAAAATTATTATTAATGGAATTGTAGGTTTTATGAGCAAACCATGGAACAAAGTTAAGATGATTTTTAAAACTTAATGGTTGAGCTAAAAGTCCTTAGATGTTTTTAAAACATATCTTTGCTTGAATTTGCCTTCTTCCAACACTTTGGATGCAACCAAATCTATTTTAAAATATAGGAATGTATGGGAAACCTTGAAGAATCTGGCTATAGTTGCATATTTTTATTCTTTTTGCTTAGTAGCAGCTGGTGGAAATTGCTTAAGGGGAACACTGAACTCTAAAGGGCTTGAGCATCTATAGGCTCAGGACAGATGTACTCACATTGCCTTTATTTATTTGTATTCAAGACAGCAGTGTCATACAAGATGACTGACTCTTGACATACCCTTGATTTTTGTCCACAAAACAAAATTCTCCCATATTCCAACTATATGACTCCATACTGTAGGTCAAAAGAGACATAGGACTCATGAAATATTAGAAAAAAGAAGAGTTTACTGGTTGTAGAGTCCATTTTACATATTGAAGCAAGGGAGGCTGAGAGGCAGGGACTTAAGCTGAAATGTAGAGAATCAAATTCTTACACCCTATAGTGTATGCCTCTAGGAGACCACTGACTTTATTGGACTAGTGGATTGCAATGTGCATCAGTATGAAGTAAGGGAAAGGGGAGAAGGGGAAGTGAATACTGTAACTTCTTACATATACTGTTTCTTCTTACAAAATCTTTGTGGAATGGTAGTGCAAGTTATGGCATGTTCATTTTAAAGTTGAGGAAACAGACATGACTTGTCCCAGTTCAATATAGCTCTCAAACCAGATTCATGTATTGAGTCTAACATTCTTTCTGCCACATGTGGTGGGAAACAGCACACTGTTGTGTCCCTTCCTCTCCAACATTCAAAGCCATTTTTCTCCCTGGGAAGGAAAATTTATATGCAACCTCAGACAGCAGGCAGCTACTAGGCAGTGTTTTGCCTGCTAGGCAATGATTCCCCAAATCATTTTTATGGCACATAGTATTATGACAAATCAATGCCAGCCTTGCAGCTGTTTAGCTATGAAAAACTATGCGTGGAGATTGAACAATACCTATGTTTGGGACTTAGGGCTCCTTCCAGTTATTTTTCCTTTAATCCAAAAAAATATGAAAATTTGCAGATACTGTGTAGCATTTTCAGTATTGATGGACCTATCTTGAAAATTCTGATTACAAGAGGAAAATTTAGCCAAGACATTCTTATTTTTTATTACTACAGAGATTTGAACATGGTATCATGGAATTTAAGTTCAAAAGGACCTTAGAAGCTACTTAGTCCGACTCATACTTTAATATCTAACAAGTAGTCAGTTTTCTCCTGAAGATCTTTGTGAAGGAATATTCCTCCTTGAGCAATTCATTTCACTTTTAGATAATTCTGTGAGAACTTACACCTGTCTTCCTCTGCTAAATCCACCCAGTGCTATTAGTTCTTCCTTCTAAGGCCAAGCATAAGACTAATCCCTCTAGCAGTGGTTCTCAACCTTCCTAATGCCCAGACCCTGCATATGTGCATGTGGGTGGACCCGCCTGGAGATGGATAGAGGAGTGGTGTTTCGGTTCCTAAGACCATCGGAAATAGGTGTTTTCTCGGCAACCCCTGTGAAAGGGTCCTTTGACTCCCACAGGTTGAGAGCCGCTGCTCTAGCACAATAAGTTTTCTAGTAAATCTTTAATTTCTTTAATACACCCAAATATGGTATGATCTCGAGGCCCTTCATCATCTTGGCTGTCTTTCCCTGAGCCCTCATCAAGTTTATCAATGTTCTTCCCTAAAATGTCCCCAGAACTGGGAAAACAAAAACAAAAATTTCTCACAGATGCAGTCTGACTAGGGAAGAATAAAGGGTCATCAAATCCCTAAACTTGGAAACTGTTTCTCTTTATTGTAGCCCAAAATTGCATTAGCTTTCTGGTGCTATATCCTATTTTCTTGATAGGCCTTATCATATGAAATTCATTAAATTTGCAAGCCACTAAATCCCTGGATCTCATTTACATGAATTGCTATCTAGCCATGTTGACCTCACTTTGTATTTGGGAAGATGATTTCTTTTAACCCAAGGATAAGACATCATATTTACCCCTATTAAAATAAACTTGATTAGACATAGCCCAGTGTTTTGTCGTCTCTTTGAATCCTCTGTCATCTAGCGTGTTAGCTATCTTTCCAGTGCTATATCATCTGCAAATTTAGTAAGCAGGATGATTCTTTTAAGTCACTTAATTTTATTGCTTGAAAGGACCTGTTACTTTATCAGTGTTGGTAGATTCCAATGATGAGCTTTCACTACCAGTACAGATCAGCCAGTACCTTCGATGCAACTTAAGTCATAAAAGAATTGCCGGGGGCACTGGGAGATTGGGATTTACCCAAAATCACACAGCCAGGTATGTGGAAAGGTGGGACTTAAATCTGGGTCTCCTTGACTCAATGGAAGGCTACACACTACTGAATATTCCCTCTTTTTATAGTCATTCATAAAAATATTGAACAGCACAAAGCTATGAACTGATCCACGACCATGATCCATGATCCGTTAGACTTTCTAAGCTGAGACTGAGCCATTAAGGACTACTTTTTGGATGTAGCCCTTTGAGCAGCTTTGAATCCACTTACTTATACAATTTAGCTCACATCTCTTCATTCATTTACAAGAAAGGCATATCAACACTTTGCTAAAACTCTAAATTAACCATTAATATTTTTTTTTGGTCTTTTTGCAGGGGGGAGGCAGGGTAATTAGGGCTAAGTGACTTGCCCAAGGTCACACCGATAGTACTCGTTAAATGTCTGAGGTTGGATTTGAACTTGGGTCCTTCTGACTCCAGGGCCTGTGCTCTATTCACTGTGCCACCTAGCTGCCCCCTGTCCCATCATTCTTGATATCACACTTTGTAACCACTTCCTTTTCTACACGTTCTCCAACCATCTGTTTAATAAAACACTTTAGAATTTGGCAATCATAGGCCTATTTTGTGATTTTTATTCTGTAAGTGAAAATGGAAACGTTTGTCCTTTAGTTCTCTGGCACCTCTTCCATTCCACAATCTCTCAAAAATCACTGGTGAACACCTGACAGTTCTTTTAGTAACCTGGGCCTAGAAACTTGTAAGAGCAGCTAAGGTACTGTATTAGTTATCTAACATTTCTTGGGTTTCAATTCCTTATTAGCCATTTTCATCCTTTCTAGTCCAGGTCAGTTGATCTGACAGAAAAAAAAGAAACAGGAATCAAGTAGTTGTTTCTCCTTTCCATCAATCATCACCATTGTCCCATTCACACCAGAGCTCCTATGTAAACTGAGATAATGTACAGGAAATCAAAATCGTATTTAGTAAGCATTGTATGCTAGGCACTGGATTAAGGGCTTTGCAAACTTTAAGGTGATAAATAATTGTCAGTTATTATGAAGTGATTCTCTTCTTTCTACTAATATTCCTTTAAGTGAAAACACAAAAAAGGTATTAGCTATTCTGTATTTGGCATAAAGCCCCAAAAATTGTCTGGATAAGTTAAGGCCTTCATCAAATTCTTATCATTTCTCCATGCCAGAATGGAAAGGTTTCCTCAACTCATCTATCTTGTCCTGGTAGTGGAGAGTTTACTCTGACGTTTAATTCTCCTTGTTTTAAGTTAAATTGAAGCTCCCCAGCATTGATAAATTGTGTCTCAGAACAGGTTTATGTTCTATTCTCCCATCTATTTTCTTTTAATTTTCATGTGGTCAATATAATTGTCAATATAAAAGTCAGGATATCACTTGTCTTTACTTCCATTTATCCTGACCCCAAAGCACTCTACCATGCTTCCCCATTCTGGTTTTAGAATTTCCTCACCAGAGTTTGCCTTCTTAATCTAATACAAAGCAACTCCTAGTTCCTTATACCTTATATGAGTTTAGCTCCATTCCCATCAAGACATAGAAAGGGTTATGAGGTCACAATTTCCTGCTTTTGTTATAATCTTTTAGACTATTTTGTTATTCATACTTTGTGTATGTGTGAATAGACATTGGAGACTCTGGATTTCATTGCTGGTTTATTTGATTTTGTCTGTGAGTTTTCCATTGTTTCTGTATTTTTCCTATGGCATCTAGTATTGTGGACAAGAATGTAATTTTGTTCTTTTCCAATTTAAACCTTTTATTAAATCTATAAAACTCTTGAAAAGAAAAGGTGTGTGTAGATAGGGGTAGATAGACAGATGGATAGCCAGGTAATCAGTCTCAGTTTACCTATCTACAATGTTTGTACTACATACTTCACTGAGCTATAAATGAGCACGAAATAATAAAGTATATAAAACTTTAAAACTAAGTCACTATAAAAATGTTGCTAACATCATTAATAAAACTTACTAAAAATGTAATATGGAAGTACAAGTACAGACTGACTTTCTAATACAGATAAATCAGTAATGATGAAAGGGAAATTAAGATAGACTGAAAAGGAAGTGATGTTTATAGTAATGATCAGTATTTAAGCAATGGAAACCTATTGTACACATCAGCTTTTTTGGGAAGTATTCGTAAGTTAACTGAGTAAGGAATGTATGACAAAATTCATTCTGATTTACATTCTAAACTTATGAATTTCAAAAACCTGATTTGAAGTTTATTTGGGCAAGAACCTATCATTGAACCTATCTATGTTTAAGGTTAATAGGAAAATGCGGTACAGAGATGCACATCTACATAGTGAAGAGTTAGTCAAATGGGGTTAAGCCTAATACTTGAATTTCAGTGCAAAGAAAAGTGAGAACTTTAAACTAAATGTCACTTAACTAATATGTTGTCTGTGATGTTCTACGTATCACACACAATCAACTATCAATTCCCAAAGAAGCTTTTTGGTCTCTCTTTTTAGGAAGACTTACTCTTATACTATTGTAAGTTATCAAGGGAGTGGGTTAATTATTCTTCACATTTACACTACAAATTGTATGTGTATGTTTAAAGCAACTATAAATTTTCAGGAATATATAAAATTACTTTAAGAGAGTAACCCATAGGGGATCATGACTCTAAAGTTTGAAAGGACAAAAGACATCAACCTAGTTAAACCTCATTTTATAGAAGAGCCCTTAGGAGGTTAAGTGGCTTGCCCAAGGTCGCAAATAGTAAACAAGCATTGGAGGCTTCAGATTAGGAGAGCATTATTTATTGAACTAAAAAAGGTAATATGGCTAATGAGTATCCCACAAATTAAAAACAAGTGAATATACTGGAGAGAACGGTGGGTTGAAGGCATAATATCCTGGCTCTAATTTAGGGGTTCTTACTGGAATCTACAGAACCCTTAAAAGGTTTGTGTTTAGATTTTAAAAGGCTCATGAATTAGGATGGGAAAATTGCTATCTTTGTTTTCCCTACAAACAGAAATTTTAGCATTTCCCTGAATTATTTAGTAAAATTTTCTGAAGTCTGTTGGCTCTACCAGCTTGCCAATGAGGTCCATGACACACAAAAAAAGGTTAAGAAACCCAGTTCTAGTCCAAGTTTTGGAATAAGCAAATTAAATGACTAGAGTTAAGTAAATAAACATCAGAATCAGGTTTGTCCTTTCCAAAAGGAAGTTATCTGGTCTCTTATTTTGACCTCTTGAGGCAGATTCATTTTTAGAGATCCTTTATATTAGGAAGTTCTTCCTTCTTTTTAGCTGATATTTGTCTGTACTGGATCTGGTTCTTCTTAAATGTAACCTTCTTCCACATAGTAAATTAAAGTGGTTGAAGTCAATGGTCATGTTCCCCCTAGAGCTAATTATCAATTCCTTCAACTAATCTTTGTATGAAATAGTGGAATCTACCAATTAGATACTTAGTCTAATGCCTCATCATGGAGTGGAGATCACGGTTTCGTGTTTAAAGGTTCTGTGTCGCATAAACTCCAATAAGCAGGAAGGGGTATCTGATGATCTGCCTAGTAGACTACTATGTGTTTTCTGTTCAGGGGCTAGCCTAAATTTGGATTTAACTTCTGAATAGGTTGGCTAATAGGTGATGAATTTTTCATGCAAGGCTATTTGTAAAAATGCATCTTGTAGAGATGCACATCTCTGTAATTAATTTTCCTATTAAACTTAAAGTCTCCGAAGGAATACGTACACGAGTAAAATCATAGATTCTTGCCATAATTACATAAAATAGGGAGAAAAAAACACTTAAAATTCTGTGGTCCACTGATTCTTCATATAAAAATGAAAGGGCTGAATGAGGTACTAACACCTTTTACAGATGGAAATTTTGAATTTTCTACTACAGTCATACCTTGTATAAGTGGCAGTAAGTACCAGATTGCACCATAATCATCAGCTGACCATGACATTATTTACTGAAACATCTAAATAAAAGTTTGCAAAGCTCTCAGTTTATAAGTAACAGACAGGGAGATGGGAAGATTAAATTTGTTTTTTTTTTTTTTAATAAATGTGCTTTGTTCACAAAAAAAGTGAAAAAAGGACAACATCAACTCAAACATACATTATCTGGTGTGCAACCCTCCCACTCCTTGGCAACCATGGTATAACCACACCTGATCTAGTCATGATCCTGAAGAATTCAACCAAAAGATCATCACTTGCTTTTAAAACCCAGTTATTCAGACAATCCTGCACTAGTTGACCATGCCTAGAAGGCATGGCTCCCCCCCTTGAATTTTTCACACCCCAATGAAATCATTCTGCAAAGTACCTATATGATAAAACTATTAACTTTTCTCAAAGGCTCTTATATAGCATAACATATATTCTGACCACCAAGCCATAGGAATGGATTAATTTCAACACTTAAAACACTTACATGGCTTTTGTGGAGCACGTATTGGTTTGAATTCTGTGCCACCTCTGAATAAACAGTAAATTCAGAGTACCAAGTGATATTCATGAATTCAAACACATTTACACTAGATGGTAATAGGTCTGTAGACAACTTTAAAGTACTAATTAAAATACACCATGCACACTTTGGAGCATAAGCAAAATCAGCAACATGTGTAAACAATTTAAAGAATGTATAGCACCAACATTTTAGCTGTAACATAACTGCTGACTCTAAGGCCATGCTGACATGAGCATCCCTCTTCCCCCATGATATTTTATGTACTTTCAAAGCACTTTAAAATGTGTTACTTTGTTTTCTTTGCTCTTTTAACTGAGTTGAGTGAAATCAAAGAAAATGAATATGGCAGTGTAGGCACTCTGACCACAATGTAGTTTTGCAATTATTCTAAATTCAGCACTCCTTTTGGTTAGAAGAGATGACCACACAGAGCTTTACTTAGAAAGAAAAGTCAGTCTTAATTTGAGTAATATTATGTTACCTAAAAAAGTGAATTATCTCAAATGATATTCTACAAATTTCAACCTACAGTATACATTTTAGAGAAATGACATTTTAGGTTAATTAAAATCTAATTTTCAGTAATTTAGCAAGTAAAATCTAATTTGAAATGATAAGTGTAAACAATCAACTGCTTACCTCTTAAAGGATAAACTTTGTATTTCTAAATAAAATCTGACATTCAATCTTAACTACAGCAAGTCACAATAAGCACAAAACAGTTCATATCAGAGTACAGAAGTGCAGTTTATGAATCTTAGGATCAACTTAGAGAAAATGCAGTCTTTTCTTTTAAAGCAACCATGAAATCTGAAATTTTGATATTTCAGTGCAAAACCTCAGTGTGAGGCATTTTTAAAATGTAATAACCACTTGAAAAAAAATCCACATAGTGGCACTCTTAAAAATGGTAGGTTATGAGACAGTTTCTGGCTGATGAAAATAAGGTAAGATGGACTAAATATTCCAGTTGTTAAAACTAGCTTGTCATCACCTAGACAATTTTTTCCCTTCATCTATTTTCTGGAAGAAAAAAAAAAGGTATTTTTTAAAATGAAGAAAATGTCTAAGTCCACTGCCATCTAACTCCTAGATAAGAAGCTCCTTTGCTAGGATACAGATAAATAAGTATACCAAACTATCAAAAAACAATTTTGTGATATTGTCAAGTAGAGTACTTTACATTTTTCTCTAAGATTCCAGAACTGAATTTCATCACTTAAATAAAAAGGTGAAGACTGTAAGAAAGGTGATTGAGAAATCACAGTTCTTTTAACAAGTTCAAATGTTAACATAGTTGCTTTGGGTCAGTGGGGAGCAGCATATCACTGCCTAATTTTAAAATTCTGTATATAATGAACTATGAGCCACCCACAAGTAATTACTAGAATATTTATGTACAAATCAATATGAGATGAAAATACTAACTGGGTAATTAGGTTAATGGAATTCATTTACAAAGCTTTCTTCCCCAAAGGTTTCACTTTGGAGTAAAAAATAATTTTGTCAAAATCTACAAAAGGATACAATGTATGATATTCTTGCTTGAATGTGATACTATGCCACACATTCCTCATCCCTACCAAATTCTGGTTGAGCTTTTTATAACAGCAGAAGTAAAGAAACCACAATAAGTAATATTACTAATATCCATAAAGCACAGGCAATATTGGTTCATCAGCCAAAACTGAACGGAAAACAGCTTTCTGCTACAGACAATATTTTTGCTACCAAAAAGGAAAAAAAAATTGATAAGTGCGTCCAAAGCCCCCCCAACAACCCAATCTTTTACTTCACATCAAATTTAACTTGTGAGTCAAAGTGCAAACTACAGCTTTCTATGCAAATACCTCAAATTTCCCCACTTCATCTTAAATTCCAACAGTATTTAAAAGTAAAAAACAAAAAAGGAAAACGGCAAAATGATGCTTCATTTCACACAACAGCACTGAAGAGAAAAATGTACCTTTCTATATTTTAGTGCTACAAATCCTAAAGACTGTAACAGTAGTTTCTGCTACACCAGGAGTCATTTTGCATGAAATTTTAAGCTTTTTATATAAGAATAAATTTTAAAATTTAGAAGTAGAAAAAAATAGCAAACTCTGTAAACCTTTGCAATTTTTCTATGCAAACCGTATTTTTAAGTACTGAGCCCATGTTAATATCTCAAATTAGTTTAGGCAAGAAAGGAGTCTTGACTGAAAAGGGCTTTTTTTTTTTTGCATTTATATTAACTTAAAAGTAATATGGGATCTTCTAGCTCATAGAAAGGAATTGAGCTTGCTTGACTTTCTCCAGAATCTGAGTCATATGGAGCATCAGGAAGCTCTGTGAAACTATAAGCCAGCTGTTCATCTTCTACATCAGATCGGACATAACAAGAAGGATTAGAGTATTCCTCATCTTCTACACTGTTGAAATCTTGTGGAATATATAACATTCCTGGATAGTTCCTGCTAACCAAGTCAATGGTAGTTTTTAGAGAGATTTTCCTAAATGCCATTAGATGCATATGAGAAAATTTCGAATACTTGAAACGTTTAAATCCTAGAGACTCTATAGCAATCTTCCAGCTTTTCATCATCATAGCATGTCGGTTCTGATGGGAGGAGTCAGGAGTGATGATGAGTAACAGGCCATTTAATACTAAAAGTTCATGGGCTTTTTTGCAACAAATCCACCGCTGATAAGGTGATGGGAAATAAGAAAGGAGGAGAGAAAAAACAACTACATGAAAAAGCTCTCCAGGAAGAGAATCAATTGGGTTTTTTAGCTGTTTCAAAAAGGCATCTATTGTATCTTGTGCAAGCTGGAGCGGCTGCTGAAGCTGAAGATTCAGGAAGTCACATTTATAGACACTCTGGGGAGAAGAAAAGTAGAACAAATTAAGACTTTGATAATGACTGTTTTCTCAAAAATTAGAACAATCATGGAAATATTTTTCATCCTCCATAATAAAGCACACTTTACCCCATTAATCATGCAAAAATGCCAACCACTTAGTTACACTGCCTAGAATGATGTGTCTTTCTACCTGAGAAAGAAATGAACAAAAAAGTTGACAGGGAATTCTCTAGGAAAACAAAAAGGTCTAGGATTACAGGGGTCACCACTGGAACTATAGATAAAATAACAGAAATTGGGGGGGAGGCCTGAGGACAGAGGTAATGAAGACTTTGGGTCCATAGGATCACAGATCTTGTATTGGAAAGGACCTCTGACACCCTCTAAGTCCAATGGCTTCACTGTCAGAAACCCAAGGAGGTTAGCAAAAACTGGCCAGTTAGAGACACAGCCAATATGCTACTTGCAAAGAAGAGTACTTACATTTTTAGGAAGTAGTACATTTAAAAAATATATTTATGAAATATATAAGTGCAAAAACATACAAATAACTGATACCTCCACAGCAGGTACAATGTCTATGCCAACAGTCAGAAATTCTTCAAATTTTAAAAATGGATTAAAGCAGCTGCCAACATCAAGTAATCTGATCTTTCCTGAGGGTTGTAGCAACCTGAAAAGAAATGAAAATTATGACTTGTTGCATAAAACACAACATTTTAACAATTATCTGCAAATAAAAAAGGAAAACATGTAAATAAATGTGGCCCAAATGATATGAGGTGGCCAGTCCATTCTTTGACCATTTATATCTGACAAAATGTATGCAATGCATGCATCTTTTACTATAACTTGTTTTGATGATACAAAAATATCAGAGTTATTCATTTCTTTCTCAATTTCTTTTAGAATTTTTCTCTACTATCTCATTTTCTAGTGTATGGTATATCTGAGAAGTCACAAGACACATAAGGAACAGGAAAAACTCTTAAAAGATGAAAAGGATCACACACATCATTTCAAACTTAGCTAAATTCACTAAATGGATATCTATTTTAATCAAAATGCAATGATGTTGTCCCAAATCATTAAGATGAATGTTTAAAGACAACAAAAATAACACTGGTACACATGCACACAATTATTCCTTTTGTGATTTTTTTGTTTTTGCAAAAAAACTTATATGCACATAAAATAAGATAAAAATATGGTATGCTTATGATATTGTTTAAACCTTGCCTGGGACAGCCCAAGTTTTACTTTGGAGGTGTGTTGCCATTAGAGCATATCTTCTGTTCTATGGAGCTGATAATATGATATCTAATTTCCTTAATAATGGTGTTGGTTATGTGAAACAAAGGCAGGACAGTAGGGTGGAGAAAGTACAGTAAGACCTGGGTTCAAAGACTACCTGTAACCAAAATGTTAGCTAGAAGGAGTAGTCACAGAAATATTTTTGAAAAGAGTGAGACCATTTCAAATTTGTAATGAACATGCCAGATACTTAAATATGTAAAAAAATCAACTGTGAAGATCTGGTAGTTGAAGTTTTATGATGTGCATTTCTGGTTATCTTGATCAAATGTTTCTGTTGTTAATGGCAATATGTGCTTTATGTTATATAATAAACACTTTACAGTGAACTTGAAGATAACCACATATTGCAATAGCGAAAAGCTGAATGGTTGAGTTCCCCCTCAAAGCAAGTTATAGCCAACTTAAGCTGCTATTTCTAATCATGAAAGAAGGTTCAGGGTTACTATGTAGGCCACATATAAATCCTCATGATTCAACAATCTGTGTAATGCTTCCTTCTTTCTGTCAACATACTGTTGATAAAAGAGGTACAAAAAAAGACTTTTTGTACAAATTTTTTTTTTTGGAGGGGGAAAGATTAGGCAATTGGGGTTAAGTGACTTGCCCAAGGTCACACATCTAGTTAAATGTGTCTGAGGTCACATTTGAACTCAAGTCCTCCTGACTCCATGGCCAGTGCTCTATTCACTGCACCACCTACCTGCCCCCCAAATCTTAAAAAAACAGAAATGGTACAATGGTAAAAGAGGCACAAAAATTGACTAGAGGAAATAACTCATTTAAAAGCAGAATAGGTCAAATGGAAAAGTAGGTACAAAAAAAAATCACTGAAGAAAATAACTCTTTAAAAAGAAGAATTGGTCCAACGGAAAAACA
Organism: Pseudocheirus occidentalis; assembly: GCA_028646575.1. Classification (NCBI taxonomy): domain Eukaryota; kingdom Metazoa; phylum Chordata; class Mammalia; order Diprotodontia; family Pseudocheiridae; genus Pseudocheirus; species Pseudocheirus occidentalis. Next base: position 109,887,602 of record CM053597.1, on the reverse strand, counting down.
GGCACAAAAAACTAAATGAAAAAAATAATTCCTTAAAAATTAGAATCGGGCAAGTGGAAGCTAATAACTCCATGAGACTTTAAGAAACAATAAAACAAAGTAAAAAGAATGAAAAAAATTGAAGAAAATGTGAAATATTTCACTGGAAAAACAAATGACCTGGGAAAAAGATCAAAGAGAGATAATTTAAGACTTATTGGACTATGTAAAAGCCATGACCAAAAAAAGATCCTAGACATCCTATTTCAATTAATTACAAAGGAAAACTGTCCTATTATTTTAGATACAGAGGGTAAAAAGAGAAATTGAAAGAATCTACTATCCCAAAATGAAAACTCCTAGGAATATTAGTCAATTTCCAGAGCTTCCAGATCAAGGAGAAACTATTGCAAGCAGCCAGAAAGAAACAATTCAAATATCATGGAGTCAGTCAGGTTCACAAAAGATTTAGTAGCTTCCATGTTAAAGGAGCAGAGGGCTTATGAGCTAGGATTACAACCAAGAATAATCTATCCAGCAAAACTGAGTACAATCTTTCAGAGGAAAAACATGATATATAATGAAATGGAGAACTTCTAAGCATTCCTGATGAAAAGACCATAAATGAATGGAAAATATGACATTCAAACAAATGACTCAAGTAAATGATAAAAAGGTAAACATGAAAGAATAATCATAAGGTCTCAATAAAGTTGAACTGTTTACATTCCTATATGAGAAGATGCCACACATAACTCCTAAGAACTTTATCACTATTAGAGCTGCTAGAAAGAGTCTACATAGAAAAAGGGGATAGCTGCGAGTTAATTCTGTTGCGATGATCTCCTAAAAAAAAATTGGAGAGTTGAGAAAGAAGAGAGGGGAGAGGCAGAATTAGGAAATGTCTTTACTTTAAAAAATTTTTTATTTTACATAATTCATTTCCACAAGATTTTGAGTTATAAATTTTCTCCTCATCTTTCCCCAACCACCACCCCAAAATAGTGATCCCTTCTATATCCCTTCCCCCAACCTGCTCTCTCCTATACCCTCCCCCATATTTGCTCCCACTTCCCAGTAGGGCAAGATGGATCTCCATACCCCAGTGCCTGTATATCTTATATCCTAGTTGCATTTAAAAATTATAATTTTTTAAAACATTTGATTTTACAACTCTGAATTCCAGATTCTTTCCCTTCCTCTCTCAGCACTCACCCTTACTGGGAAGATAAGCAATTCAATATAGGTTGTGCATGTGTAGTTACACAAAACATTTCCATAGTGAATATATTCTGAAAGACTGACTATATTTCTCTCCATCCTATCCTGCCCACCCCAACTTATTTTATTCTCTACTTTGACCCTGTCCCTTTTCAAGAGTATGTGCATTTAACTA
>CM053597.1:109867313-109885727 GCA_028646575.1 Pseudocheirus occidentalis | reverse complement strand
GGTGGGGGATGGGGAGGAAGGGGAGAAAAATCTATAACTGAAGTGACTATGGAACAGAATCTTGTAACCTAAAAGTGAACAAACAAGTTAACTTTAAAAAATAATAATAATAAAATAAAATTAAAAAAAAAATAAAAAAAGAAAAAAAAAAAAAAGAAAATCAAAAAAAAAATGTTTACTTCTATTCTTAAAAAAAAAAATCTAAATAATCACCAGTCAAAAGTCTTGGCTAACTTGGGAATAAAACTCCATCTTCAAGAATTAAAAATCTAATCAGGTTTTTCACCCCACTGATATACAGAAATGCATACCCAATCAACATTAAATGTAAGCACATTTATTTCCCCTTTTTTTTGAAGAGTATGAGAGAGTCTAAAGGGATTGGGAAAGTTGTGCTGAAAATCAATACATGATGCAAATAAATTATTAATACTTTAGGCAGTTCAAAGGCATCCATAACCCCCCAAAACCTATACTATTTCATCTCCTCTACTCTATAAATATTTTGTGAAAAAATATAACCCAAAATAAAATATGTTTTTAGAACCTGAGATGAAAGGTAGAGTTTAAAATTATTTTATTACCTGCGCATTATAATTTATTATTAAAGAGATATACCAGGACTTCACTAACAGCATTCAATATAACAATGTCTACTTTCCAACACTGACTAAAACTACTACTCTCCTTGAAGGGCATTTGAATAAAGAAAAAGTGCAGTATAGTTGTTGTTTGTCCTTTGTTCTTGAAGAGTGGCCATGACATTAGGAAGGAGATGTCAGGACTTGCTGGTGACTTGGATTTAAGTGAGGCAGAGCTGTGCAAAGTCACCAACCTCACTCTCTCTTCTGGAGCCATCTGAGTCCAGTGGCCAGATATAGATCAGGACAACTGGATGTGGCCCTGGATGCAATTGGAGGCCTTGGCCTTTTTAAGCTACCGTCTTTCCCAGTTCTCAGTTTGTCTGAGGCAACACCTATTCAGCAATAAAGGCTAAGTAACAATAAGGCAAAGAATGGCCTCTTTTACCTAGTCAAAAATAAAAAATAAAATCAAACTGAGAAGAGAAGACCCTCAGGGTTTCTGGCCAAAACAGAAACAATTGCTATTTATACTGACTCAGAGCCATCAAAATCCCAAAAAAATAACTGACTGGGACTTGCTGGGACCTGTTGTTGGCCAACCAATGAGAGCAGTATAGTAGAGCATAAGCTGCAAACCTGTTTGATTCCTGGTTCTAGGTAATAGCTGTGTGACCCTGAGCAAGTCACCTAAACTTGATTTCTAGACCTATAAATGGAACTAATCCTAGCTACTTCGCTGAGCTTTTGGGTGTAAAGCAGTATATCAGCAGTTCTCAACCTGTGGGTTATGTTCAATTTGTAACAATGAAAATACATCCTGCATATCAGATAGATTCATAACAGTAGCAAAATTGCAGTTATGAAGCAGCAATGAAAATAATTTTATGGTTGGGGGTCACCACAACATGAGGAACTGTATTAAAGGGTCACGGCATTAGGAAGGTTGAGAACCACTCCATTATATGAATGTGAGGTGGTATTCTGACATTAGTTAAATGCTTTTCACTGTCTTTAGAACTGATTTTAATATAAGATTGAGATTTTTTTTCCCCTTTCACAAAGAATTTCATTTTAAAAACAAAGATACTTCCTTCCCAAGGATATTTCCTGAATAAAGAATGGTTCTTTGAAATAGGATATGCACTTTGACAAGCTGAATGAACATGGGGGAATGTGCAGAAGCTGGTCAGGCAAGGCAAAGAATGAGGATGAGAAATCCAGTTATCAAGTGTTTGTTGAAGAGATTAGATTTGTTCCCTCTCACCAAACAGGTTTTTCCTGTTTAGTAAATGCAGGTAAGTTTTCGTCCTGCCTTCTCATCCTCCCCCCCCCCCCAATCTACTGACCCCCAAGAGCAATGGATTTGGAATAAAGGACCAGTGATTTACTACAGCCTCGACTACATATTGCCTCTCTGTCCTTGTTCAAGTCACTTAACCTCTCTGGGCATCAGTTTCTTCATCTATAAGATGAAGGGGTTGGACCAAACTGTCAATCTCTAAATCAATGATCCTATGATCCCTTTAAACAGCAAAAATAACAATAACCATAAAGATATGGCCACATTAACACCATATATATACCTTAACATTGAAAAGATATGCTCATCTTTTCCAGGAGATGGCAGGCACTTTCTGAATAGGGAATGAAATTATCTATCTACAGCCATCCATTTGAATATTAGAGATGCATTCCTCTTAAATGGAAAAATCCTTCTTACCACCCTCATTTCTCTCTCTTTTTTTTTAAACACTCAGAAACTCTTCTCCAGGAATAATATCATATTGGAAAATGGGGGCTAATAAATTACCCCTTTTCATTATGGAATAAGAGATGTTGCCATATTATTAACGTGTGGCAGAAATCTCATGTCCCTGTAAAGAGTTTGATAATTTCTTTAGCATTACTCTGCAGAGACACTGACAATTCCTACATGTTGATGAACTTAATCCATTTTATTTGCCATACATAAAAAATTGTTACAGGGTGGCCAATTTTTTGGACGTGATCATCTCTGAACTCAGCTAGGCTTGTCATCTGAGAAAATGAACACATAGTCTGTCACTGGGTCCATTCTTGAAACCCTTCCTAGCTTCCTGAGAGCTACTAGAGGTGCAAGTGGTATGGCCTTTGAGAACCCGAGGTGACTTCTATGACAGAATAAGGCATCACAGGATTGTAGAATTCAAACTGAAATATAAAGCTCATCTAGTCCAACCTCCTTGCTTTACAGATAAATAAACCATGACAAAGAGAGGTAGAAGGACTTATCCAGGGCCACTTAGGAAATAAGTAGCAAAGCCCATGTCCAGTCATATGTGTTTGGCTATTCATGACAAGATAATGGAGTGGTTTCCCATTTCCTTCTCCAGCTCATCTTATAGATGAGTAAATTGAGGCAAACAGGGTTAAGTAACTTGCCCAGGTCACATATATCTGAGGCCATATTTGAACTCAGAAAGACTCATCTTCCTTACTCTATCCACTGTGACACATAGCTTCCCCTGGACATTTGAGCACAAATTCATTCCCCTGAACTGTGCTACTTGTCAGAATATAAGCGTAAGGGATAATAAATTTTATATCAACCACAAAAACAATAAAAAATAAGCAACCTTATACAAAATCAAGAAAGTAAACTGAACAAAAAAGTGTTTTAAATTTTTTAAATTCTAGTCACTAGTAGTCAATGAATGACTTTTGGAGCCTAAAGTTAGAAATGTAATTGCTTTAATACTGACTGGGATAAGATGATTTGGTAGGCTATTAGAGAGCTCAGTTCTATTCCCTTTTGGAGGATCAGTTCAAAGAGCACAGTTTACTTCTATAATTGGTTGGCCTGATCAATTTTTTATAGAATACTAGAATTCTATCAATCCCTGAGGATAACCACACCTAATTACTACAAGTCCCAGACAATGAATGACCTGGGCTTTTAACAAGTCTACCCTCTACCCTTTATTGCTGGAACTAAACAGAATCAGGATTCAATTGCTTTCTTTGAAGTCACTTCAATTCCCTAAATTTTGCACTTCTCTAGTTTTCAGTATCTAAACTGAGAGTAAAACCTCTCTTTATATTGACAGTTGCCTCTAATAGCACCTGGGGTAACTGTTGGCAATTTTCTACCATTCCCCACCTCTTCTTTGTCCCTTTCTCACCTTCCTTCTCTCAACCTCTCTCCTCTCCTCTTCTTTTGCTCCTTCATTTTCTATGTTCCCCTTATCTACCAGAGGGTACATAGGGCATTGCTAGTGACATTCAGGTCAAGCTAAAGAGTCTGCTAATTCCCCATTTAGATAACAATTTTATAACATAAACCACAGAACCTTAGACCTGAAAGAAAACTTCGAGACCTTATATACATAAAATACATAGAAACCACTTATAAAAATCTATTAAAATATAGAAAATAGCAAATGTTTATTTACTCCTTTGCTATGAGCTAAATAAATGCTGGAGGGAGAAGGGAAAATACTGCATATGGTGTCTGAGGGGCCAGGTTCAAATCTCACTTCTGATGCTTATTAACCACCATGACCATGCATTAAATATGGTCTTCCTCCTCATTTCTGCCTCCTGGCTTCCTTCAAGTCCTAGCTAAAATTCCACCTACTACTGGAAACTCCCCCAATTCCCCCTTAATTATAGTAGGCAGCTAGGTGGTGCAATAGATTAGAATACTGGATTTGAAGTCACCTACACCTGAGTTCAAAGATGGACTCCAGACAACTTAACTAGCTGTGGGACCCTGAGCAAGTCACTTAACATTTTCTCAATTGCTAAATGTGTATAATAACAGCATTTACCTTTCAGGGTTGTCATAAGGATCAAACGACATAATATTAGTAAAAGTGCTTAGCACAGGGACTGGCATATAGAAGGTGTATAAAAAATACTTACTACCTTTTCTTTCCTCTTTTATTTTCAATTTAGCCTGTATATAACCTGATTGTACACAGTTGTTTGTGTATCTTCTCCATTAGATGGTGAGCTCCAAGAAAGCAGAGGCTGTCTTTTACCCTCCTTTGTACACACATTGTCTTGAATATAGTAGGTGTTTGATGTTTATTGACAGAGTGACCTTGGGTAAGTCCCTTAATGTCTCAAGGTCTCATTGTCCTTCTCTACAAAATGAGTCTTCCTCCAAATATAACTTTGAGGCTCACAGGTTGGGAGACATTGGTATAGCAAGAAGATCTGTGTTCTAGTCTCAGCGTTGTCCTGTACTAGCAGAAGTATTTGATACTGTAGAAAGGAGACTGAGAAGAGACCCAGCTTCAAATCCCGTCTCTGACACTTATTGACTCTGTGACCATGGACAAGATGAGACATTTAATCTAAGATTTTTTTTTCTCCCTAAAATAGAGATGATATCTATATTATTTACCTGAAGGAGTTAAGAGTTTGGCTTATCACATAACCTCTACGGATCTCCATTTCCATCTGAAAAAACAAACAACTGAATTGATGATCTCAAAGATCCCTTTATAAGTTCTAAATTAGGGGTTATGTAAAAGTTTGTTAAAAACATTTTGATAATTGTATTACAATATAATTGATTTTCTCTATAATCTTCATTATTCTGAGAAAGTGTCCACGGACTTCACCAGACTGCCACAGGAGTCCATGGAACAAAAAAAGTTAAGAATTTATCTTAATTCCTGCCATAGAAGTTAAATTGTAAGTCCTGACTCCATCGCTTACTGGCCTATGATGTTCATTTAGTAATTTAAAGGAGACACAGTTCCTTCATCAGTCAATCAACAAACATTTATTAAATGTCTGCTCTGTGCTGGGCATCGTGTCGAGGAGCTGGGGATACTAAGACAAAAGTGAAAGTCCCTTCCCGCAAGGAGCTTACATTTACCAGGCAGAGAAACACCTACCAATGTTATTGCACCTAACGAGGATGTGGTAATGGTGCCGGGGAGGCACCGGCAATTGTAAGGATCAGGAAAGATTTCATAGTTTTATGGAGGAGGTCTGCACTTGAACTGAGACTCGAAGTAAACCAAAGATCCTTAGAAGATACAAGGGGGGAGGAAGTTGATTTAAGCCGCGGGGTACAGCAAATGCCAAGTCACGAACCTAGGGGGTGGAAGGTCCTGGGCAAAAGAAGGCCACCGCTGAATTCGTGAGAGCGAGTAACGAATAACAGCGAATAATCTGCTGGAAAAAGACGTAGGAGCCAGATGCATCAATAAAATGGCACTGATACTTGCTCTGCCTGGCTCACAGGGCTCTTATGAGGCTTACATAGAAATAATGTAGGTGAAAGTGCTTCAAGACACTAGACTACTCAGTCTGCAAAATAGGACTGCCATTTACCTGGAAAAGCTTAAGGAAAAGCTTAATAGGAACAAAGACATTTGCATAACACCGCACAGCGAAAAGAAGCCTGCGTTAATCAAGGTACATTTTGGTCAGAGTTCGGTAGCGGTCATTCTGAGCCCAGTACACTGTTTCCTTTTGATGAGGGTAGTTAAAATACGGTAAAAGGACTGGCACTTCAGTGGAAAACAAACTACAAAGCATAGAACCCCCAGACCGCAGCGTATCTAGGGAACCAAGAACGCGCATGCGCCCCCGATCTGGTGGGTTGGAGCGGGGCAAAGTGGGGGGAGGATAGGATAGGAGCTAGGGCCTAGCGCTCCCAACCCCCAGCCCCGCCCCCTCCAGCTGCTCGCCTTTCCAAATAACCCAAGTCCGCCGCCGGGGCTGCCTGATGATTGGCCTTTGGCCCCTTCCGTTTCCGCCCAGCCCTCCAAATCCCGCCAATCATTTCGTGCGTTTGGTTCGGGTGCCGCGGGGGTGGAGGGACTGTCGTTGCTCTTGCTCCTCCTCCTCCTTCTCCTCCTTCTCCTCCTTCCCCCCTTCTCCCGCTGCTGCCTCTGCTGCCTCCTCCGCTGCTCCGCTCCGCCGTGCGAGTGTCTGCTGGGGCCCGAGCAGCGGGCGGGCGGCAGCGGCGGCGGCGGCGGCGGCGGCAGTGGCAGTGGCAGGGACATGGAGCCCGGGGCCGGTGGCTGGAGCGCCGCTCGCGGGCAAGGGGCTGGGCCCCCAGGCGGCCAGCCGCCTCGAGAGCAGGAGCGGAAGCTGGAGCAGGAGAAGCTCTCCGGGTTGGTGAAGAGCGTCCACCGGCGGCTCCGCAAGAAGTACCGCGAAGGTAAACAGCTGAGGGGGGGCGGGGTTGCCCGTCGTTACCTTCCCCTTTCACCCCCCCAATCACTGCTCTTCTCCCCAGCTCCCCCAACCTCTGCACCCCTCATCTTCCTGCCTCCCTCCCCCCTCCCCCGTCTCAGGAGAACTCGGGGAGGGGGCACATTGGCAGTGGGAAAAAGGGGATGTCTGAAAGAAAAGAAGTGCCCTCCCCAACGCTTCCACCCCCTCCCCAAGTCGGGATCGCTGAGGTCACTGTTGGAAACCCCCCCTCCCGCATCTGGAGGTGGGGGGGAGGGGCTATGAATAAAAAAGTACTTGAAAAGGTGGAGCGGAGAACCAGATGGAGGAAAAAGACCAGGTAAAAACCGTTATCACCAGGAGGACGAAAGTTGCCCCCTCATCCCTTTCCTGAGACTGCCCCCTTTTTGCACTCGCTCCCCATTTACCACCTCACACCCCGAATTTATTGGGTCTCCGGCTTTTGGGGGGGCTGCGAACTCGGCAGGCCTTTTTGCTGCGTGGGTGTGGTGTTCTTTAAAAGCGGATTCCAAAATCATCACACACACACCTCCCCTTTTACCCCAGTTTTTCCTGTATTAAAATGTGTGTCGCTTTAGGGAGAGGGAAGCAGTCAGGGAAGGAGAGGGAGATGTTAAAATAATTAGTTTTTGAAACTGATGGATCCCTTTATCAGTGTCATTAATGTCAGAATCATTTCCACTGGTGGTGTCTGAGAGGCCACTGTCCCACAATCAGTGGTGAATAAGTAGCTCCTTTCAAAGTGGTAGGAGCTAGTTGGAGTAGTTTATTAACTTTTATTTATATTTGAGGGAAATGAACAAAAAGGAATAAATATCGTTGGAGTCTTAAAATGTAGGTGGGCAAACAAGGAGATAGATTACTTTGTTCTTAAAATCTGGATTTTCCTTGTAAGCAACCATTAGATATTTTCAATGATAACTAAAAGTGCTATTATTTTTCCTTCCTGTGATTAGGAAGCAATTTTCGAACTGTGAATTTCATCTCTAATAGAATGCCGGTTCCCTTCCCGCTAATACATGCTTTATTATTTTTAGTTTGTCTACAATTTAAGAATTTAGGGTTTTTGTAGTATCATACTGTGGTATAAATCATTTAGTTATAATTTTATCATAAGTTTAATATCTGCATAAACGTAGTAAAGTATGGAAACTTAAAATTAAGTATTCTTGTTCCTTTTTGTGGCTATAACATTTTATTTCTCTAATCATAAATTCATTCTTACAAATAAAACTTGACAAATTTGAAACTAGTTTCCTTTTCTTAAGAATCCAGGCCTTATAAAATATTCTGTTGCCCCACAGTGTTTTAAAAGGTGGCACTGGGAAAGAGTCTTATTGGCATAGTTAAAATGTAGATTTTTTTTTTTAAAGGGATGTTTTATACCCAACCCACAATTTATTCAATAAAAGGAGTAGTTACCATAGCAACTGTTGCATCATTCTTGATCTTTAGAGAATGTACTTACATAATGGCATTTGTTGTAGATTTTTATATTGTTTGGAAAGATGAAGAACTACATGAATATGCTTATGTTTATATTGATAATTTATGCAAAATATTTAAGAAGTTTAAGTGAAGTGCATTTTATGGCTTCTTATGGGAAATAAATGGTAAGCATATGATTTAGAATTTCCATTTGTACCAATATTTTACTTTTCCCCTACTTATTAAGGAATAGGTTCTACTAATTTTACAGGCTACTAATTAAACTTGTGTGATGATTTCTTAAAATATTGCTGCACTTGCTTAGTTCCCACATGTTAAAACATGTCTTTAAACCTGAATGTTAACCATGAGAACACTACTTGTTGATAATTATCGAGTTCCTCGTAGAAAGTAATATCCATTTGTATGTACTCAAAAAAGACCTGGTTCTGCTTTTGTCCAAATTCTAGCAGACCTAAAAGATTCTGGACTTTACTAATTATTTCTGTTGGATTCTGCTATTTATTTAGACTTCTGTGTCTCTGTCACTTTGTTCTAGTAACACACAAAACCTTATTAGTTAAACAGTTGTCTCTTGTCTGACAAAATTATTCTAGTGAGCATGATGATCTGAAAACTCACAGGTAAAAATGTTAATGACATCTATAGAAAAGTAACTGGATTTTTTACATAATTACACATTTTAAAATTTTTTCTATTGTATGTTAGACCTTTATACCAATACAGGAATCCACAACTTATGTACAAGTAGTGTGTCCAAAGTTCATTAGTATGTTGGGTTATTTGAAATACTAAGCGTTTTCCTATAGAAACAGTTATAAATGAATTTTGGTCTCCTAAGCTGCCCATCAAATCCTTTTTAGCTAATACTGTCCCAAAATTATAGTAGTCTTGTACGGGGTGAGGGTGGCTGGAGAATGTTCTGAATTCCAGTTTGTTGCTGAGGACACATCTTCCACTACTCTTTAAGTGTCTGGGGCTGTGAGGACTGCCTTAGGCTATTTTCTGTGGCATGAAGCAGAGACTCTTAATAAAAAAGGATTAGGGGGCTTGGGGTAGTGGAGCCTGACCTTGGAGTTAGAAGATTGTGGGATAAAGATGACCCAGAGTGGAGGCCTTGATGTAGACTAATGGAGGAGGAGGAGGATGTAGTAAGAAGACTAAAAGGTCCCTAAGGGGAGTGCTTTTTAAATTTTTTTAAATTTTTTTCCTCTTACCTTCCCTTAAGACAAAAGGGGAGGTGGGCCTTGAGAGCCCTGGGGGTTCCTAGGGTGTTCATTCATTGCTTCTTTTTCTTTCTCTTCTCTTCCTCCCCCACCCCAAACCTTTTTCACTCCTTTCCTGCCCAATATAACCACATTGTCATGGACTCAGATTCCAGATAGTGACAAGGATCTGCAGAGTCTAGAGAGCAGGAAAAAGGGATACTTCCAGAAGCATTGAGGAAAGTTGTTGAGTTTTTATAAAGGACATTTGTAAGTTGGAAATCTGTAAGTCATGTACTGTCTTTATATTTAGATATATAGAACTTTAAAATCCAGACCACCACATGAACCAAAAATCTTTTAAATATATCACAGGAGTTATAGACATGGTTATAATAAGAAACAGCATGTTTTGCTTTGCAAACAAAGACTTCATTGTTTAATCAGATCAGCCTGATAAGTACACATCAAGCTGAGAACTGAAGTAGAGCCATGTGTTTTTTCAGGTGCCTTTGTATTATTTTTCCCACAATCCTGTTCTTTTAAAGAAGCCATGAATGATTTCCATTATATTTGACAACTTTTTCCAAACTTATTGGGTGTCCATATCAACACTTGAAGGCTTTATAAATGACAATAGCTATTGGCATTAAAACCACGTTTGCTATTTTCTGTAGTCTAACTTTTTCTTACATGTCTTATGGTCATTTTAGTTTATTTCTATATATATTTTAGTCAGTATTTTAATGCTCATTCAATACTGAATATGATGTGTAATTTAGAGTGCTGATGGTGGGAAATGTTTTTCACATAAGGCTTTGGGTTAAAACAAGAACGTTAAAAAAACTAAAATAGAAAAATTCAGGAGGTATATGTTACATAAATTAAGTTCAGAAAGGAAATGATGTTAACTGGTGGGATCGAGCAAGAGCAAACCGAATTTTGAGTGGTAGATTAGCTAACAGTGCTAAACACATAGTAGGGACTTAATGAATACTTCTAGGTCCATTAAATTCTTCATAGCAGATGGCTAAATGGGAGTGAAGCCCTATGTGGTGGGTGTGGTGGAAAGTACACTGAATTTGGAACATAAAGGAATTGGATTCAGATTCTAGATCTTCTACTTTTACTGCCTATGAGATTGGGCAAGTTCCTTCCCCTTCTAGACCTCAAGTTTTTTAATCTATTAAAGTAAGGGGGTTGAGGTTGAACTGGATGATTCCTAAAAGTCTCTTCTAAGTCTGATTCTGCAATCCTGTGAGATAAGCATAATAATTTGTAGATGAAGTAAAAAGTAAAAAATGAAAAGAGTTCAAAGAAAAATCAAAATATTTGTTTCCCCAGAGATTTGAAATTCCTTAAGGGAGTTAAGGTAGCAAATCATCTGTTTCTAATTAAGAGTTTTCTGTATTTCTTTTCCCCAGGGTGTTTAAAAAACCTAAAGGAAGAATATAAAGAGTTAATGTAACAAATGTAACATTCCCCTAACTTCCTCCCCCCAACAAAATCCTGAGTAAATTATCTTTGGTTTTAGTTTCTTTTAATTTCTTTTACCTTTTTTTTTTTTTTTTAAATTTAATCATGCCCACTAAAATACAAAATCAAAAAGTACTACCTTTTGTGATAGCATCTTTGCTAAATCAGCAGAATTAAGTGAACAGTTTATAAAAGGACTGTTCAGGTTAGCTTTGTCCTAGGACATTTTGTTAACTGATAGACATAAAAATTGGTAGACAGTTTTGTGCAAACAGTTCCTTTTTTTTTTTGCGATCTCTTTTCATTAGTAGAGTATCTAAATTTATAATTATAAGTTGTAAAAATAAAAAAATATTTTCAGAACTTAAAAATTGATTTGTCACTGCTGACTTGCTTATACATAATGCTTTTTAAGTAGTTATTTTGTTAAAAAAAATTTTTTGTTACATTTACTCATAATATAATTGTCAAGACTATGTATATTTCAGTTTTTAGGCAACATAGTTAGCCTATAGGCCTGTACAAAATCCAGCACAGCCTAGCTATAACTAGGAGCTGAAAATGGGAACAAGTGGGAACAAAGTAGGAACCAAACCTTAGTCTGGTAATCAGGAGAGACTGTTCTTGGAACAGGGTGTCACTTCCAGGATCCACTCTGTTCTACTTTTCTAATGTCTCAGTTGATTAGCAATCTAGGTAAGGTATAATGCCCATCTTTTTTAAAGCTCAGCTTACCTAAACTTAAATCTTGGCTTGAAACTGGTTTATTTGATGTTTCCAGTCTCTTCTGCCTTGAATTCCTACATTGTTTCTTGAAGTTTACAGAAATAAATAGCCTGAAATCTCAGTATGACCCAGTAATTGCCCTTGGGACTCATTAACACATAATAAAGTATAACATTTATTCTGATATTTAAAAACTTCCTTGAGCAAGTGACAGTTTTGCTTTAATCTTGTACTTTTAGGAATAAAATATTAAAATATTTAGATGTAAGTTAGAGAATAAAGTGAGAAATTAATTATCTGGAGTAAATGGATTGCAGTGAGCAGAGAGACTAGAATCAAGAAGCCTAGCTTTAGAAAGCTATAAGTAACCCACATTGAGAAGTGAGAAAGACCTGCAACAGATGGGTGTTACTGGTAAGAAGAAAATGTAAAACAGATTTTGAAGGGAAGAATGATACATTGGATATAGCATAGGAAGGAATCAGAAGGGATTCCCATATTTTTGGTGTAGAAGATTGAATGATGAGAGTAATTACATTAGAAATAGGATGGTTAAGGAAGCTTTTTTTTTTAGAAGAGTTTTGTAGGCTTTTTTTTTTTTCTGAATTTGAGATGGTGGCAGGGCATCTAAGTGGAAAAGGTGTGTTTGGGGAGGTTTTAGGTGAAAAACCAAACCTCTGATAAGGGTAATTTGGGAGGCCTCTCCATAAACTTCAAGACCCTGAGAGTAGATGCCTTCTCAGAGGACTGAGGACCAACCACCCTTAATAGATCAAGATTCATGAGTTAGTACAAGGAAACCTGAGTCATTGAAAGAAAGGTTTAAAAAAAAAAAACAACAGGAGAACCAGGAAAATTTAGTATCTTAGAAACTTAGGGGGAGGATGGTGATGCTGGGCCTGGAGTCAGGAAGACTTGAGTTCAGATTTGGATTCAGACACTTCATAGATATGTAACCTTCAGCAAGTCCCTTAGCTTCTGTTCACCTCAGTTTCCTCAGATGTTAAATGAAACCAATAATAGCATCTACTGCAAAGAGTTGTTGTGAGAATAAAATGAATTAACAATTTGTAAAGCACTTGGCACAGTGCCTGGAACACAGTAGGTGCTATGTAAAGGCTTGCTGTCATTACTATTATGACAGATTGTAAAGAAAAGATTAGACAACCAAGGATTATGAAAAGACTATTGGATTTTTCAAGAATTCAGCAACTGCCTTCTTGGTAGATCCAGGTTTGTATTTCCTTTAGCACATTATCTTTTATCCGTGCTGCTAGTTAGGTAGGATTTGGACTATTCATTTCCAGCAAATAGTTTGGAACCTTTCCTATGTGCACCATATCTCTAATTTACTTCAAGCATTGACTTAAGTGCCATTCTGATCTCCCTAAATTCTTCCTGCCCCCGCTCCCATTTGTATTGCTTGTGTACCTATTCCCCTCCCTGGAATGCAAATTCCTTGAAGGCAGGAACTATTTTATTTTTGTCTTTGTACATCCAGAACCTAGTATAATGCTTGGACCTGTGATTTCATCTGTGGGTCCTTTTTGATGTGGCTCTTTTAAGTCCTAGAGAGTTACTTGTGCCACTGTGATTTGCCTGCACATGGTCACAAAGCTAAGAAGTGCCAGAGGCAAGACCTGAACTCAGGTTTTCCTGACTACAAGGTTGACCTGTCCACTACTTACATTATAGTGCTCCCATGTGCTAGGCATGTAGTAAGAAGTTAATAAATATTTGTTGAATGAATAAATGCATTAAAAAAAATGAAACTTTACTGCATAACAATTGGATCTAGTCTTGTTTCTGCCACCAGCGATCACTGATTGCTGTTAATCCTTAGAAAGTCATTTGACCTCTTGAGTTTCAGTGTGTTTCCTAACCCAACCTGTCCTTTGTCATGGGGGATGGGAGGTGGGGGCTGGAATGTTGTATCACTTGCTTCAGAAAATTTAAGGCAGCAATTCTCAAAGTGTGGTACTGAAACCACATTTCCCCTCAAAACTTTCCATACGAAGACTAAGGTATTTGCCTATTAAAATATTCCTTTTCTAGCCACATGACTTTGGAAAACTGGATTTTCTTCATTTACTTCAACAGTAACTTAACAGATTGAATGCAGAAGCAGATAAGAGAATCCAGCTGTCTTCTATTATGCCAGCTATTAAAAGAGATTGGCAGAAATATGTAAAACAATACCACTCTCCTCTATTTTTTTTCTGAAAAACAGTTTTCATAAAAATAAATTATTTGTGTTACTATATAATGAGCTTATTTTTAAATTAATAAATGTTTAAAACATCAGTTTTTATTTCTCTTTTTTTTTTTTCCTTTTTTTGGGGGGGGAGGGCAGTTGCGGTTAAGTGACTTGCCCAAGGTCACACAGCTAGTTTTTTGTGTTAAGTGTCTGAGGCCGGATTTGAACCCAGGTACTCCTGACTCCAGGGCCGGTGCTCTATTCACTGCGCCACCTAGCTGCCCCCTTTTTATTTCTAATATAGTAAAAATTGATAGACAGAACTACATAAACAGAAACTCTTTGGAGCCCCTAATTTCTTTCTTTCTTTCTTTCTTTTTTTTTGCTTTTTTGGAGGTGGGGAGGACAGTTGGGGTTAAGTGACTTGCCCAAGGTCACACAGCTAGTTTTTGTGTTAAGTGCCTGAGGCTGAATTGAATTCAGGTCTTCTTGACTCTGGGGCTGGTGTTCTATTCACTGCACCACCTGGCTGCCCCTAGGAGCCCTTAATTTCTATGTGTAGAAAGGGTGTTCTTAGTACTTTTTTTTTAAGAGTGTAAAGGGATTCTGAGACCATAAAGGTTGGGAGCTCCTGTTACAAGGGAATAGCACTCAGTCCTTGGTGAGCAACTTTCTACACTGCTATGTTCATGAGTTAGTTGGTTTTAATACAGTTATCTAGGGTGAGAAGTGCTGAAAGTGCTGTTGTTTGTAAGTCTTTCCTATGATACTTTAATCACGTTACCCTAATGGATTTCCATTTGCTTAAAAAACATTTTCTAAGGAGAGGAAATAACAAATATATATTGACAAATTTTGCCTTAACTATTTAGTTACAGATCCTGCCTTAACCACTTCCTCTTTTAACATATCTTGCTAACTTGGGAAAACTTATTTTGTTTTTACATTACCTTTAGTTCTAAATATCTCCATCTCTTCTACCCACAGAGCCATCCTCTCAACAAATGTGAGACATTTCAGCAAACTAATTAACACAACCTGATTGGTGACAATATATTTTTTGCTAATTTTAAATGTACTTAAAAGCATTGATCCTATTACATATTTCTTCTAAAGAATACAGTTTTTCATAGGGCTTGGAATAGGACCCATCATTTCATTAGTCTAGGGAATTCTCAAGTAAGGAAACTTTTTTTCCAAAGTAAGTCAACACCTTTGGCAGTTTATATTCTTGGAGAATTGCCAAGAGCACTTAAAAGTTACATGATTTGCTCAGAATCAGAGGACTTGAATTCAGGTGGTCTGATTACAAGACTAGCTCTCTATTCACCATGCCATTAAGTCTCTTACAGTTTTATATATAACTAAAATTAAATGTAAAAATTTGGATTGAGACTATTTTCAGTTTAGTAATTTAAAGAGAAATCTGTTACAAAATCCTCTAAATATAAAAGTACCTACTTGTCTTTGGCCTTCCTATTAGATAGATTTCCTGATATGAGACTATAAGCATAATTAATATAATAATATAAGCATATTAAGCCAAAATTAAGATAAATTTTATGATTCTGAATAGCTTCTTAAAAATTAAGCTCATTAAACATTAAGTGCCTAATATATGCACAGCACCATCTTATACATTGGAGGAGATGAAAAATTTAGACAAGATCCAGTCCCTGCCATCATGAACTTTGCTTAACGGGGCTATAAGATATAGATTAATAACTATAAGGTATTACAATACAAGTGCATTATAAGAGCTGTGCCAATTTGGATGGAGTATACCTTGATGGAAAGGAATAATTGAGATAGAGCTCAAAATAGTACAATACTAGATCAAGGATGGTCTTGAATTCCAGGCAAAGAAATGTAAATTCCCTTGACTTTCAGGATTTTTGAGCAGAAAGATATTATCAGGTCAGTGCATTACAAATTATTCTTGCAGCAATATAGAAAATGAATTGGGAGGTGGCTAGAAGAGAATAAAGGGGTGGGGAAGTGAGGGAGATAGACTTGACTTTTTAGGAAGCTATTAGAGTAGCCTACTTGGGTGATAGAATGAGAATAGATAGAAGAAGACAGATGGGAGATATTGCAGAGATAAAGAGTCAGTTGGTACCTGATTATATGTGAAAAGTGAAGGAGAGGGAAAAGTCAGAGAAACACTGTTCTAAAAATAGAACATGTCTGGGACTAAATATATTCAATTTTATTAGTATGAATAATTTCATTTCTTTTTAAAAATGAAAATGAAAAATCTAAGTATCAGCAATAATAATCAAACGTAAGAAGAACAAGTGTGGCTCTGGGCATTTTCACTGTCGTTCCCCCATGCTTGGTATATTCTTCCTCATCTCTGCCTCTTGGCTTCCTTCAAGTCCCAGAGAAAATCCCACTTTCTAATGGAAGCA
Organism: Pseudocheirus occidentalis; assembly: GCA_028646575.1. Classification (NCBI taxonomy): domain Eukaryota; kingdom Metazoa; phylum Chordata; class Mammalia; order Diprotodontia; family Pseudocheiridae; genus Pseudocheirus; species Pseudocheirus occidentalis. Next base: position 109,869,478 of record CM053597.1, on the reverse strand, counting down.
TTTCTGAATTTCTCTTAATTCTATTACTCTCCCTATTTTGATCATTTCCTATTTATTGTTTATAGCTCGTTTGTACAATATTTGCTTATTGTATCCCCCATTAAATTTTGAGTTCCTTGAGGTCAGGGACTTTACTTTGCCTTTTTATTTTTTCTCAAATCCCCAGTGCTTAGCACAGTACTTGGCACATAGTGGGCATTTATTAAGTACTTCTTGACTGACTGACTATAAGACAGGGAAAAACGTGACCTAAAACTAATAAACAAATAAAGAAAAGTATTGTCTTGTGTCTCTCCTTCCATCCTTTCCTGAATTTCTACCATCTTTAGGCCTCTCTCCTCTTCTTCATTGCTTTCCCGTCTGTCTTCTCCTCTCATATAATCAGTATTTTATATTTATGTATGTTTGTGTACACACACACAAACACATACACACACACAAACACACAGTGTAATATATAATGCTCATAATACTATAACAAGAGCAAGCATGCAGACGTGCAGACGTTTTCTCCAGAACTCCCTCCTGTACCACTTGGTCTCTGGGACAGTAGACTGACTCAAACTGAGATTGATTCCTGAATTGCATTGGTCCCACCAAGGTCTGCTGTGTCTGCAGCATGAGTCTTGCAGGTCTGAGGTCCAGAAGGTCACTATGGAAATTCGTCCTTCTGGAAAGCTCCTGAAATGGCTGCACAACATAACCTGGATTCCTACCTCCTGATCCTCACTGTGGCTCAAAGTGGAACTCAACTTCTGCTCCTAGAGCAGAAAGAGTACATAGGCCTGTTGTTCCCAGGCCATGTAGTTTGGGCCTGTTGTCTTTTCTTTCCTTTCCATCAGTGTGCACAGTTCTGGTTCTGCTTTTACTCTGTATTTACCTCACACAAGATTTTCCATATTTCTTTGTAATTCTTAATATTTTACAGCATCATAATATTCCATTATCTTATATACCATAATTTATTCAGCTTTTTTCCAACTATTATTATGGAAAGTAGGTATCCAGTGTTTTACTTTTACAAATAGAGCAACGATGAAGATTTTTGTTGGTCATTTTTGTCCATGTATAATATTTTGGAATTGGAACTCCTTAACAGTGGAATTTGTGGGCTAAATATTATACTGTTTTGTTAATATTATTGTATATTGTGGGGCAGAGCCAAGATGGCAGTGTAGAAAGAGCAAAGTTTCACAGCTCCCACATAGCCACCTTAAATACCCATAAAATACTACTCTAAACAAATTTTAGGGCTCCCAAACTTACAAAAATATAGAAAACATATCTCTCACTGAAGGCAGCTCGGCCCGTCGGGCTCATTGCAGCAGGGTGGGAGCCAAGGCCAGCGCAGACTGAAACTGCAGCCTGGCCCCAGGGTGGTTGGGAGGAGCCAGAGCCTGAGATGGAGTCCTCAGGAGAGCATATCCACAGCACCTGTGGCAATTTCCAGATTTATCAATCCAGAAGAAATAAGGCTAAGAGAAAGGAGAGTGGAATTTGGCTTAATATGGGGGAGAAAAGTGCCGGCCAAACTGCCCCCAGGGCAAGGAAGCAGAGGGAAGCGGCAGGAATGACTGCAAGCAGCAACTGCCTGCACTGGGCTGCTTCAGAGCTCCTGGCCTGCTGATAGCCGGGGACCAACACAATTGATCAGAGCCAAGGGCTCTTGTGTTGAGAGGCCTGGATGCAGATTGTGGTCTTGGGTGGTGGTCCTGGAATGCGCTCTTAGGGAGCCAAAGCTGGTGGGGGATGCAGAACCCCCTTGATAGCTCTGGCAGCTGTGAAAACCCCAGCAATTTGGGACAGAGCTTTCCCCCCTGGAAGCAGAATTCCACAAAGCTAAAAAAATCAAGCAATTAATTGACTGGCTAACATGAGGAAAAGGAAGCAAAATAAGAATAGCAATAAAACTTTGGAATCCTTTTTTGGGGACAAAAAGGATCAAAGCATGGAACGAGAGGAAGACAACACAGTCAGAACTCCCACACCAAATGCTTCCAAGAAACATGAAGATTGCCTACAAGCCATAGATCAACTTAAAAAAGACTTTGAAAACCAAATAAGAGAAGTGGAGAAAAAATTGGGAAGAGAAATGAGAATGATGCAAAAAAATCATGAAAAGAGAGTAAACAACCTGACTGAAGAAAACAACACTTTAAAAAATA
>CM053597.1:109831393-109866813 GCA_028646575.1 Pseudocheirus occidentalis | reverse complement strand
CATCCTTCAAGAAATTCTCAAGAAAAATTGCCCTGATATTTTAGAATCAGAGGGCAAAATAGAATTTGAAAGAATTCACCAATCACCTCTTGAAAAAGATCCCCAAAAGAAAACTCCTAGAAATGTTATTGCCAGGTTCCGGAGTTCCCAGATCAAGGAGAAAATATTACAGACTGCAAAGAGAAAACAATTTGAATACTGTGGAAACACAATTAGGATAACCCAGGATCTGGCAGCTTCTACACTGTGGGATCAAAGGGCCTGGAATATGATATTCCGGAGATCAAGGGAACTAGGATTAAAACCAAGAATCCATCAAAATTGAACATAATGTTCCAGGGGAAAATTTGGTCATTCAGTGAGGTGGAGGACTTTCTCAAGCATTCTTGCAGAAAAAAACCAGGACTGAACAGAAAATTTGACATTCAAACACAAGAATCATGAGAAGGTAAACATGGGAAATAAATCATAAGGAACTTATCAGAGTTGAACTGTTTACATGCCAATATGGAAAAATGATAAATAGTAACTTGTGAAACTTTTCTTAGTATGAGGATAGGTGAAGGGAATACAAGTGTATATATATATATGTATGTGTATAACTACACATATGTCTATATAGGAGGCTATATGTGCATATGAATACATATCTGAGCATGTGTGTATATGTGTACATAGAGGGTACAGGATCAATTGAATACAAAGGGATGATACTTTAAAAGGTGAAATTCTGAGGTGGGAGAGGACTAGAATGAGAGGAGACAGGGAAAGACAAAATGGGGCTAATCATCCCATATAGAAGAGGCAATGGATAACTGTTACTACTTTACTTTCAGTTACTGTCATTGAATTTGGCTTGGGGAAGGAACCACATAAACTCTAAACTGGTTATCTTGCCACACAGGAGAGTAGGGGGGATGGGGATGAGAGACGGAATGAGGGCAGGGTCTCAGGGAGGGTTGCTGGAAGCACACATTTCAGTAAATGGACAGGGATAGGGTAGAGAACAGAACAAGGTGGGGCGGGATAGGAAGGAGGGACATACAATCAGTCTCTCACAGTATGTCCACTGTGGAGATGCCCTTCGTAATTACACATGTACAGCCTGTATTGAATTGCTTGTCCTTCCAGTGGGGGTGGGTGACAAGGGAGGGACCCAAAGAATCTAGAATTTAAAGCTTTACAATCAAATGTTAAAAAAAACAACATATATATATATATATATAATATGTAATTATTGTAATAATTATATATTATAATAATATATATAATTATCATTAGCTACATGCAACTGGGAATTAAGATATACAGGGACTGGGGTAGGGAGACCCTTCCTGCCCTACCAGAAAGTTAGAGGGATGTTGGAGGAGGGCATAAAAGAGAGAAGATCTGGGGAGGGGCTTTACAGTGGCATCGCTGTTTTGGGATTGGGGGATAGGGGAAAAATGGGGATAAAATATGTAACTCAAAATCTCATGAAAATGAATGATGTAAACAAGAAAATAAATAAAAAATTAAATAAAAATAAATATTATTGTATATTGGGATAGTGTTCTGCAGAATATTTGCACTAATCACATTAGAATGCCAATTTTTTCACAGCACGGAAAACTTTGTATTTTATTTTTGAGATATTTTTGCCATTCTTGTGGGCTATAAGTTAATGTCTTAGAGATCATCTTGATATGTATTTCTCTAAATGATTGGTATTTGAGGTAGTTGATGTTACTTCATGCCAAAGTTAGATAAGTTAATGACCCCTAAATTTGAGAATTTTTTTATTATGAGTTTGTAACTGACTTTTTCACTTGGTTATTTATTGTAAATTACAAGCAGCTGAGCTTTAAACTTTTAGACTGTATGAGTCAGAATTAAATCATATCCTGTATTTACCACTAATTTTGGCTGTTGGTAGATTGTTTATCTTCTCTATTCACCTCCCACCCATGTTTTCAAAAGGGATTTTAGAGTTATTGTGGGGGGGGGGAGTGTGAATTATCTTTTATTTATCAAGTATTTGACCTTATAAAATTTTATTAATAAGCAGACTAAGTGAAATATTTTATCAGTATTCCCAATTTTTATATTTTTTAAAATGCTAGCATTTTACAGCTGTTAGTTATAAACGTTACAAATATATACTTGTATGTGTATGTGTATGTGTGTGTGTACATGACACACTGGGGTATATGTGACAGATGGGAAAGGGAAAAAGCAATACAATATAATAGCTAGATCAGTAGTATTAATATACTTGTTTTTTCTCATAGCCCCTCTAATGTTTGCCATTTTCTTTTTCATTTCTTGCTCATGGGATGAGTGTAAAATGGTACTTTAGTTTGCATTTCTTTTGTTGTTAGTGGTTTGGGTCATTTACTCATATGGTTGTTAATAGTTTGAATTTCTTACTTTGAATACTACTTATGACTTGTTCTTTGACCTACTAATTTTTCAATCTCCAAATAATTTTTAATCCTTTCTTTAGTTGCCCTTTGCCAAATAGAATTTTTATAGTATTGTGGTTATTAGAGGATACATTTAATATTTCTGCATGTCTAAGGACATCTTATTTTAATGTTTTAATAGTACATAACACTTTTTTAAAGATAAAAGTATCATTTAGAGCTAAGAAATATATGCATACTGTATTCCTTTTTACTCTGTCAGTAATGAGTGAGCTACAGTATCATACTTTGCTAACATTTTATTCAAGGGCTTAACTTATTTTTGTTTGTTTTTAAAATTTCAGTCTAAACGAGATATGTTAAAGTTTCCCTGCTATTATGGTTTTACTATTTTTAATTTACTTGGCTTTTCTTTAATTTAGATGTTAGTCCATTTAATTAATACATCAATGTAAACTCTCAGTAAAATCTAGTTTCTTAGTTTTATCTCTTTTAATCAAGTTTTTATTTTTGTTGTTGCTAATTATGTAGACAAGAAAGTAATGGAGAAAAAGTTAATAATGCAGATTAAACTTAAAAGCGTGTTGTACTTTTCATTTTTTTCCCCCAGAGAGCCTAGTTGTATACAAGACAGAAAGGGGAAGAGGGAGCATAAGAGAAAAGATAGATTAAGGAAGTTACTAGTCCCAAGTAAAACATACTAACAAGGATGTACAGAAGTATTGATAGTAGCTCTTTATTGTAGGTTCAAAGAATTTTAAAACTGAAGAAATGTTATTATTTAGTGAATGGCTAAAAAAAAATATTGTTTATAAACATGATCAAACGCTATTATTCAGTAAGAAATAATGAAGATTATTTCAGAGAAACTTAGACTTAAGTGGACTGATGAAGAATAAGGTGAATAGAACCGGAAGAATGATTTATAAAGTGGTAACAGTATTATAAAGAAAAAAACTAAGGAGAACTTCAACAAGTTGTTAGATATTTATTATTTGCCCAGGTACTGAACTAAGTATTGTGGATTCAAATATAAACAGAAATATAAAACAGTACCTGCCTTCAAGAAAATTATGTTCTAATGAGGAAAGACTGTGCAATAAAAGAAGCTGAATAGGAGGTGAGGGGAGTGGTATCAGGAAATGATGAAGGTAACCAAGACATACAGGTTGGTGACAAATAGAAACAGTACTGACCTGGGCATCCTCCTTAAATGGAGCCGTCCAGTCCAAGGGAGAGGCTGCATAGGCAAAGGATACTTTCAGGGTGTGAATTCCAGGGCTGTAGTGAACTTTCAGGATAAAGATGTTTCTTGGGCACAGTAAGGAACCCAGATTGCAGCTTGATGAGAAATGAAAACAAACCACCCCCCAAAAATAACATATTATTTAAAAGGACAGTTTTGATGACTTTTGCAAACTGATAAAAGAGTGAAATGAGCAGAATCATGAGAACCATTTAAACATCAACAGCATTGTAAAGAAATAAAATTGTGAAAACTATAATCATCCATGGTGTCACAGGAACAGTGATGAAACTTACTGTCCACTTTCTGACATCCAGGTGATAGATTTAGGGTGCAGAAAGAGGCATACATTTTATATATATTTTTATATATATATATATATATATATATATATATATGTATATGTACATAGTGAAAGGGAATTTAATGTTTTGCTTGACTATTGCATATTTGTTACAGGAAATTGGTTCATCATTTCTATTTTTTTTCCAGTGGGATGGGAAATGGGAGAAAGAAAATAAATTCAGGTGAAGTCACTAAGTTAGTTTTACTTAATTGGTTTATTTTGTTATACTAGACCTCTCATGGAGTAAGGGCAGTCTATAAATGTTTGTAATGTAAAAACAAAACACATCTAATAAGACTTTTTGATTTACAATTTTATTTAAAATCCTGGATTTTATAAGTTGCTTTAAGCTATATTTTGAATTAGAATCACTTTAACATGCCTAGAGTATAATATATATTTATATATAACATATATAAATATATTTTATATTAAAATATAATCATTACAATTGTAATATATATTCAGTTCTTTTGTTTTTAGTTGGAGATTTTGATAAGATCTGGCGAGAACACTGTGAGGATGAAGAAACACTCTGTGAATATGCTGTTGCAATGAAAAATCTTGCAGATAATCATTGGGCAAAAACTTGTGAAGGGGAAGGTCGCATTGAATGGTGTTGCAGGTAATTTGTTTAAACTTTTAAGACACTTTATTTTTTCCTGCTTAGTTGTACCTTTTAAATCTTAAATATTTAATTATATTTAGTGCTAAGATTTAAAGTATGGTATTGTTTTTCCTTTTTCTGGTGTTTTAGCTTTTGCAGCTGACACTTATACTTTCATTCAGATATAATTTATTATGTAGAATTTATTGTACTGTAAAAGGACACTGGCCTTGTTTCATAGAATTCAGATTTTGATCTGAAATAGATCCTTAAAAGATGGTCACTCTGAGGTCCTTAAGGACCTAAGTAATGAAGATTTTTGAGACTCAGAAGGGTTAAGTGACTGGAAGAGGTTGGATGTTCTCAAGGTCATGGACTGTCATTTTTCTTCTTTCTCTCCCTAGGGCCTATCATTGGGCCTTGCCTACATACAATCTTAATATTCCATTTACATTGATCTGAATTACCTAAACTAAGGTCACACAATTAATAGGTAAGCTGGGACATGAACCTAGTTTTCCAATCCAATGTTCTTTCTAACACAACATTCTTATAATTATTAAATATATTCTAGATTAAATTTTGAAAGTCCTTTTCCTTTAGGAAGTTTTGTTCATAAATTAGGAGACACTTCTTATTTACCATATTCTCTAGTTGTTGTTGTTTAACTTCAGTTGCACTGAAATTTAAGCTTCAGTATTTAAAACCTGAATATTTAAAATCTGTGTGCAGTTGGGTATGCTGAGGGAATTTGAAAAGGAATTTATAGAAACCAAAGTTTCATCTCTTCTGTAAGGGTAATAAAGTTTAGTCACTATTTAGGTAAGGTCTTTTAATTATCTCTTGGTCTGTGCTTTGTCTGATTGAATATTTTTAGCAAATAAAATAATTGATAGCTTAAACAAATTGTTTAGGTAGGCTGAAGAAGAAAATGTAGTGGTACTTAATTTTGAAGAGAATACAAACCTAGGAGGTTTATTTGTATATGAAATAATTTTAAAAACTAAACATAAAATGAACTGCATTTAATATACTGTTTCATGTAACAAAAAGATGAGTGTGGTCCAAATATCAACCTAGAACTATTTATGGTTAAGAAGATCATTTTTGGCTATTAGATTATATATGGCATTCATGTGAGTATTTGTTTAAATTCAAACTTGTACATGCCTCAAATGTCAGCCTTCTTTTTTGAGGCAGTGAAGTTTGCCCAAAGTGATATATAAATATTTTATGGAAGAGGTAATTTTTCCTTCAGATTTTTTGGTCAGTCTTCTGAAAAAGTTGTTAGGTTGTAGTGAGATATATTGAGAGATTGGTAGGACAATTTCAGAGGGAAGTTATAGAAATCCATTACTTTAAATGTAAAACTTACATAAGACAAAAATTCTTGGTATCTACTTTATGGTTGTTCATTTGTTTCAGTTATATCCAACTCTTCATAACCCTATTTGGGATTTCCTTGGCAAAGATACTAGGGTGGTTTGCTATTTCTTCCTCCTGCTTATTTTACAGATGAGGAACGGAACTGAGGCAAACAGGGTTAAGTGACTTACCTACGGTTACACAACTAGTAAGTGTCTGAGGCTGCATTTGAACTCAGAAAGATGACTCTTCCTGACTTTAGGCCCAGCTCTCTGTTTCACTGCTCCACCTACCAGCCCTGGTGTCTACTTAGGAAAGGAAAATGATGTTCATTTTCATTATCATTGGTTTCTGGGAAATGCTTTACTTTCTAAAGATATTCTAAAGGAGCAATGTCATTGGAAGGCCAAAATAAAATTTAATGAGATCATAACAATAGCAACTTCCTAGTTATCTTTATTGAATTTTCATTGTTTAATAAATATCGATGTCTTGCTGTTGTACTGTTAATGTTGATTTTCTGATTAAAAGAAATAGAGATTGTTTCCATTTTAATTTACTAGGTAAAATATTTTATTCAATTATTTCATTGTATTAACCCCATACATGTTAAAATGCATTCCATGTGTAATTCAATGTAATATAGAGTCTTGTATGTATTAGTCCCATTTTAGAACATATCTCAGATGTATAGCTGAAAAAATACCTTTTTTAAAGATGATGACTAGAGAATGCCTTTAATACCTGCCACTACTGAAGGTGGCATATGGAGTAAGGCTAATAAAGGCCACCAGGCTTCCCAAGTTGGGGTGAGCAGACCCAGGTCTGAAAAAAAGAACCAGTTAAAATTTCTGTGCTGATCAGTAGTGATAATCAGGACTGTGAAGAAGTACCTGCTGCACGTTTAACTTGGGCAAAATAGGTAGACCCAGTCTTTTTTTCTTTCTTCTTCTCCCACCAGTAAAGATCAAAACCAATTCTTGAAGATGAAGTTTATTTTAAAATGTTGAGTACCTGCTGTGTTTATGACACTGTACTAGAATTTGAGGACAACATAAAAGATGAATAAGGTATATTCTCCTGTCTTCCAAGAGCCTTTCTCAAGACAGAGATATAACAAGAATGCCCTTTTTCAAGGGGACCAGACTTGATTTTATAAGCATTTGAAACTCCTGTCTGTGCAGATTAACTATTCTCAACTTAGCTGAGCTGCTAAGGCTTCAGTGACTTGCCCAAGGTCGCACAATCAGTGATTGGCAGAGGTAGGGCTAGAACGTCCCTAAGGTTTTCTTTGTCTGTTTCCCTTTGTTTTTATGATCTTGATAGATACAGTTATGTTTTCAGTATGCTGATTATTGACTAATTTAGTGGTCACCTTATAATAATAGGGCAGTATATATTTTTGTGAGCTACAACATACAGAGTTACCTTGGGAAAGAGGGATTATTCTGCAACAGCAGTTTGTAAGATAGTATATTTGACTATAAACTAAAATTTCCTGTCCATTCTTCTTTTGAAGTTTTGCTTGTGAACATTATAAAAGTACATCATAAAATGACTTAAGAGTATCAAAAAATTGCTCTGTAGAATTAATGACAGGCATAGTGATGATCTTTTGAAGTTTTCCTTTTTATAAGCATATATATATATATATATATATATATTTTTTTTTTTTTTTTTTTTTTTTTTTTTTTTTGTTAAGAGGGCAATTGGGGTTAAGTGACTTACTGAAAGTCACACAGCTAGTTTTTGGGTAGAATGTCTGAGGCCAGATTTGAACTCAGGTCCTTCTGACTCCAAGGCTGGTGCTCTATTGACTGCAGCACCTAGCCGCCCCCCATAAGTATATATATTTATTAAGATTATAAAACCGGATTTTTGGTAGTAAGTCCTCTTATTGGAAGGCCTAAAATTTAAGATAAAATTTCCACTTAATGAGATGTTTAACATAGTTTATACTAATGTAAATTATTGATAAACTATCAGTTCAGTGGAGGAATTAGTGACTGAGAGTTATAATTAAAACAGTTCATTCTTTATTATGTTTGCCCATTTAAAGGATAGTCTGTTAAAGGCTTCCATCAGACTTTAGTTTAGTTTAGTTTAGTTTAGTTTTTTTCCATTATGTGGTATAATACTATTTTATGTTGTATATTTGACAAATAAGAGTTTGGCTCTCTCTTAGTTATATAGCTTCCTAAATTAAAGTTGTGATGTTCTACATCATCAGGTAATTCTTTTACCGACTGGGATGTGGATGAATCTAGCAGCCAAAAACAATTTGGAAAGGAACATTAAATCACATTTGAGCTGTTTTTGGTTTTCCCATTGTCCTTGAAATCAGTGTCTTCCTGCTTGAAATCTTAAAAGTGACATTGTTTCAACTCAGTTGAAGTCAAACTGAAATTGACTAGAACAGAGATACAGATAGAAGGAAAAGTATTATGAACAAGAAATTGGCATAATTTAGGCTTAGAATTTTAGTTCACAGAATCCAAGAATTGTAAGAAATCTGAATGGCCATCTAATTCAAACCATAGCTTAATAAGACTCCTTTTGCAGCATCTTCAGTAAGTGATTATCTTCCTTTGAAGACAAGGGAATGACCTTCCACGACAACACTTGTCACTATTGGTTATCTCTAATTTTTAGGAAGTTGGTGTTTTACATTGAGGCTGTTGTATTTGGGGTTAACTTTTACTCTGAAGTAGGTTGATTTGGGACTCAATTGTTAACCCTTTGGGCAAAAAAAGGAAAAGCAATTTTTTAGATTTAGATTTTTTTTTAAATTCAAGCATAGAACTTAACATTAAATTAAATTTAAATTAAACCTGTTTAATTTCATCTTTACGACCTATTAAAATCTTTTTGGATGATGACCGTATCATCTAATTAACTATTCCTCCTTCATGTCCATCTTCATATTTTGCAAGATACTGTCTATGACTACATCTGAATCATTAATAAAAATGTTGAAAAGAATAAGGACAGACCTAGACCCTTGGCACAATCCACTTGAGGCCTCCCTCCAAGTTGAAATGGGTCTATTAAAGACTTTGTGGGTCCTATATTTCCATCAGTTTGACTTCTTTCTAGGTGCCCTACTTTCATCTAGCCCAGTGATCTTCAGATTTTTTTGATGCTCTTAAAAAAAAAACAAAACAACTGTTTATATAGTTCTTACTATGTGCCACGCACTGTGCTAAGCACTTTACAATTATTATCTCATTTGATTCTTACAAACGCCTCTGTTATATATGAGGAAACAGGCATGCAGTAGTTAATTGACTTGTCCAAGGTCACACCACCAATAAGTGTCTGAGGACAAATTTGAACTTCCTGACTCCAGGCTGAGTACTCTACTATAACACCTAGCTTCCTCTTTCAGTAAACAGATTTTTAAAACATATCCCAATATGTATGTATTCACATACTTAAAATTATATACATACATTACTTTCATACTAATAATTATGTACATAAATGAATGTCTTCATTCCTCTCTTGATTCTACTACTGATTCTCTGGACCTTTTCCAACATGCCACAACAGCCTTCTCACTCTGCCCCTGCACATTCTCACCCCAAAAGTTCATTCTGCCCGGTGACTCCTTCTTCTAATGGATTTGTTCCTCCTTAAACCTCCATTTTAAGGAAAATGCCCAGGCTAATTATGTCTTACTCTTTGGGTCCATATATCTATATTCTTGGTGATTAACAGTGTCTGACACATAATAAGCACTTAATAAATGCTTGCTGATTTGACTTTTGGTACATGTTGTAGCACAACAGTAGAAATTAAGGGATAATATTCTAGAGGTGAGAAAAAGCCACCTAAGATTTTTGCAAGGAGAGTTACGTGGTCTGACCTACCCTTTAAGAAATTGGCTGCTGTAGAGAGGATAGATGTAGAGAGACCAATTAGAAGACGGTTGCAATAGTCTAGGTGAGAGATGATAAGATTCTGAACTATGATGATAGCTTTGAGGAGAGAGAAGGGAACAGATGTGGGAGATGTGGAGGTAAAACCACAAGATTGGGTGATAAGGATGATACAGATTTGGTTGAGGGAAATTGTCATTAAAATTGACAACGAAGTTATAAGAACCTGGGTAACTAATAGAATTGTGATGATGTTCACAGTAATAGGGAAGTTTGGAAGAAGAGTGGAGTTGAGGTGAGGTGAAGGGGAAGATAACGTGGTTATACTTATGATTCAGATTATAACCCATGAATACCTGCTCATTCTGTGTGGCTCATTCTGGTAAAATGAAAAAGGGGAGAGGTGAGCTCTTCTTACTCATTGACAGTTGCCACCAAACTCAGCTCACAATCCAAGGGGATGGAAGCAAGGGAGAAAGGTTCTTTGCACAGAAAGGGGGAAGGAGTGGAATGGAGAAGTTATTGATAGGTTGGTAGGATTTGGGGTAAGTACTAATGTATAAAAGAGTAAGTGTAGTTATATTGGAAACAAACTCAATAATAGGTTAGTTGGGATACAACCTATCTTCTCCTTGGTTGTGGACCTTTGGCCTCTACTTTGAAGGCTGCTGTTCTTGCTCATATCATTCTATTTTATATCCAAGCAGAACATGAGAATACTATTAAACATTTCACTGAAATCTTGGGATTTGGCACCTAATTATAGCATTCCCTTGGTTTGCTAGTTGTCGTTATATCAAAAGAAGGAATTTGCTTGGTCTGTCATTTATCTCAAGCACCATCTCAGTTGAACCGTAATGAGGAAATGCTATAGAGATAGCTGATTTGAATCTTCTCTATGCTTTTGGCTACTTTTAGATAGTAAAGAACACCAAAGTAACTTAGAATTGATTTCTTGCTACTGTATGTAATACTTTTGAGTTATGGTGAATTGTTCTTGTTCCATTTACTTAGTACCTGTCTGGTATTTGCAGTTTACACTATAAATTATGTTTTGCATCTGTATTTGTATACTTATAACTGTTTTAATATAAGGTACCATCATTTCAATGTTTTATTATATACTTACATATCATCTGTAATATGAGATGTTCATAAAGTCATGCTGAGTTTTGGCTAAGACAATAACCAGATTCTGACTTACGTCCTATACTGCCATTGCCTTTTATGTCTGACCTATCCTCCAAGGATTACTCATCAAAACAACATTCTTTTGTGACAATTCATGGGCTGAATCATTGTATTTTATGAAATCTGTAAATTATAGAAATGGCTAAATTCAGCCATTTGTCTGTGTCTTTCCAAAACACTTTATGCTGCCATACATAGCTGTATCTAGTTATATTGACAAGGAGGTGGTCATGTTTGGTTACAATTGGTAGATTGGTAATACATTTTTATTGTAGTTTCCCTTTTGATATATCAGAGATTACTACCCCTTTGACATATTTTCATTAGAATTCATATCTCTTAAATTATTCTGATTTGACAAATAATAGGAATTATTTATCATTTTACAAAACTGTTATTTTATAGATGAATAATGAATGATATAACCTATGTCTCCCCACAAGGAATTTAATTTCTGCTTAAGAAAGTCCAGAAAAATGTATAATTGTCCTCATACATACAGATATCTTTTTTGGTACCAAATAATAAAAGGCTTTATTTTTGTCATCACTGTTTTTTGTTAATACCCTTCATTCTTTCTTGAATATTCTATAACCAATTTGAACTTTATTAGAGGATGCTTAATGAACTTTCGGTTTGATTATAATATCCAGCTGTCATTCTTTAATTTTAAGTTAATTAAATTTATACTTTTACCATAATTTTCTCTTTCTTCTTATAACTTTATTTTACCTTTAGTGTATGCAGAGAATATTTCCAAAATGGTGGAAAGAGGAAAGCCCTTGAAAAAGATGAAAAAAGAGCTGTGCTTGCTGCTAAGAGTGCACCAGCCTTAAGTGTTAACGATTCATCTAAGTTTGAAGATCAGTTAACCAACTTCAGCTTTACAAATCCTGAATATATAACTGAGTAAGTTTCCTGATGTTTTTTAATTAAATAGTGTTGTAATATGACAAGTGTAAATATATACATGATAAACCAATGAAATAATTTTTGTTTGCAAATAATTATGAAGTTACTTAATGCTATGGTGAGCATCAGATGAGCATTCACTTTCAGAACGTAAAATTAAAGCTTGCCAAATCTATCTTAATTCAATTTAATCTGAATGCAATAAACATCTTCTAGTAATATAGTAAATTCCCATTTATTTATAATTCCTATTAGCCCAAAGACTGAGTAATAACAGTATTTTAACGTTCTGTGTTTTTGATAGAATCACAGATTTAGAACCCAAAGGAGTTGTAGTATTCATCTAGCCCATCTCTCTCACTTTTGTAGTTGAGAAAACCAAGGCCCAGAGAATTTAAGGAACTTGCTCAGAGTCACACAGGTTATAATGACTTGAGGCTGGATTTGAACCTAAGTCATCTAACACCAAGAGAGCTCACTTTGCTCCTGGGGCTCCTTCCCTGTCTCTATACTTTTGGCTACCTTTCAGAGACAGTTTCATTTAGTTGCTAATAATGTCTTCACATTTGCTTGTCTCCATTTTAAGAGAGGCTTTGTACTTTGGCACTGGCAGAATGAGAGGTAGAAAAAAATGCCCTAACTGCTTGAGGGAATTAGGAGCATTTAATCTGTCCATATCCATAGACAAAAAAAGAAATATTTATTAGTGTAAGACATAGTGTGGAATGTGTATTATTACATTCTGAGTGTTTGAAATTTGAAATCATATTCCATTACCATAGTAGCACTTACTGTATACGTGGAATGAGTAACATCTATTAGAAAAGTTACTTATTTACTATCCATTCTGGATCATATAAAAATCTACTTTGTAAAAAAGTATTTTTAGATTTAAAATTATAAGTGAAATGTGATCTTCCAGATTATACAACCTGAATGCTAAGAAAGAATATGAGGAAAGCTGATTATGATTAAATTTATTCTGTTGTTTTTAGATTTCATTTAGGAAGTAATATTAAGAGGATTAAATAAACCAGATTAAAAATCAGGCAAATCCAGAAGTATTTTCCCCTCTATCTTTTTGGTGATCAGTGACTCCTAAAATAGCTAGATTTTTAGTGACTATGGATTTTTTAAAATTTACTTTATGTAACTTAGAATTTTGAACATTCAACATAGCTAAGTCATGTAAGGACAACATTACCTATTAAAAATCCTAATTTACATAAAATATTAATCCAGTCATCAAATGCTGTTGCTTTCATAATGTTTCTCTTAGCCAGCACCCTAGCATGAGCCCTTATTTTGTTTTCTTAGTGTTTTAACTGGTCTCTCTATTTTTACCCTTCTTCATTCTATCACAGTGGCCATATAAATCTTCCCAAACCCTTCCAAAAACAATATTTTGACCACATTAGTCCCATGCTTAAAAAAAAAACTTCAATAGCTCCCTAGTAAATATTGAATCAGATCTACACTTAAATTTGTAATCAGTTCCTAATCCGCCACTTGCCTTTCCTCCTGCTATTTATTCCCTTCTACATATTCTTTGTTCCAGCTGGAGTCTACTCAATATCTTCCACAGAAGTCTACAGAATTTTTACCTCTTTGCTTTTATTCGAATTATTTCTCTGTGTAGAATGCTTCTGTCCTCACTCCCCATACACACTTCTCTTGGAGTCGTAGTCAGTCTTCCAGACCTGTCTGTCTCTGTATGACCTCCTCTGTTTAACAGCCTAACTCAGTTACTTCTAGCTTCTGAATTCTTTTAGAATTTAATTTAATTAATGTCTCATTTATTTAAAGAGGCAGGATGGCACGATGGGTAGAGTAATGTGGAACTGGTTTTCAATCCCTCCTCTTGATGCTTAATATCTATGTAACATTCTATAAGGCAACTTCTCTTCTGGGGCTTCAGTGTCTCCCTAAAATGAGTCTGTTGAGCCTAGGTGATCTGAACAATCTTATAGGTCTAAATCTATGATTACCTGAATTTTTTTTCTGATGTTGGCATGTTGGCCACTTATTTTTTTCTTGCTTTGTATCTTTTTATATATGTGTCTATCCTGCCTTCCCCAGGTAGCTCCTCCAGGATAGGGAAAACATGTTACCTTCTTTTTTTGGTCTACTCTGTAGTACCAAACACAGTGGTCTGTACATAATAGGCATTTAATTAATTGCATAATATTTTTTATCCTTTGCAGTATCTAAAGGCCTTTCAAAAGATTTAGTTCCATAGACTAAAAAATAGTGCAGAATCAGATTAGAAACTGGGTGTTAGCCTTGATTTGTGTGTATTTGTGAATTTTTTTAACTGCTCTTTCAGTTAAAATATTCTTTAATTCCTATTATGTGAATTAAATTAGTCACTCTTCTCAAGGTGCCTATAGTTCAGTAAAGGAGATGACATGTGCAGAGATAACTTTGATGCAAGACCAGAAGCGGAAAGTGCCATAATAGAGGTATAACAGTGTTAGAAGGCTTAGAGAAAGGGTAAAGTTACCCATTTGTGATCAGGGAGAGTTTCACAGAATTATAAGAGTCTGAATTGGAACAGGATTTAGTGGCTCTCTGAATGAATGAACCTCTGGTGTAAATTTGCCTCTTTACAGCTTCTACCCCATTGTTTCTTGTTCTGCCTTTTGTGGCCAGCCAGAATAGTCCAGTTTGTTTTCCTTATTATATCTCTTCAAGCCCTAAAATATCATTATCATTCATAAAAAGTCTCCTATGGGCTAATTTAATTCTTATGTGGCATTATCTCATGATTGACCATCTTAATCACCCTCCTTTAGCTGCTATCTGCTTTGACAGTCGTCTTTCTTCTTGATCTCTCTGCAACTTAAGCCACTATTGATCATTGTCTCTTTGATACACTTTCCTTTCTAGTTCTTTTATGACACTTCTCTTGATTGTTCTAGTTATCTGACCATTCTTTGTCCCCATGTTGGATCTTCATTCAGGTTATATTCCCTAACCATGGGTATGCTCCCCTTGAGACAATTCATGATTAAATTACACTGGCCTATTTGCTCTTCCTCAAACATGCCACTCAGTTTTTGTTGCTTGTTAGTATTTGTGTTCTTAGTGCCTGGCCCATAATAAACACTAAATAAATGCTTGTTGGCTACCTTTCTAAAATGTGGCTCCCGTACTGAACCCAGTGGTTTGTGAAGGACAGGTATGAGCAATCACATTTCCAGTTCTTATATGCACCCTGAATTATAGTTCATGTAGACCTGGTGACTTAAATTTATCAAGAGCTAGATGCTATTTTGTTATACCCTGACATATTTTGCTATGTCCCTATGATTAGGGAAAGATCTTTGGATTTAGAGTCAGAGGACCTGAATTTGAATCTAGGTATAAGCACTTTTATTTCCTGTGTAATCATGGGCAAATTACTTTTAGAGCCACAGTTTGCTGATCTAGAAAATGAATGAGCTGGAACTAGCTGGACTCAAAGACTTCTATTAGCTTTAAAACAATGACCCTATGTCATTGGGTATCAGCTTGGTGCTAGCCAACTCTGTTCTCTGCCTTTTCACATTCAAGGGTCATTCTCTTTTGCCAAGAAAAGTAAAATAAGACTTGAATACTTCTACTTTTCTGCGTTATTTGATCATCATCTTATTGACCCTGAGCTAGTTGACCTGCCCTTTATTTTATCCTCTTCTTTTTCTCAATATAGATTTTTAAAACCCTTTTGTTCATATCATTTCAGGTTTATTGTTCCAGGGATATTTTCTTCAGAAGTTCCATGTTTTTATTTTCATTCTGTTAATTTCCTTTGTCTCCAACCTCTTGTGTCTTTTATAACACTATTAATAGATCAGTGTGTTTACCATGTACCCGTGTTTGTCTTTTGAAATCATTCCTCTTTTTCCTTTTTATCAGAATAGGTGATTCTGTGAGGCAAATCCATCTCATAGATAGCAAAATTCATCTAAGCCACTTTATAGTTTTCCCAGTTTTCCCAGCAGTTATCAAATAGGGAACTCTTTCCTAGGTTATTTATATTTTCTGGTTTTACTAAACACTGGGTTCTTGGATTCTTTTATTACTCACTTCCATATTTAATCTGTTCCATTGATCTAGTTTCCTATTTTTTAGCAAGTAAAAAGTATTTTGGGTAATTGCTGTTTTATAGCATAATTTGAGGCCCAAAATACTACTGTCCCTTTATTTCCTTTTTTTTTGGTTCATTTTTTCCTTCAACAAAATTTGGTACCCTTTGGTAGCTTGGTTGATATAGTATTAAATCTGTTGGTAAACTTTGGCAGTTCAGTAATTTTTATTATATTGACATGGCCAAAGTATGAGCACTGAATATGCCTCCAGCTATTTAGGTCATTCGTTATTCCTTTAAGCAACATTGCTTTGGAATGTGAACAACACAAAAGACCTTTTTCATATATACAGCATAACAAAAAGAAGGATATATATATATATATATATATCCACTTTATACCACTTGCTTTTTTAAAAATTATAAACTCCATGTTATTTACATAATTCTCCCATGTGTCTCAAAATTTTCTCTTCTATGTATTTAAAAGAGGTCTTTTTGTGGCCCCCCCCCTTTTTTTTATGGCATCCTCATTACTGTGCCCCATCCTAATCCACCTCCCTAGACAAAAAAAAACAAAACAGGAGAAAATGTTTTTTAAGATTCTCTTATAACAGATAGCATTGTTATAAACATGTTAACAAAATGAATCCACACAGTGGCTGTATTCAAAAATGTATACCTCTTTCTTTTTTTAAAATAAATTTTATCTTTTTCAGTTAACAAGCATTTTTTCTCCCTCCCCTCAAAGAACAATAAAACCTTTGCAACTAATATGTAGTCAAGCAAAACAGTATATCCCACATTATCGTTTCCAAAAATGTGTGCCTTTATACTTTGTGCCCATTTCTTCTCTGTCAAGAGGTAGATAGCGCATGCTTCATCATTGGTCCTTTGAAGGCATTATGGTTAGTCATTTCTTTGATCAGAGTTCTTAAGTTTTTCAAAGTTGGCTTGTTGGGTTATTTTTTTTTTTGCAGTGTTGTCCTTTTATAATATTATGTTGTATTATATTATATATGATACACATTATTATTGTATAACATACATGTACCATTTAATATTATAATATATTATGCCATTTTATCTTCTAAGCTATTCTTTCCAATTCTTTTCTCCAAAGATTTTTTTTTCTTTTGCTTTGTTTCTTCTAGGTATTACTCATTTAGTCCTTCTAAAATCTGCTTTTGCTCGAGTTTGTTCTTATATCTGTTATAGAGTTACTTTCTCCTTCTTTGGGGGGATCCATGTATCTACAGTAATTTTTATATGGGTTGATCAAGGTCTTAGGTTTACTCAGCAGTAGGATAAACAGTAGGACTTTGTGCCAGGTCCAAGATCCTCTTCCTTTTGAACTTTTGAGTGGGGTGGTCAATTATCCTTAATTTTACCCTCAGTCACCTGGCTTTCCTGAACTGACTTCTCACACCTTCGTGGGTCAGGCCCCACATGAATCTTTGAGATTTATAATCCTGCATTTTCCGGGCCTTCTGTGGCATTCCACGACAGCATGGTAAGGACCTGGAGCCACTTAGCATCTGAGATGACCTGATTTGAATACAGGATATTTAGTCCCTGCTTTTTTTGTATCCCTATTACTGTGCCCCCTCCTAATTAAACTCCCTAGTAAAAAAACCAGGAGAACAGATTTTTAAAAATTGCTTAGTAACAAATAGCATGGTCAAACTTTCCAGGTCTAGTTTCTAGTCCCTCTGTGACTTTTTTATGGAATCTATCCTTCTTGGTATTGCTGAGAGATGCGGATTTATCCACCTGAAATGGCGCTGACTTTGCAGATGTTCTTTCCTTTTTTGCCTTTGAGTTCTATGAATTCGTGTAATTCTGAGGTAGAAAAAGTCATTTACATATAGCTTCTCATTGGATTTCATGATCCTTATTCAGGTTTTTGTTAGATGCAAAGTATGTTCCCAGCCTTCTCAGCTTGGAATATAATAAGTAGTTAATAATTCGCACTTCTTTGGATGATTGTTTATGTCTTTTGAATACTTACTGGGGAATGGCTTTGTTCGTCTATTTCTGTTACTTTTTTATATATTCTAGATATCAGGCCCTCAGTGGAGATAAGCTTTTCCCCCCTCTGTCCCTAAGTTGAATTAATTTTGTTCATGTTAAAGCTTTTTACTTATATGTAATCAAAGGAAATGTTTAGTTTAAAAACTTAAGAAATTTGGAACTCAAGGAATTGTGAAATAAATTTAATTAAATAAAATTGAAGGAAAAAAAGATTGCTGCCAGCTGTAGAAGTTTAAAAAAACAGAGTTGTGATTCTGAACAATAATGGGGAAGTCATCTATCTTTTTTTATGCAGTCTTTGTTTATTAACATTCATAACTAGTAAAGAACCAAACCACTGACTTTTCCCTCACACAAATAAATCCTTAGCCCTTAGACGAAATAGGGGTTTGTTGGGGTTTTTTTATGGATGAGTTCATCAATCACTGTTTATGTCCAGTTTCATATACTGACTGTTTTACAGAAGGAATACAGTCATA
Organism: Pseudocheirus occidentalis; assembly: GCA_028646575.1. Lineage (NCBI taxonomy): Eukaryota > Metazoa > Chordata > Mammalia > Diprotodontia > Pseudocheiridae > Pseudocheirus > Pseudocheirus occidentalis. The sequence continues at coordinate 109,848,278 of CM053597.1, read as the reverse complement.
TTTCTTCAGTATAGCCGTTATAAGATTGCTTAAAATTGATGCATTAAATAGATAATTTTAAAAATTTCAATTTGTTACGTAGTCTTACATTAATTGGCAAATCTCTTCAACTAAAATAAGTCAGCTGTGGATATTGTGTCATATTTCATTTGGTTCAAATCCTCAGATGTGAAACAGACTGGATATAAGTGAACCATTTGAGCCTCTTTTCTCATCTATAAAATGAGAATGTTCTCCTTTTCTGTGATGAATAGAAGAGAAAGGCCAGAGTTACACAGGTGAAGCTAGGCTATGTGTATTGTTGTATGGAAAAATCAGATTGAGAAATTACCTGTCAGTTGGAGAACTGGAATATTTAAATGCTGAAAGGCAAAGTTAGATTAAGGTCCCTTTTCAGTCTAAATTTCTTTGGTTCTGTGAATTATAAGGGATTAAGTCTATGGTATTTTGTCTTTGAAGTCCTCCAAAGATATCTATAATTAAAGAGAAATTCCAAGTAAGACAATAAAAATTCAGAGAAAAATTTTTTAAAAAAGGAAGAAAAAAAAGAAAAAGTTAAGGAAAAATAGTCAAAAACAATGTATTTTCTATAAAGTTTATGAAAATATATTCTTTCACTTGCTATTTTGCTTGTCTGGCTTAAAATTAAGGTTATTAAAATTCCAGTTTATTTTTAACTAAATCCCTTTTTGTAGAACTTGAGCTCAGACAGATCAGCCTTATGGTAGTATTATGCGTTCTATTAAAAATTCTTTGAGACAGCTATGGTCCTGATGCCACTATCATCTTAAAACAGATTAAATAAGAATGAACTGAAAACGCATAATACTACCATAAGGCTGATCTGTCTGAGCTCAACACCCCCATTCAAAGTACTTCCTTATACTACTACATCAAATTATATGCCAATAAAACAAAATTTATAAGTAAATATTTACAGAAATATAAAATGCCCAAATGAACAAAAAAAGGAAATGGAGACATCCCCTGGTTTACTGGTTATATAGTAAACTATTTAAAGGAAGTATAATCCCTGTTACATAAAATATTGAAAATAGAGGGAAAAAATGAGAAGCTGCAACTTCATTGTGTATTTATTTCCCTTATAAACTAAGTCTGCTACATAAAGTATTACCAGCATAATACATGCTTAGGAATTGTCAGCATGGCACACTTAGTATAGCAAATATTCCTTAAGTGCCTACTATGTGTCTAGCACATGATGATAGAAGATAGCGTATAATTAGATGCTCAGAATGGCCAGTTAAAAAGTATGTAATTCAGTTTCATTCATTTGCTTGAGATTAATTTGTTGAATTAAAATATAGACATTCTTTGGGAGGCCAAAAGTGTTTTGTAAATTATATAAAATTCATAAGGTACCAGCTTCCAAGTTTTGCTTAAATTTGGATATCAGTCATAAGGAATATAATCATTGTGGATAAGTAGGATGGTATGCTGAGCTTTGTAGTTTTAAAATCAGAAGCCTTTTTAATATAGTACATATTTTAGACTATTCCGCTTGTAGCCATTTAAATACTCCTTAAAAATATACCCATTTAATCAATGCTGATGAAATCTGACTTTTCTTATCTAACTACAAATCAGCAGGACAAAAATCACTGCTGCATTCAAAATATGGGATATTCAGAAATGCATTTCATAGCCAAATTACTTGTGCTGACGCTGTACCCCATAGAGTAAATATGTAATATATCATCCCCAATCCTTTACCTAATTTTTTTTTAATTCTATCTTTTGTTTTTATATCAACTACATTTCCCAGTGTATCCCTGTCTCTTCTACCTTCCCTTCTTAGAAACCTTCCTCTGGTCATGATAAGTTTTCATTCAATTAAAATACAGTACTAATTTTATCTGGATTCTAACCATTTTAAAAATCCTCTCCCACTCAGCACTCCCTCAGTTATTGTCCTTTGTTCTGTTTCATAGGAACCCTGTGAAGTTAGACTAAATTTAGTTCCCAACTTTACAACTGCTTCACAGAATGACCTTGAGGAAACTGCTTAACATTCCTGTGCCATATTTTTCTCTTCTATAAATTTGAGGCTTTGGGCCTTTACTGCTTGATGGAAATGAAGTCTGTAAAGTCCTAAGATTCTTAATTATAGTACCATGGGTCTACAAGGTGAACATCTACAATAAAGGAGGCCCTTACAGTGAATTCAGCAAATTCTTGAGTTCTTAGCATTTGTGTGAAACATACAAAGATAAAATCTGAAAATGTTTGTTATCACCTAGGAAACAAATTGAAGTGAAAGTAAATCTAATTTCATTTAACTTTACCATTTAGCTTATGTACATTTTAAGCCAGCTACTCTTCAGTATAGGTTGAGTATTCTACAGTGTGCTAAATGCTTACTAAAAATCAGAATCCAGAAATGGCTTGTATTGTTGTTGATCCTGTTTGGGAGAAAATTGGATCAATGGCTATGCTAATATATATTCGTGTTTTTTATTCCAGATCCCAAGGGTTTTCCATACTTTAATTTTGTAGTAATTCTTTTAAATGCATGATATGTTTCAAAACTTAGTAACCTGGGCGTTAGTCTCCACTGTGCTATTAACTACTAGTTATATTACTTTGTCAGCAAGCAAATGGAATCTCAGTTTCCTCATCTGTAAAATGAAGAGATTGAACTAGATTACAGAGTTGTAAATAGATTGTATAATATGTGTTGTTTATCCATTCTCTTCCACTAATTTTAATCCAGGGACAGATAGTTTTGATAATCCCTGCTTTGTAGTAGTGTGCAAGTCTTCCCCTTACTAAGTTTTTTCCCTCAATATTCTTGACCTTTTATTCCTCTAAATAAATAATAGATTCTTTTGTTAATTTGATTCCTATAGCATTGAATTTATAGGGCAATTTGTGTAATGTAATCATTTTTACTGTATTGAATTTAATTGAATTTAACTGGATTGGATATAAATTGAATAGTTCTCAAATTATTTAAATCATTTTTATTTCTTCAAAATTTATTTTTGCTCTTTTTTTTTTTGGAGGGTAGAAGGAAGGGCAGTTTTGGGGTTAAGTGACTTGCCCAAGGTTACACAGCTAGTAAGGGTTAAGTGGCTGAGGTTGGATTTGAACTCAGGTCCTTCTGACTCCAGGGCCGGTACTCAGTTCACTGTGCCACCCAGCTGCCCCTCACTATAGATTTTTATGTCATACTTTTGTGAAGGTATAATCTTAAAGGCGTTGTTTGTTTGACTAGATTCTTTGGAATTTTCTAAATAAGCTATCCTTGATGGCAAAAGAGATAATTAATTTTGCTTCCTCTTCACCTTTTTCAGTCCTCCAATTTTTTTCTTGTCTTTTTTACAAAAGAAGTTGATAATAATGGGTCTCCTGCTTTACTCTCAACCTAATTGGGAAAAGTTCCTAATGTTTCTCCATTATAGAATAATGCTAGCTGTTTTATTCTATACATATTTTTAAAAAATCATGCCTTTTTTGTTATGATTCATTATCCTTATACTTTTTCAAATGTTGAACCATTGCATTCATGGCATATATCCAGTTTGAACATTGTGAATTAATTTTTGGAACATATTGATGATATGTAGTATAACATTTTTGCTAGTATTTTACTTGCTTTGTATCAGTATTCATTAGTGCTGTTTTTCTATAATTTGCCTTATTTAATCTGTTTTAAGATGATAGTGGCATCAGAACCATAGCTGTCTCAAAGAATTTTAATAGAATGCCTTTAATTTTTTGAATATTTTATGTAATAGGGATTATACTTCCTTTAAATAGTTTACTTATATAGCCAGTAAACCAGGGTTTGTCTCCATTTCCTTTTTTTGTTCATTTGGGCATTTTATATTTCTATAAATATTTACGAATAAATTTTGTTTTATTGGCATATAATTTGATGTGGTAGTTAATAACAGTTTTACTTTCTATTTTTTTTGTTCCTCCTTTTAAAAAATTGTTTAGTTTTCTCTTTATTAAAGGCAAAATAAATTAGTGAATGGTTGATCTATTTTATTGTTATTTTTCCAAACTAACTCCTAGTTTTGTCAGCTCAGTAGTCTTTATATTTTCAGTTTTGTTGCTATCACTGATTTTTCAGAATTTCCATTTTTATTGCACTTGTTTGGTATTCAGATTTTTTCTCGCATGCTCCATTAATTGGTCTTTTTACTCTCTGCATAAATATTCTGTGTGTATACACATACATATGTAAATGTGTTTTTTTACACATTTTTACACATACACATATACACAGACCCCTTTTCCCTCAGGAATTAGTTTGGCTATTTTCATAAATTTTGTGATGTTAATTTAGTTTTTCTTTAATTTGTTCTTTGGCATCTCTCTCTTTAGGATAAGATTATCTGGTATCAGTTTAAGATCACTCTCTTTGTTTGGTTTCTTTCCAAATTATAAATTCTTTAAACCCCAGCGCATTATCAGTTCTTGTAAAGGTTTGCTACATGTTGCCAAAAATTAGTTATTCTTGAAGCTTTCTATTTAATAATTATCATAGGTCTTTCTTAGATAGTCATGTCACTTCCTTACTAAACTCCAGTGGCTTCCTGTTACCTCCAAGAGCAAATACAAAATTTTCTATTTGACATTCAAAACTGTTCATAACCTAGCCCCTTCTATCTTTTCATCTTTTTACATCTTATTCCCTGACATGTACTCTTCAGTCCAGTGAAACTGACATCCTGGCAGCTTCATGAACAAGACATGCCATTTTTTTTTTTTACTTTAGACCTTCTTTTTAGCTGTCCCCATATTGGAAACATTTTCCCTCTTCCATTCCACCTACTGACCTCCCTGGACTTCCTTTAAATCCCAGCTAAAGTTCTGCCTTCTACAGGGAGCCTTTCCTAACCCCTTTTAATTAATTTAACTTCCCTCTGTTAATTATTTCCTTTTTATTCTGTATATAGATTGCTTTAAATGCATTTATTTGCATGTCGTGCCCCTTCCCCCCTCCAGATGAAAACAAGGTCTGTCTTTTGCCTCTTTTATCTCCGGCTCTTAGCATAGTGCCTAGCGCATAGTAGGTATTTAATAAATGTTTATTGATTGGTTTCTGATAGACTCAAATACTTTTTTTTTTTAACTTTTAGTTTTTTTAATTCTGGAAGCAGTATATTGAAAGGTCCAACAATTACTGTCTCACCAGCCCCGGAGTCAGGAGGATCTGAGTTCAAATGTGGCCTCAGACCCTTAACAACAACAACAACAACAAAAACTAGCTGTGTTACCTTGGGCAAGTCATTTAACCCCAATTGCCCTACCTTCCCACCTCCAAAACAAACAAACAGGGGCAGCTAGGTGGCACAGTGAATAAAGCACCGGCCTTGGCATCAGGAGGACCTGAATTCAAATTCGGCCGCAGACACTTAACACAAAAACTAGCCAGGTGACTTTGGGCAAGTCACTTAACCCCAATTGCCCTGCATTCCCTCCAACAAAAAAAAAACCCGAAACAATTACTATCTTGTTACATAGGCCTTAGTTTTTCTTTTAAAAGCTTAAATATTGTATTGGGTTGGGGCAGGGAGGCAGGTGTACCTATACTTAATATTTGCCTTTAAGCATAATTCAGTTTCCCTGCTTTATTTCTCAACTGTATAATTTTTAAACTGTTGGTGGAGGCAATATGATTTGCTTTCCATTTTTTAATTAATCTGAAGCATAATTAATTCTAATCCACGCCATCTAACTTGAATGAATCTTTGAAAATTTTTATTACTCTTGATTTTTCAAGTAACAGATTCTTTTAAAAATACTCTCTCTCTACCTCCATTATGCTCATTTTTAAAAGATAACTTGGGATTGTTCATTCTTTTTTGCTTATTTGGAATATCATTTTCCAGATTTATTTGGTCCTCTCCTCCCCCAAACGTCTGGAGTTACCTGATTCTGATGTGGTTCTGTGGTTTATATTTTCTCTCCCACTTGGAGCATTTTTTCTCTGACTTGGAAATTCTGATGCTTGAGTGTTACACATGTTTCTGGGTGTGTTGTGCCTATTTTTTCTTTGCTTGCTCATTTTCTCTGCATATTTTCCCTTATAAAGTCTAATTCCTGCCAAGGGAAGACCCCATGAGTGTATTGGTAGATGCTGGTTTGGCAGCTGAATGTAGTTGGTGAAGGTCTACCCACCATTAATCCCAGTAGTCTTATGTCTCTGTTGCAACAGTGCCCATGTATGGTAGGTGTCCTAGGAAATCAGAAGAGAAAAACAAGGATAGAGTCTGATGAAGGCCTGTAATATGGATCCATCCAAACTACTGTTGGTCTCAGGTCATCTTTTGTCTCTAGCAGTATCTCTTCTGCTATGGGCATTTTCTTGTAGAAGCTTATTTTTTCCTCTTATTTAATGAATGATTGCTGGTTTTATTTTTTGCTTCATTGGCACATTTCTAATTTGGGGGAGACACAATTCACTCAACCATCTTGCTGCCCTATTAAATTTAATTTTACTATATTTGAGCCTTCATTATAGCCTGCCAAAATATTTTTGGATCTTGATTTGCTGCACTGCTGTTCAGTGGTCCTTAAATAATCATGGAGAATAGCAGAGGTGCAACAGTACTAAAGGCAGGCAGATGTGTCACATTTTGTCACCTGCAGATTTGATGCCCTCTGTGCCTTTGTAAAGCCAAGCAGGAGCGGCTTTTCAGATGAATGCTGCTGTGAAGAGCTTTTGAGGTTCTGATTACACAGTATAGTGAACACTCTATTCTATAACCAATCAAAACAAAACATTCACAGTAAATCAAAGTACAGCATTCACAGTGTTAAAACTTATCACAGAAAATCAAAATATAGCATTCACCATGTCATAACTCAACAACTTAAAACTAAAATGGCCACATAATTTTCACCAAAGTGGTCACAGAATTTTCAACAAAGAACAATCATTTAGTAATTCAGTCATTCAGTCATCCTTAAGGAGGTTTACCTCCTCAAGGAACACAAAGTGCAATAGTCAAAAGTTCTCCACTTATGGGGCATACTAAGTTAACTCAATCAGTCACTTATTCAGTCATCAATCACTAAGTACAATCATTTAGTCAATCCATCATTCAACTCAATCATTCAATCATCCTTCATCATTTACTATTCAGTCATCAGAAAATACATAGACCCTCCACCCGTAGGTCACTAGTAAATTTATAATTTCTCTGTCAGTACACATTTAGTCAGTATACTTTAATCCAATTAAAGTCTTCTTTCAACTTGACTTCGGGTGGTTTTTCAGATTCCCTGGATCCCCTTCCATGGTCCCAGATTTTACCTGGATTCACCAACTCTCACCTGGGGTTCAAAGGCAGACAGCTCCCAGGTCCTTGTCCAGCTCTCTGTGCAGTTCCTGCTCCACATTGGAGCTCAAATTGTCCAGTCCGTCTCAAATCCTTCGCAGTCTGTTCCTGGGAAGACAAGGCTTAACAAAGCCACAAACAGGTTCATACAAAGTACCAGCATCACAGTCATGCTTGCTCAGTCTTCTGCAGCTCTGACTGGCTCTCAGAAATCCTCAGTAGCTTTGGCTGGTCCTTTGACTCAGCAGAAGTTTCAGCTGGCTCCCAGAATCAAAATCGCTCCATCCAGGTTTTCAAAATCATTGTCTTCAGCCTGGGGAAAGGGGGCTTTCCTCTTCAGCCTCCCTGGTAGTAGTAGCAGCTTCTGCCTCCATGGAGCTTGCTCCAAGAAGATCTGACTCTCAGTTTCTAGGGCTTTTCCTTACATACAGTATTGTCCCTCCCTTTTCAGCCTGTTCTTATTACATCAGTAACAGGGGGTCATGCTTTCTGTTTCTTTAACTGGCTTGATTAATTACTAAGTGTCAATACGAAGGGATCTTCATATTCAAATTATATTTCCATTACAGCCTTCATGGAATTACTGATAAATGTTAAATAACTTAGGCCCTAGATCATGCCCTTGGGACTCACCAGTTGAAGACTTCTTCCATCATATTGATGAGGATCTTTTAATGTTTTGATTTGGTAGGTTCAGCTCATTCACCTAACTTGGAGTCCACCGATTATATTAAAATCCCACCCATATCTTTCCATCTTGTCCATTAGGAACTCCATGTTCTTTTATCAAATGAAAGACTTGATTATGATTTTTTGTTTAAATCCAGGCATATTCCTAATTTGCTACAGAGACACTTGGATCCCTCAGGACATCATATGGGGAAAATAGAACGCTGTGTGATCTCGCTTACTCTCGTCTAAGAGAGTGAAGCACTCATCTTACCTTTCTTTTTACCAGCATCCTATAAGGTCTTTCTTTGAATTTTTCACTTGTCCAGGTCAAAGAGACCTGGGTTGGATTCAAGTCTTGCTTCTGGTATGTTGACTGCATGACCCCATGCTAGTTACTTAACCTCTCAGTGCCTTTAGACAACTCCCTAAAACTATGCTCTAAAGCATGTTCTATAAATGGAAGGAGTTGTATCCTTGCTGGAGTTCCAATTTAAAAAGAAACCAAAACCAAAACCCAGAATTCAGCTTGTGCCATGTTACAGTATTTTCAGAAACTTAAGTCTTGTTTAGATGACTCCTGTCCTGCCCCAGAAATGTATGCATTAACATCTCAGTTATCCAGAAGCCATGTATTCAAAATACAGTCAAGATCCTGAAGGAACATAAAAGCTTTTGAATTTTTAAAGTAAGTAAGATTCTAAACACTCAAGCTTAAGTAATGATGGTGATGACGATTGCAAGGTACTCTATAAATACTATTTCATTTTTATCCCAACAACTCTGTGAGGCAGATGCTATTATTAGTATTCCCTTTTTACAGATGAGGAAACCAAGGCAAACAAAAATCAAAGTGACTTGCCCAGGATCACATGCTTAGTAAGTTTTTAACTCAGTTCTTCCTGACTCCAGTTGCAGTATTCCACCTACTGCACCACCTAGTTGCTTTGATAATTTTTAAAGAACTTAATTATTCTTTTATATATGTAATAAGCTTAGTTTTCTAACCCAGGGTAAATTAAAAGGTTTACAGGTGTACTGATACCATCAAGACATGAAAGCAATGGGCGTGTTGAAGGAAAAACCCAAAAAAGGTTAGACAGAAGAACTCAAAAAACAAGTCATCCTGAGACCATTTAGTCTGAGGGCAAACAGTCTTGCCCACCTTTTTCATCCTCCTAGGGCATCATTGTTCAATATAGTGACATAGTTAATCCTTCTAATAATGATTAAGAAAGATTACTTTATGTTCACCATAGCCTTATCAAGGAGGCATGAAAATGTTACAAATTATGTGTTACATATAGAAAGATTACCATCCAAAATGCATTTGTTTTTTCCAGATTTTTAACTCTTACAGAGTTAAAATTTAACTCTTACAGAGAGCAGGCTTATTACTTAAAAATCACTTAATATGGATCCAAAACTACATGTAGGAAAGTTATATCAGAAGAGGTCAGTACCCAAAATGTAGAAATTATATAGAAATTAATGGCTTAGAGGATGAGACTCAGATCATAGAGTAAGTATGACATTTACTAGTTGTATAATCTTGGCAAATCACCTAAATTCCCTGTGTCTTTGAGATGAGAGGATTAGACTAGATGTCCTCTTGATATCCCTCCCTGGTTTTGATCTGTGATTCTGTGAAGTAAACAGATGAGTACATAGTGTTTGAATGAGGAGAGAGTACTAACAACTAGTGGCAAGATAGGTTTTCTGCAGAAGCTAAGATGTCTTAAAAAGCCCATGGTGAAGAAGTAGTACGCTTCTTTTTGAAAATCAAGACAGTGTTTGGCAATCTCCAGTCTAGTGGCACATTTACTGGTTGCCAAAGTTTCTCTGAAGTGTTTCTTACAATATTTTTTCTGAAAAATTATTCCAATTCCCTAGGAGGACATTCCCATAACAGGAATCATCCTAGCTGATTCCAAGGGTTATTACTACTTGCCCCATCCTCTCCTTATTGAGAACCTTTAGAAAGTCCTTTTCGAGGGGGAGGGGTGAGTTGTCTTACTCTCTTCTCTATACATAGAATATCTTCCACCACCACCCCTTTTAACTATTGAATTGCTACCCATCTTGTCTAAGTCCAATTCAAATTCCACTTCATAGAAAACTTTACGTTTGTCTCCCCAACCTTCATCAACCACATCCCCCTTAGATCTTATGCAATTATTTGCTCACTTACACTTAATATTATTTTGTATAATCTTTTATGTACTGTATAAGATTTCTTGCTAGACTGCAAATTCAGGAAGGGCAAGGAATCATTACTTATTCCCCCCCCCCTCCTCCTTCCCAGTCTGTGCTTAAGGAATGTTTGCAAAATTGAATCCTTTGTGTCCCTCTTATCTTCTCTGTCTCTATTCCTTGCTAATTTGGAATTTTTGGATCAATAAAAGACCATGTGTTCACCCTTTTCTGTGGAAGAAAAAGAGTTTTTGTTCAGCAAATGAATAGTGTAAAGATAAGAAAAGGAATCATTACCTATCAAGAGAAAAGCAATTTAGAACTATCACTTAAAAGTAAGACATGTATTTGCTATGTAAGAAAAGGTCAGTATTGTTTACGCTGATGCTCTGGTATACTAATGACTGTATTTTAACCTTCCAGAGGTCAGGGTTCCTGATTTTATTCATCTTGTACTTGCTAGTCACCACCAGTTCAATAACTCTGTGGAATGAATGATTACAACTCAAATTCTTATTTACCCATTTAAGCAGTAACCTTTGCTCCTCAGCATTTACCTGGCTAATTCCATAGAGTGTGAATTTGAAATAAAGTTGCCCAAAGTTATAATTCAGGATTTATTAATTCAAAGGGCATATGTTGCTATTGTAGCCTAAGGGTGCTGGGAACCCCAAAATGCAAAGTATAGGGCATGGCTCTGCCTCAAAAGAATTCAACCACTCAGGCCTTCCAGTAGCAAGTTTACTTGTGATACCTGTACAAGCGGACCAGATGTCTAATGAGTCTGCATTTAATAGGGACAAAACTGATATTTTCAAGGGGAAAAAGATTGTGAGAAGATTTGGACAGGATTAAATGGTGGGAAGTAATCTGGGATGGTCCAGAGGTGACAGAAAGGGGCTTTGAATGGGATTCAGGAGTGGGAAGTAGCCTGGCCACTGTGGTCAAGAGGTAACTGAAAATGGACGGTTGGGCTGGGTTGGGGCCCACATTGAAAGGACAGTAGAAAGGATTATACTGAGATGAACCTGCTGAGGCTAATGCCAAGGATCTAGGTTCAGGGGCTGGGTTGCTGAAATTCCTGGGAAAGTTCAAGTGGGGGCGGAGTTCAGATCCCATACCCTGTTATTGTCAACTACAATATAATGTAGTTGGTTTGGTTAGGAAGTAATGAGGTATTTTTTAATTAACTCAATTTAGTCAGCATAGCATTAAATTTATGTATGTCCAAAGTTGCAAAAATGCCACCTTATCTTTAAAAAATTTAGTAGAAACATCCTAAAAGCTCATCAGATGAAAACTGTTCACTTGAAAAGGCCACATTCCTAAAACTGTCTTTTAGAGCAAAACAACATTTTTTCTCTAATGGAAATCAGGTCAACAAACATTTATTTAAGTGCCTATTGAACAAAAGAAATGATTTGATGAAAGCTTGTGCTTGGTGTTTTTTTCCCCCTTTTCCAATAACACATTAAGGCAAATTTTCTCTTTTATTCTCTAAAGGACTACTAGCCCTGAGGCAGGTAAGTGATGCAGTGCATAGAGGGCTTCACTGGCCTGGAGTTCAAATCCTGCCTCACATGCTTCTAGCTGTGTAGCCCTGGGCAGCTCATTTAGTCTCTGTTTGCCTTGGAGATAATGATAGTGCTTACCTCTTAGGGTTGCTGTGAAAATGCTGAAATAATAATGGTAAAGTGCTTAGTAGCACAGTGCCTGGCACTTAGTATGTACTGTGGAAATGTTAGCTATCAGTATTATTAACTATAAAATAGAGATATCTGTCTCACAGGGTTCTTATGGGAATCAAATGAGATAATATTTGTAAAAGGGCTTGGTATAGGGCCTCACACAGAATAAGTACTTAATAAGTGTTTGTTCCCTTCCCTCCAAAGACATAATAGATTATTAATTTAAGTCCAGACTATTAATTTTATAGTCTTTGATAGGTTGTAAAACTTACACTTTGGCTTTGGTACCATGTATAATAGTGTCTCAGAAATTTTTTTGTAGCAAAGTGGTATAGTAACAAGAGGACATTAAGTGCTGAAATAAGTGATTTCTCAGGACACTTCAAGCTCTAAATCTAGATGGCTTTTTGTTTTAAACAGGAAGGGGTGGGCACAAATTTGAGAAGTCGGAAGGGTTTTGAAACTTTTATGGGTCTTTTGACTTTTTTGGCGATCTTAATTTCATCTTTGAAAAAGTGCCAGTTACTTGAGGCTCTCTGATACCTGGAAAGTTTGTACCTTAGTCTGAGTCAGAATATATAATCACGGGAAGCATAAGTCACTTATTCTCTATGCTTCTTTTCTCCCATTTTAAGAATGACTCTGACGGATGGGATTAGCTTTTAGTGTCTTGCTAGAAAAGAAGACTACTGGAATGTAAAAGTACTTTTTAAATGAAAGCAAATATTAAAAATTAAGTTTTCTCTTAAGGTTAGAAAACATCTTAGGAGCAAGGTTTACATTATCTCTGTTTTGATGTCTGCCAAGCAGTTTTTGAGACTCAAATTTAAGGATTTTTTAAAATCTCTTAAGATTTTGGTTCTTTGGGGAAAAGGTGGAGGAATTTCATAAAGCAGCAAAAAATAAGTAAACTAAAAATGTGTTTAAGTTTAAAATCTCACAAAATCTGGAATAATTTGTTGGTATACCTACAGCATAATTATTTTGTAATAAGAGACACTTCAACTTGTCTTAAATATAATTTCCAAAAAAATGCTTTAAAAAAACACTAGAAAATAATACATTTGCCATAAATTCAGACCATGTGAGAACAATGTGTCTTCTGTGTGGATTGTTTTGAACATAATTTAATATTTTATTAATCTGTCATTTAATTGTTATAGATGGTCCCTCCACAAATCCAAATAGAAGCCCTTTTAAAAGTTCACTAGACCATTTATGAAAACTGAAAGAGGAGGGGCAGCTAGGTGGTACAGGTGAGCCTTGGCCCTGGAGTCAGGAAGACCTGAGTTAAAATCCAACCTCAGACACTTAACACTTACTAGCTGTGTGACCTTGGGCAAGTCACTTAACTCCAATTGCCCTGCCTGCCCCCCTTCAAAAAGACTAAAAAAAAGCTGAAAAATGAGTCAATAAATAGGGTAAATATTACTTAAATTTATTCAGACATGCTAAAAATCCTATTTAGAGACTGTAACATTATTCATATTGTACCTTCAGACTTCAGAGATTCAGAATTTCTACGTGTTGACCATTATAAACGATTTGGGAAGGAAATTTTTTTTGAAGAAAAATAATATATTACATTTCTTTTTCAGACTTGGTGTAGGGCAGCAGTTCTCAACCTGTGGGTCGTGACCCCTTTGGGGTCGAACGACCCTGTCACAGGGGTCGCCTAAGACCATCAGAAAACACATATTTCCGATGGTCTTAGGAACCTCCTCTATTAGTCTCCAGGCAGGTTCTCCGATGTGCAGACACACCCACATACAACTATTAAAGGGTCATGGTTGAGAACCACTGGTGTAGAATAAAACACAAAATCTTCCACATAGCTGACAGAGAAGTAGTCCCAAAACTATAGGCCTGATTATTATTATTCTTAGTAATTAAACTCCAGTGATTCCCAATTACCTCTAGAATCAAACAAAAACTCTTTTTGGGCACTTAAAATCCTAAGAACCTGGCTCCAACCTATCTTTCCAACCTATCATATATGATACCCCTCAGTATTTTATAAGCCATCCAAAGCAGACTTTTTTCTCTTCCTCACATATGACATTCCTTCATTTCTTTGTACAAGCTCTCTCTAATGCCTGGAGTTACATTTTCTCCTTACCAAATAGAATTCCTAGTTTCCTTCAAAGTATGCCTCACCTGTCACCTTCTGCATGAGGCCTCCTGATTTCTCCAGCCTCCCTGCTGTTCATACCTCTCCTGCCTTCCCCAAATTACTTTCTATTTATTTTATAAAATCTTTGTGCATGTTGTCCTTCTAATAGACTATAAGCTCCTTTAGGGTAGAAACTGCTTAGAAAGTAGAATATATGAAAAAATGTTAGACTATTTACACAATCCTTTCAGAAAAATAAGCAGGATATATTTACATAAAACAATAAGCAGGCAATGATAATTTTTTGAGCTTTCTATTTACAGCCCCTCTAAGTGTTTATCCAGAGTCAAGGAAAGTTGAGGGCATTTTGGAGGAAAAAGGGAAATTAAGCCTGATTACATATATAAGTATATTTTACAATTCCTTCATAATTGTTTTAGAAAGAGGAGATTTTACTTACCAACTTTTCATTTTTAGGAAACCTATGTTATATCACCAAAACTTTTTGGAACAAAGTTTGGGGATGCTTATGAGAGAAGACAGATAATTGAAAGACCCTGCACAGTGAATGGATTATATTTTTGAATTCTTGCTTCAGGGTTCCGCTTATTCCTGCTTCATCTTGCAGTTAAAGATCTTCTACACAGTTTGACCCAGTAAAACAAATGGGAAAACTGACAAGTGCAAAATGAATATTTCAGAGAGGTGTTGCAATGTAGCTCACAATATCACAGGAAGAATTTTTATCCAGGTTTTAGGTTTTTATTCAGTACTATTTTTGTGTATTAAGAATGTAGAAATTGGGGCGGCTGGGTGGTGCAGTGAATAGAACACTGGCCATGAAGTCAGGAGGATGTGAGTTCAGATCCGGCCTCAGTCACTTAACACACTTACTAGCCTTGTGACCTTGGGCAAGTCACTCAACCCCAATTGCCCCCCCAAAGCAAAAAAAAATGTAGAAATTGTCGATGTTTCCAGTATGCTTTATCAGAGAAAGATGTAAATTAATAGTATAGGATTGCACATTGAAAAATAGAAAACATTGTATGGTATTTTAGTCATCCTTTACAAAGTCATTTTATCAGTTTCCCTCCTGCAGCTGGAATCACCCTTTTGTTTGGCTAATAGTTTTTATGAGGAATAACTAAATCTATTGATTAAAATAAATTTTTAAAGTATTTGTTTGCCACTGTTCATGAAGTTAATCACATTCAGTATATTATGATCTTCTAGAGTTTCAGTATTAACAGACATACATTATGAAGTGGAAATCAGCTTTTTAATTTAAAGCAAAAGTACTCTCTTTTTTAGTAAGCATTTATTTTTAAAATTTAAATGTCTTTATTTACATTTAGTTTACAACATTCAGTTTCACAATCCCTTGAGTTTCACATTTTCTCCCTTTCCCTCTCTCCCCCGCCCCCATGTCGGCAATGCAGTTAAATATTGGAACAACAAATACTTTCAAATTAAACATTAGTTAAGTTGTAAAGAAGGATTGTAACCAATGGAGTGAATAGTGAGAAAGAAGAAACAAAACCAAACCAAAAAAAGAGAGCATGTAAGCATTTATTAAGAGCTTACTGTGTGCCAAACATTGTGCTAAGTGCCAGGGATACAAAGACAAAAGTGAGCCCCTGGCCTCAAGGAGGTCATAGTCTAGGGGGCAGATAACCGTCAATCACATAGGTACAAACAATGTACAGGAATAAAAAAAAGGAAATAATTAATGGAGGGAAGATACTAGAATTAAGATGGATTGAGAGGGGCGGCTAGGTGGCGCAGTGAATAGAGCACCGGCCCTGGAGTCAGGAGTACCTGAGTTCAAATCCGGCCTTAGACACTTAACACAAAAAACTAGCCGTGTGACCTTGGGCAAGTCACTTAACCCCAACAGCCCTCCAAAAAGCAAAAAAAAAAAAAAAAAGATGGATTGAGAAAGGCTTCCTGTAGAAGGGAGAATTTTAGTTAGGACTTGAAATATATGATTGCCTTAGTGTCTCAAATGAGAAAGTGACATCCAAATAAGTGGGGTTTTGGGAGGAAGGAATCTTTAGCAAAATTGTACTTGTGCCCTCTAGTATATTGTTTTGAATAGTCTTAATGGTTTTTAATTGCAGCAAATATTTCACCCTTCAGGGTGTATGCAATATTTGGAAATAACATCATTTGATTCCAGTCTGATAAGTTGTTGAGTGATTGGGCTGGATTTAATATGCAGAATAAGATATAACATTTTTGGACATGCTTCATGTGGGGGATTTGTTTTGCTTGACCATGCAATATTTGCTACAAGGATTTGTTACCTGCTTTGCTTTTTTAAAATTTTAAATGGATGGCGGGAAGGGCAGAACTGACTTGCCTGTTTCTTTTTGAATATCCTGTTTTCTTTTTTCTAATGTTTCATTTACTATATTATTTTTTGTTTTTGCACTACTATCATAACTCCTCCCCCACACAAAAAATTTGCTACGAATAATAACACTGTCAAGCAAAAGAAATTCACACATTAGCCTTTATCATTAATACATCACCTATGAGGAGGTGGGAATCATTTTTCATCATCCTTTACTTACAGTGGTTTCTTGCATTTATCAATTCTTAAGTCTTTGAAAAGATTTTTTTAAATTTTTTTTAATTTTTTAAATTTTAATTTATTTTCTTGGTTACATCATTCATTTCCACAAGGTTTTGAGTTACAAATTTTCTCCCCTTTTTGTCCCTACCCCCCAGCCCAGAACATTGATCCCACTGTAAGACCCCTCCCACAATCTGTTACCTTTTATGCCCTCCTCCAACACCTCTCTAGCTTTCCAGCAGGGTAGGGAGCTCCTCCCTGCCCCTGTCCCTGTATCTGTTATTTCCCAGTTGCATTTAATTGTATAGCTTTAAATACTGGATTC
>CM053597.1:109790528-109830893 GCA_028646575.1 Pseudocheirus occidentalis | reverse complement strand
TTGTAACTGTTTAATAGTATCTTGGTTTCTCATAAAGTCATTAGCTTCTCCTTGCTCCACTCTAATTCTGAAGGAATTATTCTCTTCAGAATGCTTTTGAGATTCTTTTTCCATCTGGCAAATTCGACTTTTTAAGGTATTCTTCTCCTCATTGGCTTTTTGGGCCTCTTTTTCCATTTAAGTTAATTTGTTCTTTAAGGTGTTGTTTTCTTCAGGTTGTTGACTCTCTTTTCATGATTTTCTTGCATCATTCTCATTTCTCTTCTCAGTTTTTCTTCCACTTCTCTTATTTGGTTTTCAAAGTTCTTTTTAAGTCAATCTGTGGCTTGTAGGCAATCTTCATATTTCTTGGAAGCATTTGTATGGGACTTCTGACTGTATTGTCTTCTTCCTGTTCCATGCTTTGATCTTTTTTGTCCCCAAAAAAGGATTCTAGAGTTTCATTGCTGTCTTACTTTGCTTCCTTTTTCCTCATGTTGGCCAGTCAATGCTTGATTTTTTTAGCTCTGTGAAACTCTACTTCCAGGGGGGGAAAGCTCTGTCCCAAATTGCTGGGGTTTTCCCAGCTGCCAGACCTATTAGGGAGGTGCTGCAGCTCCCACCAGCTTTGGCTTGCGGAAAGCGCACCCCAGGACTACAACCCAAGACCACGATCCAGATCCAGGCTGCTGAATGCAAGAGCCCTTGGCCCTGATCAATTGTCTTGCTCCCCCTGCAATCTGCAGGGCAGGATCTCTGAAGCTGCCCGGTGGAGGCAGTTGCTGCTTGCAGTCATTGCTGCCACTTCCCACTGCTTCCCGCTACTTCCTTGCCCTGGGAGTAGTTCGGCTGAGTGCTTTACCCCCCCCCCCCCCAATTTAGCTTGAATTCCACTGACCTTTCTCTTAGCCTTATTTCTCCTGCCTTGATAAATGAGGAAACTGCATCAGGTGCCTCCAATCTGTTCTCCTGTAGACTCCAGCTGCAGCTCCTCCCTACCACCCTGGGGCCAGGCTGTGGTTTTGGGCAGGGCTGGCCTTGGCTCCCAGCCTGCTGTGATGAGCCCCACCTGCCAAGCTGCCTTCAGAGATGTGTTTTCTGTATTTTTGTGAGTTTTGGAGACCTAAAATTTGTTTAGAGTCATATTTTATGGGTATTTAAGGTATCTGTGTGGGAACTGTGAAACTTTGCTGCTTCTGTGCCAGCATCTTGGCTCTGCCCCCAAAGCAAAAGATTTTTAAAATGAAATAAAAGCTATGGAGTTAAAAATTGAAAAAAAAATAAGTAACTTGGAATATAAAGTGGTAAACCTTACCCAGGTCTCAGAGTCTGAAAATTAGAATGGATCAAATAGAAATCAATGACTCCATGAGAAGAAGAAATATTAGAATAAAATCAAAAGGTTGATTTTATAAACCGTTTAAACCTAAAAAATAAAAATAAAAACAGAAAAAAATTAGGCGTCTGATATAAAAAACTACCCAACTGGAATATTGGTCAAATACAGATTATGTAAAGATAACTGGACTCTCTCAAAATTACGACAAAACAAAAAAGGTCTAAAAACTATATTTAAGAATGTACAAATGAAAATTGCCAAAAATCTATTAGACCTGGAGAGCAAAGTGAAAATAGGAAAAATTTACTGCTTACTTCCTGAAAGAATCTAAAAAATTCAGTCTCAGGAATGTCATAGCTAAAACCTAGAACTTCCACATCTAAGAAAAAATACTAGAAAGAGCCAGGAAGAAAGAATTTGATTGCCAAGAAATCACAGTCAAGATCACAGGACCTGACTGTTGAAATAATAAATGAAAGGCAATCTTGAAATACAGTACTTCAGAATATAAAATATATGAGTTTATAACCTAGAATAACTTAACCTGTAAAGCTCAGTATCATCCTATGGAAAGGGAGAGAAATGGGTTTGTAATGGAACAGACTTTCAAGTATTTCTGATGAAAAATCCAGAACTGAGCAGGAACTTTGAAATGCAAACATGAAACTCAAGAGAATCACCTTAGATTCACCCAGTTCCTCTCTCTGTTGTTTTATAGAGTTTATAGTAAATGTAGTTAGAGATAAAACCACAATCATACTGAGTCCCTCACAAGGACAATAACTAACATTTAGGCAAATATTTGGCTCTTTGCTTTAATTTATATTTATGTTTATAACCACTAGCTAACCTCTGGCTTCTTTGTGGTTGATGCAAAAGTTGGTTATTTGTGTGAGGAAGCAGCAGTGTCTATTAATAGATAGGCACCAGGATGGAAGTTGGGAGAAAGAACAGATATTTTTTTGGAACTTCCCTTAGGAAGGTAGGTACATGTGGTAGGTGGCATGTCTGAGTGTTATGCTCAAGTTTCTTGTCGGGCCTTCCTTCATCTCTTTCTTCTCTTTCACAGCTCAGTCCTACATTCTCTTTTCCCTTTCACCAGGTTTTCCTATGCTGATGGGTCTTTCTAGTTCAGGTCGTGATATCCTAACTCCATGATCAGATGCTCAAAATATCTTGAGTTCTGAATACACTTCTATGTTCTGTATAGACCTACAGGGTGTTACCAGATCCATAATCCAAATGAATCAGACTTCTTGTTGCACCCAGTTAAAATGTCATTGATTGAAATAGGCAGTTATCCAGGCCTTGTTCATACCTAGTCCTGACTGACTGAGTAATTTTTACCTGACAAAATTAATTACTTTTAAGTGGAGTGAGATAATCAATGGACCCACCCATACACATGTGCCATGGCAACTCACAGCTTTGGTGAATAAAGGGTCTAGTCTAAAAGACCCTTCTCTGCTCCTATCACCCTCTCTGTGGCCCACAGGCCCAGGAGAGAGAGGGAGAGGGAGAGAGAGAGAGAGAGAGAGAGAGAGAGAGAGAGAGAGAGAGAGATAGAGAGAGAGAGAGAGAGAGAGAGAGAGAGAGAGGAGAAAGCATGCATCCCTTGGAGATGCCAAGGATATATGGATATATGGATTCTGGAAAGGATGTACAATTGACATGTACATATGTATGAATATGACAGTGATAGTACTGGAGCTAAAATTGACAACACAAAAGAGAATTGTGGATATTCACAGCATTGTTAATGGAATTGTACCTTTTGTCTGAAAGGCTAGGAATTTATAACCATAGCTGGAATGTTGCACTTTTACAAATAGCCTATGGGCAATCCATCAGCTTAACCTACTCCTCAGACTTTTGGAAATAGTATTTCAAAATTTAAGTCAGATAGCATTTTTTAATTGGGACATTACCCTATTCAAGGCTTCTTTATATCTAGCCTTCCAGATGACCTCTCTGCCTTCATCATGAGCATAGGAATAAAAAAACCCAACCTGGCAGAAGTATCAGGAAATATACTGATCGTTAGGGAATAGTGGTCAAGACTTTACTTCCTTTCTTCTTTTTCTATTCCTTTTCCATCAAAGGATCTATGGATACAAATAATAATTTTAGTCATGGATGACAAGTCAAATCTAGAGCCTGGAATGTATATTCTATACAGCCCTATCACAGGAGGATGTCAATCAGATCTGGAATGGATCATTACTAGGTAATCTACTAATTTTTAAAAACAAAAAATCACTTCACCACATTGCATAAAAGTAATAAAACTTTTAAAAGAAAGGTTTTGTTTAGTTTTCTTAGGAGGATATGCTCATAATCCTTCCCAGATGTGTTTCCCATTATATAGATTCATATAATATAATGTGGAAAATCATACAAGTTTTGTTTAGGAGCTGAGTGATCCCAGGAGATGACTTTGTTTTATATATTCCTGTTCTTCACCCCAAGTCCTGACCAAGTCATAGAATTTCTGGGTAATTTTAAGTACATTTACAGACTTAGTTGGAGCACTGCAAAAATATTTTTTCCAAATAATTTATTATTATAACCCATTAACCTATTACATACTAAATAAACATTTTAATTTGTATGAAGTAAAATAAAATCATGTGAACAACAGCTATTTGACACGATAAGAATTCCTTGCTAAAATTAACTTGAATGCACAAATATAGACTGGAAATATAAAGAAAAGTCTATTTATGATAGACCATTTAAGAAATAACTTATGCTAAGTATATTAGCCAAGAAAAAGAAGTGCTTTGTCAACATGGATGAATTTCTCCTTCTTCTTGGAGTATAGTTTACTAAAATTAGAAAAGGGAGGAACCTGAGGGATAAACCCTTAAATGTAACTTTTGTCGTCTTACTCCAGGGCCACAACTCATCCTTGCCTGCTTTTTGACTGCAATTTGACTAGTTGAGATGCTGAGTTTTTTCTTACTGTCCTCAGTTAAGTACATACCAATAAAGCGTCCCACTGGTGATTCTTATCTTCCCAGCATCAGGTGGACCCCTTCCCAGGACCAAACTCCATTGACACAGATGCTAGCTAAGAAGGAACTAGAAGGATTCTCTGTTTGGAGCAACTTTGCATGAGCTTTTGCCAAGGAATTCAGAAAAGTACCATGATATGCTCTGTCAAGGAGGGTTGAGCAAGGGCAGCCTTAAGATCATAGCAGCAGAATGTTGCTGCAGTTAGCTTTTATGGACTAGGCTGACTGACTTCAGTGTAAAGGAACAGCATCTGGGAGAATGTGCCCCATCTGTGTTACTATATCTGTTATTCTCTGTCCTTGATGCCCCTGAGTCTTCCCACTCTCTGCTCCAGCACCCTTGACAACTGTCTTTGCTGTTTATACATTTGATCTAGGCATGATCTACCCCTGTATGCCTGTAATTCCATTGTTTATCTGCTCCTGCGGCAATCACCTGTACTATTCATACTTCTGAATGCCTATGGCTCTGGCCATGTACTGGTAGTGGCATACATCTATATTTCTGTGAAGGGGATGGTTGATAGAGGCTTTTCTCATTATCAACTGTCAATGACATTCCTCTCTTCAAATCTCTCTTCCTCACTCCTAATCCCAGTGAGTTGGAGACTTCCAGGATGCTGCTGGTGAAAGCAGGCAGCTGACCAGGGTCATGGATATTGCTGGACTTGGTGTAAGGACATCCTAAGTTCAAAAATGGCCTTAAACACTTACCAGCTATGTTAGCTCTGGGCAAGTCACTTAATTTGTCTGCCTCAGTTTCCTCATTTGTAAAACAGATAATAACAGCACCTATCTCCCAGATTGTTTGGAGGACAATATTTTTAAAAGAACTTTAGAAATGTTGAAGCCCTATATAAACACTAGCTATTTGCTATTACTACTACTACTACTACTACTACTACTACTACTACTACTACTACTACTATCACTACTGCTATTACTACTACTACTACCACCACTACATTACTACTACTACTACTACTACCACTACTACTACTATCACTACTGCTACTGCTATTACTACTACTACTACATCTGTTTTCTGTGCCATATCTTTCCCAATCAAGTACTGCTATGTTTTAGTAAGGATATTGACATGGTTCCAAAAGAAGGCAAATAGGATGGCTAAGGGACATAAAACCATGCTAGGAACAGTTAAAAAGAACTAAGTATATTTAGTTAAGAGGAGAAATGAGGATTACATCCCTTGAATACTGAAAGGTCACATGAAAGAGGGATTTTGCTCATACTCGGGCTTAACTTGGATCAAGGAATAGAGTTATAAGGAGTCAATAGAAAGGTCCCATCATCTCTGATCACTGAGTCCTTTAGCTCCTGACGTACACTTGTCTTAGAGGAATAACTCAAAGGATATTCTGCCATTGACCTTGTGACAGGTTACCATCTCTTCTATATATCCTATGACCAAGGCCTTGGCCAGCTTGCAGCATGGCATGATACATGACATTCCTCCACGGGTCACAAAATATAAGGTAACATAAGGCACAGATGCTGTGCTAAGTGCTTTACAATTATCTCGTTTGATTTTTATAACAACCCTGGGAGGTAGGTACTATTATTATCCTCTTGTACAACTGAGGAAACTAAGGCAAATAGAAGTTAAGTGACTTGCCCTAGATCACACAGCTAGTAAGCATTGAATGCAGGATCTGAACTCAAGTTTTTCTGACTCCACTGCACCACCAAAACTCCTCCACTTTTTTTTTTTTTGGTCAGAGGGATGCCCTACTAACTTTCTCTCTTTCCCTCAAGAATAAAGAGTTCATTAATCAGAGTATAGAACACTAGTGAGGAGGCTTTGATTCCCTTTGTCTCTTTGTAAGTAGCCCTACCACGGGAGTGAGGCTCTTACCCTAATCAGTGCTACTGGCAGCAGCTGCTACTTCCTTTACACACTCTAGCTCAACTTCTCTGCTTTTATTATTGTGGTAATAGGCACAGTTTGGCTGCATCTAAAAGAAATACTTCCTCATCATTAAAACTGTCAAAAGCTGGAATGGGGTGCCTTTGGATTTAGTGAGTTTCCCTTCACTGGAGATCTTCAATTCAGGACTTTTCCTTGGCCAAGCACATGCATAGTAAGTCATTTTTCACATTTCAGGGATATTCGAAACATAATTCACATACCATATCGGGGCTTCACTTGATAATTTCTGAGGTCCCTTTTAATTCTGAGGGTCAACAGTTCTACGGCTGGATTCAGTTGTAATAATAATTGGGAATAGATCGGCACTTTCTTTTTTCTAGGATTTTGTTGAGAACTTTGTACAGAAAGGTGAGAATTATCTAATCAGACCAAAGCTTTGGGGTCCCATATGGGTGATTTAACCATGTGCTGATCTTTTTGCTTTCTCTTGTGGTTCTTGCACAATTATTGCATCAATAGGTGAGATAATAACTGATGAGAGAGAATACACAGCTGACTTAATCCTTACTTTGCTTTTGTTTTTCCCTCTGCCCAGAAGAATAACCTTTGAACTGAAAATGACAGAACAAAAATGGCCAATACAGACTTGTATCAAAGATAATAAGGAGGTAGTAAGAGAACATCTAATTGCCCTTGATGAATTCAAGTCACTTGGCCCATGTGATAGTTCGAATATTGTGGAAAACAAAAGAGGTGCCTTAATAATAGAGGTCATCTTGTTTGGATTTTCATAAAAGGAGAGAGAACAGAATCAACACTTTATAGGTGAATGAGATCCACCTCAATTCCACACATAGGATAAGTAAGTAAGCCTAGCTAAAGCAACAAGGTGCCTTGCAGGAGAGCCAGGAGGCAGTATGTACCAAGCAGATTGGATCACCACCACTAACACCTTTGACCACCGCTTCCTCTAAGATCCTATTGGAGACAACCCAGGACTCTGAGGCCAAGTGTCTTTGGAATAGCAGGAACCCTACCCCCCACCTCCAGCCCCAGCCAAACCATTAAACTTGCTTCCAGTCCAGCCCTCACAACTATCTCTGAGCTGAGAAATTATTGTGGAGAGGGAGTCCACTTTCATCATCATCATCACCAGTCACAACTGCTGACCAATTGCCATTAGCAGTAATATGGGCACAAGAGCCTTTGAAATGGAAGTACCTCCCAGACAATCAGTCCTATATCTAGCCCAACCCCAATTGGGGAAGCAACTCCAGTGAGGGGGGCCAACGCACCTGACCAAGTGCCACACATAGGGCAGACAAGCCTTCCTAATGGAAGCAGCAAGGCACCCTGAGGAAGAGATAGGAAGTAATATGTGCCAGGTGAGTCAGACCACTAATACCACTTTGATCACCATCTCTCCCCAGATCCTCATGGCAATAGCTTAGGATCTTCAACCCATGAGACCTGGGAATAGCATTTCTTCCATTCTAGTGCCCTCAACCATCTTCCTGGGAAGCAATCCCTGTGGACAGCAGCTTGGCCAACTTGACGGCAAACTCATATTTACAGACTGCAAAAAGCTAGGAGGAATACTCAGCACACTGGGTAACATAGTCAGATTCCATAAAGATCTTGATAGTCTAGAATACTGGGTTGAATCTAATAAGATGAAAAATTCAGCAGCAGTCAGTGTAAAATCCTACACTTGTATTAAAAAAATCAACTGCATAAAGCATAGGATAGGAGAAGCATAGTTAGACATAGTTAGGCATAGTTAGTTCATCCGAAAAAGTTCTGGGCACTTTAGTGAATTATAAAGTCAGTATGTCAGAAGTTGATACAGCAGCTGAAAATAGTAAATGTGATCTTGGACAGTAAATGTGATCTTGCATTGCGAGTTTAGATTCTAGGTGTAAGAAGATAGTAGGTCCTCTGAACTAAGTACTAATGAGAACCACATTTACAATATCATTTTCAGTTCCTAGTACCACAGCTTAAGACTGTATTGATAAACTGGAGAACACACAGTATAAGGCAACCAAAATTGTGAAATGCCTTGAGTCCATGACCTGTATGGGTGAGTTGAAGAAACTAGGTATGTATAGCCTGGAGAAGCTTTATAGGGGACATACTAAGTATCTTCAAATATTTAGGAAGAAGGATGAGACTTGTTCTATTTGTCTGAGAGTGTAGAACCAGGAGAAATGGGTGACAGTTACAAAGAAGCAAAATTAGTCTTAATGATAGAAAAACTTCTTAACAATTAGAGTTGTCCAAATGGGCTGCCTCAAGGAGTGGTGTGTTGCTTCTCCTTAAAGAAGAGGCTAGATGACCATTTGTCAAGTATGTCATATTAGGACTCCTTTTATATTTGGGTTGAATTATATAGTTGCTGAATTTCCCTCCAAATCTAAATTTTGTGCTTCTATAATAATATAACGCAATATAATATATAATAAAATATAACATAATAGAATAATATATGATATGTAATAATAATAATTTCTGCTGAAATCCTGATTTCATGTATTTATTCTGTATGGGAAGGAACAACATCTGATTTCCTTTAGGCATATCTCCTAGATACAAATGAGAAATAAAGTCATTAATGAACAAGAAGGGTAAAGGCTTCAGGGCTTTATGAAGGGTGTTATTCCTAGTCAAACTCTACCATACGCTGGCAGATTGTGTTGGGGAATTTCTCAACTGGGGCTCCTACAAAATCAGAAAATCTCACTTGCTAAACATTGGCTACACTGGAGGTTAAATAAAATAAGTAGTCAAATTGAAAGGAGAAGAAATTCATTAGAGCCATAAGAGAGACTGTCTGTTGGTAGAAATTCGCTCTTTCAAATATACAAATTTGGTTTAAGTAACTTTTCAGTTTAGAGTATAGAGTTAATTAGCAGCATCCCAGGGTGGGTAAGTGAAATTTAAACAACCAGTGAGTTGTTAGGTTTCCTTATTTACTGGAACCTACAGGACTTCCCAGATCTGGTGGCCTCAGAAATGTTGCAGAAAGAGTAGAAAAGTCCCAGGCTGCAGACCTAGTAGTCACAAGATTATTATGAATAAGAGGTAAATTTTCAAGTTGCTTAACCAGGCTTATTTGAGGTAGATGATGGGCCTTGTCAATATGGCATGGTCAAAATGGAGGTTCTTAATCTTTGGTGGTGACTGGGTAGGGGGTGAAGATCAAGGTAGTGGCACAAGGGTAAGATTTTAAAGTTCAGAAAATCAGAAGCACAGCCAGAGGGAAATTGAAGGTTGGTTGATCTAGGTTCCTCCACAAAACAGAAGCTCCAGGAGGAGCTCATCAAGAGGAGAAGGGGTCAGCCTAGCAGAGGATTGTTTCTGGGTAAGGAGGCTAAAGGATATTAAATGTTCCAGGGTGAGACTGCAGATGAGGTGTGGTATTGAAATCTGGAAAGCCAGAGCACTGTTAGTGAGGAGTCTATGATAATTCTATTCTAATTAACTCGGGAGACTGGAACAGAAGCAAGAGATATTTGGAAGAGAAGAGGGTTTGGGGAGAAAAATGAGTTCAATTTTAGACATGTTAAGTTGATATATTTCCATGTCTTTAGATCATCCTACTTGAAATGTCCAGTAGGCAATGGATGAGGTTGAACTTAAAGCTCCTAGAAAAAAGACAGATTGGATGTATCTATACATCCATATCTCTATATATCTATCTGCAAATATAGGTGTGTATGTATATATATATGTGTGTACATATCTAATATATAAAATATTATATGTATGTGTATGTATAATCTATTGTGGTTCAGACTCTTTGTGACCTTGAGGAACATTCTATTCATGAGGTTTTCTTGGCAAAGATACTGGGGTGGTTTGCCGTTTCTTTCTCCAGTGGATTAAGGCAAACACACACACATGTATATACACATTTACATCTACATATGTGTGTGTTATTGTTGTTCATCCTTTGTTTTTGAAGAGGACCAATGACATGTCAATTGTGACTTCTTGACTTGCATGTGAATTAGATATGAGTGGGGAAAAGCTTTTGTTATTGAAGTTATTGAAGTCCAGAAGCAAGACAAAGGTCAAGATGACTGGCAATGACCAAGGATGCAGTGAGTGACCTTGATCTTTCTAAATGAAGCACCAAGAGACTAGAGAGCATCAATTTTCAATTTGTGGGTTGCGATCCCTTTGTGGGTCAAATGACCCTTTCACAGGGAAAACACATTTCTGGTGGTCTTAGGAACAGAGACACAGCTCCTCTATCCATCTGCAGGTGGATACACCCACATTTGAGTATTAAAGGGTCGCGGCATTAGGAAGGTTGAGAACCACTGCTATAGAGGGAAATGAAAAGGTGACCTAGGATAGAACCTGTAGGAACAACTACAGTTAGGAGTAATGGTATAGATGATGAGGCAATAAAGGAGACTGAGCGTAATGGTTAGTTAGGTAGAAAAAAAATCCAAAAGAAGCTCCCTGGCCATTTACCCAGTAGGACAGTAGAAAACTGAACAGCATCAGGCAGAGATTTCATGTAGTAGAGCCAAGTGAAGAAGAATTGGTGGGAGTAGTATGGTGATATTACCAGAAGATATCAAAGGCCCTATAATATTGCAGGCATGAGTTGACCTATTATGTTGCTGCCATGGCCACATGTGTTTCCTACCTTTGTCCCTCCACATGTATGCTCCGACTACATGTATTTCCTATGTGGATGCCATGCACAATGTACCCTGGATACAACTTTTCACTACGTGTGTGCCCATTCACACATGGGTCCTGGCCATAACTGTTCCCATTATGTGTTTCCGTCCATATGTGCTCTGGTCTTATTCCCTACGAGTGTGTGTTTTTACAAGTGCAACCAATGTATGTTTACTTTTTCCACTGATGCTATGTGTATTTATGGGAGAGTATGGCTCAGGTTTATGGGCAAATGCTTTATTACTACTTAAAAAAACTATACTCTTGCATTAAATACCTTTATTTGAACCAGTTGCATACTCTGTCTACTAAAGGAAAGCTCCTGAAAATTTTGGGGCTCCTGGGCTATTGTTTTGAGTAGATACGGATGAACAAGAGTTCCATGTATCTGAGTCAGCCAGGTATCTTCGGGAGACGTTTCCTGGGGAGGGTGGGAAATAATTCCAGATGCTACATATAGATGAAACTGAGAGAGGAAAAGACAAAAATGGAAACAAATTCATAAAGATTCATCTCTTTTCTTTCTCAATGACAAGTCAGCCACCACAACTAGATGATAACATTATATTCTCTCATGTGCTAAAGGAGAAAATAGAAATGACACTAAAGAAAACAAAAGATGGGAAGAACAGCTGGCCTAGAACAGTGCAGACAAAAGATGTCCATTTTTGAGGTAAAACAATTTTGAGGATGTCCATGGATTCTCAAAAGAAATGAAAGCAAGAAGAATATCAGAGGCTTGGTAAAGAAAGAAAGAGACAGAGACAGAGACAGAGACAGAGACAGAAACAGAAAGACAGAGAGACTGAGAGAGAGAGACAGAGACAGAGAGAGAGATAGAGAAAGAGAGACAGAGAGACAGACAGAGAGATAGACAGACAGAGACAGAGAGACAGAGACAGAGACAGAGAGACAGAGACAGAGAGAGAGACAGAGACAGGGAGAGAGGGAGAGAGAGAGGGAGAGAAAGAATAAAGAAAAAGAAAGCAAACACAAACTTCATTATTGCCAAAAAAGAAAGTTGAACAAAGTATCAATAACTACTGACCTGTAGGCCTACCCTACATAATATATATGAGATTAATTTACATACATATCTAGGATGTACTTGAAGGTATGAGAAGGGAACAGGCAACCTTTTGCAAATGATATTCTGTAATAGACCACCTTTCACAATCACCATAAATTGACTGAAGGGTATAGAGAATAAAATATACCACTGTGCTTGTTTGTTGATTATAAAAAAAGCATCTGACCCAGAGACCTGAGGATTTTTTGTTGGCAGATTTGAAAGAATCGGCTGAAGCAGAGAGATTAATTTTTCATGAAACGGGGAAGAAGGGATAGCTGTGGGAGCAAGGTCTGGGTGTAGGCAGAAGAGAATGGAACTCAAGGCACATTGAGAGGAAAAGACCTTAGAAAGGAGTTGTGATGCCTCCTCTTCTGCTACCAAATTATGATATTGAGGAGATCTGGTGTAATAGTGGGAAGCACCTTGGATTTGGAATCAAAGAATCTAGATTCATATCCCAAATTTGCCACATACTACCTGTGTGTTCACTTTACTTTTTTGGGACTTAGTTTCCTTGCCTGTAAAATGGGAGGGTATTAGACTAGATGATCTCTAAGGTCCTTTGAAGGTTTAAATCCTACAACTTTTTGACATTTAAAGAAATGGAAAAGTAGAGCCTAGGGAGTTGATATTGGATAGATTCTTTACGAAGTAAGAAGATAAATCCTTTGCTGTAATGGCTAGGTTGGGGGGCTAGTATGTGACTAGTGATTGGAGAAAAAGGGAGAATGCTAAGACATGTTAAATATATTTGACTTTAGCTTTAATTACATCCCTACTGTTATGTATACTTCCCCCTTTTTGTTTTTATATTTATTATTTATTTTTAACATTCTTTTAAAAATTCGAGTTCTAGATTTTCTCTCTCCCTCTCATCCTTTCTCCACCCACTGAGAAGCCAAAATAATATATTGATTATACATATGAAATTATGCAAACCATGGTTTCATATTAGCCATATAAAAAAAGAAAGCCAGAAAATTATATTTTAATTTGTACCCAGAGTTCATACATTCTCTCTCTGGAGGTGGATAGCACTTTTTCATAGAGTCCTTTGGAATTGCCTTAGGTCATTGTATTGATAAAAGTAGTTAAGTATTTCACAGCTGATCATCATTACAACATTACTATTACTGTACACAATGATCTCTTGGTTCTTCTCACTTCACTTTGCATCAGTTCATATAGGTCTTGCCATGTTTTTCTGAAACCACCCCCTCATCATTTCCCGCAGCACAATAGTATTTCATCACAATCATATGCCACAACTTGTTCAGCAGTTTCCCAACCGATGAGCATTCCTCCAACTTCCAACAAAAAGAACTGCTATACATATTTTTGTACATATAGTTCTTTTTCCTTTTTCCTTGCTCTCTTTGAGGTGCAGATCTGTTAGTGGTATTGCTGGATCAAAGGGTATGCACAGTTTGATAGCTCTTTGGTCTTTGTTCCAAATTACTCTCCAGAATGGTCAGATCAATTCACTACTCTACCAACAATTTATTAGTGTACCTATTTTCCCCCTCATCCCCTCTAGCATTTGTTATTCTTTTTTTTTGCTTTTTGGAGGGCATTTGGGGTTAAGTGACTTGCCCAAGGTCACATGGCTAGTTTTTGTGTTAAGTGTCTGAGGCCAAATTTGAACTCAGGTACTCCTGACTTCAGGGCTGGTGCTCTATTCACTGCACCACCTTGCCGCCCCCCGCATTTGTTATTCTTGGTAAGTATGAGGTGGTACCTCAGAATTGTTTTAATTTGCCTTTCTCTAATCGATAGTGATTTAGAACATTTTTTTCATGTGACTATAGCTTTGATTTCTTCTGAACATTGCTTGTTGATATCCTTTTACCACTTATCAGTTGAGAAGTGGCTCTTATTTTTAATAAAATTGACTCAGTTCTATTTTTAATACATATTTGAGAAATGAGGTCTTTATCAGAGACATTTGCTATAAAATTTTTTGATATTATTTCATTGTCTATGGTACCTTTTAGCAAAATGTAATTTTCCTGATTATTCTTTTAATTAGGTAGATTTTTGCTTTGCTTTGTCCGAGATCATGATTGCTACCTCTGCTTTTTTTTTTTACTTCAATTGAGGCATATTAGATTGTTTATTTTATTTAACTCTGTGTGTGTCTACTGGTTTCTAATCCATTCTGCTATCTGCTTTTAACCTCCCTCTCCCTTTTATCATATTTATATATTTTTAAATTATATATTTATATGTTTCATATTCCTATTTATTTATATATTATGTATTATATACTTTGATATATAAAATTATCTATATAATATAATTATCTATCTATCTATCTATCTATCTATCTATCTATCTATCTATCTATCTATCTATCTATCTATAATTTGAACAGGGACATATATTCTTCCCTCTGAATCACTTCTAATGAGAGTGAGGTTCAAGCACTGCCTGCCACTTCTCCCTCCCCATTTTCCCCTCCATTGTAAAAACCCTTACATACCTCTTTTATGGCAGAAAAATGTCCCCATTCTACCCCTCTCATCCCCCTTCACTCAGTACATCCCTCTTTCTCACCCCTGCATTTTTTTGAAGATCATTCCAACATAACCAACTCACATCCAGAAGGAATGCTGACTGGCACTTGTTGGTGCAGGGGAATAGCAGCCCTTCCTGAGTAAAGACCAGAGCACTGACCACACCTCTCACAGGATCACACCACCTTGGAAGCACTGAAACCTTTTCTTCTAGGCCCTGGAATTGTAACCAAGGCCCTTGCTCCCTTGTGACCCCCCCAGCGCTTTTCTAACCCTGGAACTGTGGCCCAGAACTGTGAATGGATAATAGAGCTGCCAACCAGTGCTAGTGGTACCTAGTATGTCAGCAAAGGAACTCCTGTTTTCACTTCCTGACTCTTTTTCTTCTCCAGCCTCCTTTCTTCTGAAGCCACTGCTGAAGCTGCTGTTGCTGTCCCTTCCCTCTTCTCTCCCTCCCAAAACATGAGCCGTCGGGGCAGGCCTTTATCCCTGTGTCACAAACTTCTCTTAGTGGTCTTCCAACTTTTCTTAGGCCTGAAAACCGGCTCACTCTCACCTTTTATTAGCTTAACTCCAAAATTTTATTTGAAGTATTATTTTAAACTTGTTTTGAGAAGAATGTTGGGAGACTTTAGCTGGGTTGAGTCTAATTCAGCATCTTCAAAAACAAGAAAATAGACCCATTTTCCTTGGGTTAGTACCCTGGATGCTGGCCCAGAAGGAACCCTGGGATGTACAATGCAGGGGTAAAGGTACCTGGATGCCACAGGGGCAGAGTTCTGTGGCAGGACAAGTCCAAAACCAGACTCATTTGTTCTTTTTTCTCTCAGAGGTGTGTATAATTCTGCAAAGAACCTTTCAATAAGTTAGGTAGCAACCATGATTTATAACCAGCAAAGATATGTCATGTATTGAGTTTTATGGTTTTATGACTGCTGTAGTTATTTCAAGGTGGGTGGGGTTGTTCCCCCCCAAATGTAATTAGGGGTATTTGGATGTGGACCCTGCATAGATCTTGACTCTCTACCCCCAAACTTTGGGGCTGCTGCAGACTCATGAGCCTACTCTTAAGCCTCAGGGAGACTGTCATCAGTTGCTGTAGTTCTGAATTATTGCTGATGAGTCTTCAGGGAAGGAAAATTAGATGGCACAGAATTGTATTCAATAAGAAATTATATCCTCATCAACACTTACAGAAGAAAAGAAAGTGGCATGATTTCTATTTATGAGAACACCAACCAGATTGATTATAACGGCATATTTTCCTCTAGACATTTGGGTGGCACAGGGCATAGAACACCAAACTTGGGTTCAAATCTTGCCTTGACACTTACTAGTTGTGTGACCCTGGTAAAGTCACTTAACCTCTCCCTCTTCTGTTTCCATATCTGTAAAATGGAGATGATAATAATAGTACCTAATTTCTAGGGTTGTTGTGAGAATAAAATGAGATATTAAAAAAACATTTTGTAAACCTTCAAGTACTATATAAGTGCGAGCTATCATTATTATTATTACAGATTTTTAAAAATGTTAAACTGAGGTCCTATTATGAATATTTTATTTTCCTGAAGCAACATTCTTTAAATAACATTCTCCTTAAAATTGGAAAGTCATTTATTTTCTATAAAAGATCACAGGCAAAGACTTCATTCAAGCTTGTTCTCAATTTAAAGAGGATTTCTGGATCATACCAAACAGCATTGAGTTCTTTTAGGATTTAATACAAACAAGGTACTGTCTTATTGTTGACTAACTGAAGAAATAAACAGAAATACTAAAATGACTTGTAAATAGGAAAAAGAGGGAGAGTAGAGCACACACACACAAAGTGAGGCTTGCCTGAAGAAGGTGCCTGGTCTGGACATCAGAACCAGTAAAAGAATAGATTGGGAGTCTAGTGAGTGAAGGTTTCAGATGTTAGAATATAGTGATGAATATGATGCTGAAGGGTGTTCAGGGCTGATTGCTAAAGTAAGGAGGGGATATTGAAGAACTCTAACCCATCAACATCATCAAAGTAGAAACTTCTCACAGATCATAGTTCTAAAAATTTCAGTTTAATATATTTTTAATTCACCACATGACTGCTAGGTGATAGCTATATGGATTACTGGACTTAGAGTTGGTGGTTAGTTGTTCTCCTTCATTCCTGAAGAGACCAAAATGACATCATTATGTTAGAGAATCAAGTTTTAGTGTGTCTGACTGTGACTGATCAGACCAGTGCAAGCCTGGAATGTTCTACTGCAGGTTGGACAAAAATAGTCTATGTGAACATTTGGGGTGGATTCTCTAAATTTGTGCATCTTGCATTTCTTCTGAGCAATTTCAATTCTTCTTCGTTCATAGAGCACAGAACCTTCTCTGATGTGGACAAGCTATGCTTAGCCATTTTGTACCAGTGACTCTGATGTCACACAATCAATTCCAAAGTTCTTAAGAGAGACCTTGTATTGTATAAGACACTCTCTTAAGAGAGTGTCCTTATATTGCTTCTTCTGACTACTCTGTGAATGCTTGGACCTTGTGAGTTCTCCAAAAAACAACCACCCAACCAACCCAACCATTGACATCAAACTAGAAATTTCTCACAGATCCTAGTTTTAAAAATTTAATTTAGTATATTTTTAATTCATCACATGACAGCTAGGTGACAGCTAGATAGAATGCCGAACTTGGAGTAAGAAAGACCTGATATTGAATCCTCTCTCAGACATTTTAACTAGTTGTTCAACCCTAGGCAAATGAATGAACTTCTTTTAATCTCTCTGAGCCCCATCTATAAAATGAATGGGTCCAATTTGATGGCTTCTAAAGCCTCTTGCTAATAATGAATAGCCTAGTCACAAACAGGTCTGAACCTCCCTCTCCTGTTTAAAAACTTTTAGCAATAGCTCAATTGACTATAGGACCCAACAAGAACTCCATCACCTACCAATGAAGACCCTCTTTGATGTGGTTCCAGTATACATTGGTAAACTGACTTCACACAACTTCATTCCTTTCCAGGTTGCACTACCAACTCTCTGAATTTTCTGTACTACTCCATAATAACTTCTTCACCTGGGAAGTTCATTTCCCCCTTGGACTGCACATATTGGAAGCACCAATTGGAAGTTCCTGCTATCTCTCTTGATTGGTTGATGGCTCTGTTTTTAAGGAGGATGCCCAAGTCAGTAATTTTTTTCATTTCTCTTGAGGCTCTGGACTTTCTCCACTACACCTCTCTGCTTCTCTATTCTCACCACTACTACCATTCAGCTTTCTTTTGTGTGTTAACTTCCCGAACTAGAATGTAAGCTCCTTGAGGACAGGGACTGTCTTTACATGATCTTAGCAGAGTGCCGTGAATGTAGTAAGTTCTTACTAAATGCTTGTTAGTTTGACTTGACTTTACTCTACTTCCAATAGAGCCTATATGGCTTGATGTAGTAGCTATTTCTTGATCTCCTTTAGTACTATGCTACCAGTGAGTTTGCACAGGCTGTCTCCATCCCTAGAAAACCTTCCATCCTGATCTTTGACTATTAAGATCCTTTTTTTCCTTTAAGGTCCACTTGCTCCCTCATGATATCTTCTTTGGTTTTCCTAGCCAAAAATGAGCTCTCCTTCCTCAGTTTCCCTTAGATCACATTGCCTAGAACATATGTCACCCTCAATCCATTTCAGCTAGAAAAATAATTACTTAATTCCTCAGTTCCAGTTGGGCAAAGACTGAGTTGGTTTTCCTTTGTTGTACCCCTAGCCTTCCATAAGGTTTTGTACACAGTGAGTGCTTTATAAATGTTTGTGGGAGATGGCATGTTGTATATGGGGGAACAGCAACCAGGCCAGTTTGGCAGGAACTAAGATTGTGTGAAGGGGAATAATGTACCATTAGTCTACAAAGGCAGATTGAAGAGCCAGATTGTGAAGGGTATGAAATGATGAAGAAAGGAATTTTAATTTCATACTAAAGGTTATAGGAAGGAGTTGAATATATTGCAAGGTCAGACCTGTGCTTTAGGAAAATCAATTTGGTAGTTGGGTGGGATATGATTTGGAGAGGAGAGATATTTGGGGTAGGGGAACGAATTGGGAAGCTATTTGAGGTTCAGGGGATAGGTGATGAGGCCTGAACTAGGATTGGTGAGTGTGGATGTGGAGAAAGGGACTGATGTGACAAATGCTGGGCAGGTTGAGTGACCACATACAGAGCTTGCAGGAAAGGGAAACATTAAAAATGACTATAAGTTTTTGAACCTAGATGACTGGTAGACTCATATTACCCTCAACATAAATAGGGAAGTTTGGGAGATTTATACTTACCATATTTGTAAGAATAACCTTCACACTTATCCTGGGCATTCTTGATGAAGGTTCGGGAAGGAAACAAGCAAATGACAAAAATGATCATTTTTGCAAACTATGCTGGTAAATCACATTTTATAGTTATATGGTTGATTTAATTGTGTGGAGAACAGACTATCCCACTATACTAATTATTGATTAGAAGAACAAACAGGGGTGGCTAGGAGGCACAGTAAATAGAGCACCGGCCCTGGAGTCAGGAGGACCTGAGTTCAAATTTGGCCTCAGACACTTAACACGTACTAGCCATGTGACTTTGGGCAAGTCACTTAACCCCAATTGCCCCTGCAAAAGAAAAAAAGAAAGAAAAACAAACAAACAACATTTGATTCAGTAGAGTAAAATGCTATATTCCTTTCTGTTGGCATGTTAAGAGTTAATTGTTTTCTTTTGGCATAGCTGCTTGTAGCCTCATAAATTTTCTTGTCAAAATTATAACAGATTTCTTTTTTCTTTTCTTGTAACTTCTACAGTAGGTTTTGCCCCCAACTTTAAGATAACAGTAGCTTCTGTCAAGGTCACTTTCAGAATATTTATTAGCATCCACACTGAATATTCTGCCTATCCTGAGATAACTGCTTCCTCCCAATGTCAGTGACTGTATATCATCTTTAGTTTAATTATGAGGGCTGGTCCATTATGGGTTTTTCTCTAGACAGCAGGTGCTTACATATCAGACCACTAAAGGTTTTAACTATATGTCAAGGCCATGTGTCCTTAAGAGCAAAGAAGACTATTCTTGAGCTAGGCACCTGTGTCCTTGCCAATTAGCATTCAAATAGGCTATCCAGGAGCTCCAGCAAGGACTGCCTTGACACTTTCTGCTCTTAAATCTTTAAAAGGATACCTAAGGAGCAGAGGCCCAATTTAAAAGGACCATCAACAGAAGCCTAGCTTTTCTTTTCTTCTATGTAAATAGAAACTTCAAATGAGAGGCAATTAGTGATGTAGTAGATGGAAGGCTGGGCCTGGAGTCAGGAAGATGAGTTCAAATATGACCTTAGACACCACTTATTGGCTGTGTGACCCTGGGCACCTTGGTTTCCCCAACTGGAAAATGGGAATAATAACAGCATTTACTTCTCAGGGTTGTGAAGATCAAATGAAATCATATTTGTAAAAAAAAGTGCTTAGCGTAGCACCTGGCACATAGTTGTTGTTGTTATTCAGTAAATAAATCATATCTGACTTTCCATGACCCCATTTGGGATTGTCTTGGCAAAGATACTGGAGTAGTTTGCCATTTCCTTCTCTATCTCACTTTGCATATGAGGAAACTGAGGCAAACAGGTTTAAGTGACTTGCCCAGGGTCACACAGTAAGTGTCTGAGGCTGGATTTGAACTCAGGAACATGAGTCTTCCTGGCTCCAGGGCTGGCACTCTATCCACTGCACCACTTAACTGCACACAGTAGGTACTTTATAAATGCTGGTGCTTATATCAGCATGGAGAAGACTGGCAGAAGAACAGAAACTCTTCAGATCCAGGGAAATGTGACAGCCCCTGCTGAAAGGGCCTTGGAAGTCCTTCTTGCTCTTGATACTCATTCAAGATCTAGCTTTAATTCATCTCCTATAGCATCTCATCTCCTTCAACAGACCTCATTGGAATATAGATGAGCTGTTTGTTGGGTTTTGCTTTCACTTTTTAGTGATATGGGGATAATGTTTACCATATAACTGTTCATTTAGGGACCATTTCTTGCTAAATGTTGGGGAATGGGCATAGTTTCAAGTTGCTTAACAGAAGGCCTAGACCAATCCACAGTTCCACTGATAATACATTAGTGTGTTTGTTTCCCCATATTCCTTTCAACAGTGGGGTCATTTCTCTTTACTGTTATTTTTTGCCAATCTGGTAGAGGTGAGGTAAAACCACAGAGTCCTTTTAATTTACATTTCTTTAATAATTAGGCATTTGGAGCATTTTTTTATATGGTTAACAAGTTGTTAGCTTGCATTTCTTCCTTTGAGAACTGCCTGTTCATATCCTTTGACCATTTATTTACTGGGGAAGGGGATCCTTTTAAAAATTATATGACTTAAGAGAGTTCTCATCTCCCAACCAAATCTACATATGTGTGCTTTCCTCCTGCTTTAATGTTTAAAAGCCAGCTTTCTTGTGTGAGAGGTGGGATTTTCCTTAGGCTCAAATGGTTTTGTTTTGACAGCTTGCTCCATTGTTCATCATTGTGGGCTTTCCCTTAGTGGTCACAACATTTCTTTCCCCTTCCAAGCACCTTTGCAGCTGTGCTAGGGAATGTGGCATCTGCATAGTAGGAAGTGACTGTATACGTCTGGGAGAAATCTAGATCAGCAGCCTGGGGTCAGTTGCCTTCTATTGTGTCCTTAGGATAGCTTTGGTCGGCACCCTGGTACCTGCTCAGCTGTAGTATCCTCTAGGCTAGGATCCCAACAGGGCAGGAACAGTATACTATCAAAGTTGGGTCCTGTGCTACTTCAGAATGGGGATACAGAGTGCATCCAAGAAGGCATCTGTTAAGCGTTGACATGTTCAGCAGATTTGTTTGAGATCTGCTGTGTGAGTCTGACCTTACACAATTGAATTCAGTCTCCTAGCTCTGGGGGAGATTTGTCCAGCAGTGAGCATCTTTGTGACAGCTAAATACCAAGAGTCAGACTGTCTTTATACACTCTGTGATATTTTAGACTCATTCTAAGCAGAATTTTCCTGATTGTCTTGCATCTGTTTGCCTAACGCCTCTGATATTTCTGTGTCTGTTGTCATAGG
The DNA here is from genome assembly GCA_028646575.1 of Pseudocheirus occidentalis. NCBI lineage: Eukaryota > Metazoa > Chordata > Mammalia > Diprotodontia > Pseudocheiridae > Pseudocheirus > Pseudocheirus occidentalis. The sequence continues at coordinate 109,809,273 of CM053597.1, read as the reverse complement.
GGTGTGTGGACAACCTGAGGCAGATGTGTTCAACGAAAGTTAGGCAAGGACAAATTCTGGACATTTTCCACTTAATGAGCATATAGCTGTATTGTTTATGTGCTCTGAACATTTCCCTAGCCAGGAAACATTGTGTTCAAACATAATAGCAAATTATCTTGTATAGCTGTGCTTCTTAGAATTCAAGAGGGCACATGTTAGTTAAGCATTTGTTTGGGTGGAAGTAGGAAGTAGGCCACTCTATACCTGGGGCTGACTATCTTCAGTAATTTAAATTCTCTTTTTTCAGGGAAACCTATTCTTACACATGATAGAAGGGGGAAATAATGGAATGGGCAGCAACAACTTAAGTCAGCTGTGTGGCTTCCAGAACAAGAGGAAGGCTGTGCTTTCTCCTTGAATTAAATACATCCTTCGATCTTGTGGATTTATGACAATAGAAATATAAGGTGGAAAAATGATAGAATCTCAGCTCGTCATGGCTTTGCACACCCTGGGCCCTGAATGAGGACTTTCTAAGTGTCTACACTCATGGATTTCTAAGGGTCTCCACTACACATGGATTGTAGGCAATCACCATCTTAACCTCAGCTTCGTGCACACAGTGGATAACACACTCACAAACTTTTCATGTACCAAAGTCCACATGCAGATTTTAATCTCATTCTAGTGTTCCCAAGATAATAGATTCATATGTTTAGAACAAGAAGGGACTTTAGTGATAATCTACCCCAACTCCCCTCATTTTACAGATGAGGTGAAGTGACTTGCCCGTGGTTGCAGAGAAGTAATAAACTCTACTGAAATCTGTATGCCCACAGTTTTCTTCTTTCTTAGTTTTTTGTTGCCTACAAGTAGAAAATTTCACCTTAATTTCTTCCTTCCAGTAACAGGGTAGGTTTTTCCCCTGTAGTATTCATCACAGTAAATTGTAAGTGATGTTTTATTTCCACATTCTCAGAGGACTGTCTTTTTTCCATTCTACATAAATTTTTCTTGGATAAAATTGTACTTTTCTACAGTGTTATTTTAGAAGGAAAGATATACCTTTAGAGTTAGGTAGCTTAGCTTAACAGACACAGCAAGTGGAGAGTATGAATGAAAAACTGAAAATAGTTCAAAAGATGATGGTATTCTAGTCATCCCCTTTGGGTAAGTGCTAAGCAGTGAAGGGAGGTGTATGGGGAAGTGAGAGTTGAGGGGCAGGGGTATGGGAGCAGGCAACATCAAGATCCTTTGATGCTACAGAAACAGCAGGGAAAAGCTTTTAATTGATTGTTTAAGATAGCGGAATGAATGGAAGTAAGTCCAATTAATAATGCATTACTGAATACCATTCACCCAAGGTGCAAAGAGCTGATAAAACTATGAAATATGTCCATGTGACAAGCATTAGGCATTTATGGTTTTAAGGTGTGTTATGGGCAGAAAGATGTTATATTCAGGACTCAAAAGGGGCACCTGTTAATGGGAACCAACGGCATGGGAGCCTGATATAACAACCCAGAGGTAAGATTTGATGGACTGGGTAATTTTTTTTTCAGCAAACCCCAAAGATCAGGGAAGGGAAAAGATTCTTCATAATCATCCAATGGTGTGATATTTTCTGTGTGTCTCATGGGATTTTCCAGGGTCTATATGTTCTTAATAGCTCCCAAAATTAGACTATGAAACTGAGTTCAAAATTTTTTTCATGCTGATAGTCATCACTCTGAGGAGTGTGTGTGTGTGTGTGTGTGTGTGTGTGTGTTTAAAATGGCAACGGATTTCCATCTCCTACATGCTTTTAAAGGCTGTCTCCATAGTGATGGCCAATGAGAGGTAAGCGTTTTGCAGGTTTCTTTCTCAGTGTATGTGGCAAAGACGTGGCTCTTTTCCTGTGTCCTTGTGCTTGCTCCCTCTACACCATTACTGGCTGCCTCCATGGCAACCACCAATGAGGACTTGCACATATATCAGTGCACCCTCTATGCTTGCACCTCTCTGTGTGCCCTCCTGCACTCAATGAGATCATAAAGCATCTGAGAGCAATAAATGGCCGGTCTGTTGATTTTGTGAATCTCTGGCAATCTCCTCTTTTCATCTCCTCAGGATACCTCCTAATATGATTGTAGTAAAGATCATACCTGCCTAAGGTAGCCCTCTCTATTTGGTACGCATCACTCTTCTCTGATCCCGGTTCCTTGGGTGGCAGGAGATTTTCATGTTTTTTGAGACAAACAGAGCCTAGAGAGATTCAGTGTTCTAAAATGTTACATCTGTGGTTTGAGGTAGCCATTTAGGCTTAGGGTGTATTTTTCTCATTAAAGAGAAAAGATATAGAACCATTCAGACCTTTCATTCCCCTCCACCATTCCATGTCTTAATTAGTAGTATTTTAACTACTTTGATATCTTGTATTTATTGCTTTTGTGTCATCATCACTACCATCATTTGGTGATCATGTATTAGGTTTAGGGCACTGATGAGTAACAAACACAAAGAGGCATAAGACATTCTTCCTGCTGTGAAGAGGCTTATATTCTAATTGCTTAAGTCCAGCCATTATGAACATAATAGATTTGCCATATTTCTTAATGAAAGATTGGTTAAAGTTACATCATCATCATCATCATCATCATCATCATCTTCTTCTTCTTCTTAGTACTATCTAGCATTTATGTCATGCTTTAAAGTTTGCAAAACCCTTTAAGATAGTAACTCATTTTATCTTCACAACAACCCTGAGAGGTGATTGCTATTATTATTCTCCTTTTACAGGTGAGGAAACTGAGGCAGACAGAGGGTAAATGACTTGTTTGGACTCACATAGCTAGTAAGTGTCTGAGGTTAGATGTGAATTTGGGTCTTCCTTGTTCTAATTCCAGAGCTCTATTCAATGTAGCTCCTAACTGTCCTATATAACTGGACCTATTCGTCTACATCCACCTGACTGGGTATATGATATATATGTCTAGCATTCAAATGATAAAACACACATGTATGCACAAACACACACATGTAGTTGACAATAAAGACATGAGGCTAGATATGCAGAATGCTTTGTTTGGAAGGAGAGAGAATATAAATAAAGGTGAAAATGGATAAAAAGAAAGGATATGTTTCATTACTACAACAGTGCTGATTAATAGAACACAGAAATAATTAATTACATTCCTTAACATAGAAATTTGGAGTATGAATGGATAACTTTTTTCATCATGGCTTATATTATTGATACATATAATTGATTCTTCTTATATTGTATGAATAACTATATTCAATACAGAACTCTAGGATCTTAAATTCACATTCAATGGTATTTTACTAGTAACTATGTCAAAATAAAAATCTTTGATAAATTTGTGCAATAATTCTTATTCAAAGTATTATGACACTCCTGAGGATAGAAATCCATACCTCTGTGATAGATATGCCACACAAACTGAGAGAAGAACAAAATTTGGAAGATAAAAATTCTAAAATTTGAGAACCCCCAAAATGGAAATTTTAACATAAGGTAAATAATGGCAGACGAGTTCATGTGAAGAGGAGACACATAAAAGAATAAAGATATTGTGAACATTTCAAGAATCACTTTGGAATTTGGCCAACTAGAAAACTATTCTGGTTTCCAAAAAGCATTACTCTGCTTTCCAAATGGTTATTCTTATTGCATAAGACCTGCATATTGAAGAGTTTTGCCTTTCAGTTTTAATCCTCCTTTCCAGTCACAAGAGTGACATCTCTGGCTAAAATATGGTGTTGGAGGATGGGGCTTGGCTTTCTAGCCCATAGCTTAAGATAAAGGAATGATGGGTTCTTGGCCAATGATGGAGTGTATCAAATCGGGTCTGGGAAGAAAATATTTGCCTTGCAATGTGCTGATTTCATCAAGAGCTTTTTAAATTGAAAGTCAAGGGAGAGGGGGAAAAGTGCCCAGATATAACCACTGAATTCCATATTGAAGAGAACAACAGATATAAGAAAGAAAAAGGAATGATACTAGTCTTTCCTGTTAATTCACAGAAGAAAATAACTCAAAAGGATGGAAATGATATTCAAGATCCCAGATGCAGAAATATGCAGAGTGGTATTAAACAGAATGAAACTGAGATCTCAACCCAAGGAGGAAAGTACAAACAACTCCATAGAAGTTTTCATTGATCAGTATGGGAATCATTAGTGGAATAATACATCAGTAGAAAAATATGCCACATTTAAAAAGTACAGATCTGATAAAGAGGAAAGTGGAGTAGCATTTTACATAGAAAAGATACAGTGCTGTGTGGAAATCCATGAACCTGGGGGGAAAACTTCTCACAAATTTCACTCACTACAAGCCTGTGGTGCATAACTCAAACTGAATCCTAGCTATTGTTTGGCCATCCTATTCTGTTATTGAATAATCACCTATTTGATCACTAGGGTCCCACGGGCACTGATATAGGCAAGTCTTGAGAAAAATGGGGAAGGAGTTGTATGGTATTAAAGCATGCAAATCTTACAAACTCAGAATCTGGAAAACCTGAGTTCAAATCCTACCTTAGACACTAGCTGTTTGACCCTAGGCAAGTCATTTAACTGCTGTTTACCTCAGTTTCTTCTTATGTAAAACCAAGATAATGGTGGCACCTACCACTAATCAAGTGAAAATCAAGTGAGATTATATTTGGTAAAGTTCTTTTTAAACCTTAAATCACTATATAAATGCTAATTTGTTGTTATTATCATTGACCAGTCCTTTGGTATATTCTCTGCCTAAGAATATAAGCTGTTTACAATAGAACACAATTCAAAAATAAATTTATTCAGGGATACAGATAACATATGGCAACACAATTACCAATGTATTTTTTAAAATTTAAATTTTAAATTTAAATTCTAAATAAAAAAAACCCCAACTTGATGATAAGCAGACTCCCTAGACTAGTACTCTTTTGCTGCAAAGACCTTTCCCTTGCCTTTCTTGTTCTCTTTCTCTTTTTTTTCTCCCCAAAGCAAATAGCTCAACTACTACCAACATGGTGGGTTAGACTCTGTACTTGCATTTGCATCATAATTAGAGATGACTTCTGATTAGGAGTAAAAAGAAGACCTGACTACAGATACTAATGTGCATGCAAAGGGAACCAATTCAGATTTTAAAAGACATGAAAAAAGAATGGAAATAAAAATAATTAACGCTATTAAAAGGTAGCATCATCCTGTAAGAAAAGTGTTGGAAGTATTAAAACCTAGAATCAGTTGAAGCTGGCTACAGATACTAAGGACAACAGAAAGGGCTGGGTTTGTGGTCAAGTGAAGGATCACACGAGGATGGTGACAATGGATGATGATGAAAAGACTGAAGAGCTCAATTTTTACTTTGATTCTGTTGTTTCTTAACAGGGGAATGATTTTGCATTTGGTTATGGCAGAAATTGTTAGCAGGGAGTGGAAAAACAAGATAAGTGAGGAGACAGACTGAGAGCATTGAGGTGACCTTGATATGTTCCAGCCACCAGATCCTGATGAACTACATCCCAGGGTACTAAAATAGCAGGCAAGTGTGATTGCTTAGCTACTTATTTGCTGTAATAGTTATTTATAATAATTTTTAGTTGTTGTGATAATATTTGAATGAGGAAAGGGAGAGGTAATATAAGATTGGAGCAGGATAAATATCCCAATTTTGTTTAAATGGGGAAGAATGGTGTTTCTAAGGCATACTAGTGAAACTGTTTTTTCTTCCTGAAAAACAAAATTCTAGAACACATTATTAAATGGATTAAAATTTGTGACTATGCACAAGTATGGAAAAATTCAGCATGATTTCATCAAGAATAGGTCATGCAATGCTCATCTCATTTCCTTTTCTGAAAGGGTAGCTAGATTGGCAGATTATGGAATACTGTGTGACAAAGTTTCTGATGCTATTCTTATGGACAAGATAGAAAAGATTACGCTAAATGATAATACAGTTTGGTGAATTAAGAACTGGCCAAATGACTAGATCCAAAGATGACTAATTACTGTCTCTGTATCAGCTTGCAGGGAGGTCTCCAATGCAGTTCTACAGGGATTGGTCCTTGGTTTTAGGCTATCCAACTGTTTTAACAATGACTAAGATGAAAGTAGGGCTGCTAGGTGACTCAGCAGATAGAATGACTGACCTAGAGCCAGGAAGACTCATGTTTCTGAGTAGTCTCAGGCACTTATTAGCTGAGTGAATCTGGGCAAGTCACTTAACTCTGTTTGCCTCAGTTTTCTCATCTGTAGCATGAACTGGAGAAGGAAACAGCAAACCATTCTAAGTATTTTTTGCCAAGAAAACCTCAAATTGGGTCATGAAGAGTTGGGCTTGATTGAAAAATGATTGAACAGCAACAAGATGAAGGTATAGATGGCATGTTTATTAAACTTTCAGATGACTCGAAGCTTGGAGGGATTTCTAACATGTTGGGAAACAGAATTTAGATAACAAAAGTATATTGATAAGCTAGAATGATGGACTCAACCAAATAAGGTAAACAGAATTTGGAAAAACATATTTTAAAACTCTAGACTTAAGTCCAAAAAATTAACTTCTGAAGAACAAGGTAGGAGAAACATGGCAAGACAACAGATTGTGTGGGAAAGATCTGGGAATTTTAGTGGACTCAATATCAGTTAATAACAAGAAAGGTTAATTCTAGATGTTATTTTAAAAAATACATTCTATCCAAAACAATGAAGATTATAATTCTACCAGCCAGGAGACAACCATGTCATATAGGGGGAACAAAAAATGGAAACTCTACACAAGAATTCCAAGCTATTTCCTCAATGATCCATACATATATTAATTACCAAACCTACTATATGATCAGTTCTGGGAACCATGGTTACCTCTATTCCCTTAGAAAATGTAGGAAAATTTATGATCATTAGTAGCAACAGATTATGAGTATGCCAATATGTATAGCTCTTAACTTCCTTCTAAATCAGAGGTATCAAATTCACAGTCCAGGGTATACTCAGTATGGGTCTGAACCAGATTAAAATGTAATTAGGAAATATTTAACAAAATAAATAAAAATGTGACATAGATAATGCTAATTTGTGATTTTCTAAGTCAACATGGGCCTGCAGGACAACAAATTTCTATTAGATTTTCATACTGCTATGAGCTAATTTACAATCCCAAGATGCTTTTCTTCTTGTCACTGATGATTCTCCATCTCCTGACTCTGCTATTGTACTGACTGTTCCCTATGCCTGGAATGCTCTCTCTCCTTGCTTCTGGCTCCTATGGTTTCCTTCAAAATTCAGCTTAAATCCAGCCTTCTTCAGAAGGCCTTTCCCAGTCTGTTCCTCTTCCTGCTGTGCTTTTGCTCTGAGATTGCCTCACATTTACACCTTGTATATTTTGTATCCACATAGTTGTTTTTGTGTTATCTACTCCATTAGAAGGTGAACTCATTGAAGGCAGGGACCATGGTTTTTCTTTGTATCCCTAGAGTTTAGCACAATGGTTGGCATATTTTGTGGTTGTTCAGTTGTTTCAGTCATGTCTTACTCTTCATGACCCTATTTAAGTTTTCCTTAGCAAAGATACTGGAATGATTTGCCACTGCCTTCTCTAGCTCCTTTTTCAGATGAGAAAACTGAGACAAACAGTGTTCATTGACTTGCCCGTGGTCACGCACCTAGTAAGTGTCTAATGCCAGTTTTGAACTCAGGAAGATGGGTCTTCCTGACTTCAGGTCTAGCTAGAGCTCTGTCCATTGTGCTACCTACTAAGAGCTAAATAAATAGTTGTTGATTGACTGCTATAGTTTATGCTGGTCAGGCCACATCTGCAACTTTGTGTTTCATGTTTTACATTTTTTACACACACAGAGATGGAGACCAGACCTGTGATTTCTTGGACACAGGGAATTTCTGAGACTATTCTAGGGTTAACAGACGATAAAATGAAAGCAGGCTCGATTTCTTTTTGCTTCTGTTGTCTCTACCAAAAAGGATGCTCTTCAGACTGGAAAGGACAGAAAAATTTTTAAGAAGGAAATCCAAGGTAAGGGAAGTGATAATAAAGAAGCACCTGGCTGCTCTAAATGAGCTCGAGTCACCTGGTGTAGACAAATTACATCCTAGGGTACTGAAAAGGATTTCAGGGTGTGATTATTGGACTGCATTTGGTAATTCTTAAGAAATTGCAAAGAATGAGACAGGTGCCATTTTTATTTTTATTTTTATTTAATGGGACATTGCCATTTATTTTATAAGGACATTGACAAACTGGAGCATAAAAACCTGGCCTAACAAAGATGAGGGTTCAGAAATGTCAGTTCAAATCCTACCTCAAACTCTTACTAGCTATGTGACCTTGACTAAATCATATGAGTATCCATGATTTCAGTCCTCTTTTGTGAAAGAGGGATATGGCACAGTGGATAGAGTACCAGGCCCAGAGTCAGTAAGACTCATCTTTCTGAGTTGAAATCTGGCCTCAGACACTTACTACTGTGTAATCCTGGGTAAATCACTTAACCCTGTTTGCCTCAGTGTCCTTATATGAAAAAATGAACTGAAGGAGATGGCAAACTAGTCCAGTGTCTTTGCCAAGAAGACCCCAAAAGAGGTCACAAATAATTGGACAGACAAAATGATTAAACAACAACAGTTTGTGAAATGGGAATAATACTAGTATTTATCACACAGGGTTGTTTGAAAACTTTGGAGTGTTATTCAAATGACAGCTATTGTCATGTCTAGAGAAGGAAAACTAGGATGAGGAAGGGACTTGAAATGATGTCACACTATGTTGAGTTCTGAAATTTGGGATGATTAGCCTTGAGGACAGAAGAATCTAGGTGGAAGGGGAAGTTTGAAATATAATTAGAGACTTCAACCTTATGAATGGGTGACATTTGACAGGAGAATTGAACTTATTCTACTTGACAGAACTCTGCCTAAAGTGGGGCAAATAGAGCTTTATCTCCAGATACTGACATCTGGGAATGCTTTCCCCATAGTCCCTATTTCCATACTTCCTCTGCTGACTATAAAACATACAAGGTGTAAATACCCCCACTTCCTCACCTGGTCCTTGGCCACCTCCTCCTTAAAAACCCACCTTTCTCTTAGTTCTCACTTCCCTCAGCATTCCCATAGTCTGCTTTCTGCTTCTTCCTCCTTCTGTCTTCCCTTTCACCCAACCTCCAACTTGTTTTGCATAATATGGGGCTGCAGCTAGACTTTCTGATCAGCCCCTTCTTCTTTTGGTGCTACTGTTTGCAATCAGAGCAAAAGGACCCCTAGATCCTTATCCCCAACCAAATTTCCTGTGAGCATCTGAATTTCTATTTTTCTTTGCTTCTTTTCCCCTGGATGACAGAACTAGGGATAATAGGCTACAGTTATAGAGAGACAGATTTAATCTTTAATAAGGGATATTATTAGGGCTATCCAAGAACAGCATAGGCTATCTCAGGAGGTAGTGAGTTCCCTGTCACTGGAAGTTTTCTAGTAGAGGTTAAATGATGACTTCTCTGATGATATTATAAAAAAATAAAGGATGTTATAAAGAATGTTTCTGATTGAGGAGACACATATCTTCTCATCTCTTAGATTCTGTGATTCTAGGTTTCAAAATCTGGGCAGTACTTTGCATGCCTTTCTATCTATTAGAATTTGGCCATGTCTAACTATTCCAGCAATTATGGAAGTTTTTGATGACAAGATTTTGCTGTTGCAATATATATATATATATATACACATACACACACAATATGTATATATGTGTGTATGTATGTATGTATATGTATATATATGTATATGTATATGTACACACACACACATATATGTATAAAACACAGTATTCATGAGTGAATGATCAGACACTCCTGAGGTCTGGTGCTATATGCAAAATGAAGGAAGTCACATGCCACTAAAGTTTTCTTAACAAATTCCATGATGCCATCTGTGAAATCCTTCCATTAACAGCTTAGAGTCTTGAATTGACTTTCTGAAAGTTCCTCTAATGCCCTTTAGAGCATTTCCTTTGATTGTGAGTTAAGTTCCTCCAGAAGGCAGCTAGTTTCCTCTTTTCCATTTTATCCCTTTTGAGCAACGGGATAATTCTAGCCAAACCTATTGCTAAAGCAGATACATTATGATCCAGGTTGGTTTGACAACTTCCTGAAACTTTTTTCTTTTACTGCTTCATATTCCTAAGTCATAGATCGATTTCAGCAATTCTACAGATGCCTGAGAATTTTTCTTCTCTAATTTTATTTTCCATCTCCCGCAATGTCAGATTACCAACTGTGGAGTATTTGCAATTTTCTCTCTTTGCCAACTCTCATTATATGGTAATTGGCCAATAGTAACTTCTCTCTGCCACCCCATCTTACTCGCAGGTGTTAGGTCCTATCTCAATTTTATGTAGGTTATTAAACTGTCAGATAAAAACAAGTAACTTTTCTGGTGTTAAAAAAAATGCTCTTTTCTTATTGCTCAGTTCTTACCATGTATCTACATTTATCCCTATTGTGTCTCTTTTAACTGTGGATGAACTTGAAGTTATGTGAGACCAGAAATCTTTCAGATTTTATCCCTTTAGTGTAATTATCCCAAACAAATGGAAAGTCAGAGTAGCTAATAATAGCATTAATAGCACCTAGGTATATTAGACTGCAATGTCTTTCTCTATTCTTCTTTCCGGTGATTATTTGAGATATTTATCTCATTGGATCATAAGAAAACATAATTTTTGGTTATTATTGTGTTGAAAAATGATCCTTCCACACTCAAGTTCACTGCCTTTAGAATTCTTTCCTAAGTTAAGAGGTTTAGGTCTTTCTTACCTGTCTTTCAGTGACCATAACAAATGTAACAAGTCAGAAGAGCCCATAAAAAGTCAAATAAAGATTTTCTTGTTCTCTTTGGAACTAAGAATACTAATCCCAAAGCAATTCCAGCCTTGGGATATGTATATATTAACTTGGATTTTTTTATTTTGGACAATAGTAACCTTGCATATTAAATATATTCACTGCAAATTTCCAAGGAATAATAGCGTTAAAATAAGACTAATCCAAACGACCTTGAGAGAGGAAATTATTACAGGCTAGTGGCAAAAAAGCCTATCCTTTTTGGTTAGGGGAATTGTTTGAGATTATTTCAGTTCAGTTGTTTTTCAGTCACATCCAATTCTTTGTGAGTTTTTTTTTTTAGGGTTTTTAGGGTTTTCTTGGCAAAGATACTGAAGTGGTTTTGCCATTTCCTTCTCCAGCTCATTTTACAGATGAGGCAACTGAGAAAAACAAGGTTAAGTTTCTTGCCTAGGATCACACAGCTAGTAAGTGTCTGAGTGGGGCACACTCTCTGCACCCTCTGTGAAGACTCCTCAGAATGAGAAGGGAGAGAAACTATCTGGAAACCAGAGATAGACTTTTGTAAGACTGGACAGACCTGAATCCTGGGTTTACACAACCTAGGAGGACCCTTATCCCCTTCCCTTGTTGTCATCAGCATTGGGTCCCTTTCCGGAGTTTTAGACCTCCACCCTTGTATGCCACACCCTTAAAAGCTTTAGGCCCTTTTTCAGGAATTTTTGACCTCCACCCTTGCTTGTAACCTTCTCACCCCTCTTGCTTTGGTGTTTACCAAATAAGGACATGGATGATACCTTGGCTTCCTGTCCCACCTCACTGCCAATAGGAGATAGTGGCAGGCTTTTTTGTTATCTGCCATTGGGTTAGATTTCGCACCAAGATTGAGAGCTCGCCTCCTAGCCAATGGGAGAAGGGATGGCCAGGGGGAGGGGACTTGACTTCATTAGGGTATAAATTTTTATTTTGCCTTTTGTAACAGGTGAAGATAATAAAATTTCCTGTTTCTTACTCAAGATGCCTCTGACTTTTGATTTTTCTTGGGTAGGGGATTTTTGGGGTTTCTGTACCCCACACATGTCTGAGGACAGATTTAAACTCAGGATGATGTCTTCCTGACTCTAGGCCTGGCATTCTATCCATTGCACCACTTAGCTGTCACCTTGAGATTATTTACTGTATATTTATGTAACCAGATGCACTGGGCCCATGGATCTGTTGGACCCAGCTCAAACCTAGTGAGAGTTGATTATTAAATTTTCACCTTAAGGGGCAGCTAGGTGGTTCAGTGAATAGAGCACCAGTCCTGGAGTTGAGGACCTGAGTTTAAATCTGGCCTCAAGACACTAGCTGTGTGAACTTGGGCAAGTCACTTAACCCCAATTACCTTGCTTTCCCTGCTTCACCTTAGAAATGAATCAACTACAAATTAAGTATTAATTTATTATTTTATTCATTGTTTAGACTTCAGAAAGTGATGGAAAATGTTAATATTATGGATTAAACTTAAAAGTGTATTATGTGTGTAATTTCCCTCCTAGCCCTTTCCCTCTACCCCCTCCCCCCATAGATGGAGTAGTTAAATATTTATCAGCATATCCTTACCTTGATCCCATTCTCTGGGTTTACAAAGAGTGGGTTTGATATTGAAACCCTTTTCCTCAAATCACACTATCTTTAGCTTGTGTAGCTCATGTCTAGGTGTCCAAAAAAAAAATCCCTCCAGATCCCATCCATAAACTCAAGGTAAACACACACACACACACACACGTATATGTGTATGTGTGTATACATATTTTCACCCCAGATCTTTTATTTCACGGCACAGAAAATATAAATGCCTGCAAAAAAATGCAGGAGACACATAAAGTATTAACAGCTCATAAACAAACAGTATAATTCTCTTGTCTCTTGTGATTCTCACTCTCTACCAAATTCCTAAAGTTCCTCAGACTTAACACCACTTGGTTATTTCAATTCTTCTTAGAAGAAGTTGGACTTGGGCCTGCTATATAGGCAACATGCCAACAATCTAGGGAGTTTCTCTTTCATGCCACAGGGAATCTCTAAAGGCTTTTGACTCTCAATATGAGGTTGCCAGACAGGCAACTCCCATTCCCCTATAACCCATACCATCTCAGTATATCACTGTTACATTGGGATGCAAACCCAGATCTTTTGATCTTTTGTTATGTTTCTTCTTCTATTAAATGAACTGTAGAAGGAAGTAGCAAACCACTCCACTATCTTTGCCAAGAAAACCCCAAATAGGATCACAAAGAGTCAGACATGACTGAACAACAACAAAATTTATTCAAAATACACTTAATAGCCCATGTGATAAAAGTGTTGTTTTATGACAAAAAAAGAAAAGGTGTCAGAATCTTATTAATTCAATGCCAAATAATTTTTAAATAACTAATTAAAACAGAATCACATTTCTATACATATGGCTTTTCTTCCCTCTTAACCAAACCCTAAATTTCTCTGTCTTTATTGACTTACTGATCTTTAGAAATGCTGAGTTTCTGGAGAGACATAACTGTTTATCCCCCTTTCAGGATATGAACATTTTATCATCATTTAGCCTTTTTAGGTTGCTCAAGCTAATCTACTTTTCGAAGTTTCCCCTTTTTTTTTTTGGTGGGGAGGAAGTAAGTTTGTATTTCAGAGATTTTACTAAGGTTCTCTGAACAGACTTGTTCTGGTAATAGTGCATCTCTCTCCTCTCCAGGTTAAGCTCAGATTTGTAGGATAGCTTATTCTTAGGTACAGGCCTTTTTTTTTTTTGATCTTTTGGTATATCACATATTTATTATATTCTTTTTCATCTTTAATAGATAATCTTATGTGATTCTGACTGGGGCTTTTTGGTATGTGATTTTTCTACAAGTTTTGTCAATTTTTTGAATTTAGTTGGTAAGGAAGAAGGATATCCCAAGGTTTTAAGTCTGGGTCTTTAGAAGTTTTATACTTTGGTTTTCTCTCTCTCTCTCTCTCTCTCTCTCTCTCTCTCTCTCTCTCTTTCCATTTCTTTCTCTGTCTCTTCTCTCTCTCTGTCTCTCTCTGTAGAACAGAGGAGACATAGATAGCAACCACTCTGGAAAAGATCTAGGTTTTATAGTGCATGGCAAACTCAGTATGAATCAGAGCTTAATAGATTCACCAAAAATTTGAGAAATATTACTTTATGTAATATTCCCTCCCTCTTCCTTGATTTGAGAAAGGAAGTAATAGAAAACAGCATGATAGCCAAAGGTCTTCTTGCTGGGGATGGCTGCCAGTTTCATTTACCCTGCTCTGTGATGAGTTAGTTATGGCCGAACAGGTCAGAGGTCTTCACTAGCTACCAGACAGTTCAAATAGGGAAGAATTAACTTACCTCATTTCCAGTTCATATGAAATCTTATATTTTATATTGTTTGAATACCAGACTGAATTTGTATTTTATCCTTGAAGGCCATAGGAACCCAAGAATGAATTGCTTCTATCCTTTTTTTCTGCTCAAGGGAGGACTCAAAATGGACCCTGATGAGAACTCTTTGGTTTATATTGATCCTCTGTCTGCGATGGTCTTCTAGGTTTAGAAGAATATCTAACTTGAAGCAGATTGGTAAGTGTTTTGTATGCTTAATTGGGCAGCTAGGTGGCTTGTATGCTTAATTGGGCAGCTAGGTGGCAAAATGAATAGAGTGCCAGGTCTAGAGTCAAGAAGATTCATCTTTCTTCACGTTGCTTGAGATCTGGGCATTAATGACTGTTATCAGTGATAGGTGCATCCTCGAAAGGTATTCTCAGGCCTTCACTGTTCTCTCAGGCATGTCTTCAACAGAGGTTGTAGGAATTACAAGGACATTGTAAATAAAGGACAGAGATGTAATGTACAAAGAATCATAGCCTATGACCCTATGATTTGCTGAAATGGTCCCTTAGCTAATTTTAAAATATGACTTGTCAAAGAATCTTAGAAGCAGAAGCAGTATCATCTAATCCAATAGCCCCATTTTATAGATAGGAAACTGAGGTCTTTGGAGGTTAAGTGACTTCCCTAAGGCCACTCAGGTCAAGGCATTCATGTGAGAGTCAAGACTCAAACCCAGGTCTTCTGACTCCAAATTCTGTGCTTTTTCCACTGTAACATACACATGTGGAATTTGGATTTTTTTTCCTCCTCTCTCTAATGGGTTGTTTTGACCTTTTTGCTCTTTAATTTAACATGAGAGAGACATGAACTCTTCAAAACACTGGGGGAAAAGGGTCCACAAGTATAGATTTTTTAAAAAGCAAAACAAAACAAAACAAAAAAAGTGCTGAATAGCAGGTGGGTCAGATTGCCTTTGGGCATAGATTCATATCTGGGATGTAGTGTATATATACTTAAATATTTAAATAGATAAAGGACATAAATGCTGGGAAAACTATAAGATTTCTAGTAATAGTTCTTCAAGAAAGGCTCATTTTTCTATTGAAAATTATAACAATTTAGCTAATTATACCCACATGATACTTTGTTATCTTCTACTGAGTTTTTGCTTACAAATGCAGCTGTATGTAAGCTGTTGAATTCCTAAGTTTTCTCTTTGTTCTTATTTTGTTCTAATTTACAGTCTTTCCATGAGCCTTGGTGTTTCTTTCCTGTTTATTTGGTGACGTGTAAAAAAGATAGGAATGAAATGGAGTGACTAGAATACTGGAGCATCAAACCCCATCCCCACCCTAAATCCTCAGCAACTGTTATGTCAATCTTTCTATTAAATATGGTTAATTTAGCGCCACACTTTCTTCATTCATATATAGCTATAATGCTTGATAGTCTTTTTTTAGATGGATTACGAATATTCTCTAGAAAATAAAACTTTATGTACTTGAAAATGAAAGAAACAGATTCATAAGAGATCTAAATGACCACCTATTTTAGTCTTTTCATTGTATGACTGAGGAAATAAACCCAAAGTGAATCAAATGACTTACCCAGAGTCATAGAATTAGCTAGTGGAAAATCTGGAAGAAGATCCCAGGATTCCCAATCCTAAATCCATTTTTTCATACATAGTGAAGCTCTTGCCTAGGTTTCCTGGCCTGATCTCATTCCATACTCCACACTAATGGTAAAACAACATTGCTCCTCAAACTAGTGGAAAGGAGCAGAGGAACCTGAGTCCTCTCTCTATGTTGGAGTTTGGTTATTGGTCTGGAGGCATCTGCCACGTAGTAAGTGTGGGCACACTTAGCCATTCTATCTTAGACCCCTCTTCCCTCTTGATCCTCTTTCTCTTACTGATTTCATCAATCTCTTTGTGTTTAATGGTTGAAGCAGCTGGCCCAGGAAATAGAGTTTCAGGCCTGGAGTCAGGCAGACCTCAGTTTGTTTTTTTTTCATTTATTTTCCAAGTTAAACCTATTTTCACATTAGTCATGTTGAGAAAGAAGAATCAAAACAAAAGGGAAAAAGCACAAGAAAGAAAAGACAAGTAAAAATAGTATGCTTCAATCTGCATTCAGACTCCATAGTTCATTCTCTAGATGTAGACAGATAGCATTTTCCATCATGAGTCTTTTTGGAATTGTCTTGGATCATTTTATTGCTGAGAAGAGCTAAGTTTTTCATGGCTGATCATTGCACAATGTTGCAGTTACTGTGTACGATGTTCTTCTGGTTCTGCTCGCTTCACTAAGTATCAATTTATGTGAGCCCAACTTTTTCTGAAATCTTCCTGCTCATCCTTTCTTATAGAACAGTAATATTCCATTACATTTATATACCATAAGTTATTCAGCTATTCCCCAGTTGATGTGCATCCATACAACTTCTAACTCTTTGCTACCACAAGAACTGCTATAAATATTTTTGTGCATGTGAGTCCTTTCCCCCTTTTTATGATTTCTTTGGGATACAGACCTAGTAATGACATTGCTTGATCAAAGAGCATGCACGGTTTTATAACCCTTTGGCCATAGTTCCAAATTGCTCTCCAGAATGGTTGGATCAGTTCACAACTCTACCAACAATGGATTAGTATTTCAATTTCCCCACATCTTCTCCAAAATTTATCATTTTCCATCATATTAGCCAATCTGATAGGTGTAAGGTGGTTTATTTTCTTTTTTATAAAGGAATGGAAGAAGCATTTATTAAGCACCTTCTATGTGCCAAGCACTTTATAATTGTGATCTCATTTGTTCCTCAAAAGGGGAGGTAGGTGCTATTCTAAGCTCCAGTTTATGGTTGAGGAAACTGAGCAGACAGAGATTAGGCAACTTGTCCAGGGTCACACACTTATTAAGTGTCTGAGGCTGCATTTGAACTCAGGTCTTCCTTACTCCAAGCTTTATCCAGTGTACCACTTTCTTACTTCCAAATGCTATTTACCTTCTGGAATTGTTGGGAGAATCAAATGAGATAATGTTTGAAAAGCTCTTTCCAAGCCTTGAAGAACTATATAAATGCAAGCTGTTATCTTTATGCAGAGGACTTCCAAAACCTTACATCACTCTCTCATCTCTCTTCTGAAATCTAGGTCCCTATCTCCAACTACCTGCTGGACAGTTGTAGCATTCTCTATGTCCCATCAGCATCTCAAACTCAAAATGTATAAAATAGAATTTTTTAATATTCCCCCCTACTTGCTTAAATCTACATCTCTTTCCAAACTTCTGTATTGTTTTCTTTTTTAAATGTTTTTTATTTGTTTTCTTGTTTACATCATTCATTCCCATGAGATTTTTGAGTTACAAATTTTCTCCCAGTCTTTACCCAGGCCCCAACCCCAAACCAGTGATCCCACTGTAAAGCCCCTCCCCCAGTCTGCTCTCTTTTGTGCCCTCCTCCAACACCCCTCTAACTTTCTGTTAAGGCAGGGAGGGTCTCCCTACCCCAGTCCCTGTATATCTTAATTCTTAGTTGCATGTATTGCAGAGTTTTAAATTCTAGATTCTTTTGGTTCCTCCTTGTCACCCACCCCCACTGGAAGGACAAGCAATTCAATACAGGCTGTGCATGTGTAATTACACAGTGCATCTTCAGAGTGGACATATTGTGACAGTCTGATCATATGTCCCTCCTTCCTATCCCACTTCCCCCTTGTTCTGTTCTTTACCCTGTTCCTGTCCCTTTACTGAAGTGAGTGCTTCCAGCATCTCTCCCCCAGACCCTGTCCTCCCCTCCATCATCCTGCCTCCTATCCCCATCTCTCCTACTCTCCTGTGTGGCATGATACCCAGTTTAGAGTTTATGTCATTCCTTCCCTAAGCCAAAATCAATGAGAGTAAATGAAAGTAAAGTTGTAACAGTCATCCCTTGCCTCTTCTATATGGGGTGATTAACCTTATTTTGTCTCTCCCTGTCTCCTCTCATTCTAGCCCTCTCCCACCTCAGAATTCCCCCTTTTAAAGTATCAACCCTTCATATTCAATTGATCCTATAACCTCTATGTGCACGTATACACACATGCTTAGATATGTATTCATATGCATATATAGCCTCCTGTATAGACATTTGTGTAAGTATCCATATATATCCATTTGTATTCCCTTCACCTATCCTCATACTAAGAAAAGTTTCATAAGTTACTATTATAGTTTTTACATATTGGCATGTAAATAGTTCAACTTTGATATGTTGCTTATGATTCCTTTCCCATGTTTACCTTCTCATGCTTCTTGTGTTTGAATGTCAAATTTTCCGTTCAATTCTGTTTTTTTCAGCAAGAATGCTTGAAAGTCCTCCACCTCATTGAGTGACCATATTTTCCCCTGGAACATTATACTCAATTTTGCTGGGTAGGTGATTCTTGGTTTTAATTCCAGCTCCCTTGATCTTCAAAATATCATATTCCAGGCCCTTTTATCCCTCACTGTAGAAGCTTCCAGATCCTGAATTATCCTAATTGTGTTTCCACAGTATTCAA
>CM053597.1:109733964-109774471 GCA_028646575.1 Pseudocheirus occidentalis | reverse complement strand
GTGTGGGAGTTCTGACTGTGTTGTCTTCCTCCCATTCCCTGCTTTGATCCTTTTTGTCCACAAAAAAAGGATTCTAGAGTTTTATTGCTGTTCTTATTTTGCTTCCTTTTCCTCATGTTGGCCAGTCAATTAATTGGCTGGGTTTTTTTTTTCGCTTTGTGAAACTCTGCTTCCAGGGGGGAAAGCTCTGTTCCAAATCACTTTGGTTTTCCCAGCTCCTGTAGCTATTAGGGGGGTGTTGCAGCCTCCCCTAGCTTTGGCTTGCTAAAAGCACTCCCCAGGACCACCACCCAAGACCACGATCTGGATCCAGACTGCTCAACGCAAGAGCACTTGGCCCTGATCAATTGACTCAGCCCCCTTGTGGGATACACAGGCCAGTGGCTCTGAAGCAGCCATTGGGGGCATCTGCTGGTTGCAGCAGTTTCAGCCTTGGCTTGTGTCCTGCTGCAATGATCCCCTGCCTTCTGAGAGAGATGTGTTTTCTGTATTTTTTGAATTTTAGAGTCCTAGAATTTGTCCAGCGTCATATTTTTATGGGTGTTTAGGGTGGCTGCGTGGGAGCTGTGGGACGCTGCTGCTTCTATGCTGCCATCTTGGCTCCCAGGAATTTTTAACCTTTTTTGTATCATAGACTTCTTTTGTTAGTCTTTCTCAGAATAATTTCTAATTAAAAAAAATCAACAATAGTCTGCTTTTTCTCACTTACACCTTCCACTTTCCCTCAATTTAGAAAGAAAAATAAAAGTCCCATTACAAACATATATGATCAAGCAAAAGATATTCCTACCTTATTCTTCCCCTTTCTTCCCCTGGCCAAATATCTCAGTTTGCTCTATGAATCAATCATCTGTTTAGTAGGACATGGGTAGCAAGTTTCATCATGAATCCTTAGAAATCATCGCATTGATTAGAGTTTCTAGGCCTTTCATAGTTGTTTGTTTTTATAACATTGTTATCATTGTATAAATCATTCTCCTGGTTTTGCTCACTTTACTTTGCATCAGTTCATATAAGTCTTCCCAAGTTTCTTTGAAATCCTGCCTGTCATTTTTTCTTAACAGCAAATTAGCATTCCATCATATTTATATACCATATCTTGTTCAGCCATTCTTCAAGTTGTGGGTGCCTCCTTGGTTTCCAGTTCTTTACCTCCACAAAAAGAGATGCTATCAATATTTTTGTTCATCCCCAGTTAGAGTTTGTTTTGGTTAGGACTACTCTATCTCTTATTCTCTTCCTCTTATTCTCTCTTCTCCCCTGGTTCCCTGTTGAGTGAAAATGTTTTTATACTCAATTCTGTGTGTACACTAGTCTGAATGTGTTCTTCCCTCCTTTGACAAGTTTGGATGAGAGTGAGGTTCAAGTGACTGATACTTCTCTTTGCTCCCTTCCTCTACCTTTTTGTAGACTTTGACTTGTATATCCTGTTATATAGTTTATTTTTTATAACTTATACACATTGCTTTCCTCTGTTCTTTCTCCTTTAATAGAGTCAGAGAATCTAGTTCCCTTTAATAATCATAGCTCATGATTATATAGTGTTTTATTGTTATGTAATGAGAGACCAAGGAGGAGGAAAAACAGTAAGACCTTGCCCCCTTGGCTTCATGTCATTCTGCTGGTCTGTAATGGCTCATCCTTCAGTGTATCCAGGTAGGAAGGAGAAAATATCTTGGCCAGTAAATGCCTCTTAATTGCATTCTTAGTTCTGTTTCAGCAGACAACTAAAAAACTCCCTTTTTTAAGTTATAAGAAGACTGGAAACAATATAAAAGCATCTCCTGAAGTCTACATGGGAACTGTATTAGCAGATCATAATGTATATGCTCAGAAGGACTGTGTTCATTGGACAGTCTTTACATCCCCAACCTATTTCTATCCACAACCCCGATCCCTTACAGTTATAAAATGCTTTTCCATATTCCATATCATTTGATCTTCCTAGAAATCCTATGAGATTGCTAGAGGAAATATTATTATCCCTACTTTGCAGATGACAGAATTGATAATCGAAGATACCGAGTCACCTGCCTAGTATTTGCAGTGCAAACATAAGACTCTTTCTACTGCTGGCCCACATTGCTCATACAACTACCTCTACCACAAGACTTGGAGAAAATCAACTTATTTGAATTTAAATGTAAATGTATGGTAATAGTTTAATGTGTTACTTCCTCCTAGGGTTGTTTTTGTTGTTTTGTTGTCTTGGGAGTTGTGATTTCATTGATGTTGGGAACTCCTGATGAGGAAACTCCCTCTCCCAATGCAGCTATTTTGTGACATAAAATCATAGAGAGTGGGTTATAAATTTGTATTTTAACAAAAGATGCCTGGAGAGCACCTGGCACATTGTTGGCATTTGATAAATGTTGATTGATTGACTGACTGAAGAAAGCAACGCTGAATCAGAGGAACAAATCACTGATCAACGTAATTCATGAAGGTGAATAGAGAGTTATTTTTGAGTAGCAGGATTTTCCAGAGAAAAATTTCCAATGTATGGGGGACAACCTGAGCAAAGGTATAGAGACGGAAGATGTTGCTGTATATAGGAAACAACAAACAAGTAGTCTGGTTTGTCTCAATGTGCTCATTTAATATATATTCTATTTACTTATATATATCCATGTCATATTCCCCATAAGACAATATGCATGTATTTATACATATCTGATACATATATATGTGTGTGTGTATATATATATACATACATGTGAATATACATATACATATTTACCTATTATAATACTTCTTTCACCCATGTCAGGGGTATTTGTGTGCTGCTGGGTCGTCAAAAGAAGATATTCTGTATTGGGAGGGATTGGGGAGAGGAATAAGTAGGCATTTATATAATGCCTACTATGTGTCAGACACTGTGCTAAACACTTTTCACAAATATTTTCTCATTTGATCCTTAAAATTACCCTGCTAAGCAAGGTGCTATTATTCTCTCCATTTTACAGTTGAGGAAATTGAGACAGAGGCTAAGTGATTTACCTAAGGTCACACAACTAGTAAGTGTTTGGGGCCGTATTTGAACTCTGGTCTTCCTGACTCCTGTTTTAATACTCTGTCCATTGAATCACCTCTGACTGGTGAAAGAGAATGCTAGTATTATGAGGTACTAAGCACCTGTTGAAGGGCAGACCTGGTACAGAGAGGTTTGGGGGGAGAAAGATGTATGGAGTTTGCCGTACTGTTTTAAGTCAAACTCTAGAGAAAAGAGAGAGACAGACAAACAGACAGACACAAAGAAATAGACAGAAAGACAGGGAGACAAAGACAAATCTTGGAAGCTGCAGACACTAGGGGAAGCTGACTCCTCTGTATGACCATAATTTCTAGCTTGCTTCCTTAGAGCCTTCACAGACTTTCCCTTGAGTGAGATCAGGCCCTCTCTTTTGGGTTAGCTGAGCTTTTGTCTTGTTCCTGTCTAAGAGCTCATCACTTTTTTTCATTTTTTCTAGTATATACTAATCTGCATAACTTGTCCAGTCTCTGTTTTTTGTAATGAGTTTACTCACCATTTGCTATTTGTAATGGTCCTTTGTGTAAACTAGCATTTGGTAGGAAGGAATAAAACTGGTCAGTGTAAGCTAAGAGCTAATAACCAGGGATGTGGCTTTTGCTGTGAACTAGATTTATACCTTTAGACCTGAAATATTTAAAATAGATATAATTGTAGTCCCATACTCCTTTTGGAGATAGGTGAAAGAAGGAGTAAATGCCCAGCTGCAGACCTCACTTTCCTCTAAAAGTCTAAATTCCATTCTCTTTTGGAAAATGGTAGGCAAAATTCCAGAGATATCTTTCCATACTGTCAGTGTGCCACATTTGGACAACTCATATGGATATACGTATCTTTCATATGTGCATATAGCAATATACTATATTTCACTTCCTAAAAAAATGGTACATAAGTTCTATTTCTTATTTAAGCCATTTTATTGTTCTTTGCATAGTGAAATATTTGTATGTACAGATCATTTAAAATTCCACAGTAAAAATAAAAATTTAGTTTTCAAAAAGAACTTTGAATTTTTTTTAAAAGAATAAAATAAGATAAGGCTACCTTCCATCTACCCTGAATACATCTAGTATGTACCTATTTTTATACATTTTATCCTCATTAGAAGGTAAGGTTCTTGAGGAAAGGGATTGTTTTTGCCTTTCTTTGTATCATCTGGAACCCGGAGCATAATAAATGCTTGTTGACTGGCTAATTCTCTCATTCAGTAAATATTTATTAAGTGCCTACTATGTGCCAGGCATTGTGCTGAGTACTGGGAACGCAAATAAGAAAAGAAAAACAGTTCCTGCCCTCAAAGAGCTTACATTCAAATGGGGAAAACAATACATAGAAAGGAACTAAAAAGCAGGAGGGTGAGTTAGGACGGCCACCATGGGTTTTGCTGTTCTATGGAGTTAAAACCAAGCAGAGCTGCTTATGGAGAATAGAAAATGGATAGTTACCTGGGAAGTTCTCAAAGTTCAGAGTCCTCTACAAAGGAAGGCTTTGGGAGGAGTTTCCTGCTCTACCCTCTGGCCCTCTAATCAGCTGAAGTGTTTGAGGAACCAAAAAAAATACTGCTAGGTGGTACCATAATGCATAGAGTGCTTGGCCTGGAGTCAGGAGTACTCATCTTCATTGGTTCAAATCTGGCTTCACACACTTACTAGATGTGTGATCTTGGGCAAGTTGCTTAACCCTGTTTGCCTCATTTCCTCATCTTTAATATGAGCTGAAGAAAGAAATGGCAAACTACTCCAGTATCTTTGTCAAGAAAGCCCAAGAGGGGTCAAGAAAAGTAGCACTGAAAAAAAAATGACAACAATTTAAAAAACTGAATCAATCTGCATGGTGATGAGATTTCAAGTTTCTTCTTTTTTTAAATTTAGAGAAGATACTGGGAATTCGTAATTATTACAGGAAATTGTATGATTTGGAATATGTGGTTATTTCTTTTTTCGTAACTTTAATGTAATATAGTTAATAGAAGTCTGGTACTGGAGTTGAGCCCACTTGGATTCTGTTTCTGCCACATAGTAGCTGGATGACCATGGGAAAATCACTTAACCATTCTGTGTTCTGGGCAACTCTTTTAAGTGACAGAGGAGCTTCTGATCAGCATTAGTGGAAGGAATTTCTACCCTTGAACTTCTCTAGATAGATAAAATCATATATCTAGACCAAAAAGAAAGGTTGAAAATCATTGAAATTAATCTCACTGACCTTCTAATGATATCATCCTCAACCAAGCCCCATTTTATACTATAGACTACACATGTGAAAAGTCTCTTCATATTAATTGCTTATGTTTAGGGCTATACTAAATCACTATGTTTCAGTATGCTTGTTTTGTGTTTTCTGTTATGTTCATTTAACTATGTCTTATGTTCATGCTATAAGTGTTTATTTGTTAATTGTTTTGTATATTACTTTTGCTTATACATTTATCCCTCCTACATCGTGGGAGTTAGAGGCACAATCTGGAAAATCTGCATGCAGTTTTCTGGCCCTTTCTTCATACCAGAGAAATCTGAATTATTATGGCATTAAAAGATAAAATATGTTGATAATATACAATACTATGCAGATATATATTCTGAAAACTTTTTTTGTGTCATCTGCTGACCTTCACTTGTCATCTGTGGCTTCTCCAAAACTCCCCCAAAATTTCCGTTCAATTTCTTATGCTGACTTGTGGTATATTGAAACTGTGATGGGAAAAATCACAATATGGAAGGGATGACTGTAGTGAAGCTATATTTTATATATAGGCCTGTTGATAGTGTTGTTGTAGCCAGCTAGCTTTGCTTTGTTAATTATCTATGCTCATCACTTTTGATTTATTGCTGTATACTATGGATATGTATATACTTTCAAAATATACTTGTGTTATATCCTGTATATAGCTGGTCATGTTGTAACTGTAGCATCCTCTGAGGGGATGCTCTATCCAGACAAGTTCCACTTTTTATAAGTTCATATTACGTAAATAGGCAGCTGTGGCAGTACTAGTGTAGCCCCAAGCTAGGGGTCCTATGCTCCAAACACTGAAGCTGTTCTGGCTATGGAAGGGCCTCAGGTACTGAAGCCTCTCTGGCTACTGGGATCCAGAGTCACCACAGTAGGGGTGGGAGTGGGGATGCCAAGCTCCCTGAGGGTAAGGGGAGGTCTTCAAATTGTCCACTTGCATAAGTCAGAGCTGTTTGCATAGTGCCTTGCCTACTGCATGTGGCAGCTAGGTGTTACAGTGGATAGAGTGCTAGTCCTGCAGTCAGAAGGACACAAGTTCAAATTTGACCTCAGATACTTAATAGCTATGTGATCCTGAACAAGTCACTTAACCCTGTTTGCCTTAGTTTTCTGCCCTGTAAAATGAGCTGGAGAAGAAAATGGCAAACCTGTCTAGTATCTTTAACAAGAAAACCCCAAATGGGGTCACAAAGAGTTGGATATGACTCAACAACAGCTAATGCATGTATTATTGATGTACATTTTATTGATTTCAGTTTCAGTGTATCAAAGGTTGGTTACCTGGGATACCATGAAATTCGCCTGTATTATATTAAAGAACCAAGGTGTATATATTGTATAAGCTTGTGTTTATACTGTATAGTTACAGGTTTTGGTCCTATGGTTACAGGACTTTGGATTTTTGCAAGGGATTGTAGAATTTTAACCCAGAAGGGACTGTAACCCCAGTCCCAAAACTCATTGGTGTGGCTTTCTCCTCATTGGTAAAGATCAGTGTGAAGGGTAGGATGGAATTGGGGAGTGGGATACAAGAGAATCTCTTCAGGTCTCCTCAGTCTCTTTGGTTTCTTTGGGCTTTGTAGTCATTTTGGGTGTATCTGGCTTTTAGCTTTGAGAGAGAAGATAGGTGATACCAACCCCACTTCAGGTTGCTAAAGGGAGGATAAAATTCTGAAAAGATGATGATGTGAGACCACCTGGCAGTCTCTATCATGTCCTTATTCCCAGCTTGCTACATGAGAGATATGGAGGAATTTCCTCTTATAGTGCCAACACAATTTTCATAGTGCCTATGGAAGCTATGAATATACTGGTGTAATTCTGAATCACAAAATATAACAGACTCTCCATGTGAAAGACAGAACCAAAACATTTATTCAAATACCAGAAAGCTGAATCCCAACCCCAGGAAGCCAAATCCATCACAGCAACAAAGAAATCTATACACAATAACACTACAGAGGGCATCGTCATCCCCAAGCCTCCTACCTGCTAGGGCCTTCCCGCAAATGAACACTCACACCTTGCTGTCTGCTTCCACTCTCTCCCTCAGCTCTAACCACTCTGCCAAATTTCCTCTGGGCTCTACTCCACTCTTCCTGCTTGTAAAGCCACATACAAGCAGCTTTTCAGAAGAATGCTGCTGTGAACAGCTTTTAAGATTCTGATTACACAGTATAGTGAACACTATTTATTCCATAACAAATTAGAGTAAAACATTCACAGTGAATCAAGGTACAACATTTACAATGTTACAACTTATCACAGAAAATCAAAATATAGCATTCACAACAACTTATTACAGAAAATGGCCACACAGTTTTCACCAAAGTGGACACAAAGTTTTCAACAAAGATCATTTAGTAACTCAATCATTAAGTCATCCTTAAGGAGATTTGCCTCCTCAAGGAACACAAAGTACAATAGTCAAAGTTCTCCACTCATGGGGCACACTAAGTTAACTCAATCAGTCACTTATTCAGTCATCAATCACTAAGTACAATCATTTGGTCAATCAATCATTCAACTCAATCATTTAATCATCCTTCCTCATTTACTATTCAATCATCAGAAAATACATAGACCCTCCACCCCTAGGTCACTAGTAAATTTACAATTTCTCAGTCAGTACATAGTATCCAAGTAAAGTCTTCTTTCAGCTTGACTCAGGGTGGTCTCTCTGATCCCTTGGATACCCTCCCATGGTCTCAGATTTTACCTGGATTCACAAAACTGTTACCTGGGTTCAAAGGCAGACAGCTCCCAGGTCCTTGTCCAGCTCTTTGTGCAGTTCCTGCTCCACACTGGAGCTCACAATGTCCAATCCATCTCAAATCATTCACAGTCTCTGTTCCTGGGAAGACAAGGCTTAACAAAGCCACCAACAAGTTCATGCAAAGTACCAGCATCACAGTCATGCTTCCTTAGTCTTTTGCAGATCTAGCTGGCCCTTGGACTCAGCAGAAGTTTCAGCTGGCTCCCAGAATCAAAATCATTCCATCCAGGTTTTCAAAATCAAAATCATTCTCTCCAGCCTGGGGGAAGGGGGCTTTCCTCTTCAGCCTCCCTGGCTCCTCTTCAGCCTTTCTGGGTGCAGCAGCTTCTGCCTCCATGGAGTTTGCTCTAAGAAAGTCTGTGTCTCTCTCTCTCTCTGGGACTTTTCCTTATATACAGTACTGCCCCTTCCTGTTACATCAGCAACAGGAGACAGGAGTTCATAGCTTCTGTTTCTTTAACAGAGGCTTAATCTGAATTAGGTGCTAAGTACCTCTTAGCAATACAAAAGGACCTTCAAATCTCATTACTGTTACACTGCTCTACTTGTTCAACAAGATCCTCCCACCACAGGCTCATCTGTGACTCAAACTCATGTGACTTAGGCTTCCATGTGACTTAAGTAGGTCACATGGACCTATTAATGGATGAGAAAGATCTTCCCATTTACATTACCATTATACCCCTCAGGAGTGCTCTGGGACTTTTCTTGCTTTTTTGAAATGAGCTACCTCACCCCCAGAAGAAAAGTTCTTTCACTTGGAATTGTCTGGTACATATTCTATATATACTTTCTCTGACTCCTGTTTTGCTATTAACTTGGAGAATTTTGGGGTTTTTTGTTTTTTTTTTTTTTGCTTAAAAACAAGTAATTACTGAACAAAATGTTTGCAAAATGTAAAGCTACAAATTAAATGACCTTTTGTGATTCTGATCATGAAAAAAAGAGAGTGAGTCACATACTGTAATAAAATACTCACATGGCTTGTCTGTACCAGTTGTGGTAAACCTTGAGATAAAATTGTTTTAACAGTTGAAGAAGCTGACTCAATCTCTTTATAGTCCATGATTTTAGGGGAACAAATATGTATTGAGAAATTGCTGGAGAAAAAAAATCAACACTTTTTAAAGACAGTAGGCAGTTGTTTTTTTTTTCAAAGCCGCAGTGGCATTTACTGAAATGAATTAAGAAGACTGTCAAGTACACCAGTATACCCCACCTTACCTTTGGAATTTATAGGGTGTTACTTAAACCTTGTAATGTCTGATTTGTGATATTCCTCCATATGGACCCATTCTGGGATACACATGAATGTTGAAGAAATCACTGCATTTCACATAACTTCTATTCTAGAAATAGGCTCAGAAATTCTATAAGGTATAAAGAGAGGACTTCTAGGTATATATGTATATAGACTTTGTCTGAATATACAAAGCTCTAGCTCACTTAAATCCTGTTCATTCACCACTCAAAACATTTCTCTCCTGATGTCATTGGTTTTTGAGAATGAAGGACGAACAACAACAACACACACAAAATATATACATATATATATATATATATATATATATATATATATATATATATATATATATATATATGGATATATAGATATAATAAACCTTGCTTTCCAGCCACTAACTCTAAACCATGCCCTCATACCCTACTTCCCTTGAGGGAAAAGACTGTCTTGCTTTCTGGAATTTTTATCTCCAGTGCTAAGCTCGGTATCTGATGCATATTAAGCAATTAGTAAAGGCTTTCTTTTTTCTTCTTCCTTCCTTCCTTTCTCTCTTTTTCTCTCTCTTTCTATATCTATCACACAGAATAAGAATGGTGAAGAAGTTTAAGTTTTCCTAGTAATACATGGTTGCAGCTGGGAGATTACTAACTCCAAACTGTGGCAGTCTGTTAACTTCTCTTTTTGGAACAATGAAATGGTCAAAAGACAGATTAGAAACAGAGGAAGATAAGCAATGACCTACATGACCTTCCAAATGGTTCATTAACCTCAGAATAACTAAGCTGATTGTACCCGAGAAACTACAAACTACATCTCTTCCCTTATTGGAAAAGAACTATAATTCTACAAAATGCTTCTCTTCCTTTTTAAATAAAATCATGAAAAACTTATACATTGAAATAAGCATTGTCCCTTTCCAAGTAGTCATATTGGAAAGTTATACACCTATTCCATCATTCTGCCATGACTCAGAAGTTTTAGAATTCTTCAACTGGCTACAAAGTCTATGGTACCTTCTTTTTAATATTCTTAGCGGTAGTAAATCACTCCAGGGGTTGGAGATTTAAAAAAAAATCAGCAAAAGTTGTTCATAGCCAATTCTGGTAAATAAGATAGGTGTTAAAATTGAGTAGTGGAAAAAAAAGATACCTAGGACATGATCTGATTTCAAAGTAAAGAAATGGTGTGTATGTGTGTGTGTGTGTATGTGTGTGTGTGTTTATATGCATATGTGTACGGCTTACAAATTGGCTGTAAAGGCAGTTTTACAAGAGTAGTTTAATTTGAGCAACTATATAGTATTATAAGTACATCGCTTTTCAAGTCAATAATTTTGAAGGAGAAAACTCAATTAAACATACGAATCCTATTTATATTTACTTGAAAAATATATTTTGTTATTTTAAAGTCATGGCTCATATGTGGCAGTGAAACAATTGGCTCAAGAAATCAGATATTTGCTCATATTGAAATGGAACTTAGCTGCACACTTAAAATGGTGGATTAATCAGGGAAGAGTCAGCAATCATGTGTCTCTGAAGCTGCAGTCTGGAAAACTAACCAACAGATTCAGAGCACGTGAGCTCCCATCAGACTGCTTCAAAAGAACACAAATCCAAATCAAAGGGACTTAAGATGGTTTCAAGAAAACTTGAATATTGTGTCCATCAACAAGGGATGACCAGTCTCAGCTAGGATACAAGAGAACAGATATAAAAGCAAAGCTGATGATATGGAACTGGGTTTTAATTAATTTGGACCAATCAGTACTGAATGTTCAAAATTGAAAAAGAAAATGGACTTGGAGTTTTTAAGTGCACTTCATGCTCAATATGAGTCTTTAATGTTATATGGCAAATTAAAAAAAAGCACACCCCCTTCCAACCACAGTAACCTAATGTAACCTAAGGCTTCATTGATAACAACTAACAACATTAGCTGATATATGTGTGTATACATGTATATATATATATATATATATATATATATATATATATAGTACAAAATGCTTGCAATGTAATACTATATATACGTATATATATAGTATTACATTTGTTCTCACAACAGTCAACTACAGGTCCTATCACCTCCATTTTCTATACAAGAACTAAAGTGATGGGAAGCCAAATGGCTTCTCTGTGGTGACATAACTAGTCAGAGCAGAAAGTCAGGATTTGTACTCAAGCTTCTGTGGACTCTAGGTCTTATCATCTTTCCAGGATTCCATGCTGTCTGGGCATTGTGGAAATTATGAAAGTGTTTTCTTTAGAATAAAGGAGGTGAGGATGCTTTACCCTGCCCTAGTGTAACAGGCACCCTTTCTGACTTCCTATAATGCATTGACTTGGGCTCACCTCACAAAATAAGACATCTCAATATATGAAATGCCAAACAAAGACCCCATGACTCTTCTACTTGGCTGAATGTGTTCTTTCAGAAATTACTAAGAGTGATGAAAGAGTGCTCCTAAAGTTATTGTGTAAACAAGATTTTATATGCCTTTTATATGAATATATATACACATACATGTTCACATATATACACACAAATAAATGCATCCACATTTTTAATACCTCTTTGTTAAAGACTTTAATTGTGCTTTTATATTTGCCATTCTTGCATTCCTAAACCATGAGGCCTGTATCTAAATTGCAAGCAGTTAGAGTTGTATGGATGAGTACAATCATTATGTAAGGATAGGGTACTTAAATCTGAGATTGAACCAATGATAGGATCTCATCAACCCCTATCCAGGGACATGAGAGTAGGTAACAATGTCTATGCAGTACGTGATAAATTTGCAAGGTCAGCCATAGGAAGAATACGAGTGCCTCACTCCCCCTTCCCTTTTCTCCATCTATGTTCCCTTCTTCCTCCCTCCCTTCCCCCAGGTACCTCAGTCAATTTTAAGGCTCAAAGATTCCAAAGTGTAGATTTTGGAACAGAAGTAACAGATTAAACCTTGTCTCCTCACCAATTAAAATGAAATAAAGGCCAAAGCGAGATTGAAAACTGGAAAAGTATGTGATAACTCTGAAAAAAAGTCCTCCTAAGCTATGAAAAGCCAGGAGCTGGAACATTGTGTGTTCTGCTGCTATCCCACAAACTTATCTGTGGTCCTTGGTATTTATATGGCTATCATTGCTTGACACAGGAAATGTTTTATACAATTAAATAAGAATACACCTCTCATATGGAAACACCCAGGACAATAGTAGCTGTGTTTTTAATTCTTGTTCTTCACCTGAGATGCAATAGGTGGTATATCTCAGTAGGATCTATAAGACTTTGTGTGGGCTGTCTTTGCAGTTTTCTGCTATGCTGGCAGGCGTATCATGTAACCAGCCATCTAGAGAACATTTGCTACTAAATGGTGGGAAACAGAGAGGAGAGGCTCTTCTTCTTTCTACACTCTGAAAGTTAACTCTTTAAACCCATGATACCTGATTAGGTTATAGCTTTCTCAGTGTGGATGCCACATTTAGGAGAAGCATTTAGTTGGAATACATTGGAAAGAGTGACACTTGGGTGGCAAAGGGGCTGCTGTTCACTTTGTTTTTGTATTTACAGTGCCTATCACAGTGCCTCACAAAAGGTTTGGTTTAGACCCGTAATTACATCAGTATAAGGAATTCCAGATTTATAAACCCTTTCCATCAATGCAGTTCTGCTACTCATTTATAAATCGGTTTTAGAGATTAAGAAGTTAAGTGATTTATTCATAGTAAATATAGCCAGAATGTGTAAGAAAAAGAACTTGAACCAAGCTCTTCATGATTCTATCCACTACCCCATGCTTCCTTTCATAGTATGTGCCTTGCACATAAAAAGTACATAATAAACGCTAAATGTTTTCTGGATTGGATTGACATCACATCATAAAAGGAGCTTTTGAAAGAATTGGGGATGTTTTTAGCCTGGAGAAGAAAATATTTAGGGGAGACATTATAGTTGTCTTTAAACATTTGAAATGTCATATGGAAGAGAAATTAGACTTAATCTACTTTCAGAAGATTAAACTGTCAGCAGGGTGCAGGATGTATTAGAAAATGAATCAGAGGCACCATGGAATCTGTGTGGGGAGATTTTTTTTTTTATGCAGGGAGACTTTTTAAGCTGAGTTTTTACATCATACAAAAAACTACTCCTCACTTATATGCAATTCAACCTACGAAGTATTTGTTAAGCACCTACTATGTGCTAAATACTACAGTAGACATTGGAGATACAAAGGCAAAAAAAAAAAAAAAAGAAAACAAAATCATAGTCCCTTCCATTAAAGGGCTTACAGAGATACACATATATTAAGTAAGTAATACACAAAGTAGAATGTTATAAGGACAAAGAAGAGACATAAAAAAACTTTTCTTCAATACTTTAAAGATCTATTAATCTTGCTTGCTGTGGTCATTCTGTCCACTGATGCTTGAAATAGGACCGCCATCTATCAGGGTTGTCCCCTACTCCCATACGTAACACTAGTTTGTCTATTTTTTTTCCCTGAAAGATGACAAACATGTCCCTAGAACTTCACTGACATGGGAGGCCAATGCTGAAGCTGCACTGCCTTTGACAGAGCTACTTGGTAGTCTCTGGCCATATCAGCATGGCTTTCTGGTCACCTAAGGGCATTAAAAAGCCTGCCCTTTTGTAATCAAGGTCCTACAGATTTGAGAAATGTCCTAAGACCATGAAAGTCATCATATTCTGTCCTACTGAACAGTCACTATTTCATATCATGAAGTGGAAGACTATTTCTACCCAAGTTAAGTGCTAGAGTATCACTGTTGAATATCTCTTCTGTACTATGGTGAAGTAAACCTTCTGTTAACTGTTGAATGACCTGTTAAGTATCTCATTTTGTTCTAACAGTAAACCTGAACTCACTGAGTACTGACCTGAGTTAGGCTTGTCTCTAAAAATGATCTTTGAGAACTGTTGTAAACAAATATTACAGACAATCAGGTTGTGAACTTCTCTGAACTTAGCAAGCCTGATCCTCAGTAAATATATATACTGCTTATCACTGGGCCCACACAGAAGCTTTTCGAACTTAGTAGACTCTCTCATATGTTATGTTCTGTAGGCACAGCATTTGAGAATGCAAGGTCATTTCCATGCCAAAATGAAGCATTGAAATAGGTCTTGTGTAGATGACAGTACAAAATATGGAGGGAATTATAGGAGAAAATTAGAAGAGGGAGCCATCATTTTCATTTGGAGAGACCAGAGGAAGTTTCCTGAAGGTAGTAGCACAGTGGCCTTGGAAGGTAAAGCTTTCAATAGGTGAGATAAGGAAGGAATTATGATTGTCATAAATGGATTTATGAGTCATTTGCATAGAACTGATCATTAAAGCCTTAGGAATCAATGAGATCACCAAGGGAGAGAGCATATGGAAAGGAAAAAAAAGGTCTTGAGGACAGAGCCTTGAGGCATACATATATTTAGTAGGTGTTGGGGAATTCTCTCCACTGAGAGCAATGGAACCTACTGGGAGAGACACACCTGTTAGTAAGTGTCCAGTGACTGTGGGTCAAAGATAAGAAGCAAAACTGAAAGCAAAGACATTTATTGGTAGTAAGGAAGATTGCTATCTCCCTGTGGCAGCTTTAAGCTTCCTAGAATACAGATTTGGTTTTTATAACCTTTCAGGCCTACTTAGAACACACAGTCAATCAGTAGTATTCTGTGGCAACTTAGGATAAACAAAGTACTTCACAGAAGATGGAGGGGTAGAGAAAGAGAGGAATCAGCCAAGGGAGAAAAGGGGAGTTTTTGAAATGTAACTATCAAGATTTATTAGAGGAAAACATTCCTTGTCCAAGGGCTGGAGACAAAGGAAATTTTACAATTTTACAATTGTAAAAGAAGTCCTTTTAGACAAAACTTCAGGCTTTCTTATTAAAGAACAAATAGTTTTTATAAGAACAGATGAGACCTTCTGATTTACCACATTCTTACATAATTTGTTATATTTTATTTCTCTTCTAGTAGGGGGTTGGAAACTATCTAATATTAGGCCACCAAGTGGTTGAGGGATTAGTTTATCAAGATGCTGCAAAATATTGTGATTCATAGTCTTTCCCTACCTCCTTCTGCGTCCCTGTGGCTCAGAGGATGCCTACAAAAAGTGACAGTCTGAGAAAGAAGGGTAGGAGTGATAGAAGGAGAACGAGGAGAAAGGTAGTATCTGAGAAGTCAAAGGGAAGAAAAAGTTTCAAGAAGGAGAGGACACAATGTGTTAAATGCTATTGCAAAATCAAGGAGGAAGGACACTAAGACAAAGCAATTGGATGTGAAGTGGGATCTCACTTGTAGCCTTGGAAAAAATAGCTTTGGGTGGGGGCAAAGCCAATATGGTGGAGTAAAAGTAGGAACTTGCTTTAACTCCTGCACCTGCCACCTCCAATACCTGTAAAAAAACGACTCTAAACAAATTTTAGAGCTATAGAATCCGCAAAGTGACAGAGAGAAACACATCTCTCACTGAATGCAGCCTGGCAAACAGACAGGAAGGGCCTATTGCACAGGGCTGGGAGTCAAGAGTAGGCAGTCTGGTGGGAGCCATGCTGGCCCAGACTTGCAAGCTGGACTGGCCAGAGCAATCTTCAGGAGAGTGAATCACTAGCAGACATGGCGGTTTCCACATTTCTCAACTTTCTCAAAGAGAAAGTAAAAGGTCAGTAGGGAACTCTGTTGGAACTGGGTGACTGAAGAGCACAGTCTGGCACCTTCCCCTGGGGCAAGAGGTAGTGGTGGTGTGGCAGTGGCAGCTGCTGCTGCTTGGCTGCCTCAGGAGCTCCTGGACTGCATACTGAAGGGGAGCAAGCAACCATTCAGAGGGTAATTGTTCTTCCTTTGACCTGCTTGGATCTGGGTCACAGTCTTAGGTGGTGTTCCTGGGATGAGGAACACTAGGGTGCCAGAGCTTGTGGTGTCTATAGAGAGGGCACCCTCCTCATAGCTCTGACAACAGCTCTGACAACTGTGAAAACCCCAGCAATTTGGGACACAGCTCTCTCCACCCTAGAAGCAGAGTTCTATCATGGCAAAGAGCTCAAAAATTCAAGTAATTAGCTGGCAAGATGAGCAAACAGAGGGAGCAACATCAGACCATAGAATCTTTCTTTGGGGATAAAAAGAATAAAAGCATGGAACCAAAAGAAGGCAACAGAGTCAAAACTCCTACATCAAAAGCTTCCAAGAAAAATATGAATTGATCTCAGGCCATTCTGGAGCTCAAGAATTTTGAAAATCCAGTAAGAGAAGTGGAGAAAAAAATGGGAAGAGACATGAGAACGATGCAAGAAAATCATGAAAACTGAGTCAAAAGTCTGACTGAAGAAAATAACACCTTAAAAAATAGACTAACTCAAATGGCAAAAGAAGCCCAAAAAGACAATGAGGAGAAGAATGCTTTAAAAGGCTAAACTGGCCAGATAGAAAAGGAATTTCAAAAACTCAATGAAGAGACTAATTCCTTCAAAATTAGACTGGAGCAAATTGAAGCTAATGATTATATGAGGAATCAAGATATTATAAAATAGATCCAAACAAATGAAAAAATAGAAGGCAATGTGAAATATCTCATTAGAAAAATCACTGACCTGGAAAATAGATCCAGGAGAGATAATTTAAAAATGATTGGACTACCTGAAAGCCACAATCAAAAAAAGAGCCTAGAAATCATCCTTCAAGAAATTCTCAAGGAAAATTGCCCTGATATTCTAAAACCAGGCAGCAAAATAGAACTTGAAAGAATTTGCCAATCACCTCTTGAAAAAGATCCCAAAAAGAAAACTCCGAAGACTATTATGGCCATATTCCATAGTTCCCAGATCAAGGAGAAAATATTACAAGCACACAGGAAGAAACAATTTTAGCATTGTGGAAACACAATCAGGATAACACAAGATCTAGCAGCTTCTGCATTAAAGGATATGATATTCTGGAGGTCAAAGGAGCTAGGATTAAAACCAAGAATTCCTTACCCAGCAAAACTGAGTATAATGATTCAGGGGAAAATGTGGTCATTCAATGAAATAGAGGACTTTCTTGCATTCTTGATGAAAAAACCAGAGCTGAACAGAAAATTTGACTTTCAAATACAAGAAGCAAGAGAAATATGAGAAGGTAAAAAGGAAAAAGAAATCATAAGGAACTTATTAAAGTTGAACTATTTACATTCCTACATGGAAAAACAATAATTGCTACTCATGAGATTTTTCTCAGTATGAGAACAGTTGAAGAAAATATGTGTGTGTATGTGTGTGTATGTATGTGTGTATATGTATATATATGTATACATGTATGTATGTGTATATATCTATGTATATGTATGTGTGTATGTATGTATTGAAGGGTGTATGTGTGTATATATATATATGTGAGTGTGTGTATATGTGTATACATATATACATAGAGGGCACATGATGAGTTGAATATGAAGGGATGATATCTAAAAAGTAAAATTAAGAGGTGAGAGAGGAATATATTGGGAGACGGAGAAAGGGATAGACAGAAAAGGGTGAATTATCTCATATAAAAGAGGCAAGAGAAAACTGTTACAATGGAGGGAAAGAAAGGAGGGTGAAAGGGAATGGGTCAACTTTCACTGAATTTAGCTTAAGGAGGGAATAACATGCACACTCAACTGGGTATCTTATCCTCCAGGAGGGAAAGGGATAAGGGGGAGGATGACAGAAGGGCATATTGGAGGAAAGGGCAGTTAGAAGCAACCCTTTTGAAAAGGGATGGGGTCAAAGTAGGAAAAAGAATAAGTGGGGGGGCAAGAGAGGATGGAGGGTAATATAGGTAGGCTTTCACAATGTAACTTGGAAATGTTTTGTGTAACTACACATGTACAACCTATATTGAATTGCATGTCCTCCCAGTGGGGGTGAGTGAGGTGGGAAGAAGGGAAAGAATCTGGAAATCAAAGTATTAAAAACAAATGTTAAAAACAAATTGTTTTTTACATGCAATTGGGAAATAAGATATACAGGCCCTGGGGTATAGAAATCCATCTTTGCCCTACTAGAAATTTGGGGGGTAAGGATGCGGGAGGATATAAGACAGAACAGATTGGGGGAAGGGATATTCAGTAGCATCTATATCTCGAGGTTGGAGTAGGGGAAAGACAGAGATAATTTGTAACTCAAAATCTGGCAGAAATGAATGTTGAAAACTAAAAATAAGTAAATAAATAAGTTGAAAAAAGAGTAGCTTTGGAAGAGGGTTAGGCATAGAAGTCAAATTTGGCAGGGGGAACTGATGAGTTGCTAAGTGATGAAGAAGTGAAGTTAGTAAATGAGGACTGCTCTTTCTAGATATTTGTCATTGATGGGGAAGGGAGGTAAATAATAATAGCTTAAAGGCAAAGAAATATTTTTTATTATTGTTGTTTTTGTTGTTTTAGGACAGGAGAGACCTGAGTATGTTTGGAGGTAGGGGAGAAGGAACCACCCGGCTGAAGATGAGAGAAAAGGAATGATGAATGGGTCAAAGTCAGGAAAGACAAAAGAAAAAATAGGATCAAGCGTAAAAAACTAGATGTTAAAGAAGACCATCTCATCATCTGGAGGAAAACGAGTTTGAGGACAGAGAGTTTGGTCTCCGTTTTCTCATCAAATTACTAAAGGTGGAATTTGGAATTTGAGGAGAGAGAAGAGTAGATTGCATAATGGGAAATCAATAACATTAATAAAAGGTGTATCATGGAGAGCAACAGTCTATTTAAACTAAAATAACATGCCATTCAGAAGAGGTACTACCAAGTAGGAAGAGACTTGAAGTTTTTACTCAGTGCTAAGTTTTAACTTAGAATGGAGATACTCTACCTGAAGATGATGACTCTTGCTGATCACAGAGATTAGAAAGCTAAACCCAGAACTGGGGATTGTGCATATATGCACATACCTTCATATTTGGAGAAGAGGAAACTAGAGCCTACAGAAGTAAAGCAATTTGCCAAAAGTTCCATAGTTAGTAAATAGCATAGTCAAGATTCAAATCCAGTCTTCTGATTCTAAATCCAATGTCTCATGCCATACTGCTTCCCTAGGATCAGATGAAAATTAGGCAATGGATCTCAACTTTCTAATTGTCAGGATTCAGCTGCAAAGTACCGTTTTGTTTAAATGATTCTTACCTCTTAACACAACCCTGTTGAATAGCAGCTCATCTTTGTAGTGACTGACCTTTAAAGTTTCCAGCTAGTTTTCAACATTAGTTTGACCCTAAATTTCTTTGGGTTCAAAAAGAACCCCTTTTGTCTGCCCCATTTGGCTCAAATATCTCCTGCCAGTATCACTGACCAGCTTAACTATACTTAGATACTCAGATTTGACCGTGTTTATACTGTCCTACTGTTCTAATGCCATTGTACTTTGCTGTGTCCTTTGTCACCACTCAGAATCCCATAATAACAACAGTAAACTTGTTTCCTCCAAACTTTTGGCACAAAGTCTGGTTGGTCTGTATTCATTTCCAGCTAACCTGTGTTAGTGACTTTAAGGGGATAGCAAACAGCCTGACTCAACTTCCCTTTTATTATTCTCTACTGAGGTTTCTAGCTAGCAACACCCTGACACCCCATTCCCCTCAACCCAGCTTATTAATCTCCTTCAGTTTGATTTTCATAGGAGTTTGTCAGGAGTTTTGATAGTATTTATTGGTTTTTTCTTAGGCCATATCTAAGCAATTATTGAAATACTTGGTTTTTCTTGGTTATAGTTTTTTTTTTCCTTTATGTGGGAGGGAAGTGAGTAAGTACGTAGGGGTGTGTGTCTTTTCAGTGGTTCTTGTTGTCATTTCCTTACCAGTTTCTTCGCATTTGATGAATTCAGCAGCATGATTCCTCACCAACCTAACAAATTGGAAGTGTTCTACTTTTTCCTCAATTTTTACCTAGCTGGCTTTGTTTTAATGACAATTTATTTCTATTTATATTTAGAATAATTTAGTAGCTCTATTCACCAAGCTTCTCATCTTTTATTTTACTTACTTGGGTTTACATATTTTCCATCCTTCTCCCCAGTTCTGTGAACTCTAAGCTGCTTTAGGGTCATTTTTATCTTGATGATGGACTTTAGCTCCTGGTCCTCTGGCAATTTGTTCTCTTGACCTTTTGGAGCTCACAAGTTGTATCCCCATCTGACACTTTTTCATTTAAGAGCAGGAAAAAATAGATAAAAACAAAGAGAGAAACCAAGCAGGGTCATATGCTCATGTGCCACATGGCAATGGGCCGGGGAAGGGCCATTGGAGAGGAAGGGCCATTGCTACTCTCTACACCCAGAGTCCCACAGAACTTCTCCCTTGGATGTGGCCAGGTGGGAAATCATTTAGTCAGTGCTTTTTGTAAGCACCCTCAGTTTTGGCTGAGCAGTCTATCAAAAGGATCCTCTTCTTCACAAGGTAAGCAGAGCCTAAACAATATGAGATGTGCTTTGAAGTCCATGTGGAGGCTGTATTGGCAGAGTTTCTGTACATGGATAGGCTGGTCCAAGTCCCCTCTTACATTCATACTTAGCACTAGCATTCAACAAACAATCAGTGTTTGTACTTGGTAGGACCTAAGTAAACATTGAATGAATAAACATAATTTGTTTTTGACAAAGCTAGAAGCACTGCATGATTAACCTCTTTTACATTATTTTTCTGTCCCTGGATACAGTGGTCTATGATCTGATGAGGATATTCCCTCCCATGATACAGATATCCACTCGCCCATGCCTGCCTAACTATGGTACTCTTGTCCAAGTGCTCTCCAAAAATTGATCACAGGGACTCCACAAAGTGAATTGGGGGCTTTTCTTCAAGTTCTCTTGACATTTTGTGGGTACCAAAGGAATATTCGGGTTGTCTCTTGTTCTTGATATATGATCAGTCCATAGTTTTGCCATTTATACATTTCTTTGCTGACATTCTTCATGCCATTTTAATGTAATTTCTCATTAGTAATGTATATATGTGTATAAATACATATGCATATAGACACATATTTTTGAAGAGCAAAAATTCCAGTGTTAAATTAGCCACCAGAGGGAGTCATATGAATACAATAACAACATATTGATAAAGGCAAAGGGAAGACCATTAAATTATTTAGATAAGATCCAACAAAACTAATTTGTTCTGATCCACTGAGAGACCCATCCCAACAATGCAGAGAGCTCAGCGTAACTGAACATGAAACATAACCATGAGAACTGACTCTTCAAAAATCACATTGTACTGATGAAAGCCAAATAGGTTGCCTTAATCACTCATATAGATGAACTATAAAGTAAAAAGAACTAGCAGAGGCTTTTCAACTTTCAGCCCTGGGAGCCTAATGTGGTGCTGAAAGAGAAAATCAACCTGTTTTCTCATTCTTGTTCCAAATATCATTACCAACTATTATCAAGATACTATCAAAATTCCTGGGATCCGCAGTTTAGTCAACAATTGTGTTGATGATTCATAAAGCAGACTACATTTTGCCATTGTATTCACTCTACTGGGCTGCCCGTGCCAGTGACTTCTTCAGAAGCAAAGGGCAAATGATATGCAAAGAATCATATGTTATTGTAAAAGATCTTTTCTACTTACCAGAGTTTTGCTGTGATTTCTGTCATGGATGATATTAGCAAAAGTTGAAATCTTAATAATTAACTGACTGGTGCAGCCATACAAAACGTGCTCTGTTTTGTATTTAGGGCTTAGGTTGGTTAATAGACAACACTTTCCACGTTCTCTCTGTGAGCAGAGAACCAGCATGTAAGGCCATTCGGCTCTAGACCCAGTTTAGTAATGAATGTTGGGAAAATGATTCATCAGCTTGGGGACCCTGGGAAAGTCACTCTTTCTGGCTCTGGAAGAGGCTAGCTCCCTTCTAACACTCC
This sequence comes from Pseudocheirus occidentalis, assembly GCA_028646575.1. Lineage (NCBI taxonomy): Eukaryota > Metazoa > Chordata > Mammalia > Diprotodontia > Pseudocheiridae > Pseudocheirus > Pseudocheirus occidentalis. The sequence goes on along the minus strand of CM053597.1, from coordinate 109,752,299 downwards.
TTCCAGCATTGCAGTCACGTCATTCTATTCTGTCTTGCCCTCAAAATTTCTATGAATGCCAATGTGGAATTTATTCTCTCTTGTGGGCAGAGTAGCAGAATATCAGACTACGGACAAAGTTCAGTGATATATTCAAATTAGAAATGATTAAATGATCTTACATAAGTATATATGCATATTTCTTTTTGATCGGAACTGTGATTTCATTGGTTAAGGAAACTTTTTACAAGAAAACTCCTTTACCAATGCAGATCAGTTCCTATTGTGCAACTTATTCTCTTAAGAGATTTACCTGGTTTTTCTGCCGCTGAGGTTGGACTCGCCCAGTCCGTAGCCACTCTCCCCGTCCCTGCAGCGCCAGACCGCGACCTCTGGACCGGACTGAATAGACCCCCCTTCCCCCAACACCAAGATGCAAGTGGCAGCCTGTCTCCTGGCCATGCTGGGTGGCAACGACTCCCCCAACTCCAAGGACCTGAAGAAGATCCTGAACAGCGTGGGCATCGAGAGCGACGACCCAGCGGCTGAAGGTCATCGGCGAGCTGAGCGGCAAGAACATCGAGGACGAGATCGCCCAGGTCAGCAGTAAGCTGGCTTCCTTGCCTGCCTGCGGTGCCCTGGCCGTTGCTGCCGGTGCTGGTTCTCTGGCTGCAGGTGGCTGCCCCTGCCGCTGCTGAGAAGGAAGAGAAGAAGGAGGAGTCCGAAGAGTTCCACGACTTTGGCCTTTTTGACTGAGCGGCCCCAGCTGGGCCTTTGGGAGAAAATAAACCTTTTATTTAAGAAAAAAAAAAGTTACCTGGATTAAGTGACTGTAATGAGAATGGGAATTTGAAGATCTTCCCTGACCCTTAATAAACCTAGGGGGGAGTTTGAAGACCTCCCCTACTTTGAAAGTAAACTCTGCTTGCTGATAGGCTGAATGTAATCACATGGAGCTTGTGATGGAGGAAATTTTCTAAAGGGTGGAGCAGAGTCCACAGGAAGCTTCCCTGTTGTGAAGATAAACTCTGTCCCCTGATAGGCTGAATGTGGTCACATGGAGCATGTGGTGGGAAGAGTGCTGAAGGGAAGCAGAACCCATAGAAAGCTGGTCAGAGCTAGCCAGGCAGTGGGAAAGAGAGGACGCTCAGGCAGGGCCATAGAGAAGTTTGTGAGTAGATATTGATCTTGTATTGGTTTGCGGAAAGGCTGAAGAATGCTGTGGCTCTCAGCATTATTATGGCTTTTGAATATATTTGGTACTATGATGGAATCAGCTTACTGGTTTTGGGATTTGGTTTTCTGGTGTCAGAATAAATCCTTCAGTTCTATCCTCTATATGGAGTTTGGTATATTTTGCAATTGAAGGTCATGTGATACTTATAGTCATGGTCTTTATTGTGATTGTGGTTGCTGTAAATCTTGCATTGGCACTACAGTCACTTGCCCAGGGTCACACAGGCAATATACTTCAGAGGCAAGACCCGAGAAAGGTGTTCCCCACTCCAAGTCCAGCATTCTGTCAAAAACACTACCCTGCCTTGCATCCATATAACTATATAATGTAGATTATGTAGTACAAACAGAATACACACACACATATGCACCTACATCTTATGTATGTGTTATTTAAATACAAATATATTTATGTACATGCACATATGTACATAGGTATGTGTGTATATACCCCCCCCCCACACACACAATGTTGTTGTTCAATTGTGCCTAACTCTTCATGACCCCATTTGGATTTTCTTGGAAAAGATACTGTAGTGGTTTGCTATTTCCTTCTCCCACAGATTAAGGCAAACAGAAGTTAAGTGACTTGGGCAGGGTCACATAGTCAGTGAATGTCTGAGGCTAGATTTGAATTCAAGACTTCCTGACTCTGGGCCCAGGGGTCTCTCCATTGACTCATCTAGTTGCCTCAAATATATATACTACACATATTCATATATACGTGTGTGTGTGTGTAGTGTGTAGTGGTGAACTTAGCTGCCTTATAAGTAGTTGACCTGGGTTTGGTATTTGGCCAATATATCTATGAGAGAGAGCATGACATAATTAATGAAGTCTGACCCTAGAATCAGGAAGACCCAGGTTCAAATCCTGACTTTGATACCTATAAGCTATATGACCTTGGGTAAATCACTTACTCTCTTAGTGCCTTGTGGGGAGCCAATTATGGGAAGCCCTAATGTCCCACAGCAGGGCTGAAAAGAGCTGCCTACCCAGAGGTTGCGAAAAAGAGAGAGAGAGAGGGAGAGAGAATGCACAAAAGAGATGAAATAGAGCAGATCTTCATTCTTCCAGGCACAAGCTTTATAAAGCCACAAATCTCCTTTCTAATTGTTTTTCCCTGAGGACATTGTGCACTTCTTTGTTTCCAGGCCATGGGTGTGTATACCATGCTTATCTTGAGGACATAATCCTCACACCTGTGTGTTTGAGCTCCTTTGGGGGGGATGGGGAATGGATCCAGGCCTGGCAGCAGGCTCTTATGCTGAGAGAGCTTATTTAGCCATCAGGATTAGAGTCTCACTGGGCTGTGGTCCTCTATAGTGCCTGAGGAAATTATCTAATTAATATTCATTGTTGGCCTGCATAGGGGTGTGGAGTTTATTCACCTGGAATTCCTGAAAGTGATTAAATCAATTCCAGATTGATTATATACGTGTGTATACATATATATGTATATTTGCACATGCTCATGCATGGTATATATATGCACATATACATGTGTTCAACATGTATTTAACATTTAAGATCCTATAAACTTAACTTACAAATCATTGGGGACCCCCAAAATTTGTATGTTCTGCTTTTATCTGAAGACATGCTCTGAATGAATATGTGAGATAAAAAGCATTGATTAGGGCTTCTTGTGTGCCCAGGTACTATACTAAGTGCTAGGAATACAAAAACAGTCTCTCAAAGAGCTTACATTTTAGGAGAACAAGAGATAACACTCATAGAAGTGGTCAACATCAGTACTACCCTTAGATGGCTTTGAAAGATAACAATAGTGACTTCTGGGAGTCCCAAACACTTTGACCTTCAGTCCCTCTGAGACCCACCAGACCTGAGACAAGGCTATCATCACCAACCCTCTGACCTTTGAATCAGTGCTGCTTTTGACCTTTGTCCAGAACCTGGTGCCTCTGGGTGCTTATTGGGTAGCTGAGAGAGGAATATTTTAGAAGTCCTGACTTATCTGGGCTTTTTGGCTTGGACCTTAGGGGATCCATCAATCAATCAATAAACATTTGTTAAATGCCAGGCACTGTGCTAAGCTTTAGAAGTTTGATGAGGAATGATCTCAGTAGCTGTCTCCAGGGTCCACATTGATTTCTACCATCTTTCCTGGGCCCTTTTAAGTGGGAGGATCTCTTTAGATGTCCCTTCCCTGAGACTGGGGGGGGGGAATGTGTGTGGAATGGGTGGACCCCCTTCTGTACTCTTCCTGAACCCCTCCATCTGCAGATAGCAGTCCTGAAATCTCCTTCTTTCGTTCCTTCCTTCCTTCCTTCTTTCTTTCTATCCATTATGTATTAGGCAGGCACGTGATGGACAGCTGAGGACAAAAGAGGAACAGTCCCTTCCTTACTTTAGGAGTTTTCATTATAAAAGGGGAAATAACACATATACATAGAGGTGTGTGTGTGTGTGTATGTGTGCATACACAAATAGATATATAGATATGCACACATACACTTATATACCTCTATGTATATGTGTATGTATGTGTGCGTTATATGCACACACATTTATACATAGGAATATATTCAAACATATACATATATACATATTAAGTAGATATAAGATAATTGGTGTGTGTGTGTGTGTGTGTGTGTGTGCGCGCGCGCGATGTGGTAGGTCAGCAAAAGCTTCATAAGGAAGTTATTACTTGAGCTGATCCCAAGAGATCCTAGGGATTCTAAGAGGTAGAAATGAGTGAATTCCAAGGATGGGGGAGAGACCAAACAAAGACAAAAGATGGGGTGTATTATATGAAGCACATAAGAAGGCCAATTTGTCTACACTGTAGTTTATGTGAAAGGGACTTATTTTATTTCTCTACAGAAAAGAAGAGGGGGAATGGCATAAAACAGCCATGTCAAACTTAAGTAGAAATGGGGCCCGCTAATTGGCGCGTAAGGATCCCTGTAGGCTTCATGTTGACTTAGAAAACCACACGTTTATATATTTCTTTTTTATTATTAATAAAAAAGACCACCACATAAAAAAGACCATCACCACATTCAAATTAGATAGGAGCCACGTTTTAATCTGGTTCAAATTGTACTTGGGCGTGTTGGCCACGGGCCACGAGTTTGATCCCCTTGGTGCAGTACATAAGGTTCTGGTCTTGATGTAAGGAAGACTTGGGTTTAAATCCTTTGACACACATTAGCTCTGTAATCCTGGGCAAGTCACAACCCTGTGAGCCTCAGGCAACTCCCTAGGACCTACCTCCTAAGTTTTAGATCTATGTTGGCAGGGGGGGGGGGGGAACTCCCCAAACACACGTATTCACCTAAATAGAAAGCATGAGAGTCATTTTTTTTTTACTTAACATGAAAGCAAGATCATTCCTGTTGCTATTTCTGTTGACAAAACCTAGCTTCTGTGCCTTCAAACTTATGAATGAAAGAAGGATTCTAAATGATTTAAAAAAATACTTATTTGCTCTCATCACTTCGTGGTAAACCTATGACAAATGCAGGTGACAAGAAAGCCATCTGTAGTGAAGTGGGTATTGTCCTTTTAGCTCCTAGTCTCCTGACTCCTCTTAGATACTGAGAATAACATACTATTCATCATTGTGATATTGGAATGTCTCAAATTTATTAATTGAATAAAGTAAGGCCAATTTGGTTAGAGCCCCCTTTTTCCCCATGGAGGAAAAGGACACCTTGTCTTTGTCCTGTTTTTATATTGATTGAAATTTTGGAACAGCCTTAATTCTTTCATTTTGAGAAAGTTATTTTTGCAGCTGCTAAGGCAATATCCTTCAAGTTAATATTGACATAAACCTTATTTTGCCCAGGGAGGTGAGAAATTTACAGAAAAGAACTATAGTGTGTATTTAAAAAACTTATGTGATGAAACTGTAGGGTAGTGAGTGCTAGTGAAATCCATTCAAAGAGCTGCTGATGCTGGGGAATCCATAGCTCTGTTAAGAAAAGAATATTAAGTAGCTCTTAAGTGGCACAGGGATGTGATTTCTTTTTTTTTCCTCTTCTTAAACAAGGAGTTCCTTTCAAAGAAAAGAAAGTAAAGAATGAGAAGAAACTGAACAGAATGAAGCTATTATACTTTTATATAATTTGAAAAGCAGAGGACTTTTTTATTCCTATTCACCAAAAATGTGTCCTTTGACATAATAAAATCCTAGGAAAATAGAGAGGGGAGTTATATTATGATCACCATATCATCTAAATTCATTATCTCATTATTTTAAGTCACATTTATTTATTATTAGCTTCTATGTTTGATATTCTTGAAAAATTAGCTGGGATTCAAATGATATTTTTAAAAAGTTCACTATTTTATAGAAAATACTATAATCTGATGCTAGACTTCTTAAGAAAACTACTAGTTCTAGTAATACGGAAAATTTACTGGGGCATGACAGAAGGAGCACCAGTATTGCCCCATGGATAAAGTGCTAGGTTTAGCTTGGGGAAGATCCAGGTTCAAATCTTATCTCAAACCCTTAGTAGTTTTATAACCCTGGGCAAATCATTTAGTCAGCCTGTGCCTCACTTCTCTTTTCTGTAAACGAGAGGAGTTGACTCCTGCACTCTGAGACCTCTTCCAGATATATATCTATGAAACTAATATTTTTAGTGAAAAAGAAATTCTTGTTTCCAATTGGGCTTTTTCTATCACACACTGATGGTTCTGGGGAAGGAGTCAATGTGAACAAAATACATCTTTTCTACACTGTCTTTCTTTTCTATGTTTTTAGTGCATAACTCACTGCTTGGCACATTGTAAGTGCTTAATAATTAATTATTATTAATTAGTAATTAATCATTCTCCCATTATATTATGAGCTCCTTAAGGTCAGAGGTTGTCTCTTTTGCCTTTTTTTTTTGTATCCCTTTTGCCCTTTTTTGTGCTTAATCTAGAGCATGGATTTATTAAGTAGGCACTTAATAAATGTTTATTGATCAATACATGCATTTTAAATCAGATGATTACTTGCTATCTATGGTACAGGAAAATGATGCTGTTGACTTAAAGCTGCAGGGTATATTCCTGGTATTGTTTTTCTTGTGATTTAGAGTCACAGTAACCTAGACAAACTTTCCCCACTTTTCCCCTTATTACCAAATGCACACATTTGAAAAATGACCAGTTAGAGTTAAGGTGGATGAAACTAAGTAAAGGTCCATGAAACTAAGTAAACAAAGCTCACCCACCACTTTTCACTTGTTAGGACAAATGGAGCTAATTTACTCATTTATGAGAATATTGTTTATTCCTTCTCCTTTGGAAATGAAAGAATGTTCTAAATAAGATAACTTTATTTCTTGAAATCAGATTATACTCTGTATATCAAAGCATACTCTTTGCATATAGGAGTATTAAATAATAGAGAATAATCTGGTTTTTTACGCATATCAACTTCCAACGTCATCTAAAAGTCATTCCACAATGAATCTTGTAAACTCTCTTTGAACAGGTACACTAACTCTGGCTTGCCTTGCAGATTCCAGCAATCTTATCAATTTTAGTTTTTGCTGCTTCCCAAGATAAGTCAATAGGTCCCTAACATTTAAGCTAATAGATGTAGTAGATGGTGTTTCCTATGACATTTACATTTGTACTTTCATCCACTAATTTTGTTCCTTGTATACTTATGTGTCTGTAAGAGTCTTTGTTACCTATCAATGAAATATATAAAGTGCCTTATACATAGTAGATGTTTAATAGATATTTGCTGATGAATAGTAATAGGTAACATTATATAATGCCTTATATTTTATAAAGCACTTTATGAATATTATCCCATTTTAACCTCACAACAACACTGGGAGATAGGAGCTATTATTACCCCAGTTTCACAGATGAGGAGAATTAGGTAGAGAGAGATTATATGATCTGCCCAGAATCACATAGCTAGTGAGTGTCTGAAGTAAGTATTTGAACTCCAGTCTAGATGGGGCAGTGGATAGAGTGCTAGACTCGAAGTCAGGAAAACTCATGCTCATGAGCTCCAATCTAGCCTCAGACACTTCCTAGCAGCATGACACTGGGCAAGTCATTTAACCCTATTTGCCTCAGTTTCCTTGTTGGTCAAATGTGCTGGAGAAGCTATTGTCTTAGTTCAGGTTCATCTATATATGCATATATGTATACATGTGTTTGTACACATACACATACACACATACTCATATATAGATACATGCATGCATACATACATACACAGCTATGACTTTAAGTTAGAGGCCCAGGCAATGTGAATATGGAAGGGGCACTAAGAGTCAGGCTTAGGTGGAGGTGTTGACTTCTCTTCATTGGGGGACAGTCAGTGAAATCAGCCATCATATTAACTGTGTCTCGTTCCTTTTCCCCCTTTGGGTGCCATTTCAGCCTCTGTTGCTGTCATCTCAGTAGCCCTGGCCGGGGAGACTTGTTTAAACTGATGTAAAGTGAGCAGAATAAGGAGAATGCTTTATACAATAACAATACTGTAAAAAACAACAACAAAGAACTCATGGTGATGCATGCTACCCATGTCATGAGAAAGGAGTGATAGACTCAGGATGTAGATCAACACAAATACTTTTTGAACATGTCCAGTACAAGAATTTGTTTTGCTTGACTATTTATATTTGTGATAAGGTTTCATTTTTCTCCTTTTTTCCCCAGTGGAGGAAAGGGAGAGGAGGAAGGGAAAATAGGTTTTTGTTAATTGGAAATAAATTAAACTAAAATTTAAAAAATTCTAGCACAGAACATTGGTCAGTGGAAATAAAGGAGGAAAGAGAGATATAAATATCTTTATTCTAGTGGGAGTATAGGAAAGTATGTCTACTTTATTTTAATTTCACATATATTAAAAATATAGTCATCTCTATGTTATATATCTGAATCCATTGGTATAGGGGGAGAGAGAAACTGAGAGAATGAATTAGCCTACAGAATGAATTAGCCTAAGGGACAGAGTCAAGATAACTGTAGCAATACTGTTTTAAATATTTATCTTGAGAATGATTCTTCCAGGTTAGCGTTAAGATTTATTGCTAAGATACCCCAGTCTCTTCTCTGAGCTTTGGCTGTACATCATCAGTTACCTGTGGGACACTTCAAACCAGATATTCTGAAAATATTTTGAACTCAACATTTCTCAACAAACTGAACTCATTATCTTTTTAGCTAAGACCTCACCTCTTTCAAGCTTCTCTATTTCTGTTCAAAGTACCATCATATCCTTACAGCCTTCTAAGTCTGTAACCTCAGCATTTTCCTCGACCTTATCCCATCTATTCAGTTAGGTGCCAAATCTTGCCCTTTCTATCTGTAAAACATCTTTTGGATCTGACCTTTTCTCTGTATACACACAGCTATCACTTTAGTTCAGGTTCTTATCACCTCTCCCATAGATTTTTTAAATGTGATATTTTTAACTTAATGTACAAATTAGTAGAAATATGCTCCACAGACTCTTTATTTGGCTAGATCAAACATTTGGCCAGAGTCTAGCAACATGATGTCCAGAGTATTTACACAAGTATATGTATTAAGATTTAGTTCAACCTGATGAAGCCAATGTCTTTTCCATGCTGCCAGAGACATTGGAAGCACGTGTTGAAGCTCTACTTGTGAATCAGACCACATCAGCTGGAAGAGATGTAGCATGTGTGAGATCTCTGGTCATATTTGCACTGGGGCTCCAAGAGGGCTGCTAGTGACTCATGTTGCTGGGAGCAAAGATGTGAGACTAAAGGTCTCCTCTAGACTATTACCACAGATTTCTGATGGGTCTTTTAGCTTCAGGTCACTTCCTACTTCAGTCCATACTATACTCTTTTGCCCAAGTGACTTACCTGAAGTGGAAGTCTGATCATGTTACTTCCTTATTCAACCAACTCTAGTGGTTCTTTATTGCCACTGGACAAAATGGAAACTCTTCTGTTTGGCTTTAAAAGTCCTTTCACAACATGAGCCCCCGCTATATTTCCAGCCTCATTGGATAGTACTTCGCCTCTCCCACTCTATGATCCAACCAAATTGGCTTTCTCTCTGTTGTTCATACATGATGCTCCACATCCCAACTTTTTACCTTTCCATTGACTATTCCCCATGCCTGGTATGTACTCCTGCCACAGAGATGCCACAAAATGGAGTGTTGTCCTTGAAGAATACAAAGAAGGCAACTTTTACTGAGCCATACTAAGTGCCAGATTCTGTGCAGTGAGTCTTCAAGACCTTGCTCAAACATTATCTTTTACATAAAGCCTTTCCTGCTAGTGCCTTGTCTTCCAAACTACATTCACATTTTTTCTACTTGTATTTAATCTCTTTAGAGATATTCTGTGTATTCTCATAGGTAGACTCGATGTCTTTTGACTTAGAATGTAAACTCCTTATTGTTAAGTATGGTTTCATCTTATGTACTCATATCCCCAGAACCCAACACATTATCTGCCACTTATTACAGACTAAATAAGTTTTTAAATTGATTATTAGTTTACGGATGCTCTAATAGAGATCTTTAAGACTATATCTCAAATATTTCCCATAGGTAAATTTAATGATTTTGAAAACAGATAACTTGCTTTTTTTTTCCTTTTTTTTTCTTTTTTCTTTTTGGAGGGCGTTTGGGGTTAAGTGACTTGCCCAAGGTCGCATGGCTATTTTTTGTGTTGTGTCTGAGGCAACTTGCTTTTTTCTTAAGCTATAGTGAGAACATAGCATGAAGTCTAAAAAAACCCACATCATTAACAGGATCCTAGATGAACCAGAGGTTTGGAAGAAACCCACCTCATTAATAGTATTATAGATTTAGAACTGGCAGGGACTTTGGAGGCCATCTAGTTCAGATTTTCATTTGACAGATGAGGAAACTGATAACCACAGTAGTGAAGTGATTTACCCAAGAACCCATGAGTTTATTAGAGCCAATGCCAGAATTTGAATTCAGGTCATCTAATATGAATCCAGTAGATTTTCTACTTTCCCATGCTGCCTCTCATTCTAAACAAATAAATGCTAACAATAGTCATTAATCAAATTTTCTCACTAATTAGCTTTGTGAAATTCTAATCTTTAATATTTTTGGATACACACATGCATATAATATAAATATGTGTGAACATGTATCCACATACACGCACACAATGCATAAATGTATATACCTATATGTATGTGTATATAAATATGTTCACATGTGTATCTATATATAGATATATCAATATACTTATAACATATACACACTTAAGGCCTCTGTAGAGTTGCTCCAAATAGAAATGACCAATAATTCCAATGCTTCTGCTATTATCTTAAGATAAGAACGCAGGATATTTTCCTATTCCTAGGATGCTTTTGTTTTCTCCCCTTTTTCTCATAATCTCTAGATTCGTTAACCTGCATTTTCCTGTGAGAAATCTTTCTTGCTCTCCTTTGTCAGTAGTGTTAATTCCTTTCTCTTAAAAATATATACTATTAGTATGTGCATGTGTGTATATATGTGCATATACACACACTCATATATACATATTGTGTCCCTATCTCTCAACCCCTCCCCCCGAAGAGTTTAAGTTCCCTGAAGGCAGGGTGTTCTTTTGCCCTCAATGGTCCTTCTGCCTAGCATAGGACCTTGTATGTATTATGGCTCAGTCAAAGTGCCCTTTGACTGTTTTTGCACAATACTCTATTTTTTGTTTCTGTATCTTTATTCTAACTGTTCCCCATGCCTTGAATGCATTCCTTTCTTATCTCTACCTCTTAGAATACCTAGTTTCCTTCAGGATTAGGCTTATGTCACCTTCTTCTACATGAAACCTATACTGATCCTCTCAGCAACCAGTGCCCTCACATCTAAAACCCCTTGGTATCTATTTAGGATATTCCCATATACATTGCCTCAGACTCTAGAATAGTACCTGGCATATATTAGGTAAATAATAAATGCTTATTGATTGATAGTAGATGCTTAATAAATACTTGTTGAGATTAGACTGAATTGAAGGAATAACCTTTTTACTAGCAGGGTGGTACTAACTCTACAGAATTAGCCTATAATAAGGGATCAGATTCAGGAGACTGGACTGCCTAAAAGAGAGATGAGGCTGGTCAGTGGATTCTAGCTCTACTCTGCTCTATGTAGGAGTATTAAACTATGGAGAATGTGTTCCTTTTCTAAATGCCTTAACTTTTCAATGCCATCCCAAAGCCATTGTCCAATGAATCCTCTAAGCTCCCTTATATCTGACACTTTGACTCTTGCTCCTTCTGCTGATCCCAACAATTTCTCACTCAGTTCAGTAGCTTCCACTCTGGGGAAATCAGCTAGTTGCTGCAGAAGATGCAGAGTGTGCCAATAGGGAAGGCTTAAAAGTAACATTTAGTAACTAATATTTTTTGGAAACTGTAACGCATCTGATGTGGGTAAGAGAAGTTTGCAAAAAATTCACATTTCCCAGCCAAAGTGAACCTTGAATTAAATATTCTCTCACAGATAGAGTGGGATTAGTAAAGGGACATTAGTGGCAGGCCCTCTGAAGAAATCGTAGGTTCTTCTTAATTCTTTTGGCATGACAAAGTAAAGGATAAAGTTCACTATATTAATTTAAGATGAAGAAAAAGACATTGACAAAGTCATATGGAATCATGTTTCCTGGCATGGGAAGGGTTTCCTCCATTGAGTACCCTAATAATGTTAATAATGATTAATGGCTGATGCCCATTACACCTGGATTTGAATTAGTAAGAGAGACTGGTCAAAGATTTCACTTGAACTTTGCTTTTTGAATAGGACCTAGAACATAGCTATGATTTGTCATCGGATATTAGCTATTTCATCCTTAGTGCAGGATGTCCTAAGTAAATTTAGATGTAGATTGCATCCTGATTTAGTTTGGAAACAGAAATGCCTCATCTTATGCCATTTGGATGTGCTAAATCAGTTTCAAGCTATTGTGGATCACTGAGTAAAATCACCCAAGCAAATTTCTTGTCTCTTTTCTGAACCTTGGAATAAAGAATTATGGAAGCTAATCCTTTTAAGGAACTTGCTTCTAGTGTTTGATATTTATTTGGGTACCTGCAGTTTCCTAAACCTAGTAGAAAAGCAAAGAATATGTCATTCAATCGTTTCAATTGTGTCTGACTCTTTGTGACCCCATTTGAAGTTTTCTTGACAAAGATACTGGACTGATTTGCCATTTCCTTCTCCAGCTCATTGTGCAGATGGGGAAACTGAGGCAAACAGGGTTAAGTGACTTGCCCAGAGTCACACAGCTAGTAAGTGTCTGAGGCTGGATTTGAACTCAGGTCTTCTTGACTCAAGGCCAAGACACAACACATCTTGATTCTCTCATCTTCTCTCCACTCACATAACTACTATTCCAGTTCAGGGTTCTACCCCATATCAAATGGAATATTTCAATAACCACCTACTTGGTTTCTCTAACTCAGGTTTCTCCCTGCTCCAATACACCCTTCAGAAAATTACTAAACTGATTTTCCTAAAGCACACCACATCCCCAGTCTGACTGTGTCCTTCCCTTATTCCATAAACTCTAGTGGCCCTCTGTTATATCTAGGATCAAATAACTTCTTCGTTTGATGTTCAAAGCCTTTCAAAACTTGGTCTCAATGTTCTTTCCAGTTCTATTATACTTTTTTCTCTTTTATGCAGGCTACAATCCAGGCAAACTGGCCTTTTTTCTGTTTCTCTTGCTTGACATTCTCTCCTCTCTGTACCTTTCCATTGGCCGTTTGCCTGTCCTCAACCCCTGCCCCATCCCTTGAATATCCTCCCTTCTTATCTCCCATCTGTCAGAATCCCAAGTTTCCTTCAAGACTCCATGATGCTACCTTCCTCATGATGCCTTTTGTGATGTCCCAGCTGTTATTGCTTTCTCTGCCCTTCCTCATCCTGCCCCAAACTACCTTAGAGGTATTTTGTATCTCTTACTTATATTACTCTTTATGTCAGTCAGTCAATAGGCATTTAATTAGACACTTATGCTCCAAACACTATGCTAAATACTAGGAATACAAAGAAAGGCCCTGTCCTGAAGAAGCTCGCTTTCTAATGGGGGAGACAACATATAAGAGCCACATATGTACATGATACATACAGAGTAAATCAGAATTAATAGCAGAGAAAAGGTTGTCTACCTCTGCTAGACCATAAACTCCTCAATGGCAGGAGCTAGTTTGCTCTTGATCTTGGAGCCCTAGTGCCTAGCACAGTGCCTGGTGCACAGGAGCTATTTAGTAAGTACTTGCTAACTGATTGATGGGTGGCATTGTGCAGGGAGCCCAGAAAGGTAGTGTTGAAGGTGTGGTCCTTAACATTCAGACTTGAAGAGGGATGGAAACCAGACACTGCAAGTAACAACGTTTAACAAAGGAGGAAGTTTACTTTGCCTTATGTAACAAGGATCTGTAACACGGTTACAGGGGCACTTAAGAGTCTCTAGACTTTATCTCGAAATTGTCAAGATATTAGGAGACACTGTGTTCCAGAGCAAAGAGTCGGCAAACAAGCTGTGCCCTGAGCTTGGCATAACAACAAGCCTTTGTGCTCACCCTCTAGAATAGATGATCTCATCCTCTGGTAAAATCACATTATTATTGTATTGCTTTGACTAGCACCAGGTGTTCTCTGAACTTGGATAAGCACCTGCTGTATCCATGTTCTGGTCATGAAGCCCATCTATGAAGAAAACTTGTCAGGGCTGCAGCTCACTGAGTAGCCATAAGGTGTAAATATCGAGATCAGCCAACACTAAAGCACGTCCCCCCATTAGGGGCAGGGCCCTGGCATGCATGTGTCATTTACTTCTTTGCTTGCAAGCCATTTCAGTCACTTTGAAATTAAACTTCTGTTTGATTCCTGACTCTTCCTGTCTCTAGCCTACTTGGTTCACCTCCAACCAGTTAGAGGCTGGTTTGGTCTCTTTGACAATACACATGTGGTCAGTCATCAAGGTACAATGACAACCTTTCCTCTGTCTTCAGACACCCATCACATCTGAGAGGCCAGAACTACATGTAACTGCTAACTTTATGCCCCCAGCCAGATCAGGAAGGTGTGTCAGGGGAGCAGGGTCTAGTAGAGTTGTGAGGGGGGAGGAAATTGTGTCAAGGAAGCCTGTCAGGGAAGTTAGGGCCCAAGGAAGCTGGGTCAGGAAAACACCAGTCCTACTACAGGTTGGTTAATAGCTTACTTTATACAGTATTTTATAGTTATCTCGTTTAATCTTCAAGATAACTCTTTAAAGTATGTGTATGTGTGAGGTGACATGTTAGTGCTAAATTTATGATCCTGTTATTATCCCTATTTTATAGTAAACCTAGTCTGATTGAGTTGAAGAGAGAGGTTTGCCCATGGTGACATAGCAAATTAGTAGCAAGGCTGGTACTTCTTTATTTTAAACACTGAAAATAATTTTATAGCTCTCTAGGAAAGGGGCTTTTATTTGACATTGATTTTTGTCTCCCTTTTCCTGACTTCTCTATTTCAATTAATTATGTTATCATTCTCCTCATCACCCAGACTTAAAACATCTGTCACCTTTGACTTCTCCCTCTCCCATGTCCCCCATTATCTAGTCAGACCCTGAGCCCCGTTGATCATAGGGTCTCTATGTGCGTCAATCCTTCCCTTTTAATTTCTTATGCTACCAACTTGTCAGAAGAGGCTAATGGACCTGAAAGGTCCTTAACTAAAGCTAGATTATTGGAATAGCTTTAAAACTGGTTTCACTGACTCCAGGTTCTTCTTGTTCTAACATTTCAATTAGTACTATTCAATTAGATTTGCAATGCTGCATTTATCAAGGAATCCTTTGTCAAGAATCTTCTGTGCCTCTCTTTTGTCTTCAGGATAAAGTTCAAGGTCCTGGCACTCAGCGTCCATCCCCTTCTGGCCCCATCTCACCTTTCTAGTGTTTTTTCCCCCTTTCTCACATTCTCCCATGCATATCTATTTTCTAATGAAACTGATCTGCTTGCTGGCTTCAAAAACAGACCCTGTGTTTTCTCACTTTCTCACCTTTACTCAAACCATTGTCCATCTTTGCTGGACGCTTTCTCACTATTCTTGAAATCCTCATTTGGAATCTCAACTCTGTTATTTATTATCTATGTCATAAGGTAAATCTCTTAACTTGTCTGGACCTTAGTTTCTTTAGGGAGTGAGAACAGATGGTTTATGAAGTCCCTTCTGAGTCTAGATCTATGGTCCTATGTATGATTGTCTTTACTCTTCAACCATAACCCAAATCCCTTATCTACCATGAAGTCTTTCCAGATCACTCACAATAATCTCTCTCCTTTGAATTCCTTATATTTACTGTCTGTAGTTTTCCTTTTGTACTTTCAGAAACTATCTTGTATGATAGAAAAAACAATGGTTTTGAAGTTGGTGGAATTGGTTATAAATTTTTACACCAAGCTAAATGTATATACTTGGGCCAGTTTTTTTTAGCCTACCTTAGATTCAGTTTTCTCATCTTTAGAAAGGAAATAATAATACTAGCACCACTTATTATATCGGATTTTTGTGAGGAAAGTACATCACCTCTTTTTTCCTTTCATTTGAGGGTTCATTTTCCTTAGAAGATATATGTCATAAGGTAGAATCATCCAATGTCCTTCTCCATTTTGAAGATGAGAAAACTGAGGATTTGCCTAAGGTAATAAACCTTAATGTACCTTAAATTATATAAATGTGAATTATTGCTCTGAGAGACAGAATAACATAGAGGAATAAGTCTTAGATCTAGCATTAGGAGATTTGTTTTCAAATCCTGGCTCTGATACTTATGAGCTGTGTTCCTGCGGTCAAGTCACTTTATGCCTTGGACCTTTAAATTCCTCATCTGTAAGATGGAGATGAACCATATATTATCTATCATTCTTTCAAGGATATTGTTAGTAAAGTGCTTTTGAATTCTAAAATGCTATAAAATTGTGAATTATTATTATAGTCATATGTTTCTAACTATTCACCCAGAACCAGAACTCTGTGCTAACATGGACTCAAGTTTGACCTTGAAAAATTATCAATAGGGTGCAGTAGGTGGCACAGTTAATAGAGCACCAGCTGTGGAGTCAGGAGGATCTGAGTTCAAATTCAGCCTCAGACTCTTAACACATACTAGCCATGTAACCTTGGGCAAGTCACATAATTCCGACTGCCCTACTTTCCCCCTCCAAAAAACAAAACAAAACAAAATTATCAATAAGTAAAATTCTGTGTGGTTTATTTGATCCCACTCAGATAGTCAATCTAAGAACCTTCATATTTAATTGATTTCTGGGGTATTAAATTAGTTTGTCTCCTAGCAATGAAGGTTACCAATAAGCAATTTTCAGTATAAAGTATATTTATCATAAAATCAAAAGAAGGACAATAAATAGAACTTGACTGAGTTTTAGTGAGTTCTGAACAATACTCAGAACATAAGCAATAGGACTTCCTATAATCATGGGCAATGTTGGAGGATAGTATCAACTGTCTCATCTTAGGACCAGTCTTACCTACCTTTGGCTTCCAAGCACCAAGTCTAAGCTCATCTCAGCTCTAGTCAAGCTTACTTTCATCACTATGGAGTCAGATTGTAGCAGCACCTCCTATGATCTCAGCCTGCTTCACAGGCTTTTCAACACCAACCCCAAAGTCATTGCCACTTTTATATTTCTGGTCAACAAAATAAGGTTCAGTCACTCTTCTTATCTCCAAACATGAGACTTCTTTCTTTTCCCAGCAGCTCCAATGTCCTAGTCCAGGGCATCATGAGAAAATAAGTTTTTGCTCGTCTCTGATTAATACCCATGTCTCAGGGCCGGAACATTCTGGAGAATCCTTTCTCCAATGGGCATGCCATTGGAATGTTAATTAACATTCCATTTATGGGGGGGTGGAGCCAAGATGGCGGGGTAGAAGCAGCAAGGTTCTGCAACTCCCACACCGCCACCCTAAAAACCCATTAAATTATGAGCCCAGATAAAGTCTAGGAGTCTCAGGCTAACAAAAATACAGAGAACCCATCTCTCGCTGAAGGCAGCTTGGCAGCAGGGGCTCATCAGGGCAGTCGCTCCCGGCCCAGCCTGAAGCCGAGACTGCAGCCAGACCTGGGATGGTGGGAAGGAGCCGTGCTGAGTTGAGCCCGAGTGGGCACCGCAGCCAGTCAGCAGCGGTTCTACAGCCTCTAGCACCTCCACATCTGCCAAGGTGTGAGGAACAGGGACAGCTGAGCAGAGACCCGGCTAGACCTCAGCGGCAACACAGAGCCTCCCAAACAGCAGCATGAGTCTGCTTCAAAGAAAATTTAAAGCACCTGCCTAAGGGGAGCTTAAAATCAGCAGAGTCGGTTAGTGAAAGTGAAACTTTGAAAATTAATTGGGGGGTGGTATAGCAGTTTGGCCATTCTGCCCCCGGGGCAAGGAAGCAGTGGGGGAAGGGAACTACTGGAACCTGCGGGCCCCCACCAGGCTGCTTCAGAGCCCCTGGCCTGTGGACTCCGCAGGGGGGCTGAATCAATTGATCAGTGCCAAGTGCTCTTGCATTGAGCGGCCTGGATCCGGATCGTGGTCTTGGGGTGGTGGTCCTGGGGTGTGCTTTCAGCAAGCCAAAGCTGGGGGGACATGCAACACCCCCCTAATAGCTCCGGCAATTGGGAAAACCCCAGCAATTTGGAGCAGAGCTTTCCCTGCTAGAAGCAGAGTTTCACAGACCTAAAAAAAAACAAACCAGCCAATTAATTGACTGGCCAACATGAGGAAAAGGAGGCAAAATAAAACTCTAGAATCCTTTTTTTGTGGATAAAAAGGGTCAAAGCATGGAACGGGAGGAAGAGAGCCCAGAACTCAGAACTCCCACACCAAATGCTTCCAAGACAGTTGAAGAATGCCTAGAAGCTATACATCAACTGAAAAAGGACTTTGAAAATCAAATAAGAGAAGTGGAGGAAAAACTGGAAAGAGAAATGAGAATGATGCGAGAAAATCATGAAAAGAGAGTCAACAACCTGACTGAAGAAAATAACACTTTAAAGAATAGATTAACTCAAATGGCCAAAGAAGCCCAGAAAGCCAATGAGGAGAAGAATGCCTTAAAAAGTAGAATTTCCCAGATGGAAAAAGAATCTCAAAAGCATTCT
>CM053597.1:109696397-109733464 GCA_028646575.1 Pseudocheirus occidentalis | reverse complement strand
ACTAGGAATTAAGATATACAGGGGCTGGGATAGGGAGACCCTCCCAGCCCTACCAGAAAATAAGAGAGCAGAGCAGGGGAGGGGCTTTACAGTGGGATTGCTGTTTTAGGGGTGGGACAGGGGCAAGACGGGGAGAAAATGTGTAATTTTAAAAAGTAAAGATAATGAATAATGTAAACAAAACAAGTAAAAAATAAATTAAAAAAATTAAAAAATACAAAAAATACATTCCATTTATGATAGATTTTGAATAAAGAAGGAATTTGGTCTAGATTTTAGCATATGCCATTTTAATCTTGATGATAAAGCTCCATTCTTTCTACATAACTACAGCAAGCTAGATGTATTCATCCTAGAAAAAAAAACCCTATAAAAATCCAGGTAGACTTAGTCACTCAGGGTGATTTTAATTTTGTATCTCTGTGGTATAATTAATGTTTATAGGTGCTGTTTTGGTGGGACCAACTAGATGAGTGGAATTGAAGAATGCTGATTGCCTGAATTTTGATCATGAACTGTTTTAATTTATAATTGCTGCACAGTTATGGTCACAGGCTCTTTTCTTTCCTTCAAGGGGAAATACAAGTGGTTTAAGCCATGGCACAGTCAGTTTGTATATATCTTGAAATCAAGCTGAGAATTCCAAGGGTATATTCCCAGTTATTAATGGCCCTGCTGCTAAATCATATTATATGGTGGCAATAGATGAACACAAGTTAGAGTTGAAGCTGCTATCCCTACCAGACAGTAAGCTGTCATGTTCTTGATGATAAACTAATATTCCATAGAGGCGGAAGATCAATTGCAGTATTATAATGAGGAAGTAAAGTGTTGTACTATAAAGAGCACAGAACATGAGTCAAAAACCTGAGTTGAGGTTTAGAATCATCATATTAAGAATGCTGCATCCATCCTTATAATTTTGGATATCATTCATTCATTCTTTCCAAGTCTTCATTTCCCTTTCTGCAAAATTCAGACAATGAAATTTGCACTAGCCACTTAGAGTAGCTTAAGGTTGCTAGCTATTATCAGTAAGTGACACTTTCTAAAATTATATACTTTACCATTTTAGGAATGACTCCAATAACAAATGTAAAAACAATAGCTACTGTACTTTTATTTCAAAATTCATACACAATTAGGAATCAAGAGACTGGGTTTTAGTCTGGGACCTGTCACTAATGAGTTATGTGGAAATTAATCAAGTCACTAAGCTTCTTTTCCTCAGTTTCTTCATCTGTAAATTGTGGGGGTTGAATTAAAGAATTGAAAAAAGTTTTTTTTTTGCTTTTTTTTTGGAGGGCAACTGGGATTAAGTGACTTGCCCAAAGTCACATGACTAGTAAGTATGTCAAGTGTCTGAGGTTGGATTTGGAATTAAAGAATTTTTAAATCTTCTTCCTTAGGACAGCTAGATGGTGCAGTGGATAGAGCACCAGACTTGGAATCAGGAAGACTCATCTTGATGAGTTTCAATCTGGCCTCAGATTCTTACTAGCTGTGTCACCCTGGGCAAGTCACTTAAGCATGTTTGCCTTAGTTCCTCATCTGTAAAATGAGTTGGAAAAGAAAATAGCAACCCACCCTAGTATTTTTGCCAAGAAAACTCCAAATGGAGTCACAAAGAGTTGGACGTGATTGAATAACAACAAAGCTTCTTTCACCTTCAGCATTCTATGATTTCCTAGAATCTCAAAAAACAAACAAAAAACCCAAACAAACCCCACACTTGAGTGTTAAAAGTCATTTTCATAGAAATTACATGTTATTTTTCTTCATTTAAGAATCATTTCCCTTAGAACAGAAATGTGTGTTATAAGGAACACTGATTCAATAAGAGAACATTAGAGCCAGAAAGTTCTAAAGATCATTGCATCCAATTTCTTTTCCCATTATAAGGATAAGAAAACTAAGACCCTCATAAGGGAAGAGATTTGCCCAAAGTAATATTGCTAGTTAGCTTGCAGAATCAGAATCTGAACCCAAGTTTCATGACCCTGCTCTCTCTCCCTCCTGTCCTAGACCTGTGCTGTTTCCCTGTACACCAAAGATATTTTGATTTAGCTCAGGAGAGTCATCTGAACTTGGGGTGTTGCTCAGCTTATATTGTCTGTTCAGCAGAAATTCCTTTAGGGACCAAGTAGTTTATTACATGGATTCTAATATTCCCAAAGGGAGAAAAGGGTATAAAATCTAATTTGATTTGGTCTTGATTTATTTCAGTCACACTTTCTTTAGCATGAAAGTAATCCACACAACAGTAGATGCATAGTGTTAAAACCAACTTTATTGATAGGTATTCTAGCTAGAAATGTGTTGTCAAGTTATATAATGTTGTATGAAGTTATAACTAAAAACATCCTGCTCCATTTTATATGAAGATGAAAGCCCATTTCCCCCTCTATATTTTCTTTACAAACCAGGAACACAGTAAAATATACAGTGCAGATCTCTTCTTCACAGCCTAGCACTTCTTTAAAACCCTTTTTGATTGGCAAAATAAATCATATAGTGCTAAGGCTGGAAGGAAGCTCAGAGATCATCTACTTCAGAGGCATCAAACTCTCAACAGGCAAAACTCTCCCAAGAGTAAAGCCTGGACCAGATTAAAATGCAATTGAGAAATAACAAAGTAAATAAAAATATAATACAACATAGATAATGTTAATTTGTAGTTTTCTAAGTTAATATGTGGCCTGCAGGGATCAATTTGCTCTTGATACCACTGATCTAGTCCAATTCTTCTGTTCTATAGCAGAAGAGACTGAGACACCAGAAAAGAACAGGAATAAATCACATTTCACACTAAAATGAATATTAGTCTTATTGTCCACATTTTGCAGATGAGGAAACCAAAGAGCACACTGGTGACTTATTTGTTCAGGGTTATACACACGCAATAAATATTAGAGCCTGGAACTCATGCATTGATTTTGCTTTCTCTACTACACTATGCTTACTCCCAGGTTTGTGTTCTTCCCCCTGAGAATGATACCAATATAGAGCATGATCACAGCTAGTCAATTTTCACTTTTCCCCCCTGAAATGACTTGAATTTATTTTGTGCATATTTTGTATGCTCTCTTCTGTGTACATGTTGTTACTTCAAAGAAGAGAGTAAATTCTCTGAGTGTAAGGACTATTTCATGTTTGTCTCTGTATCCCCCCCTTGTGCCAAGAACAGTGCTTTATATGTAGTATGCATTTCATAAATGTTTTTGATTGGCTAAATTAATATTAATCAGGTGATTATTTTTAGCCACAATGATTACACTGAATATCATGGGATCTTGGCACTTTAAGAAGTCATGTTATAAAAAATGATGTATTTCAGCAATCTAATGAATTTGGACTTTCTTATATAGTATATTTCATACTATTTAGTTTCAGCTTTACAAATCTGCTGCCTGAGAGAACAGCTAGGCAATACATATGATTTCAGCAGAGGAAATACATAAATTTAACTTTAATAGGATGGCTAACACACTAATAGCCTCCAGAGATAGAGTGGTCTGTGGTTTTATTTTCTAATTCAAAGGTAGATAGATTGGTATCTGGCCCAGCATTTCTAAAATAAAATTCCATCATAGGACGTTGCAGAGAAACTTGGGGCAAAGGAGAGCTGATTCCCCCCCTTTTTTTTGTTCTCTGGGCTACATGTCTGTTGCTGTGATAGGATTTTAAAAATGGAAAATCATTTCCAGTGGATGGGAAGAATAGTTATGACAATGACTCTTAGTCTTAGCTCACAATTAATTATACAATGATTTAAGATTTGCAAAATGCTTGACAAACATGACCTAGTTTGATGTTCACAACAATACTGTGATATATATATATATATATATATATATATATATATATATATATATATATATATAGGTGCTATCATTCTTCCCATTTTCCAGATGACAGAAGAGAGGGTCAGAGAGCCTTAGTGATTTCCCCAGGCCAAGCCAGCTACTGAGTGTCAGGTAGCTCTGTAGAAGTTGTTTTAGGGTTGAATATACAAGTACAAAATTAATTATACTGTAGCATCACTATATGACTATAGGAACAGAGTTGGAAGGGCCGTTAGAGATCATCGGATCTTGGCATTCTTAACCTAATTTGTGTCATGGGCCCATTGGTAGAATGGTGAAGCTTATAGGCTCCTTTCAGAATAATGTGTATAAATGCATAGGATTGGAAAGTACCTTGAAACTACCTCGAAATAAAGTAAACAAAGTATACATTTTCAAAGTTCATGGATCTCGGGGGATCTAGTTCAAACCTCCCATTTGACCAACAAAGAAACAGATCCAGAGATGGTAAGTGATGTGCCCATGTTAAAAAAGCATCAACTAGCAGATACCAGTTTCGACCCCAGACGTTCTGCTAAGGCTAGCTCCCTTGGCACTCCCCCTGTGCTTCGTCTGTCTTACAGTAGATAGAGACCACAGAATGATTGTTAAGCTGCTGATGTCTAACTTGGCTGCTCTGTGATCTGGTTTGGTTGATAGGAGGGTTGCAAGGCAACACAAATGAATGAAAGATTTCTAAAGCTCTTTAGATTATTTAATCCGTATAGATAGTTAAACTGCATATTTCAGGTCTAAAGAATTCCTTCTGTGGCCTGAATAATCCAGATTGGTTTATTTCTCTTGACACCTCCCCTAGACCACTTTGCACTGTGAAGATAGAATCTAAATCAAGGTGAAACAATTCTGTTTGGAGCTATTACATGCCTGCTTATCCACTCATCTGGCCATAAGTAGCATGCTCAAACCTGGCTAAATAGCACTTTTCTCAGGTTCCAGGATATGGGATAGTGTTATTGTGAGAGCTGGTTTTGTTACTTTTAGCAATTAATCTCCTCGGAGCCTACCATATACTGCTAGAGTGTTATAGCAAGATTCCAGAGAATTAACCAAAGGAGTTGTGTAGTAAGAGCAAAGATGTTGCACAAATTGACTCACTGAGGGCAATATTCACATTCAACAATTTCTTTCCTTTGACTTCAGCTCCAGCTCCCTTTTATCCTCTGGTGGTGCCATTTCCCTCTGTTTGACCTAAATAATGCTGCATAGAAATTAGTCACTCAGCCTTAGTTTGTACCAAGGCATGTTCAACTTTGTACATTCATGCAAAATATATTTATGGAACATTGTACAGCAATTTGCATTGTGGCAAATTCCATTGTGTTGGCTCATTTTTCATCTTTATGAGTGATAATGAAGAAGTCATTTCAAGCCATGTCATCCATAAGATGGAAGTGAGCCTTTTTGGTGATGTTTTTAATAGCTTAGGAAATATTCAAATGAATACAGAGATGAAATCATTTGTTACGATCAGGAGTAGGACAAACCATCCTTTCAATTTAGGAAAGTGGCAAGAGGCATTTGGAAGAAAATATGCAAATTAGATTTCCTCCATAGTAGAGCTGGAAACAAATTTGTCATGAATTATTAAATTTTATGTATCACCTCACTTCACTATTTATTTGTTTCTTATGTTCAGTTCCTTATAAAGGAAAGTAATAGGACAGTGTTTGATAGAGTAAAAATTCTGTTATCTTCTGAGCTGAAGGAATATTTTCTTCCAATTATGGATGTGTATATATAAACACATATATATATATATTCATTCTCATTTTACATATATAAATATGTACATGGATATGAATTTTTTTCATCATGGAATAAAACAAAAACAATTTTTTTTCTTTTTGCTGCTGCACTCACACAGAAATAATGTGAGATTTAATATCTTGAGCATGAAATATTATCCTCGGCATGATATGCCAATAGAATGTAAGGTCCTTGAGGACAGGGAGGCTTTTTTGTTTTGTCTTTATATCACTAGTATGGAACAAAGTGACTGGCACATAGCAGGCACTCCATAAATGTTAGATTGGATATGTACTAATGGAAATTGGATTAAAAAGAACAATAAAAGAAATAGGACAGAATACTTAAGAATATTGAAGACATTTGACTAGACATCTGGAATCAATATCATTCCTTCCCTCATAATGTCTAATAAAAATTATTTTTGTGGAGACTAAAATCTAGATTGAATATTTAATTCTCATTAAAACTGAAAATAAAATAAAACCCAAACACACCTGTATTTAGTGGATAAGTCTGATATTCCAAAATGTCTAATAAATGACATAATTAAACCTTTCTGTGACATAGAATGCTCAGTAGTTTTTATTTCAGATATTTGTTATAGCTAAGAGGAATTTTTAAAAAGACCTCTCTAAGTGCCCTTTTTGGTTAACTTGTGGGGGGGAAAACATTTTTTTCTGATTCATTTCTCTTATCTATTAATTGAAAAAAGAAACAATAACTATCTTTATATAGACTATGACATTGTAAGTTTTAGTCTCATTCTTATAAGTTGGTACTAAATATTGTCATTTAATTTTCGTGATTCTAAATTCTTTTTTTTACATCTTTAAAATTGCTCCCCAACTTTTTTGGTACAAATTCTCAACACTAATGTATCATTGAATGCTTCTACCCTTGTTCAACTTGCCATGAATAAAGAGAAAATGAAGAATTATTGTGATGCTTTGATCTCTGATCTCATCAGTGTGAACATTCTCTCCACCCAGAACAAATTACAGTCTATTCCCTAACCTGTTTCATCCTCATACATTTCCTCCAATTAATCCATTACCCTCCCTTCTGCCCTCCACCAAGGAGTCTACCCAACATAGTAGAGCTCTTCTTGTAGATGGAGTAGATGACAATGGGACACTCCTGTGGGCTGCCTATTGATTGCCCTGTACTCTCCCTTTGTTACTAGGTCAGTTCTCTTTACAGTCACACAGCTACAGCATTTCTGAATATTTCTTTACCGGTAAAATAAAGTACACTTTTCTCTCCTTTGCCCTTTTGGGAGTGACAACTTTAATTCTTTAGAGACTGTTGCTTGGGAGACTGTATAGTACCAGGGAAAGACCACTGGGGCTGGAGTCAGAGGACCTGGGTTCCAAGCTTTCTTCTGTTATTTGCCTGTTGTGACGTTGGGTGACACTGTTACTTTGTTTCTCTGAGCCTCAAATAACTCATGTGCAAAATGGAGTAGGACCAAATTTCTCTTCCCCCTCCAGAACTTCTATGAAGAATAATGATGTAAAAAAGAAATAGATCTTTGTTTTAGTGTATCTTGGGGTTGTTAGAAGCCTGATACATTTTTTCAATTGAATTTCTTTTTATTCGAAACAATTAACACCAAGTAAAATGAGGATTTCCATATATACTATAGAATAGAAGAGGATTATACACAAAATTGCAAGTCTCTATTATGTAGAGCTATGTGATTTCCCAAATGTGGTCCACTCCATCTCTTCCTGTTCAATTCTGGGCCCAATCATCATCAATTCAAAGGGCAAAATGAAGCAGGTCTGTCAGTTAGCTATCCAGTTACATGTCTGTACTAAATACTAAATATTAGTTCTCTCCCTCTTCCTTTTTCTTCTTCATATTTCATCATTGGTATTATTCCATAGCTATGTATCATAAACCATAGTGGACAATGAGCCGCCTTTGTTTTTTTCCTGTATCGACAGGCCAAACTCTTTTTAGTGACTGTGAATCTCATTTAGGGGCTCTGTAAAGTTTTGAGGTGGTACAAAGGACAAAGATGGAAAAATGTATCACAATATCTCATCCAACATGCTACCACTTAGGTCTTGTATGTGTGGGGGTGGGGGGCAAAGATTTCCAACTTCCCCAATCCAGGCATATTCTATTATATAACAAGATGCTGGGAAATTCTCAGCAGAAAATCAATTTTGTTTCACTTGTTAAAAAAAAAAGAAAGAAAGAACACTTTTTTGGAGGTTGGTAGGAGTGTCAAGAAATCAAGTAAATAATACTGCTAAGATGTCACAGCTCCAAAAAGGTTGCTGCTATAGGGAGTGGGCTGCCTTCTGTTTTGCTCAAGGGAAGCAGGTTTTTAATAGACATGTGGAGGGAATCCTATGGTGTATCCTTTTGTAAAGTACAAAATCCTATTGTAGAACAAAACTCTACACTTTCTCACCGCCCACTCACTCACTCATCAGTTCTCTGCAATCTGGCTTCTGTTCCCACCTTTCTACTGAAAACAGTTCTTCCCAAGGTCACCTATTACCTTCTAATTGAGAATTCATTTCAATTCAACAAACCTACTGAAGTGCTTACTATGCTTTTTCTTTAAATGGTGTTTTATTGATACCATTTTTCCCATTATCTTCATTTTGAAATAAATCCTTCTTTCTTCTTCTACCAAGTCAGTCTTAGTAACAAAAAAATAAAGAAGAAAGTGGGAGGGAAAGTAGCTCACCAACACATCAATTTATGTCTGATGGCACATGCAATATTCCATACCTATAGTCTCCACCTTTCTAAAGTGAGTAAGGTGCTTTTTCTCAACTCTTCCCCAGTCAAGCTTAGTCATTATAATCACAAAGCATTCTTACTATACTATTTATCAATTTTCACCCTTTTAAGTCTTTTTATATCACTTAACAATTTTAGTTTCCTCCTCTCCTTCATGAGATCCAATTATATATTCAGTACTTGAGCAATCATTCCCTAGTCAAATTCCATGACAAATAGATCATCTAGCTTCCATTTGAAGAATTCCAGTAGTGGAGAAACTATGATTTCTCAAGGCTATATATATTCCACTTTTGGATAGCCCTAACTTTTACAACACTTCGTCTTATAGTTAACCCAAATCTGTCTCACTAGTAATTCCATCCAATTAGTTCAACTTGTGGGACTGTGGGGCCAAGCAGAACATTTGTTGTAGTCATCATCATCATCATCATCATCATCATCATCATCATCATCATCATCATCATCATCATCATCATCATCCCCATCCCACAAATAACCCTTTGAATACTTGGACAAATTTACCATTTAAGTTGCCTCTTCTCCAGATAAACATCCTCAGTTTCTTCAATCAGTCTTCATATGTCATAGTTTCCAATCAACTATGATACTGTCTTCCCTCTCACCCCTCGCAAGCAATCATTTGCCAATTCTTCCATTCTTTTCTCACATGGAATGGTCACCATTTATCTCACTATCCTAATAACTTTCCTCTGGACACACATAATCTTGTTAATGTTCCTCCTAAAATGGGGTACCCAGAATAAAATGCAGTACTCCAGTTGTATTATGACCTTATTCCAGAAACTATGCCTCTCTTTTTTTAAAAAAAAACTTTTGTTTATTTTTAGTTTACATCATTAATTTCCACAAGATTTTGAGTAACAAATTTTCTTCCCATCTTTCCCTTATTCACCACCCCAAAACAGCGATCCCACTGAATACCCCTTCCACCAGTCTTCTCTTTCCTATATCCTCCCCCATCACCCCTCTGACTTTCCGGTAGGGCAAAATGGATCTCCGTACTCCAGTGCTTGTCATCCCAGTTGCATGAAAATAATAATAATTATTATTTATATATTTTAAACATTTGATTTTAAAACTTTAGATTCCAGATTCTTTCCCTTCCTCCCTTGTCACCCACCCCCACTGGGAAGACAAGCAATTCAATACAGGCCATACATATGTAGTTATGCAAAACATCTTCACAATGGACATATTGTAAAAGACTAACTGTATTTCCCTCCATCCTATCCTGCCCCTACTTGTTCTATACTTTGTCCTTGTCCCTTTACAAAAGTGTGTGCTTCTAACTACCCTCCCCCCCAACCTGCCCTCACCTTCATCATTCCCCCTCTCATTCCCTTCCCCCCTACTCTCCTGTAGGGCAATGCACCCAATTCAGAGTATATGTCATTCCCTCCCTAATCCAAATTCAATGAGAGTAAGGTTGACCCTTTCCCTTTAGCCTTCCTGTTCTTCCCCTCCATTGTAGCAGTTATCCCTTGCCTCTTCTATATGAGATAATTTACTCCATTCTGTTTCTCCCAGTCTCCTCTCATCATATTCCTCCCTCACCTCTCAATTTCACCTTTTAAATATCATCCCTTCCTATTCAATTGATCCCGTTCCCTCTGTCTATGTATACCTGTACACATATATACACACACTCACATACGTATTCATACAAACTATGCCCCTCTTAATCTATTTTAGTCATTCATTAGCTTTTTGATAGCTATGTTATTGACTCATTTCACAGAAGCACAGCTCTTCCCTACTTTGGAAAACAACAACAACAACAACAACAATAACTTCGTTTGATGTAGCTTTCTTCCTAAGCTGTTGTTCCATTTCTGTTCTTTTTGTTGCCAAACTTCTTGAATGAGTGGTTCTTACTTTGCTATTTTTTCTCACCATCCACTCCTTAACCCATTTCAGTCTGACTAGGGCCATCAGTGATCTCCTAGTTACTATTTCAATAACTTTATTTTTTCTCAATTATCATTTTCCTTGACCAGTCTGGAGCATTCGGCACTTCTTTCACAAACTTATCTTTTCCTTTGGCAGCTCTCCCACTGTGCTATCCTCATCAAATAATAATTGTACTATACTCAATGTAGTGCCAGAAATATAGCAGGTGATGCATAAATGCTTATTCCTTCCTTCTTCCCTCTCCCTGTTTCTTTTCTTAGCTTTCTCTCTTTTTTTAAGTTCAGTTCAGTTGTTCTCAGAGCCTTTTATTGGTCAGTCTCCTTTCACTGTTCTTCAAGGTTCAGTATTTGAGTTTTTACTCTTTTCTCTTTGAACTCTCCCTAATTTCTGTCTGGATCTAGCCTCAATCCCTTTCCCAAACAGTCTCACATCTTAACTGTTTATTGCACATTTCTACTTGAATGTCTTACAATCATCTCAAACTCAACATAGCTAAAATCAAACACATCATATTCCTCATACTGTCAACTATTTCCTCTCTTTTATCACTAAGGCATCTTTCTCCTTTGTCAATGGTGAAAGTTTAAAATCTTGGAATTATCTTTCAATCATTCCTTTCCCTTTTCTTACTAAGTCAGTCAACAAATCCTGTTAATTTTTTTTATCTCATGTATCAGTTCTTTCCTTTTTATTCTTCATGCCATAACTCTGGACCATGCCATTCTCAACTCATGGCTGGATTATTTATTACAGTAGTTGCCCAATTGATCTCCTTGCATGTCATCTTTCCCCTTCCAATATATCCTGTCTATTACCACCAGAATAATCTTCCTTAAATGCTGTGTTCATCACTCTCTCCTTTGCTCAGAAATCTTTAATGATTCTTCGTTGCTCATAGGATAAAAATTAAGTCTTTGACATTCAAGGTCCTCAAAAATCCACAATTTATTTTTATAACTTTATTTCCTCTTAATTCCTGACTTGGTCACTTTGCTTTTTCCACACTGGTTTTCTTATTGCCTTTTGAATATGCCTTGCTTATTTACAGTTACTACCCTTTGCTCCTGCTGTTCTCTTGACTTGTACCTTTCTCTTATCCTCTTTACCTAATCAGATTCTACCCCTGTTTCAAGTTCAAGGTCTACCTTCATACATCCTTCTCTAGCTAGTGTAGGCCACAGTAACTTCACCCTCCTCTATACTCCTTTAGCACTTTCTTTATCCTATACTTATTTCATAGTTACCATTTACTGCTTTGTACTATATTTGCCTACACATTGGTTTTGCCTCCTAAGTGGAGACCAAGATTCCTAAGACCATGGACCGTGACCTTTTTATTCCTACACTAGCGAGGATAGTGCCATGTACACTATAGGTACATAATAAATACTTGGCAACTAAATGAGTGTATATGACAACGTTTTCTATAGGCACCATTAAGAGTTAATTTGATTTTTTAAAAATTATTTTAATTCCGTGACTTTTCTGCTTTGAGCAAATACCATATAATAGTAATTCAATACATTAGAGTGTGATAATGAGAGAATCCTCAAAATAGTGATATATAAAAATCAGTGAGCATGATTATTATATATCCTTATATGCAGAAAGAAAAATCAACCTTATGTTTACTTTACTGGGTAACTTCCGTCTTTCTCTCCTTCTCCTCCTTCCTTCTTTGATCGCCTGTCTTTTTTTTTTTTTGTATTGAATCTCTCCATCTTGTCCAGGCTGTAGTTCAGTGGCTATTCAGGGGCCCGTCACTGATTGGTATGAGATCTTTGACTTTCTCTGTTTCTTACCTGGGCCAATTTGCCCCTTCTTAGATAGTCTGTTGGCTCTTCAGTCTTAGGGGCTCACCATATTGACTCTGGATATATTGGTCAGCTATGTCAGCTGAGGTAATTGTCAGCTAGACATATGGTTAGCTGAGGACTCTGCAACTCACAAGACTCAAGCTAAAGCAATTCACCAAACCTGTAGTTAGCCTCCCCCAAAACAAAGATTACAAGTGTTCACCACCATACCCAACTCTTGATGGCTATTCTAGCAGAGGGCTATAATATCTTGTTCTATGCTGTTTTGGGTAGGGTACTTGGAGAAATACTGAGTATTATATGAAGAACTGTCACTTTAATTTTTTTCTCATTCCAGAGAACATATTCCTTTGGAATTTAGTTTTGCCTGGGGGAAGAACACTAACAATTGAATTTATTGCTTTGACAGCATTTTATTGTGGTCCCCCGGTGAGCCTACATTTTTAGGAGACTATATATACTACATCCATAATAATAACTTACATTAATATGGTTCTTTGAGGCTTTCAGAGCACTTTGCTTTCTGTATGTCTTTTAAATCTCATGACCCTCTTGTAATGGAAACAGTGAAAATATTCTTTGCCCCAATTATATTGTTACTTATGTGGAAATAGAGGTTCAGAGAGGTTAAGTAATTTGCCCACAATTTCATGGCTAGTAAATGGCAGAACTTGAATTTGTACTCAGGTTTTGTTTTGCTTTTTTTTTTCACTCCAAGTCCAGGGTTCTTTCTACTACTATCCATATCATATCATGCTAGAATTTGCGATGTCTACTATTCTTAATGTAGCAGGGTCCAAGTGAGAATGGAACTCTTATCAATTTTTTCTCACAGAATGAAGACTCTAAAAGGCCAGTGAAGGCAGCAGCTAAGGTATCATTGGTAACCTTGGAAAGAGCTCTTTCATTTGAGTAATTGGGTCAGAAGTCGGATTGTAAGAGATGGGAAGTCAGTAAGAAATGAGAAAGTGGTGGCAAAAAATGAAGACAACTCCTTTCTAGGAGTTTGGCTGTTTAAAAGAAGAATATGTATAGAATGATAGCTGAAGGAGATGGGGAGCCAAGAATTTTTAAAATAGGAGTGGCTTCAATTTGTTTAGAGGTAGGAAGAAGGAATTCCTAGATAAGAAGAGATCGAAAATGAAAGAGAATGATGAGGAGGTAAACTGTATATTCACAGATGTGCCACAAGCTCTGGTGGAATTCCTGGAAGAAATGAGGCAAGAGTTAAAAAAATGTAAAATGATTTACAAGTGTTAAGGAACTATATAAATGCCAACTGTGCATCTGAGACAATTAATGTTAACGGCATTACATGACAGTATGTTGATAAGACTAGACATTTAAGTTTCTAGGTTTTGGTTTATAGTTCTGTTTTTATGATTACATAATCATATGCCAAGTCAATTCCATTCAACAGATATTTATTTAATGTCTGAAAAATAAAAAAAGAGAGGCAGTGAGGTCAAATAAAGAGGTGACCTTCAGAGTCAAGACACTGATTGATTCAAGTCTTGCTTCTGATACATCCTGATACACGGGAAATTCAGTTAAGCTATCTGTCTCCCAAACAGTTCTAAAACTAATTTTCTAAGCTATGCCACCTAAATTCTAGCCATCTACCTCATCCTCCTTCCACTGGAATTTGGACTCTGCCTCTGGGACTCTAGGTTCTGTTACGTAAATTTTTGTAAACTGTAAACTGTTCAGTTATGCAAACTTCCCTATGTATGGGCCTTCCTGTCATTTTCCAGTCACTTCTTAACCATGCCACCACAGGTATTCCCCACCTCCTCCACCCCCCAACCCCCACCCCCATTCCCTTTATGCATTGTTTTTCTCTATTAGGAAAAAAAGCTCCATGACAGGTAGGGACTTCTTCATTTGCACTTGTATGTTCAGTGGTTAGCACAGTGCCTGACATGTAGGAAACATTTAATAAGTGCTTTTTCATTCATTCATTGATTTGTAATTTATGGAGGAATTGTTGATGTACCTTGGTGTGGGAAACTTCACTGATGAAATCACCGGTCTAGGGCCTATGATTCCACAGGGCACTGGAGACACAAAGACCAAAACAAACAAACAAACAAACAAGACTTTTTTTTCCCTCTTCTATTTCCTTATTCATAAAAATGGGGTCAATTGCACCATAGGCATTCACTCACAGGAACACTGGGGAGATGCTAATGTCTGTCTGTGGAGGTCTCTGAAAATGCTGATGTAATTCTGGGGAATATTCAGACCCACATAGGTAGATTCTAAGAGATCAAAATGAGGCATCTTGGTTTAATGAAAAAGAATGCTGAGTCAGGAAGTTGAAAGACGATAGCATCATAGCAGAGTAAGGATGACCATGGGTGAATCACTTAATGTCTCAGTCTGTGTTTTCTCATCTGTAAAACAAGACCATTAGACTAGAGGACTCTAGTTCCTTCTAGCCCTAAATTTATATATATTTATATATATACATATAAGTGTATATATATACATATATATGTATATATATACTTAGATATAAGTATTGGTTGTATTATGGATAGACCGTTTAATCCTTCTTAGCCTACATTTTCTCATCTGCAAAATGGGTATAAAATACATGTCTTCCATATCTTACAAATCTATTTTTTAGGAAAATGTTTTGTACAAATTAAGTTGCTATATAAAGGTAAGGCATTATGATTATAATCATTATGATCTTGGGCCCCCAGATTCTCGGGTGGACTCATTCCTGGCCTCAACCCTCAAATTGCTCTCACCTTCTACATCGATTTGAGATTGAGGTACAATGCCTGTTTTGCCCTACTTCAGACTCATATTCCTAGTACTATGCTTTTCAACTTAGAAGAGGATTGAGAACTTTCATTTAGATAAAAGTCTAAGCAGTATCTTCATTGCCTAAAACTTCAGCTATTAAAAAACCCTTCTTACTAAAGGTTGCTAAGCTGCTATTTATTGAGAGATGAAAGGACGTGTCTTGTTTAGGTATTAGCTGCAGTGAAAATCAAACTACTGCAAGTCTGTTATAAAAGAAATAGCAGTAAAGGCAGCATTATCTCTGCTGGCACCTGTGACTCTTTCTTACTTTTTTCTGTTCCCAAAAGAAGCATGCATCTCAATTTTATTGTTAAAAAAAATGAACAGAATTTAGGCATGTAGGCCAGATAGGATTATCTTCTTAATGATGGTAAGGTGAATTACTTTTAATAGGATTTATTCTCATGGGGTTGGAGTAAGAGAGGAAGAAATATATCAGTTATTTATATAAAATGCCCCCAAAATGGTTTGTAAGGATTCAAAGAAATACTGTCATTCCAAATCCACAGATAGCACTGACTAAACATGGTTAAAAGTCTGCCATTTGAAAAAGGCAATGATGCCTATTTAGTGACTGTTCTTTTCTAGATAAAGGACTTCTCTTGACTGGTTACATATAATTTTGACCCCAGCTACATGGAATGTGAGGGACTAGCATAATGATGGCATCTTCCCATACAAAGATTTGAAATGGGTGAGGAAGGCGAAAAACTCAATGGCCTTTTCTTCTGTTTCATGGAAACTTAGGAGAACTCTCGTGGAAGCATCTGTATGTGTATACACACATATGTATGTATGTACATATACATATGTATATATACACATATACTATTTATATATACATATGTATGTATATATGTGTGTATATATGCATACAAATACCTATGCTCACAAATCCACATATGTACATTTTTTCATCTATTTTGCATTGTATGACAGAGTATGAGCTGGATTTTCTCTCTTATGGCTTGGCTGATACAATAACTGTGATGAATTACCTCAGTTACATGTGTGTTAGATAAAAAAGTCACCTTATGATGTTAACTGTATCATCATAAGGACTAACGAAGGCTTACATTCCTCAGGATATCTGGGCCCAGAGCAGAAATAATCATTGGGAGAATTAGAATTCAAATTCCTGAGAAAGATGTGTATCTGTGGTACAGATTGATTATTATCAGGAACACTTGGAGGAAATACTACATTCTCCAAAAAGTTGGAGAAAGTGGAGGGAAAAAAATCTTTTTTTTTTTGAGGGGGGCTTATGAACGTGAAGAGAAATGGAACGTTTTAGTGATAATGGCGGTAGTGCTTTGGTGATAATGGCATTTTCAACAAAGATTGCTCTCGAGAGAAGTCTCAGCTCAGAGTAGTTCCTCAGGCAAGCCAAACAGGAACTGTATTGGTGATGGTTGTAGCCCAGAAGCAAGTGACTGGCTAGACAGAGACATGGCCCTTTACCATCCAGGAGTATAATTGGGCGGCTGAGATTTTGCATGTCAAATTTCTTCTTGGAATTCTGAATTTGGGAATAAGGTTTCAATTCCAAATTACTCTGAGGGGAAAAGGAAATAAAGCTATACTCAGTTGTGAATGAGGCCAAGATTGTTTTCTATTGTTTTACTATTAATTTTGGTCCTAATTAAGTGTTTTTCTGTTTCAGTGATGACCTTTGCTTGGTTCTTTTTGTATAGTGAGCAGCAAAATATACCTAAACTTGAGTCAT
Source organism: Pseudocheirus occidentalis (assembly GCA_028646575.1). Classification (NCBI taxonomy): domain Eukaryota; kingdom Metazoa; phylum Chordata; class Mammalia; order Diprotodontia; family Pseudocheiridae; genus Pseudocheirus; species Pseudocheirus occidentalis. The sequence goes on along the minus strand of CM053597.1, from coordinate 109,716,791 downwards.
ATTCAGATGTTCCCAGTTTTCTAATTGGATGGTGATGAAAGTGAACCATATAAAATCACCACTTAAAAGTCTTCCATTGTTTGAATTAACAGGTCCACCATTGTGAAAGTTGAGAATTCTATATGGAAATATTAGCTTGAGAGATGGTAGTTTTATAAAAGACAGTTTTATAAAAAGACAGAACTGAATGCCAGTGTCAGCATAGTTTGTACCAGAGGAGAGATGCTTACAAACTTAGAAATGATGAATGAATCTACTGGGGGAGAATTATTAAATACAGGAATCTGCTTGGGATAAAGGAATGAATGGCAAATTAATTCAGGGGGAGTGTTGCTAAAAACACATTTACAAAATTGGACCTTAGAATGGGGGGTAGAGATATGAGAGTTGTACATGGAATAGAGGGGATCAAAAACTATTGGAAATGCTGGAGAAATGTTAGGTGACAATAGAAAAGCAAATCAACATGATTTCAATGTGAAAGAAAAACTGCTTCCTAGATCCTGGGAAGAAAGCAAATGGAATCCTCAGGGACTGAGATTGGGAGATTGCATAGTATATTGTAGAGAACACTAGACTAGGAATGAGGATTCCAGTCTCAGTTTTGTCACTAACTTGCATCATCTTGAAAAAGTCTCCTAACCTTCCTGGGCTCAGTTTCCTTATATGCAAAATAAACACTATTGGAGGCAGTATGGTATGATAGAATACTGGATGGGGCAGCTAGGTGGTGCAGTGAATAGAGCACTGGCCCTGGAGTCAGGAGGCCCTGGAGTCAGGAGGACCTGAGTTCAAATCCGACCTCAGACACTTAACAGAAAAACTAGCTGTGTGACCTTGGACAAGCCACTCAACCCCAATTGGCCTCCCCCCCCCCAAAAAAAAGCAAAAAAAAAAAAAGAATACTGGAATCAGAAGACCCAGGTTCAAATTCTGATTCTGCCTTTTTATTTCCTGAGTCTGTGACCTTGGAGAAGGAATTTCATTTCTTTGGCTCCCAAGTTTTATTATTATTTGGCTCCTCTTATTTCATTTTTTTAATCGGTAAATTATGGGGTTGGACTTGGATGAGATGACCTCTAAGATCAGGTTCTAAATTCTGTTATCCTATGAGGATAAGATGATTTATCATGTACCTTCCAACTTTAAAAATTCATGATTCTATTAATAGGGTCAAGAGAGCTAGTAGTCTGAGGTGAAATAGGCTGGAATAAGAAACTAGATTTGAGGATTAAGCCAAAGTAAATTGAATTCTGTTATTAACTCTTTTTCTATTACTTACCTACACACTGTTTGAACCCCTCAACTGTCCCCATCCCCATTTCTTTCAGAGGAGTCCACTAGAATTAGAGGAATGTGTAATGAGAACTGGGGTCACATTCCACCTTGCTGAAATGTACCAGCTAAACTTACCTCTAATTTCATCTTTAAAAAAGGACATTCATTCAGTATGCTTGCCATCTTGGGTTGGGGGTTAAGAGAGAGATTGGGAGAAAATTTGTAGCTCAAAATCTTGTGGGAATGAATGTTAAAATAAATAAATAAAAACTTTTTTAAAATGAAAAGGGCATTCAGTTGTGGGAATTAGCCATGGAACTAACATACCATCACAACCCTGGAGTTGGTTTGCGCTTCCCTCCCCCACCCAATTCTCTTGTAATATTGTACAGTTTGGTAGGGGTGATGCAAATCTCAGTTTTAACCACAGCAGTTATGGGAGCCCATTGGAAGATTCTGAGTTCTGTAACAATGCTTGTGTGTGTGTGTGTGTGTGTGTGTATGAGTTAAATTGACCATTTTTCTCATGGTTTCCATAGTGAAAGCTCTTCAGGAATCCATGACTTTATCTCTGTAAACTTTATGGGATAATGATGGGAGACACCAGTTATCTTTTGGTTGTGTCAAATTTTTATACTTGGGGCTATACATTTTCATGAAACCAGACATGGGCCTCATTAATTATTGGAAAATTGGGGAGGTCTGCGCTTGTGTGGGTGGTATTCTTAATGGATAAGGTTGTATTATATATTGTCAGATTATCAATCCATGAATCAATTAAATCACATTTAGACATTAAATTAAAAATTGAATATTAAAACATAGTAAGCATATTAAAAATCTACTATGTGCCAACTAGCTATTTGGTTTATAGATTTAAATTTAAAATTTAGAAAAATCCTTACTGTCAAGGATGATAATCAGTGCTCTGAGACTGAGATGTGTATTATTTTTGGTAGCAGCATTTGTGAGTTAACAGCAGGTATATGCTGGTAAATATTTATCAACCAGTTCTGGAAAGAAAAAGTGCTTGTGACACACTTTTAAGTTTAATCTTCATCATTAACATTTTCTCCAGTATTTTCCTAAGTTTAGACAGTCAACAAAAACAACAAAATAAATTAAGCCCTAATTTGTAGCATTTGACAGCTTCAAAAGTGTAGGCAGGCGCTCATCATGATACTCAACATGAAAATTTAACAATTGTCTCTCCCGAGCCAGGTCAAGCTGACTCCAGCATACCCCTAGTTCAGAGAAACCTCAGCAACCATCTAATTTTATAGAAAATTTGTAGCTCTGGTTTTGGTGCTAGGTACCAGTTAATCAACAAACATTTGTTAAGGTCTACTATCCATTATAGAAGAGAGTAGCAGCCTTTTACTGGCAGTAAATAAAGCCATAAGCACTTATTTAACATATAAATATTTGCCAAGCATCATGTTAATAGCTGGTGATATGATTAAAAGTAAAACAATCCTGTCCTAGGAGAGCTTATATTCTAATAGGATGAGGATGGTAGGGGAGGGGGAGAAAATATGTACATATATGGGGTTAAGTAGAACATATAAACAACATGAGATAGTTTGAGGAGGGAAAGCACTAATAGCTGAGGGGATAAGGAAAGGCTGACTTAGACACAGTGGGTACTAACTAGATGAGATGAACAGACAAGATAAACAAGTATCCAAAACAATCAAACTTGATACCTTACCATTTGAGAAAACCAAGAATATGAATTATTTGGGAAGAACTCCCTATGTAAAAATAACTGTTGACAAAATTGGAAAGCATTTTAGCAAAAATTAAGTTTAACCCAACATCTTCTACAATATACAACCTAAATACAAAAAGTCATTCTGTTAAAAAAAAATATTAGAAGAGCATGAGATTGGTACCTTTCACAGCTATGGGACTAGTGGGAGATTTCTTAACCAAAGGACAGAGAAGATCACAAATAATAAAGTAATAATCTTGATTATATGAAATTGAAAAGCTTTTATATAAAGAAACTCAGTATAGCTAGAATAAGAAGAAAAACTGGAAATTGTCAATTAGGAAAGAATCTTTGACCAATTATCCAGATTGGGGTTTGATATCCAAAATCTGTCTATGAAACTAATACAATTATATATATCCATTCTTCAATGAACAGTCAAAGGATTTGAATGAATAGTTCTCAAAAGAAGACATGCATATTTTGAACAACTATTTGAAAGGTAGCTCCAAATAACTGATTAGAGCAGCAAATCAAAGAAGTTCTGAGGCTTTGCCTTATACTCAACAAATCACCAAAAGATTTTAAAAAGTGGTACCAATCAATAGGTGGGACTGGCGGAAAATAGGTGTCAGGTATCAATTATTGCACCCTAGTACTTAGCATAGTGCTTTGCACATTGTAAGCAATTAATAAGTGCTTTCTCATTAAAAAAAAATAAAGGAGAGAGAAGGAGAGGAGACGGTGAGGATTTTGAATGTAGCATTAGGGAGTAATGGTGGGAGGAGAGAAATACAGGATATACCCTAATATAATGTAATACTTTTGGAAATTGGGCATTACCAATCAGGTCAGTTATATCTTTTCTTCCATAGTATGGTTTCTATTCCCTAATCATTGCTCTTGACTCCCTCTCTGGAGAACTTTCTCTGTCCATATGTGGGAAAAGGGAAGGAAGAAAGGAGTGAAAAAAGATGAGACCAAACAGTCCAGTCTTTTTCCACACAGAAAAATGGAGCTGTGTCCTGTTTGTTTAGTTTTTCGTTTAGGGCAGAGAAAAAAAAGCAAACCCTAGACCTTATTCAGTTATGCCTTTTGAGAATATATAAATGCTAATAATCAAGGCAATAAGAGTCTTTCTTGATTTGGTTCTGCCCCCAAGTAGAATAAAGCCTGGAACTTTTAGATCAGGGTTTGAACCCTAGTCTTTCTATATTCCTGTATACCCACACCAAATACTGTTCATCTATCTGGTAGTGCCCCTCTTCACAAATAAGGAAACATGGAGTTCAACAGCAATTAGGACTGAGTTTGTACATCAAATGGGCTTACATTGATACTAATTAAAGCAGCAAGAATACAATTTTAAAGAACAAAACAAGGTGGAATGGAGGAGGCAGTTAGAAGGGGAAAAAATGCCTGAATTTTTAACCAGGGGAAAATTATGGACAATCATACTTTCACCACACTGCAGTCACAGTTGTCTCATCTGTACAAATAAGGAGGTGGAGGTATGTCAAAAAATGACTCCAGAGTAGATCTAGGGCATGCTAGAGCTGGTGAATTCTTTACCACTTATGAGTGGGGCTCTAGGCCAAGACTGGAGTGCTTGCTGAGAAGTGGAGCCAGTAGATAGGTAATTAAGTTATTGCTTGTATATATACGTTAAAGAGTCTATCCATTTGAATGCCGTTTGGAACTGGGAGGAGGTAGAACCAAGAGAAATTTTTAAGGAGTTAAATGAAAAGTTCCTCATTAGGAAGGAAATCTTTTCTAGACAACTTGGCATGTTTTTTATATATGCTTATCCAGCTCAATAATGGACTGGAATGCTAGATGTGAGGGTAAAAGAGGCATCAGTAGTGGGGAATGTTGATTAGAGAAATGAGCTCAACCAGTTGGAGGCCAGATAGACTGTGTTTTAGAAGCATTATCTGACCATACAGTGTAGGTAATTCTAAGACTGAGAAGAAAGAAAAACCTTCAAGATATCCTCTAGCAATAGCCCCTAGAATGTACCATACCTAGTATAGCTTAGTAGTCGATCAATCAAACAACAAACACGTATTAGCACAATGCCCGGGTGATAGTAAGCACTTAATAAATGTTCTATCTATCTATCTATCTATCTATCTATCTATCTATCTATCTATCTATCTATCTATCTATCTATATGTCTGTCTGTCTCCCTTTCTATCTACTAAGCACCTACTTTGTTCTAAATACTATGTATGGTAAGGCCTGGGGATACAAGGGCAGACAGTGAAATCTTATTTTCAAGGAGCTTACATTCTAATGGGTGAGATAGTAAGATCATATATAATTATTTACAGAATAAATGCAAAATAAGTATGAGTTAATACTTAATGTTTATTGAATTGAATTAGGAAGCCAGGCAGTATTTGAAAGTAAGTCACTAGGGTTGAGTGTCCTAGGGACCTTAGTCTGTCAGGACTATTCTGGGCTTTCTTAGCTTGTGTTTTAAGTGTAGTGGCCCTTTCTAACTTGTCTGATGATGAAGCCATCAGAACCCTATGGAAGATCAAGGCAATGTGCTTCCCCCAAGTCAGACTGAGGGAAGTAGATTTAAGACACCTTCTTATGATTCTACCATAAGAGCAAGAGCCCAGTCTTAAGGACACCCAAAGTTGTGGCTTAGCGGTGTCTTATTGAGGTCTGAAGCCACCATAAAGTTGACCAGTATTTTTTCTTCCCTGTGAAAGGGGTTAACATGAGGAACTACGTGTAGTATAAGGTAAAAACTGAGGCAAACAAAATCTGAGCCTGGACTTGGGGAGGTATATTGCCACACTCATATGAGCTGGTAGTAATGCTGCCTGTGCAATAAGACCTTATATAGTCAGGGTCATAGCAAAAAAAAAAAAAAGCACTCACCCAACTCCCATTTACTTGGTATACTTCAAATTTCTTTTAAAAATTATTTTTGACATTGTTATTTAACTTACAGAGATAATCGTATAGCAATCTACTTTAATCCTGTTTATACCTTACCCTTTCATATCTCTTCTCCTTTCTGATTTTTGCCTTTTTTCTACAGTAGAAGCACAGAATGTTAGTGCTAAGAGGTCCTTAGAGATCATTTAGCCCAGGGTTCCTTAACCTTTTTTATGTTATGGACTCCTTTGGTGAAATATATGGAACTCTTCATGCTTTTATGTGCATGAAATAAGACACATAGAATTCCAAGTGAAACCAATTATATTGAAATAAAGTTTTCAAAATATTCCTTTAAAATCTAGCCCAATCCCCAATTGTTCAAGTATGAATATTGAGGATTAAAGAAGGTAAGTGATTTGCCCAATCTTATTCATTTTGGGAGCCCCTCCTCTTGTCATCTCCATTTATTTTCCCCTCTATTTTTGTCTTCCTTTCATTTTGTCCCCTCTGATTTTATTCCTATATTATTATTTCCTGTTCTTTTGACTGTAACAACTACATGCACTCTCTCCTCTCTATTCTTGTGGTCCTGCTGCTTATACTCTTTATTTTTTGTTGCTGCCATCTATTAGTGATCTGGAAATGTAGCATGATGCAGAAGAGGAAAAGCTTTGGTATGTTTTTTATGTTTAAAGATTCACTCAAGTCAAAGCTCAATAATTTGACTTAGCTTGATGATAAGAAGAGAAAGCAGAGCAATATGATTTAGAAAATCTTGAGTGCTTTAAAAAAATATATGAGTCATTTATAATTGAGATATTCATTGTTTGTATCCAAATGTTGCTCAAGGCCTTCATTCAAGTGGGTTAACATTTCTCCTTTTTATGTTACTTTGCATTCTTTGCAAATAAAGATAAAATCTCTAAGGGCATGGCCATGCAAAAAACCTTCAGTCAATAAGATTGTATTGTGTCCTTACTGTATGTCAGATACTGAATATGCAAAAAAAAAATCCTTCCCTAAAAAAGATTACATTTTAATGGGGAAGACAAGTACACTTGTGAGTACATGTAGAATAAATATGAAGAGAATGCTAATTATCTAACTACGAAATTGTCTGGGAGGGAGGGCATTAGCGGTTAGGGGAATCAGGAAATATTCCATGTAGAAAGTGATGCTTAGATTTCATGTTGAAGGAAGTGAGGGATACTACGAGGTGGAACTGAAGAGGAAGACCATTCCAAGCATAGAGGATGAACAATGCAAAGACATGATGAGGGGTGATGGAGTGTCGTGTGACAGAGAGAAGACCAATTTGGCTGGATTATAGAGTATAGGAGGGGGAGCAATGGCTAACAAGGTTAGAAAGATAGATTCTGAACTGGTTGTGAGGGTTAATAGAAGAGTTTGTGTTTGATCCTTCTACTGGCAATAAGGTACCATTAGAATTGATTGAGGAGAGTGTTATGGTCAGAACTACGCTTAAGGAAAATCACTTTGTCAGTAGTGTAGACTAGAGTGAAAAGAGACAAGTTGGAGACACCAGTTAAGGCACCATTGCAATGATCTAGGTGAGAGGTTGTGAGGACCTGAAGTAAAGTGATAGCTACATAAGGAGAGAGAAGTCAGATACAAGAGATGTTGAAGAGGTAGAAATAGCAAGATTTGGCCACTAACTGGGGATAAGAGGGAGTAGGGAGTCACTTGGATAATGCTAAGGTTATAAAGTTGGGAAACTAGAAGGATGATAGGGCCTTCAACAGAACAAGGAAAAATCATCAGCATAGAAATGATCATTAAACCCATGGCAATTGATGAGGTTACCAAGAATGATTATAGAGGGATGAGGGTATAGGATAGGACCTTGGTGAATACTAACAAGTTGGGGATGGGATATATATGATGCACCATTCAAGGAGATGGAAAAGCATTAGTCAGACAAGGACAACCCCTGAGAGAGTAGCATCACAAAGACCTAGATAGAGAGAATATCCAGGAGAAAAGGGCTGTCAATAGTGGTAAAAGTATCATATAGCTTGAGAAGGATGAGAAGTGAGAAAAAAACATGGGAGTGGGTCAAGAGATCATTGGTAATTTCAAAGAGTACAGTTTCTTTTGAGTAATGAAGTTGAAAGCTGCATTGCAAAGGGGTAAGGAGAGACTGAGAAGAATCAAAGGCAATGAGTACAGATAACTTCTTATAGAAGTTAGGATGAGGAAGGGAGTGGAGATATAGGGTGATGGCCCTGAGGGAATGAAGAGTCTTGTGAAGATTTTTTTTTAAGTATGGGGAATACTTGGTCATTCTCAAAACTTGCCAGAAAAACTATTAAGGAAAGATCAAAGATCAAAGATTAGTGAGAGATGGGATGATTGAGGTTGTGGTCTGCTAGAGATAGAAAGGTTGGGATCAAATTCACACGTAGAGGGGTTGTGTGCAGAGAAGGGCTACCTCATTGCCAGAGACTGGGAGAAGGAAGGGGGGAGTTTGAATTGAAAAGAATGGGAGAAGAGCGAGTACATGTTAAATAGCCTTAATTTTTTCAGTATAGTACAGACTATGTATGGGTGGCAGAATATATGTGTGTGTGATATAAAGATATTGGCCAATATATGGCATGGATAGATATCTGATCTTGGATCAGACCCACCCCATCTCCAAAGGAGACTGCAAATTCTGCCTCTTCAGAGAGTAGGAGGAAGGCTGGGCTGGCACTGCCAGCCACTTAATGGCAGAAATGGCAGGCAGGTTTCAGGGTTGCCATGACTGTGTAATCTGCCCTTTATTTTCTGATGTACGAGAAGGGTATCAGAATAGAATTCTATTTATAGACCACACAGCCAATATTTGTAGTCTAGGGGTAAAATAAGGGTTTCAAAATAAATCTCACTTTCTCTGATGGCTCTCCAGGGAAGGACAACACCCCACTATCACTAGTTCTGCTTCTTCAAGGGATGTGGGGAGAAGATTTTCTTATATGTCTGTGGCTCCAGGATGGAGGTGGGGAACCTGCAACCTTGAGGCCACATGTGGCCCTCTAAGTCCTCAAGTGTGCCCTTTGACTGTTTAGATTCATAGGGCCACAATTAGGACCTACAGGGCCACATGTGGCCTCAAGGCTGCAGGTTCTCTACCCCTGCTCCAGGGAAACCTCCCATCTACCATTCAAAATTTCACATCTGTCTCTCCTTGATTCTTTTCTCCAGCTCTCCCAACATGAAGAAAATCCTTTTCCATTTATGTAAGTTTGAAATATTGGAAACTCAGAAGTCTGAGCTACTCAGAAATCATGTCTTCCTCTGTGTACTCAGCATACAGGGTCACAGAATTGTTTCTCAGGAAAACTGCCCCAGGCTTGGGTTTTAGCGGGGCTAGAGTTGAAGTTCTCTTGTAGCTGAGAGAGATGGGGAATGTAGGAAATATGAGAAGGAAACAGAAAGTTTTGAATACCTTCTGTGAGGAGTAAGGTAGGGAGGAATAACAAATGTTTGCCTTTTGCTGTGGTGAGGCCTCAGTTAAAGTTGGATAACATGAATTTATACTATGCTTCGTCAACTGAGTTCTATGACATTTCAGCTCCAGTCAACATCCCATAAAAGCAGTAGCAGAGGTATGCAGTGGGACTAATCTAGGGATGAGGTTTGGTAAAATATGAAAGGAAATAGGTCATGGGGACAAGGGTTTCAATGTAGAATTGAAATGGCTAACTGTAGGGTTGAGATTAGAAAAGGCAGAAAGTGAAATCAGAGCAGACTTCAGAAAATACTAAGACATTGAAGGATTGGAGGTGTTGGTGAGAGACAAATCTGCCTACTCTAATGGAGAGCTGCCATATTCCCCCTGATTTAGCCTCCTTTCTGCTTTGGTACCAGAGGAAGGTGTTTTAACCGGAAGACAAAGTACAAGCAAGGACAAAATCATGACAGGGCAGGATGCTGTTTTCCTGCTCCATAAATCTCTCTGCATAAGCTATTTTCACTTCAGGCCCATTTTGCATGGCAAAATGATAGAACTTGGGGTTGGAAAGGACCTTAAATCATTTTCAGAAAATCTTCATGGAAGTAATTTGATGCATAGGAAGTCTCCACAGTAAATGAATGATTCATTTCAATTATAGAGAAAGGTATTTCGTTTGTCAAGATCCTATCAAGATGAGAAGTTACATGGATTTGTTAAGAGATTATTTTCCCACAGTACAATTCTGAGTGATAGGACAAGGGCTTGTTTATTGACAATTATTTTGGATGATAAAGATCACTATTTTTCCATTTTGTTTGGGGAGGCATAATGTAACATTCTTTCTCTAGCAATAAAGTAACAAGAATTGGTGAAAGAACATCTCTAAGATAAGGCTTTCAGTCTAATCTAAAACATTTTCTTTAGAGCAAAGGTCCTTAACCTGGGGTCTGTGAGCTTAAAATTTTTTTTATAACTATTAACATAATTGTCTTCCTTTGTTGTCTTATTATTTTATTTTATGTATTTACAAACATTATTGTGGGAAAGGGTCCAGAGGCTTCACCAGACTGCCAAAGGGATCCAGGACAAGAAAAAGGTTAAGAATCCCTGCTTTTGAGCAATGGCTTTCCCACTGAAAATTGTAATTAGAATGTAAAAAATCCCAAAGGAGATCTTTGAGACAGAGTCTTAGTCTTCTGAGAGGTTAGGGAGGATATTGCCAAACTTCTCTTTTGAAAAGTGTAACTATAGGGGGGGGGGGGCTAGGTGGGCAGTGAATAGAGCACGGGCTCTGGAGTCAGGAGGACCTGAGTTCAAATCTGGCCTCAGACACAACACAAAAATAGCCGTGTGACCTTGGGCAAGTCACTTAACCCCCAACTACCCTCCAAAAAGCAAAAAAAAAAATGATTAGAATAAAAAAAAAGAAAAGTGTAACTATAGACTACATCATTCAGTCTGAATTCCTCAAGCCATAATGAACACTGTATGTGGGTCAGCAGTTCTGAGATTTTTGACGATGTCAGAGGATGCTGAGGGAGAAGAAAGGGATTAGGACTTTTATGAGTACCATTAGGAGTGACATGAATTACTTTAGACTCATTATCCCAACATTCAGGAGGTGACAAAACAAGTGGCTTCTGATTTTAAATTTCTACCAAATCAAGACAGGCATTGTGAATATCTCTTTCATGTCTAGTACTTTATTTAAAAATTTTATTATCCTTAATAATATTTATTTTTATTAATTAATTTAATTTTTTTACAGATAATGTTTGTTTTAATGTTATAGTCTTTTCCGTATAGACCTTGAAATGAGCCCTCCCTTGTAACAAAGAAAGTAAGTAAACAAAACTAACCAACACATGAGTATTCACACATCATGTTCACCTATAGCAGCGGTTCTCAACCTGTGGGTTATGTTCAATTTGTAACAATGAAAATGCATCCTGCATATCAGATGTTTGCATTATGATTCATAACAGTAGCAAAATTACAGTTATGAAGTAGCAACGAAAATAATTTTATGATTGGGGGTCATCACAACATGAGGGATTGTATTAAAGGGTCGTGGCATTAAGAAGGTTGAGAACCACTGACCTATAATTTTCCACTTCTCTTCTGGAAGGGAAGAAATATTTCACACATTTGTCTTTGGGGACAAGATTTATTTTATTGATATTATTATTGATATTGGTATCTTATTGATCTTATAAGTTATTCAGAGTTTGATTTCATTTTAGTGTTCCTTTTATTTATTTATTTAGGTTATTGTATGTATAAGTCTACCTGTGGTTTTCTGTATTCCTCACAATTGTTACTACTTAGAGTGCAATAATATTCCATCATAATTTGTTCAGTAATTCCTCAGTCACTGGTCACACAAAGTGAACCTATGAATATATATGTACATATATACACACATATGCATACATACACATGCGCACACACACATACACATGCAAGTTTTCATTCTTTCTTTGACCTCCTTGACATATATACTGAGTAGTGGGCTCTCTGAGTCAAAAGCTTAGCGACTGTTCTCAAAAAATTCCAAATTGTTTTCTAGAATAGGTAGTCCTTGCTCTATAAACACCTTCTGAAAATTTACTAAGGTCAAATTTCTCTTTACTAGGTTTCTGTTTTGACTTAATATTCCTGCCCAAATGAGAAGGCGTAAGAGTGGCTGATATGATAAATGGATCATAAAATAATAAAACATTCTATTTGAAATGGAAATAAAATGGAAACAAGTCCCCATTCCCCTGCTATAACCCCTTCCTTCACAGTACTGATAACTGGTACCTTGGAAAAGCCACTGAAATTTAATTTACATACTTTATGATCTATCCTACCTTCTTACTACCATTTTTTTCTGTATAAAGAAGCAATGTGGGGGCAGCTAGGTGGTGCAGTGATTAGAGCACCTGCCCTGGAGTCAGTAGGACCTGAGTTCAAATGTGGCCTCAGACACTTAATACTTACTAGCTGTGTGACGGTGGGCAAGTCACTTAACCCCAATTGCCCTGCCTTCTCCCCTCCAAAAAAACCCCTCTCCCCAAAAAAAGAAGCAGTGTGGGATAGAGAATAGAAATGTGGTCTTGAAGCCAGAAAGACTAGTGTTCAAGTTGTGCCTTTAGCTTCCATTGACCCTATAACCTTGGACAAATCACTTCATATCTCAGTGCTGTGGGCAATCCTCTTTCATTATAAGCTGCAGAGAAGGTACTGACCTGCTTTGGTAGAGGGAGTTTCCTCACTTGTGAGTTCACTATACTAATGCAATTGCATCTCTAGTCTTTATTCCCTATAAAGGGCAAACCATTTCACTTTGATAACTCATCATTGATAGAGCTCCAATGGGCTCTTTGCAGTCTCTCTCAGCAACTCAGGCTCAACGACACTGGATACTGCTCTTCCCAAAAGTACTTCTTCTTCTGGCCTTCTCTGAGCTTGAGCCTTCCTTTCCATTCATGGTTCCTTCCAGGTCAGCCCCCTCTATTCACATCAACAAGTCCATCCCACAAGTGGGATTCACAAGCTCTGGGTCTTAACACTCAACCCAAAAGCCAAGTCAATTCAGGGGCATCTCCAAATTCCATTACCATTATACCCTTTCTTCACAAATCCAGTTGGTCATTGAATCCTCTCATTTCTTCCTCTGCAATGTTGCTTAAATCAGTCTCTTCTATTTCCACTATCACAATACTAGTTCAGTTTCTCATCTTAAGTCTCTCTACTGCCAGTGTCCTCTTGTACTAATCCATCTTGCACACTACCCCTGGATTCATCTTCCTGAAGAATCCCATGTCATTACTCTCCTCAGAAATCTTCAATGGCTTGCTATTGCCTATTGAACAAAGTCCAAACTCAGCAAAGGATTTAGGTCTCACCACAATCCGGTTCCACCCTAACGTTCTGGTCTTTTCTTTCACGTGTTTACCCTGTGGTCCAGACAAAATGGACTTCTTGCCATTCCCTAAACAATTAATGTGCTCTCTTGTCTTGTGTTCAGATCTTTGCTGCTGCTATTTTCCTTGCTCAGTGTTCTCTTTCCCCACCTATGACTATGAAATTTTTACCCAAGCTGTAAGGACCATTTCAGGTGTCATCTACTCCATGATGCCAACCCTGTCCACGCCAAATATCCTTCCTTTGAATTCATTATAGCATGTACATACACACACATATTTTACTTAGTTTTTCTTTAAATTAAAATCTTTCCTCACCTCTAGATTTACCTTGCCAAGGGATAACTGTTACAATGGAGGGGAAGAACAAGAAGGTGAAAGGGAATGGGTCACCTTACTCTCATTGAATTTGGCTTAGGGAAGGAATGACATGCACTCTAAAGCAGGTATCTTGCCACACAGGAGAGTAGGTGGGATGAGGATGAGAGGGGGGAGTGTGGAGGGCAGGGTAGGGTCGGGGGAGAGGGATATTAGAAGCACACACTTCGCTTCTTTCTGCTGTGGTTGCCTTTGGGGCTAAGGAAGTGCCACAGCCATGGCTATCCGGTACCCCATGGCCGTGGGCCTCAACAAGGGCCACAAAGTTACCAAAAACGTTTCGAAGCCGCGACACTGCCGCCGCCGCCGTGGGCGTTTGACCAAACATACAAAGTTTGTGAGAGAGATGATCCGGGAGGTGTATGGATTTGCCCCTTATGAGAGGCGGGCCATGGAATTGTTAAAAGTTTCCAAGGATAAGCGAGCCCTTAAATTCATCAAAAAAAGGGTGAGAACTCACATCCGAGCCAAGAGGAAGAGAGAGGAACTCAGCAATGTCCTAGCTGCCATGAGGAAGGCTGCTGCCAAGAAGGACTAAACTGGACCCTATCAACCCTCCCTGACTTAAACAATAAAGATTTGACAAATAGAAAAAAAAAAAAAAGAAGCACACACTTCAGTAAAGGGACAGGGACAAAGTAGAGAACAAAACAGGCGGAGGGAGGGAAATATAGTCAGTGTTACACAATATGTTCATTGAGGAGATGTTCTGCGTAACTACACATGTGTAGCCTGTATTGAATTTCCTGACTTTCCAGTGGGGGACGGTGACGAAGGAGGAATGGAAAGTATCCAGAATTTAAAGTTCTAAAATCAAATGATAAATATATATATAAAATTATTATTATTATTATTTACATGCACCTGGAAACAAGATATACAGGCAATGGGATAGGGAGATCCATCTTGCCCTCCCAGAAAGTCAGAGGGGTGATGGGGGTGGATATAGGAGAGAGCAGTTTGGGGGAGGGGTATACAGTAGGATCACTATTTTTGGGGTGGTGAGTGGGGGAAAGACAGGGATAAAATTTGTAACTCAAAATCTTGTGGAAATCAATGATGTAAAATAAAAAATAAAAAAATAAACATTTTGCAAATAAATAAATAAATTAATTAATTAGATTGACCCTGCCATTGAGACAAAGAAAAACTAAGAAAATACATCTGATGCAGAAACCTTGACTGACATTGTATTCAGTATTCTGTCTTATCAGTTCATCTCTCTGTTGTAAGGGAAGAGAAATGTTTTATTATCTCTTATCCATGACCTCCATTGACTTTCCCATTACTTATGGTTCAAAGTCTATTTAGAAAATTTTTTTATTTGCATTATTGTAGTTATTGTGTATATTGTTTTCTTGGTTCTTCTGATTTCGCTTTGTATTAGTTCATACAAATCTTCCCAAGTTCTCTGAGTTCCTTATATTTATAAATTTTTACTTATAATAATATTCCATTACATTGGTACCAACCTCAGATACTCACAAGTTTTGTGAACCTGGATAAGTCACTTGATCTTCTTTGTCTCATCTGTAAAATGAGCTGGAGAAAGAAATGGAAAACTACCCCACAGTCTTTACTAAGAAAACCCCAAATTGGGGCCGTGAGGAAGTCAGATATGACTGAACAACAACAGCAACAGCATTATCCTTTCTAGTTTATAGGTTCTTTGAAGGTAGGGAGCAAATTTTATTTATCCTGATCTGCCCAACAACATATAGCAACTGCTTCTATCTAGGAGATGCTTAATTGTCTAACAAATTAATGAAAGTATTGCAAATATTCATTGAATTTTTAACTTTTCCACTTAATAGCCACCATATATTTGAAAAGGAGTTATAGTGAAGTGGAAAGTGTACTGAGTGTCCTTTACCAGAAGCACAACTACTCTGTGCTTCAGTTTTCCTGACTATAAGATGTCTTCTCTCTTCTGAGGGACATTGTAAAGATAAATGATAACACCGGTCTGTTGTTTTCTCCTTGTGCACAAGAGTAAAGATGTTCAGCGCTGCCAAAAGTACCTTTTTAGTGTGTATGTCTGTGGCATATTTTGTAGATTTATTATGAATACTATTTATTGTTCCCAATGGATTTTCATTGTAGGCTTTCTTTGCCTTTATCCTGTCAGTGACAAGATACATTGTCAAAATCCTGAAAAATGCAAAGAAAAAACCGAGAGAATAAATTCTGGACCTCTCTGTTCTGTAACACAAAAGCAACGGTGCATAAAAGGCTGCCACTTCAAAACACAAAAACATAGGGATGCCAAGTACTTTGCTTCGTTCACTGCAGGCTCTCTAACGAAGCAATATCTATAATGCATAAATAATCTTTTATCTGACAAGTATGTCAAAGGCCAGTCTACATATTCCTACACTAGCAGGACTTTATAAGGAAACCATTCCAGTCCCCTGCAGTCTTTATCCTTTCTTTCTTAAGAAAGGTCTACATTCTTTATTCACTTCAATTCCCTTTATTTCAGCTCAATTCAATTCATAAAATCTCAGGAGTGGAAGAGACAGACTTCAGAGATCATACAGCGCAACCTAGACTCTAGAAGGAATCACCTCTGGAGCACCCTTGACAAATGTTCATATAGCTTCCACTTGAACATATCCAATAATGGGAAACCCACTATCTACTGAGGTTACTCATTCCACTTTTTGGAGAGGTGATTTTCCCCCTTATGTTGAGCTCTATGCTGAAGCAGCTAGGTAGTGCGGTGGACGGATCATTGGACCTGTGGTTAAGATGATTTGAGTTCAGATCCAGCCTCAGACACTTATAAACTGCAATTCATGGACAAAATGCTTAACCTCTGTCTCTTCAGTTTCCTCATCTGTAAAATGGGTATAATAACAGCAACTATTTCAGAGTTGTGAGGATCAAAAGAGATAATATAACATTTGTGAAGTGATTCACAAAACTTAAAGTGCTATGTAAGTGCTAGCTATTATTATTATTGTTATTATTATTTAGTGCTTTGCAAACCTTAAAGTCATATATAAATGCTAGCTATCATTATTATTTGCCTCACTACAGTTTCTACCCACTATAGCTACTACTGTCCTTTGGGGTCAAGCAAAAGAAGCTGGATGGAGCACTGCGCCTAGAGTCAGGAAGACCCAAGTTCAAATCTGACATCGGACACTTGATGACTATGTGATCCTGGGTAAATCACTTAACCCCGTTTGCCTCAGTTTCCTTATCTGTAAAGTGAGCAGGAGAAGAACCACTCCAGTATCTCTATGGGTCATGAAAAATAGGATGACTGAAACAACTGAACAACAACAAAAAAGAAGTCTAATCCTTTTGCCTCATTACAGTCCTTCAAATACTTATATCATTCTGCATCTTTTCTTCTCCAGACTAATTAATTCTGGTCCCTTCTGCTGGTCTTGCTCTCCTGATCATCCTTCTCTAGATGCATTCTACTTTGTTAATGACTTTTCCAAAATGTAGCACCCCAAACTGAACACACTATCCTTGCTGGCAGATTGTCTGGCGGAATGCAGTAGAAACACCAATATTGTTGTTGCGCACCATATTTCTGTTAGTTCATTCCAAGCTCACATTAGTAACTTTGGCACGCTGCCCTGTTTACTCTAACTGAACTTTCTGTTCACTAAGGCTCCCAGATATTTTTTTCATATGAGCTATGGTCTGGTCATGGCGCCCCATCCTGTACTTGCACAACTGATCTTTTGAACCCAGATGGATGCTTTATTAAACATATTCTTATTAAACCCTCTTCCTATTAAATGTCATCTTATTAAACTAAGTCCGTCCTTTAACTCTATTCAGGTAATTTCGTGCACTGTATTTAGGGTGCAAGTTTTCATGATCCCCTTCAGTGTTGTGTCCTCTCCAGATTACATAAGAATGCCACTTAAGCTTTTTTTCTCCAAGTCACTGGAGTTGAACAGAAGGCCAATGATAAACTCCTAGGAATTTCACTGTAAGTCCACTTCCATGGTGACACCTATCTGGTCATTCAACTAGTACTATCATTCATTTAGCTCATATCTATTCATCCTGTCTGATTGATTGACTTTATAAAGTGATTTTTTGATATATGGATAATGTATATGTTTTAAATTTTTCTGATTGATCTCTCTAGTAATCCTGTAAAAAAAAAAGAAATGAAGTTAATTTGGTATGATGTATTCTTGATAAACTTATGCTAGTTTTTAATGATGACTACCTTCTTCTATAAAAACTCACAACACTTTAATAATATATTCTAGAATTCTGCTGGGAGTGTAAGTTTGATAAGTCTTCCAGAACAATGTCTGCTCACTCTCAATCTTGTGTAACTTCTTACATTTCCCATGATTCATCCAAGGTCACTGACATTAATTCAGAAATCCCATCAAACAATTCTTTTAGTAGGAGAGGGAAAGGAAAGGAATAAGTATTTATAGAGTGCCTACTATTTCCCAGGTACTGTACTATTTTTTGTTTTTTTTTCTTTTTGGGGGGGGGAAGTGCAGGACAATTGAGGTTAAGTGACTTGCCCAAGGTCACACAGCTAGTAAATGTTGTCTGAGGCCAAATTTGAACTCAGGTCCTCCTGACTCCAGGGCCAGTTCTGTATTCACTGTGTCACCTTGCTAACCCTATTTTTGTTTGTTTGTTTGTTTTTTTTTATAAATATTACAGGGCCTCCATGTGCAATTCATCTAGGCCCTGTGGATTAGTGACTTGAATTTATTGAGAATAGTTAGGTTTTCTATTATTGTCTCCTCATTTGTTTTTGGCATGACTTCTGTGCTATTTTCATTCTCTCTCCAAATCTGAAGATTTTTCTTCTTAGTAAGAAACAGAGACAAAACAAAAGTTGAATAGTATTGCCTTCTTTCTCTAGTATCTTATTATTGTCGTTGTAGTCATTATTGTTCCATCAACCCTGAGTGGTGCCTTTATCTGTGTTATGACCTTCCCCTTGTCTTTATCAAAGCATAAAAACCACCAAAAATATATTCTTGTATTTATCACTTTGCCTTAGCTCATTCTGAGAGGAGGCACACCTATCACTATTCTTACAGGTTATCTTTTTAAGAAATTGTCCTCCGTCACCCTTTCTTACTTTTACCTTCTCTACATACCTCTTTAATATCTTTGTTGATCTATGGGTTCCCTGTGCAGTCACACTGGTCTCTAGACAGTTCTCGTTTCCTCCTAATTGGCATTGCTCGTAAATAATTTTTGGAGGATTCTATCTTTTGGGGGTTGGATTTTGTAGAATTTTAGGTCATTAGAACCTATCTATCCTTTCTCCAAAGATATGACTTTTATTTATTGTCCCCTTCTTGATTGTGATTTTCTCCGTATTATTGTTTCTTTCCACTGATATTCTTCTTGTATCATATCTGCTACTTTCTATTGTGAACTATGTAGCAGTTGTTTCTCTTTCAAATTTTCCATTTAAAACGCTTCTAATCAGTTCTGCAAGTCTTCAGGAAAATGTATTTTGACTGATCTTCTTTGGATGAACACCTAGTCAAGAGAATATCATTCTGGTAAAAATAATATAAGCCAAGATGGCAGCGTAGAAGCAGCAAGGTGCCGCAGCTCCCACACAGCCTATAAAATATGACTCTGGACAAATGCTAGGACTCTGAAACTCACAAAAATACAGAAAACACATCTCTCACAGAAGGCAGCTCAGCAGCAGGGGATCATCGTGGCAGCCTGAAATCAAAATGCGGCCAGGCCCCAGGGCAGTCAGGAGGAGCCAAGCTGAGTGCCCGCAGCCAGTCTGCAAGAGAGAAGATCTACAGCCTAGGGCAAATCCACATCTACCAAGGTGTGAAAAATAGGGATTAGAGAAAGGCAGCTCGGCAGGAGGGGCAAATCTCACAGGCCTGCAGGAGCCGAGACCAGCCCAGCCTGAAACCGCCAAGTGGACAGGCTCTAGGCCAGCCAGGCCGGCCAGGAGGAGCCAAGCCTTCCAAGCCACAGGATGAGTCTACTTCAGAGAAGATCTATAGCACCTTGAGCAATCTTCACATCTACTAAGTCAGGATTAGAGGTCAGTGAAAGTGAATGAAGCTTTCAAGCTAACTTTGGGTGAGGAAAAGCAGTTCGGCCAATCTATCCCCAGGACAAGGGAGCAGTGGGGGAAGGGCAAGAACTGCTTCAGAGCCCCTGGCCTGCGAATCCAGCAGGGGGGCTGAGTGGATTGATCAGGGCCAAGTGCTCTTGTGTTGAGTGGCCTGGATCTGGATCGTGGTCTTGGGTGTGGTGGTCCTGGGGAGTACGTTCAGCAAGCCAAAGCTGGGGGGGCCTGCAACACTCCCCTATTAGCTCTGGCAGCTGGGAAAACCCCAGTCATTTGGAACAGAGCTTTCCCCCCTGGAAGCAGAGTTTCACAAAGCTAAAAAAACCAACCAATTAATTGACTGACCAACAGGAGGAAAAGGAAGCAAAATAAGAACAACAATAAAATTCTAGAATCCTTTTTTGTAGACAAAAAGGATCAAAGCATGGAATGGGAGGAAGACAACACATTCCGAACTCCCACACCAAATGCTTCCAAGACACTTGAAGAATGCCTGGAAGCTATACATCAACTGAAAAAGGACTTTGAAAAACAAATAAGAGAAGTGGAGGAAAAATTGGGAAGAGAAATGAGAATGATGCAAGAAAATCATGAAAAGAGAGTCAACAACCTGACTGAAGAAAACAACACATTAAAAAACAGATTAACTCAAATGGCAAAAGAGGCCCAGAAAGCCAGTGAGGAGAAGAAT
>CM053597.1:109639745-109695897 GCA_028646575.1 Pseudocheirus occidentalis | reverse complement strand
GAAAGTAAGAGAGCAGAGCAGGGGAGGGGCTTTACAGGGGGATTGCTGTTTTGGGGTTGTAAAAAAGATGGGGAGAAAATTTGTAATTCAAAAATCTCATGAAAATGAATGATGTAAACAAGAAACAAATAAAATTTATTACATACAAAAAGAGAATTTCATTCCTATGTTTTAAGCCTTGGTTCTTTTCTGAAACTTCTGCCTTCTACTATCAGCAGTGATGAAAACACCACTTCTAACTTCTTGCTTATGAATTTCTAAGCCTTAGCAATGCCTCCTCCATAAAATAAGGGGATTAGTCTAGATTACCTCCAATGTCCCTTCCAACTCTAAGTCTGTAAACCTACAAACATTTTCTTGCTCTCTTAAGTGAACTTTGTGAGATTTGTGTATAGGTTCTATGAATTTGGAACAATAGGCTCCCAGGAGAAAAAGAAAGTCTCCAACTTATTTGCTGCTTTTAAAATACAACATCTAGAAATTAGATTTTGTTGGTTAAGCTTAGAAAAAAACAAAATTAGACCTAGGAAATGTGTTGTTTGTTTTTCAGTCATGTCTAAGTCCTCACGCCCTATTTTGGATTTTCTTGGCAGGGGTACTAGAGTGGTTTGCCATTTCCTTCTCTAGTTCATTTTATAGATGAGGAAACTGAGTTACACAGGATTAAGTGACTTGTCCAGGGTCACATAGCTAGTAAGTATTGGAAGCCAGATTTAAACTCATAAAGAAGAATTTTCTAGACTCCAGGCACACATTGTATCCGTTGTGCCATCTTCAATTGAAATTAGTCAAATGTTCTTTCTACCATCAGCACTTTCCATTGATGCATCCACTTTAAGTAGTGTTTAAAAGTATTCTGATTGTCTCTAACATTATCAGAATTGTTTTCATTCTTTTCCATGAGGTGGTGGGAAAGGCAGTATGTTTTTAGTCCAGGTGTATTTGGTTCATATCTACAAATTTGTTAGCATCATAAAGATATTTTCAGTAATTTAATGGGATTTGGGGGGCAATTTCTTGTGTAATAGAACTTATTAGTTTATAAGACACTTTTACATACATTTATCTCATTTGATTCTCAAACAACTCTATTGGGTGCATATTTTTTATTTGTATTTTGCACATGAGGGAAATGAGGCTCAGAGAGGCCTCTGATACAACTAATAAGTCAAGCCTGGATTAGAATTCAGATACTTCACTTCTAGTGCATGACCTTTTCCTTTATACTACAAACTTACTACCTACATTATAGGAATATAGAAAATATTCTTTGAGGGTTGACTGCATATTTTAGAATCCTTAGAGACAGGTAGTGTATCAGAATTAGGTATGTCATGGTGACTGAGAACTGATCTCTGGCTCACTGACTATTTATTATTCTAGCCAGCCTTCTCTCCTTGAACCTTACATGAGGTAGGATGTTGCCAGACCCAGCAGAAGAGCATATCTCTCCTAGGTACTGGATAAGCACTAATTGATGATGATGGAAAAGCTAGCCTGAGCTCTTTCTGTTTTCTAGCACCTGGCTGGGAATTTTTCTCATTTGTTATTTGTTTTAATTAGGAGCTGTCATTTAGTTTTGATGATTGTTCTTTATTACCGATATTAACCCTTGCTACTCTCAGCATGACATAGTCCTCGCTTTTCTTAATAGCCTACTTGCATTTTAAAAGACTAATTTCATTTCAGTTTAAAACAATCAATTTCTCAAACACTATTTTCTTTAAATGATATATTGAAATATACACAAATGTGTACCAAATTAAGAATGTATATTCTTCCACAGTAGGGATTCTTTCATTCTTTGTATTTGGAGATGCCTTGCCTTTGTGCCCAATGCCTAGTATGGTGCCTGACACATAAGTGGTACTTAATAAATGCCTGTTGATTTGTTGATTAAGAAAAGCCACTATATAAATATCTAGAATTATAAAACCAATACATTTATAAGAAACAATAATTTTATTAATACAATATTGCCAGTATAATTATTAATAATATTTATATTATATTAAATTATTATAATAAATTATAGAAGCAGTAATTTGCATGACCAAAACATGATTCTGTCTACAAAAAGATTTAACATCTGGTTCCTGTAAAAAGAAAGCTTTCCTAGTGAGTGACAGTATAATTTAAATAACAAAATATGACCTATTCAGAACTTCTCAGAAATGAATTTATTTTATAAGGTGAAGAGTATTCCCTTCCCCAGGCACAACACATATCTCCATGTAAATATTGTATCTCTTTTTCTGTCTCCATCTTTCTTTGTCTCACACACATATACACACACACACACACACAAGTGAAATCAGCATATTGTAGTGGAATTAAACAGACTTCAGGTCCCCAAAACCTGGGTTTGAGTTCTGGCTCCAAAAACTAAATAGTTGTGTGACCTTGGCTAAGTCTATGAAGTTCTCTGTGTCCTTATCCATGAATGGGAATTGTAATCCTTGCACCATCAACTTGATAGGTAGTGCAATATAAATATAGTGCAGCTTGTATTGATCTGTCTCATAGATCAGCTGTTAAAAGAAAATAAAGCACTTATAAACATCACAAATGTAATATGTAGTAAGGGAGTACTTTGTGTTGAGAGTATTACAGCCCAGAAAAAGATATGGTTGTTGTTTGTCCTTTGCTTTTGAAGAGAACCAACGACATCATAGGTGATGTCTTGACTTCTGAGTGAACTGGATTTAAGCAGTATAGAGTTTTGCAAAGTCATCACCCTTATTGTCTCATCTCCAGTCATTGAAGTCCAGCGGCTACACAAAATTCAAGATGACTGGTGATGGCCTGAAATGAAGTGGATGACCTCGGCATTTTTGATGCCTAGCTCTAAGTACTTCAGTGCCTGCTTCAGCCATCTTCATGGCCATTGGAACAAACTGTTCTCACCCATTCCAACAGAGGAAGTCTTCACATGCTTGGGGTAGATATCCCCCTAACTCACCAATGGGTTTGAGGTCTGCTGGTCACTCTTAACTTGGTTTAACCCATCTGCCAAGATGGTTTACCAAGATGTGTCCAATGTACATGCTAAAGTTTCTTGAAGTCACCGGTGAGAGTTGGGTGGATCACGTGGATACCAAAGGTGGATGAACAGCCATGAAAAGGTTTTGACAAGCCCTCCCATCAGAGGTGCTAGTCTTCCCTGAACACCCCAGAAAGAGAGGAAATTGGCAATGAATGCTAAGAAAATGATTATTTTAACCATGTTCTAGGGTGAAGGGGGAGGCGGTGTAAGAGGAGGATCAAACTATTGCCTGGGGGTACATGAGGTAATGCTAATGAATGAAAATTCATTAAGTACTAGAAAATCTAAGTACTAGACTCTTGCTTCATTCTTCTAAGGAGAATGTTGACTGTTAAGGACAGAACAAAAATGGTTAGGAGTGAGCTAAAAATCTAGTTATCTAGAAAAGTGGTCAGGCATTATCTAGTTGCTCTCAATATGTTCATGTCACCAGGCTTGGGTGAATTGCATTCTAGGGTACCATAGGAAGTGGCTGATATGATTGTTGCACTGTTGTTTGAGACTTTTAAAAACTGCTGCACAATGGGATAGGTTGCACAGGAATCACTGGAGTAGGGCAAATGTGGTCCTACTTTTCAGACAAGGGTAAAAGGTAGAACCCTTCAAACTATATATGTATCTTGATTTCTGTTCTTGATAAAATTCTACAGCACATTATTGAGGGAGTGGTTAATGAATATTTAGAAATTGACACAATGATTATTAAATGCCAGCATAGAATCATCAAGAATAATTCATGCCAGGGGCGGCTAGGTGGCACAGTGATTAAAGCACCGACCCTGGAGTCAGGAGGACCTGAATTCAAATCTGGACTTAGACACTGGACACACTTACTAGCCATGTGACCTTGGGCAAGTCACTTAACCCCAATTGCCCTCCAAAAAAGCAAAAAAAAAAAAAAGAAGAAGAAGAATTCATGCCAGATTAATCTCATTTGCTTTTTTGACTGAGAACATAAACTGGTAGACCAAAGGAATGATAAAGACATAACACATTAAGATTTTGGCATTAACATTTCACAAAGTATTTCATACTATTCATGTGAACAAAATAAAAAATATATGGACTAGATGATAGAACAGTTAGATGTATTTGGAACTAGTTGAGAGGTCAGAACCAAAGATTAGCCATTAATAGGTTGATTTCAACTTGGAAGGAGGCTTCTGCAGTAGTGCCCCAGGGATTTGGCCTTGGCATTGTGCTGTGTAATATTTTTATTCAATGAGAACTTGGCACAGGGCCAGGCACATAATAAGTACTTAATAACTGTTTATTGACTTATGATTGGAGACATAGATGAAATGTTTGTCATATTTGAAGATGAAGTAGACCTTGGAGAAATAGTTAATAAGTTGGATGCCAGGGTATAGGTTGAAAAATATCTCAACTGTATAGATCTTTTAGTTGAATCAAAGATAAAATTCAATAAATAAATGTGAAGTGCTGTAGTTGGGTTTCCCAAATCACTCATTGTCTATAGTGCCTGTTACAGATATATGTATTGCTGCTGTACTGATGAATAGACTAATTGTCCAACTACTTTTCACAAACTGAATGGTGGATATTTTTAATCAATTTTATTTTCCACGTATTTCAGTAATCATGGATCTAACCATGTTCTGGGTGCATGATGATATTAGCATAATAACATCTGCAGATAGAAGCATCTTAAGGACTTTACTTCTAAAGGGAATAATTTCTCTTCCTTTTATAATTCTAGGACATTCTCCATAACAATGATGAAGATACTCTGTTCTATATGTTGCTTGATATTAATAATCCAAGGGTCATTAAATTGAATTATCTCCGTGGTTTCATTTATCAAGGAAATCTTACATGCTTTAAAATTATGAAATATTTCTTGTTGGAGGAGAGTCTTTAAAACTGTTTTACTCTACTGCACTGGATACTTTTAAAACAATTAATTAATGGAGTGGGATTTTGGATTCACAGCATCATTTAGTCAGTTGTTTGACTAAAGATGTGTGGTCTGTTCAAGAAAAGTATTTGCAAAAGTTTTCTTTTTCCCTTCCTATATTTTCTTTTAAGGATACTCTAAGAACATAAAGATTTTACAAATATGAGAAAGTTGGTATATGGGCCAGTGGTTATCATGTCCTTTCAGTTGCTTTTATAGGTAGCAATATTATGTATGATTCTCACCTCATCCCTATTTG
This sequence comes from Pseudocheirus occidentalis, assembly GCA_028646575.1. Lineage (NCBI taxonomy): Eukaryota > Metazoa > Chordata > Mammalia > Diprotodontia > Pseudocheiridae > Pseudocheirus > Pseudocheirus occidentalis. Next base: position 109,690,674 of record CM053597.1, on the reverse strand, counting down.
GAGGGTGGGGGAACAGCCACCCATTTGTTTCCCTGAGCTATATTATAAAATGGTGCCTCAATACTCTTTCAAAGTTTTACCAGCTTTAGCATAAGCTTACTCTATCTACTTTGTCTGGCTCAGGAATTCTTCTTAATCTTCTTAAGTACTATTTCAGAGAATGATATGGATTATCTGGGTGTGAGATAAATTATTCTATAACCTTGTTTCTCTCTCTACTGGTCTTCACTATTTTGTGAGTGATACCATTCATAATCTTCAAATGTCCTTCTTCAAAATGAATTTATATTGCAAACTAAGTTTTCCCTGGCTGCCATATATTTTGAGTTGGCAAAGGGTCAAAATGTTTGCTGCAAAAAGCAATTTTGGGGCCCCTTTGGCCTGCTTGTTATATTGATTGCTTTTTACCACTTAAACTTATGAATGTTGATAAGCAGAGACAAATGTCCTCTTCTTGATATTTGACTATCTTGGGGCATTTGGGGGGGGCATAAAGATCTTATGTGAATAAATCAGTCTAAAGAAGTTATTAACTATGCAGTCTGTTCTTATCTTTATTCTCCTAATTTGATGTTGATTTTGATTTTTGCTCTGATTTGTTAATAGTCTGATGACACGCAATAACTGATTCTGTTTTTTTTCCCAGCAGTGTTTTGGAAAGGTAGCACAATTCCTACACATAGTAAGCACTATATAAATGTTACCTATCATTATTGTTATTATTATTATTATTGCAATTTTTCATCCTCTTTATCTCTAATATGAGGTGCTTAAATCAAGTGACTTTTAGAGTCCTTTCTACATTTAAATTTACTGTCCTATAAACCAGTCATTTTTCATCTGTCAAGATATAAATAATTTTATTTTTTGTGATCTTGTTCAGTGCTTACCATGTTCTGTGTTCTCTTTTTAAAGAAAGTGCTCATGATATATAGGCAAGAGACTTTTGTTCAGTTTATAAGCCTTTGGCCTCTTTTGGTTCTTGAATGTGAAGCTTACTTTCCAAAATTCTTTTTGCATTTGCTACTTTGCTGACCTTTGATTGTGCTTATTGAGTATCAAAGTACAGTATTCGTTGACTTAATTTGACAGATATTGTCAGGATCTCCACAGAATTTCTCGACCACTTGGCATCAGTGTGCAAAGTGCTGGGACCTTGATTCAGGAAGACTTAGATTTGAGTGTTGACTTGAACACTAACTAGTTGTACAACTCTGGTAAGTCACTCTTGACGTTTCAGTTTTCTCATTTGTCAAATGGACTTATCACCTCAAGGGTCTGCTCTAAACCTATGATTTTATCATCCTATGGAAACAGATATTGTTACATACATTGCAGTTATCTTCATGGAAGTCTTTTTGGTTTTGCTCATCATGGGCATTGCAAAATAAAATGACCAAGTGTCCTGCAAAATAATGTTTTTCATTGCCTTTGGGTGAATGAATATCATCATTTGACTGAACAACATATCTTGGATATCAGACTATAATTAGGATATTTGATGTAAAGATTTCCCCCCTAAATAATAGCTTCCATTATGACACCAGGTGTGTTGGTTTTCATGATACAAAAAAAAATTAAGTGTTATGTAACCAAAATGATCTCTTTAATATTTTGTCATCCCAGGCATAGAAGTAGCAAGATTTTGCAGCTCCCACATAGCTACCTCAAATACTCATAAAATATGACTAACAAATTTTAAGGCTCTAAAACTCACAAAAATACATAAAACATATCTCTCACTGAAGACAGCTTGGCAGGAAGGGCTTATCGGAAACCAGCCCAGCCGGAAACCACGGCCTGGCCCCAGGGTGGTCAGGAGGAGCTGCAGCTGGAATCTTCAGGAGAGTGGATCAGTGGCAGCTGTGGCAGTTTCCAGATTTATCAAGCCAGAAGAAATAAGGACTAAGTAAAAGGTCAGTGGAATTCAGCTAAATTTGGGGATAAAGCAGTCCAGCCAAACTGCCCCAAGGGCAAGGAAGCAGTGGAAACGGCAGAAGTGGCAGCTGCCTCCACCCAGTTGCTTCAGATCTCCCAGCCTGCAGACTGCAGGAGGGCCACGCAATTGTTCAGAGGCCAAGTGTTCTTGTGTTGAGAAGCCTAGATCTGGATAGTGGTCTTGGATGGTGGTCCTGGGGTGCGTTTTCAGTGAGCCAAAGCTGGTGGGGGCGGCAGCAGCCCCCTAATAGCTCTGGCAGCTGTGAAAACCCCAGCGATTTGGGACAGAGCTTTCCCCTCCAGAAGCAGAGTTCCACAGAGCTAAAACACAAATAATTTACTGGGAAAATTAGTAGGAAAAGAAAGCGAAGTAAGAACAGTAGCTGAACTCTAGAATCCTTTTTTGGGGACAAAAAGGATCAAAGCATGGAATGGGAGGAAGGTAACACGGTCAGAACTCCCATACCAAATGTTTCCAAGAAACATGAAGATTGCCTACAAGCCATAGATTAGCTTAAAAAGGACGTTGAAAACCAAATAAGAGAAGTAGAGGAAAAATTGGGAAGAGAAATGACAATGATGCAAGAAAATCATGAAAAAAGAGTCAACAACTTGACTGAAGAGAATAACACCTTAAAAAACAGATTAACTCAAATGGCAAAAGAGGCCGGCCCCAAAAGCCAATGAGTAGTCAATTAGTTTTTCCAAGTATTGACTGATTTGATCTCCTTGCTGTCCAAGGAACTCTCAAAAGTTTTCTAAGAGTGAATATTTATTAACAACAGAAGAATTAACTGATTTTTTTCCTTCTCATTCCAATGTGTTGTTGTTAGTTATATACACCTTTTAAAATACTTTAGATTAAGGGTAAGTCCTTCTGATAAGTTATTCATACTGCATTCAGTTACCTTTATAAATAAATTAGAGGTAAGTCATAATGATACTGTAGTCATTGTGATCTAGTGCTTCCCAGTTTATAAAATTATTAAGCTATGTAAGACCATTTTTATATGCACAGACCAATTCAGCTACTCTTAAATTACTTGACTTTTGGAGGATAGTGATGGGGTGGTTAAGAACTAGTCTTCATTTTGTATTTTGATACAGCTAAGAAAGCAACCAAAATTTCCAAGGAGGAGGCATTAAACGCTGATTTACGTGGTTTCTTCATGCAAATAGCAATGCTCCATCAAGCATTGGATTTAAACATCACTAGCCATTTCAGTGCGGATCTACCATACGTAATGCAGGTAGCTTTGTATAGTCCTCTCCAGGTTTTTTGCCATTGTTTTTAATCCCATTGAATAATGTAGCTGGTTGTATGGATTTAGTGTTATTATGATTTGGTAATATATACTGAAACAAAATGACATTAACTGGTCATGGCAAAATGTATGTTGTTCCAGTTCATGTTTTCTTTATGCATGAAGTTAATTATGTAATTAGAATGAAATAAAAATCAGCAAATGAGTCAGTAAATTTAGTTTTCAGGAATGGTTCCAGATTGACAATCTGGAAAAAATGTTTTTGTGAACAGAACAGAGAAGCATGGAATACTATTGTGTTATAAGAAATGACAAACAGGATGCTTTCAGAAAAATCTGAGAAGACTTGTATGAAATGATGCAAAGTGAAGTGAGTAGAACCAGGAGAACAGTGTATATGGTAAGAGCAATATTGTACAATGATTCTGTGAATGACTTGGCTCTTCTCAGCAATAAAATGATCTAAGATAATTTTGAAGAACTTATTATGAAAAATGCTATCCACCTCCACAGGAAGGACTAATGGAGTCTGAATGAAGATAAAAAGCACAATTTTCTTTTCTTTCTTTCTTTTTTGGTCTTTTACAACATGAATAATATGGAAATGCTTTGCATGACTGCACATGCATAATCTGTATCAAATTGCTTGCCTTCTTAAAGAGGGAGTTGGGGTTAGGGAGAGAATTTGGAATGAAAAGTTTTCTTAAAAATGAATGTTAATTTTTTTTACATGTGATTGAAAAAAATTAAAAGGGGTGGGGTGAAGAACAGAGAAGTAGATGCAGCCACTATTTGGGAATTACTGCCACCAGCATTATTCCACAATGAGGAATGGTAGAATTGGGTCCATAATGAGATATTCAGGGCTCAAAATCCCACTTCATTAGAACAGTGGCACTACTTTGGAACCATACCATCTAGCCTTAATTGGGATTTTAGAGTTTATCTTGCCTAACATTCATATTTTACAGAGGAGGACCAAAGAGACAAATCAACTTGCCTAAGGTCACATAGCTAGTGACTGAACTAGAAGCCAGGTCAAGCTCCTAAATTGGTATTTTTAAATTTTCATTGTATTACCTAGCCTAGGAGTATGGAACCTGAGGCCTTGAGGACACATGTGGCCTTCTAGGTCCTTGGGTGCAGCCTTTTGACTGAGTCCAAGTTTCATAGAACAAATTGCTTTATTAAAGGGATTTGTTCTGTGAAGTTTGGATTCAATCAAAGGGTTGCCCTTAAGGACCTAGGTGGCCTTGAGGCTGCAGATTCTCTACCCTGATCTAGCCTTTACCTTTCATTTCCTAGTGGAGGAAAGGGAAGAGGCAAGATGTTTTCTGATACCTTTTTCACCTTAGACATTTGGAAATCAAATGCAAAAGTATAAGCCCATGAAGTTCCCCACTTGTATAGATTAAATAGAAGTCTTTTGGCAATTGGTGGACTCTGACAGATCCCTCTGCTATGAAAGCCTCTTTCTTCAGCTGGTGAATTTCTCCCAGGACCTTAATTTTTGGGACAGGGTCAGGCTGGCAATGCGTCATTCACTTTTCAGTTTTGCTTCTCTCTCTGGACTTTGCACCATACCTTCCCCACCCCCCATGAAAGTACTTTATCTACCCACTCTTATCCCAAACCTTCATCTCCCTTTTATGTATTATCTTTTCCCATTAGAGTGCAAGCTCCTTGAGGGCAGGACTGTCTTTTTGCTTGTATTTGTTGTATTCCCAATGCTTAGCCCAATGCCTGGTTTGCTTTCTACCATGATGATGGTCTTATCTATAACTCACTTCCATATAGACTTCACAGTCTGGTGATTAGCACATTAGAAAGCAAAATATTTGTCACCTAATTTAAATGTTCTAATTAACAGTCATTATTATTTTTAATATAATCCAATTGCAATGCAAACATTAGAGCAAATAATTAGAGTAAACCAAGAGTCAAACAAATCCAAGACAAATCACAGATTTGATGATCTCTTCCAAATAATGTTTTAAATTATAAACATTTCTTTTCAGTTGTACACTTCAGTCTTTGTGGTCATTTCTCCTGTGAAAAGAAGTTTCCCTTAATTTGCCCAGATAAACTATCATTTATAAATTGTATTTGTAAATAATACAATTTTGTCCTGCCATCTCATCTAAGAGATAGAAATATATTTGATAACCTTTCGGTTTACATTTAATTGGTAACATGGAATAGTGTATGGGTTCAAGTGTCTCTGACATTTACTATGTGGTCTAATTTCTTAGTGCCCCAGGCAGCTTCTATAATCAAAACATACAGTCTTTGTTTGGAAAGTGACAATATTTGAAAAAAAATAAGAACATCAATAAAATATTTATATTTTAAAAGAGACAATAAGTTTCTTGTGAATTACTGATTTGTATCACTTCTCCACAAAAATCAAAGGTCTGGACCAAAGAAAAAACTTGAAGAAACTATCTCCCCTACCGATAAAGTCAAGAATATTTTCTATGGCATTAGGGGGAGTGACATCACTTTGTCTAACCACATTTTTGAGTTATTACATAGATCAAAGGATTTAGAGCCAAAAAGACTTTAAATATTGTCTTACCTAATTGTGTCAAACTCAAATAGAAGCAGACCCCTGCAGACCCTATATTGACTTAGAAAATCACTAATTAACATTTCTTTTGTATTATGTTTTTATTTATTTTGTTAAACATTTCCCAATTACACATTCATCTGGTTCCAGTTGCGCTGAGGAGTTTTGTGGAAAGGAAGTTTGACATCTCTTATTCTAGTACTATTCATGCATTTTACAAAAGCAGAACATGAGACCCCCAAAGAGGTAGAATGATGTACCCCAAATCACACAACTCATAAGCAGTGGGATATGGAGAAAAACTGAAAAATTCGACTTCCAAACGAAAAGGGAAAAAAACCATGATATTTCATTACTTATACTTAAATGGGGGGAAAAAAATCTTGGTTTGTGGTCTGACCAAAGAGTATAGATGTCCCAATGGTTCATTTGCTGAGGATTTACATTCCTGGCCCAGTGGTATTCCCTAAACTCCCAGAACTCAGCCTTGACCACCTTAGGCAGTACTACCTTCTTTTCTCCTCCAGGACTTGTTGCTTCCATGTTTCTCTTCAGTCTTTTCAATCCTATCTGTCTGTTATTCCCTCCACTCATAGCTAGACTTTCTATATCTTCCAAGGTGACAATACACAAATGTGATGAACAGACTTGGTTGGGGAAGAGAACAGATCCCAAGTACTCTGTCACCTATCTCTTCATTGATGTTGGTGCTTCCTATAACAATGCAGATCAAAACTAATGGATACATTCTATGTGACTCCTGCTCATATCTTCCCATAAGTTCATCATAAAAGACAGGATTTTCCTTAGATCTAGTGACAGCCCATGGAGACCAATGGAAAATTCAAACTATTTGTTATTCCTTTTGCAGACAATGTATACACTTCTTTCTACGATCACACTTTTCTGGACTAAAATATCTTTTACCCCACTTCTTGCGTACCAGTCATCATTGTGAATGTACTTATAATTCATTATGCACATTTCCATTATCTTGGGGTCACTTACAACTTTAATTCTTTGGGGACTGTGGTGTTTTTATGATTCACAACCAGATAGTATCATTAGAAAAAGAGGTGTTAGGACATAGAGTAATTGATAGGATTTTTTGAATTGCTTACATTGTTATCAAGTCTTCGCTAATCTGACCACATCTAGAGTTCTGTCTTCAATTCTGGGTGATACATTTTAGGAAGGTCATTGATGAGTTAGATTACATGCAGATGAGGACAAGTAGGGTGGTGAGGGATCTCAGGAAGATCAATTAAAAGAAGAGATGTTTATAGCCTGGAAAAGAGAAAACTTCAGAGATATAACTCTATTCAAATGTTTGAAGAGCACATGGGAAAAGCAGATTTTTTTCTGCTTATCCTCCAAGGGCAGAAATAAGAGTAACAGATAGAAGTTATAAAAACTCAGATTTAGGCGTGATATAAGGAAAAACTACTTAACAACTGAAACTATCTCAAAGTGGGATGAACTGCCATGGGATGGTCTTCAAACAGAGGATGGATGACTGCTTAAGTATGCTATAGAGGGCCCCTGAAGTCCTTGCAACTTTAGGATTCTGTAATTCTCCGAATATTGGTGTTTAAAAGGTAGCTTTTGTTTTAAGGGAATATGGTAGCATTGTTGAGAGAACTATGCAATTTACCAAAGAAAATTAAACCCATCCTTTTTCTCTTACTCAATTATGGACCAGATTATTATTACCAATTATGGACCAGACTCATTACCTATCTTTAGTATCTATAAAAATATATCTACTGACCAATTAAATCAATGGATTGTGCAGTTGTACTTGATTTGTTTCAACCATTTGGTTTTTCCTTTGTGGATAGGTAGGTTCTCAAGTAGTATGTGTATTTCAGCAATGGCCAGGGGAATTAAACAATATGCCAGGTAGATGAATGATATCTTTTTGGTAGACAGCCTTTGTGGCATTCCTCAAAGAACACAATTTAAGCAAGTCTGTATATATAGCTGCTCTTCTTTGTGGTATATGGAGAAAATGTTCCCTTTTAGTCACTTTTAATAATTTTCTTTATTGTAAGCCACTTCCTTATTGAATTTCTCTTGACCAACAAAATAGTGTTCTCACCCCCCCTCCATAAATGATTAATTTTAAGTACCAGGTCTCACATAAAAACTATTATTAGTCTAAATTATCCAAATTTTCTTAATTTCAGAAATCTCAGTAAAATACCAGCTTCTTAAGTTCCCAAGCCTAGATACCACGACCAGTCTCTTCCATCTGTTTTGTTATAATTCATTAATTTGTAAATTATTTTAAATGATCATAATGACATGATTCAAAGGTTCCTCTCCACCCTTGTTTTCCAATCACATAGACACATTCCATGTGTTTTCCTCTACCTAGTTTACTGTACAGTATGTATGTGTATGTATGTATACATGTATACATATAACTGTTGAAAACCTCCATACATTGAGACAGAGTGTTTATTTACTTCCGGTTTGTAGATTTGTAATCACATTAACTAAGGGAACAGGCCTTGCTCCAATGAAGCTTATACTCCAGCTCATTGACCTTGTGATTGTTTTATTCACTGAGACCATGTGATATGATTCCATCAGAATTCAATCTGATGGGAGATTTCTGCCCAGGAACCTTCATCAGACTTGAATGCTTTGACATTATTATGTGTGCTCATCTTCAGCCCCAGGCAGGTTTCATTCTGCTATTAACTCATCCCTGACATGGCATTTATAGCTGAGATAAATGACTTTATACTTCCATATTATTTATAACGGTTGTTTGCATTACTCATCTCACCATGCTATTCATTTCAACAACAGGGATCAGGACCTTTTGTTGGTACTTTCTCTTTTGTTTCCTTTGTTGGGTGAGGGAGAGTGAGTCATGGGGCTCCAGAGGGCAGTGTTGTGTTGGAAGCCTCTGGTGTTCTGCTCTATGACTCTACCCTCCCTGTGGATTTCATACAGTTGAATGCCAACCATTCACAGGCAGATTTGCAGAAATGGCTTTACTCTGCTGGTCCACAATGGCCTTGACCACTTAGCTTTTATGACTTCAGCATTTAGATAGAAAAAACAACTAGAACTGAACTAGTTCACAAATTGCTATTAATATTCAGGTCCAGGGGCAGCTAGGTGGCGCAGTGAATAGAGCACCGGCCCTGGAGTCAGGAGTACCTGAGTTCAAATCCGGCCTCAGACACTTAACATGAAAAACTAGCCGTGTGACCTTGGGCAAGTTACTTAACCCCAACCTGCCCTCCAAAAAGCAAAAAAAAAAAAAAAAAAAAAAAAAAAAAAAAATTCAGGTCCCACCGAATGACCTTGAAGGGGAAGAAATTATTTTTTAGTAAATCATGTGGCATTGTTGAATATATCTGCTTTTTAATGCAATGCCATGCTCTGGGATAAAAATTTTAGAATATTAATAGGCACCACAAAGTTTTGAAATCTCTTTGAATTTCAAGAACTGAATGCTCTTTACAATTGCTCAAATAAAGAAATATATATATATGTTTATTCTAAAAAGCAAAATCATTATAGTAATAATTGTTTTAGTCACCATCACTCACAATAATCATTTGGATCTCCCTATCCAAAAAACATTTCCCCTTACTGCTAATGTGCTTGAACCTATACTAAAGGTTTGTCTTGAGGGAGAAAAATAACCCTGCCAAGAAGTAAAGGCAGGTCTAGCCTCCTCTGATTACTTTTCCTTCTCTCTCTCTCTCTCTCTCTCTCTCTCTCTCTTTCTCTCTCCCCCTCCCTACCTCCCTCTTTCCCTTCCTTCCTTCCTTCCTTATTTCCTTCCTTCCTTCCTTCCTTTTTTTGATTGTGGGAGTGGTAGTAAGAGAAGGAGTATGTGAAATGGCAGGTATTTGTGAATTCATTTTTCTTCCCTTCTAGTCCCATCTGTCTCTACATAAATAAATATTAAATAATAATAAATATTATAAATGAACATCATTTCTAGTTGTCTATCTCTCTATGTATCTCATCTATATGAATGTCTGTTCCATTGCTTATTGAGTTTTTTCCATCATACCAGTGTAATACTGGAAGTGGTTGAACCACTGAGTAGAGGTCATCTACTGTCCTGGAATGCACACTCACACTAGTAGACTTACAACCTAGTCTCATTTATATTAATATATAACTCATCAACTTTCAAGAAATAATTAACCTCTCTAGACCTCAGTTTCCTTACCTTTAAAATAAAGGCTTGGGCTAGGTGATCTCTCAATTCCCTTCCAGCTCTAAGGCTTTATGACAGCTAATAATAATACTGTGCCTGGGCAAGTCACTTAACTCTGCCTCAGTTTCCTCATCTGTAAAATGAACTGGAGAAGGAAATGGCAAACCACTCCAGTATCTCTGCCAAGAAAACCTCAAATGAGGTCATGAAGAGTTGGACATAACTGAATAACAACAAAGTAATGCTGTCAGGGCAAGGGAACAGCTATGCCCACCATGAAAAAGTTTCTTCAGGTCATGTTTTAATTGTATTTTTAATGTTTCTCCAAAAGCTAAGAAAGAATCCGAATCTTTGTGATCATTTATTTGTAGGTTCAAAAGTCTCCATTCCAATGGAAGCCATATCTACAATCATTCTCTTGCTCTTTAATAGATATTCATTTCTCTGAGCCAAGTAATTTCCATAGATGAATAGTCTTGCCATGCTATTGATATGTGATGCCTCCTCAAGGAGTCAAAGGGCCAAGCAGCAGCATAACTTGACTGAATCACTGTCACAAAAACCATGGACCACCCTGATGAGAACTACTCTAAGCCTTGGTAGCTGCTGGCCTGGCCCTCTTAGAGGAGCCTGTTATCTAACAGAAGCAGCTTTATGGTCTGACTCACCTGCCACAGGCATTATGATGCCCACGACTCAATCAGTCTTGGCAAGGTGGAATGTTTGCTTCCCTGATTTATGAAGCAAATTGCTTCCAGCTATCTCTGGGGAGAATCATTTTAGCATCATAATTTTAAAGAAAACGTTAGGGAATTCTCTTGAAATGACAGAGCTCAATGGACTTTTCTCTTTGTTTTTAAGGCCAAAACCCTTTTTTTCAGAGGCAAGATCATTAACTCTCCAGACTAAGGATTTATAAATACTCAGACTTATAGAATGTTAGAACTGTAAGGGACTTCAGGGATAATGGGACCACCTATCTATAATCACAACACAGTTATCAAAGGGTTGTAAAATCATGAAACCATCGCTTCTCCAACACAACCTTTGCGGGAAAGAAAAAGTATAAAACTAGACTCATTTAGATGGAGATGGTGTTTAGGCTTTTTTTGAAATATCTTTGAATAGATGATTTGAAGTAGAGATGGGCAGTGCTTTCTTTGAACTAGAGAATAGGTTTACTACTACAGAATATTTTATTTTGCTAGTAATGGCCATACTTATTAGTCAGCTAGATGGCATAGTGGACTCAGAGTCCTGGACTCAGAGTCAGGAAGATTTGAATTTGGATCCTACCATATATGTATGTGTATACGTATAAACATACATATGTATGTGTGTGATTGTGTGTATGCATATAATGTGTGTATATGCAAATCTAGTGACAATTAGGTGTTTCACTAGATAGAGTGAGGGGCCTGGAGTCAAGAAGACTTATCTTCCTGAGTTCAAATCCAGTCTTAGACATTTACTAGCTCTGTGACCCTGGGCAAGTCACTTAATCCTGTTTGCCTCAGTTTCCTCTTCTGTAAAATGAGTTGGAGAAGGAAATGGCAAAAGACTCTGTATTTTTGCCAAAAAGAAAAAATTCCAAATGGGGTCACAAAGAGTTGGACATGACTGAAATAATTGAACAACAAAATTTGCAAACCTTTAAGCTAAAGTTTGCAAACCTTAAATATGAGCTTTTAAAATTATTGTCCATAGCATTGTATGTCAAAGTCATGCTGGCTGTTTAATTCTTGTTTTCAAGTTCAGTGCATATTGCCTCATACTGTGCCATCCTGGCTTACACCTTTAAGGCACATTAGCTATAGTACTCAGGAGAGGTAAAGTTTAGAACTAATGTCTCCAAAGGATGGTTTAGGATTATCCAAAGAAATTCTAGACATGACATTTTTGTTGAAGAGGTCATTAAGGCTAACATCTTCATTTATAGAAGAGGAAACTGAAGCATGAAGTTCTGAGAATGGAGGTAACATAAGGATTTCTCTTTGCTCCATAGGTAAGTTAGGTCACTTAGGGGCCCATTATCTGCTTCCATACCAGATGCTGACAACAGGGAGACAGAAATATTAGGGTTTTTGTTAATTCCAACAAGGACCTGGTAATCTAGCCAGAAGAGTGCAAGATATGGAAATGAATTCAACATAAAGTTCTACACAAGTTAAGGAGAGGCTCTGGCTTACACTGACAAAGTTAGTTTTGAAATTAGGATTGCTAATCTGCTTTTCTAAGAAGCAACTAGAATGCTGCTGTTTCAGTAGCCCCCTTTGCAACACCTCCCTTCCCTCTTGCCTCTCCATTAGATTCTTTTTTTTTTTGGAGGGCAGTTGGGGTTAAGTGACTTGCCCAAGGTCATGCAACTAGGTTTTGTGTGTATGTTAAGTGTCTGAGGCTGGATTTGAACTCAGGTCCTCCTGACTCCAGGGTTGGTGCTCTCTTCATTGTGCCACCTAGCCGCCCCTTTCCATTAGATTCTTAAGTCCTTCCAAAAGTATTTCTCCATTCTCACAATCCCCCTCCTTTTCACCCTTCCTTTTTCAGACTCTCATCCATTCATTGGTAAGGTGGAACCAAAATAGAATGTGGAAAGGTTAAAGAGTTTCTTATTAACATTAGAGAATTTCCTTTATGTCAGGTCTGAGGACTGTATGCTAAAAAATGAAATGCTCTTAGTGTGTTCCACATTGCCCTTAGCTCATTACTTCCAAACTGTGGGGTGGTACTGGGGCCCCATAAACTACTTCCAAAGGCTCAGGCCAAGCCCAACACAAGTCTGTAGGAAGTAATTTGGGCTCCTAGGTAGAGTTATTGTCTCAGAATGCTTCTGGACTATGAGGCCACGGGAAGGCCAGGCTGGTTCTAAGGCTTCTCTTTTCCTACCTTTGGCACATATTATTAGCTGGGTGACCTATCGTTTTAACCTATTTAACCTATCAGTTCCCCAAGTCAACTTTTGTACTATCAGTTGCAGAGAAGTGGCTAATACACATCAACAGAGGAAATTTCTTCAACTTGAAGTTGAAGAATATACTTCAAAAGTTTGAGCCAAGAAAAAAATACCCTAAAAGTCTAAGAATTGTTTGTCAAATAATTAATATGCATCTATTACATGCACAACACTTACAATTTTTTTCCTAAGTGTGAAAATCTATTCTAGAAGGCTGGCAATATAGCCAACTATTCAAGTTGTTATCACTGGGAAATAAGCAGTGCTTTCAGTTCTCTGACAACATAATGAAATTACTAGCCTGTCGCATTCCTGTACTCAGTTGACACTCCCATCACCTAAACTTGTCTTGGTTTAAAATAACAATGATAGTGATAGTAATAATTTAATAAAATACTGAGTGCTTTCTAAAAACACAAAATTTAGGAGCACTTAGTTGTCCTTAACAGCCTACAATCTAATTGAAATGAAATAAAATTATTCTAAAACACCTTTGACTGCCCAAAAAAGTCATTGCTGATAGATTCTATGATTCTGGCATATTTATATTCATATAATATCAAAAAAGAGGCATCGTGGTGTAGAGAGTGGTTCAGTTTTGACACACCACTGAATATGTGAAGGACAAATGACTGAACATCTCGGTGTGCCCTTGGTGACCCCTCCCCCCTTTCCCTCTACCCCTCTTTAAGACTATTAGTTGTAGAGAAGTTGCTGACCTGTAATGGTGTGGTGTTATTTTTTTTAATTTTATTTATTTTATCCTGAACTTAAGAAACAAAACAAGCATTTTCATAACTTGGTATGTTAAAAAAAAACTCTATGATTGCACATGAAACTACAAATCTATTATATACAACTTGTTATTCCTTCTAAATATGTAATAAAGTTATCATGTAGCAGTGGTGTTTCCATACTAGCAATTACCTACACAGGTGAAATCACAAGTTGGGATAAAAACCAACTGCATCAAAAGAGGAAATGTAGACTTTTCTGGGTCATGCTATGTTGTGGTAGAACTAGTCATAACAACAACAATAATAACTACTGACATTTATATAATTCTTTAAAGTTTGCAAAGTTGTTTGTTCAGTCTTTTCTGACTCTTTGTGACCTCATTTGGAGTTTTCTTGGCAAAGATCCTGAAGTGATTTGCCATTTCCTTCTCCAATTCATTTTACAGATGAAGAAACTACGGGCAGATAGGATTAAGTAACTTACCCAGGGTCACACAGCTAGTAAGTGTCTAAAGCCAAATTTGAACTCAGGAAAAAAATCTTCCTTACACCAAGCCCAGAACTCCGCCACCTAGCGGTCTCAAAGTTTATGAAGTACTTTCTCATAATCAAATCAGTCCTGTCATTGCTGCTGCAAGGTGTGTATCAGTCAACTCCTTATAACCCCTTTTACCTTCCCTGTAATTGTGATGGCCTCTTCAAGGCCATCACTCCCCAACATGTGTTGTCTTCTATTGAAAACATAAGGAAGACTGGGAATTGTCTTCATTTTTGTTATTTCTATTTCCAGTGCTTAGCTCAATGGGTGTGGTACATAGGGGCTTAGAAACGGTTTCTCTTTCATTTCTCCTTTCAAGTCAAAAAACAACCCAGTGAGGTAGTTATAAAAAATATTATTGTTCCCATTTTACAGATGAGGAAACTGAATCTCTATGGGATTAAATAACTAGCCCATCACTGGGGCTATTAAGCATAATACTTAAAAGATTTTTCCACTATTGTATTTCGAGTAGTTTGGCAAATGCTAGTTACATTTTACCAGAACACATTTTACCACTGATTTTAATTTCCTGAATAATTATGCTCAAATTAGCTCATTATTTGCCCATATTTTACAAGCTTTAATATTTGTTCTGGTTTCTTTCCTCAGCATTGTAAATGTGTTAAACTAGCATTTACTCTCTCTCTCTCTCTCTCTTTCTCTCTCTCTCTTTCTATATATATATATATATATATATATATATATATATACATACACACACATGTATATATGTATATATGTCTGTATATATGTGTATATACATATATATGTGTATATATACATACATATGTATATATACATATATATTTATGCCAACACATTGCCATTGTAGTTAACATATACATATATATGTACATACACATATATGTATGTGTACGCACACATTTATGTATATATTTTTGCAATTTTAATTAGTAAGTTCTTTGGGGGATATTTATTGTACTCAGAGAGGCACAGCATGGTTTAAAGAGTTACTCATGATATAATAAAAGTGGAAAGCTAAACTAAAGAGAGATGTTTCAAAAAGAGAATACATTTCTTCAGATAGCTGAAACCTTAGGGCCTGTCCTCCATTGCCTACTGTAATGATAAATGTATGCAAACAGTTAACTCCATTACATGGGTCAACTGTTTGGAATTTGTGTGGCCCTGGTTATACAGGATAGAGCATGAAAAGATCAGCACAAATTGATCCCTACAGCTGACAAAACTCAAGCACATTCTACCAAAGATGGGTCAGTAGAGTACTTTGAATTATTTCATTTATAAAAGAGAATGCATTTATAGAGATTGTTTACCTAGGTCCCTTCCTAAACCTCCCCTTCCTTACCTTTGTTCGAATTAGCAAACATTCATTAAGTACCTACTAAGTGCCCCCACCACCACCAAAAAAAGGGGCCATCCCTTGACTCACTTCCTAAAGAAGTCTGTTCACTGATTGAGCATGATGATATTCAAAGTGAGAACCTGAAAAGACCTTAGCCTAAAATGGCCAGGGTCCCCCCACTGCATCCTGGACCATCTCTAGTCATCCTGTTCTCTGTCTGACCACTGAACCCAGATGACTCTGGAAGAGAAAGTGAGGCTGGTGCCCTTGCACAGCCCTTCCTCTCTTAAATCAAAGTCAACTGCAAGTCATGTCAACATTTCCTTGATGTCATGGTTCTCTTTGAGAAAGAAGGACAAACACAACAACCACTATGTGCCAAGCCCTGTGCTGGTGTTATAAGTGCTGGTGATATAAAGAAAGGTGAAAACATTCCATTCCCTCAAAGAGAGCATGATCAGATGGGGGAAGACAACATGCAAACAGGGATGGCCAAATAAGATCTAACTCAGGGGAGGTGATCACCAAGGGAAAGCACTAACATGAAGCTGCACTGGGAAAGGCTTCCTGCAGAGGTGAAATTTTAGTTGAGACTTTAGAAAGTCAGGAAATTGAGACGAGAAGAATTCTAGGCGTGGAGGACAGCCAGTGAAAATGTCCAGTCTGGAGGAGTGTCTTGTTCTGGGAACAGCAAGGAGGCCAGTGTCACCAGACTGAACTGAAGTCACTGTCACTGGACTGGAGTATATGGAGGGGAATAAAGTATAAAGAGACTGGAAAGGTAGGAAAAGGCCAGGTAATGAAGGCTTTTGAATGCCAGACAGAAGATTTTACATTTGATCTTGTAGGTGACAGGGAACTTTTGAAGTTTATTGAAAGGGGTCAGGGGAGAATGATATGGTCAGATCTTTAATTAGATCAATTTGACAACCGAAGGAGGATGGACTGGAGTGGGAGAAGACTGGAGACAGAGGAAGCAGCCACAAGACTGTTACGATAGTTTTGCATGTGGTTTCTCCACTGTATATCTCTAATGGATAGTAGGCAGGGATTCCCAGAAGGAGAGAAATATAAGTTAGCCCATTTTATTACTTTTTAGCAGCCCTAGTAAACCTAGGGAAAGAGGTTCAAGTAAATCTCTAAGACCGAGAAAAAGGAAAAAAAAAGACTTTCAATGGACACGCCAGTCACACTTTACCTATCCCCCACTGACTGAATAATTTAGAATTATTTATAAGCATCTACTCTGTGTTTAGCACTAAGAAAGGTGAGGGGAAGAATACAAAAGAAGCTGTAAACAGGAGGTATGCCCTCCAAGAGTCTTGTTGGCAAGCCAAGATATACTCAAATGAAAACAATTAGGGAACAATATCACAGGTAGTGCATTACCAAGTGATAAATTGTGTCATACAGACTATTGGTGCTGTAGGAATCCAGAGAAAGGAGAGATCAATGTAGGCTAGAGTAATCACAGGAAGGATTTTAACTGAGCCCTGAAAGATGAGTTGAATTTAAATAGGGAAGGAGGTAGAGAAGGGCCTTTGCCTTTGTGGAGAGCCTGTATGTAGAATGATAAGCTGATTCAGACTTGTAGAGGGTGCATATTGGGGAACAGAGCTAAATAATGAGATAAGTATGTTAGAACTAGGTTAGATTATAGAGGACCTTGAATGGTAGGCTGAGGAGTTTAGAATTGATCCTCTAAGCAATAGGAAAATACATTCATTCATTCAAATATTTATTCAGTTCTTGCATTTTGTGTGTGCTGAGGCAGATACAAAGATAAATAATAAACCCCTGCCCTTAAGAAGCTTACATTTGAATGGATTTTTGCATGCAGGATTAATAATGAAAAAGTTGTTTTGCCTTTGAGCTAAAGTGCAGCTCATCAGAGGTAGAGAGGATTTTCATATTTTTCTAAACTGCTTAAAACTTACCATGAAGCCTTTATCAACCATTCTCTCTGACTCTAAAAACTGACCACCTCTGCCCCTTCTTTCCAATTACTTAATCCTTCTGCATTTCTTGGCAACTGATTTTCACATTTCTGTATCTTATGACCATGTGTGTTCATCTGTCTTCCTATTCTCTTCAAAGGATTGAAAGTGCTTCGAAGATGGGGACATCTTCTCCCTCCCCTGTTACCTTCTGCTAGTAAAGGGGAGTACTCAGTCCTTGATGTGAATTAACTAAGCAAAAACACACTGCTTCTAGCTGGTAAAGCTAAGATAGTCTTTGCTTTCATATTTGTTAAATCCATTTTATCATGTAAGTGCAATGGAAATTGGTTTTAGAAACACACACACACACATACACACACAAATATGCTAAATGCTGATGCACATGGGGTAACTTTTCAGCTAGAAAATTACCATACCTTTAAAAAAAAAGAAACAAAAAACAGCTTCATGACAGAATCCTATCATTTTCTTCCCCAAAATGATAGCATTTTATGGGTAGGGTAGAAATAAGAAACAATGGGAGCTGTGTCATTGCAGAGACAGCCCACAGCCTTCTAGACAAACCAGATCATCTGCAGTAATAGCACCAGATAAAAGGACTTCTTGGGCCTTTTCCACATCACTGAATCAGGTAGCAGTATTTTGAAAAGCATTGGTACAGTCATTTTACTTTGTGCCCAGTAGACATTTAGAACTCTAACAACAATGAAAAATGTGAAAATTCCTCATGTACCCTAGGAGGCATGAATATTTTCCCATGTTGCATATTTTAGAGAATTTGCTACTAAAATAATAATTAACACTTACCTCCACTGGATTTCAAGACCTGGATTCAAATCCCACTCTGCCGTTTGCTGCTTAACCTTAGGGAGTCATTTAACCTTTCTGAGCCTCAGTTTCCTTATCTGTAAAATGAGGGGGTTAGACTAGATATTTTCTAAGCTCCCTCTCACGTCTAATTCTATGATCTGCTCTTTCCCTCCGTAGAAGTAAGCAAACCTGGTGTCCTGAAAGCAATGAGAGAACCCACCATACAAAGGAGTTTGCTAAGCAGTTATCTGCAAATGAAGTTTTTTCTTTGTTGCTACATATTTCTAAATATTTCTAGAGCTGTATGTCTAAATAAAGACTGCTTTTGTTGGAGTAGCCTTCTTTTCCATCTAAGGCTTAAATGTGATTAAAAAAGAAAAAAAGAGACCTCATCAGATGGTCTTGTTTTACTTCTGAGTAATAGCAAAACACTCCTGCGCTGGGATGATATTAAAAGCCAGTGTTTTCATGCATGAAAGGCATAGCAAAGACAAGCATAGAAAAGGGAGCTAAATACACTGAAAAGGAAACAGGCCTCTCCTGAGGTCCTTGGGGCTGAGCCTAACTTGAGCAGGCACTCAATAAACCTTTTTGGATAGATTGCCTCAGAACAAGATTCTCTGGAAGGACGGAAGGTCTTTCTTAGTTTAACTGTTTTCTTCATCCCTTTTAAAAAGAGGGGAACCAGAAAGGGTGTTTGTGTTTTCCTGAAAGAAATCCCATGAATTATTTATAGCTGATAGAACACAAAAAGGAAGAACATTATACAAACATACATAATTTGGTGGCTTGAACGAAAGCAGAGCACCAAGTCAGGCTGATTCAAATGAAAATTGCTCACTTTAAGTTTAACATACAAACACAGAAGACCTACTAACAGACTATTTAAATAGGCAAGATGGTTCTGTTCTCAAGGCACTAAAATCAATAAACTGGGAAAATAGACTATGAAGCCTAAAACCATTAGGTGAGGGCCCAATTAACTGAAAGATTATTCAAGTCTAGCCTCAGACACTTAATAACTATGTTACCCTGAGCCAGTCATTAAACTCCTTTTTGCTTCAGTTTCCTCATCTGTAAAGTGTGGATAATGACAGCACCTACCTCTCAGTGCTATTGTGAGAATCGAATGACATAATAATTGTAAATCACTTAGCCTGGTGCCTGACACATAGTAAGCCCTACGTAAAGGTTAGCTATTATTCTATAGGGAAAGTTGTAATCATAGCATTTGTGTCAAATTCAGGGAAACAAAACAAAGGATGGTTAGTGTTTTCATTCACTACCTTGGATGATGCAGAAGGAGGGCTTGCTCATTAAGCCTGAAGGTAGAGTCAGACTGGGGTAGGAGAAGTTGATAGCATATTGGAAGAAAACATTGGTTTTCAAAAGTGATCCTGCTAAATCATCAAATAACAAGGATGAAGTGTAAGGAGCACAGATGTCCTCTTATTGGAAAGAAAAACCAGTTATCCAAAAGCAAGGCAAAGAATGACTAGTTCAAGTTCTGGAGGAGGAAAAAGTGACAGAGGTCCTGCTAGATGACAAGCTGACCAAGAGTCAGTCAGGAAGTACAGTAGTTAGAAAATCAGCCAGATTTGAGATAAATACGAAGAAATCATGAAGTCCTTCCCCCATTAGAACCAGCATTAATCAGGCTCCTTCTGTGTCCTAAGATCCCTAGATAAAGAGGAATGTTAAGAACGTGGGGAGGGTGCTTAGGAGAACCGCTGTAAAATGCCAATTTGGACCAAAAATACTGAGCCTGAAGGAAAGGACTTTGTTAATAGGCTATATGAAAACATTTATATACATAATATGGTGACCAAACATTCTTTAATCTCTACTTTTATAAAACAAAAGGAAACAGAATGAAAGCCTAGAAGGTTAAGAATAAAAGCACAAAAATTTGGTGATTATAAGAAAACATTTCTGTATGGTAAGAGTTGCTACCCTTTGGAATAGGTTCCTGAAAAAAAGGTAGATACTTTTCTTTGGAGTTACTTTAAAATAGAGGGTACTTTTACTTTTATGGAATAGTTCCTTACTCTAAGTTAAGGAGATAGATGAGATGAACCCTTGGGTAAGTCATTTAGCCTCAGTTTTCCCATCTGTAAAATCAGATGTTTGGAGCAGATAATTTCTAAAGTACTTTCTAAGATTTTTTTTTTATTCCTTACTATCCTCAAGTCCTATTTTTCTATAGGAAAAATAAGAAAGATGGCAGTTTAGTATAGGCAGAAAGGCAATAGAATGAATCTCAGATGACTAGGATTCTCATATTTCATTGCCACTAAGGAAGTATGTGACTTTGGGGCAATACCTATACCTTTATAGGCCTTGATTTTGTTATCAATAAAATGAAGTGTTTGGAGTATACTATCTCTAAAGTCCAAACTGACCTTGGTAGAGTGGCTCATTCCTGTAATCCCAGCTAGTGGGGAGGCTGAGGCTGGCAGATTTCCTAAACTCACGAGTAGAATTGCAGTGGATTATGTCAGTTAGGTGTCAGCACTAAGATCTTTATCAGTATAGTAGGGTTTAGGGACAGGACCTAAAATTCTGTAAAGGAAGGGTGAGCTGGCCCAGGTTGGAAATGGAGCAATAAAGCAGCCACGCCTGTCAGTAGCAAGGATGAACCTGTGACTAGCCTCTGCACTTTCAACTTGGGTGAGAGAGGTTGTCCTCATCTTAAAAAGAAAAAAAAGTCTAAACTGGATGATTCTAAGTCATGAAAACAAGAGAATAGGTCTTTCCCTTTATGCTACCCTACTTCAAGAAATTACGTGTATTCTCAGAAGAAATTATGACCTATCTTCTTATTAGCTACTATTATTTTATCCCAGGATGGCCAGTTTCTTGCTATCACGAGGAAGAAAATTTCTGCTGAAGTTCTCCTTTAATGCTTTGTGATGATGTAGAGGAGACTTTGGATTGGAGTCAACTCATATTAACTTGAGAGGTGATTGTTAAATTTTCAGCATGAACACGTACACCTAAGAAATTGACAAAGCTACAAATCAAGACTTGGCTTATTGTTTTATTATCTTTCTATATTTAATAAAGCAGTAGGGGCAGCTAGGTGGTGCAGTGAATAGAACACTGGCCCTGAGGTCAGGAGGACTGAGTTGAAATCGAGCCTCAGACACTTGACATTTACTAGCTATATGACCTTGGGGAAGTCACTTAACTCTAATTTTCTTGCCTTCCCCCCTCAAAAAAAGAAAGTGGTGAGTAAAATGCTTATAGTTCGGATTAACCTTTAAAGTGTGTTTTACATACATTCCCCCCCTCCAAGAGCTGGTTGTTAAACATTTACTTACACACCCCTACCTTGAGTTCTCAAAAATGTTGGCAAGGTGTGAAGACATCAAATTTGGACAAATGATGATCTGTGTCTGTTGTCTGAAGACCAGTCTGAGCTAGATTTGGTGAGACTCATCAGGGTGATCAATTTTTCTGTCACAGCAGTTCTCAAAGATAATCTACTAGGCTGCAGAGGTGTTATGATCTATTTGGTGAAGAAATGGTATCAAAGACATCATGAATTTTTGACATGATAAAATGAAGCTGTGACGAATGCACTTTATAAATTGTAAAGGGCTATAAAATTGTGAACTACTCAGTCAATCAATTAGCAAGCATTTATTAAGTGCCTACTATGTGCCAGACCCTGTCCTAGGTGCTGAGCACACAAAGATAAATATGAAAAAAATTCCCTGCCCTGAAAGAGCTTCCATTCTATTGTGGTCAAGGGTAGGGGAAAAGAATATGCATGCATAAAAGTAAATACAAAATGTTTACAACCTTAATACAAGGTTACATCAGCTGAAGGTGGAAGGGAGAGGCACTAGCAACTGGAGGGGTAAGAAAAGGCCTCATTCCGTAGTTCTTTGAAGAAAGTTGGAGTTTCAAAGAAAGAGACATGAAGAGGTAGTGCATTCCAGGCATGGGGGACAGCCAGTACAAAGGCACAGAGATGGAATATTGTGTTTGAGGAGCAGAAAACAGACCAGTTTAGCTGGAAGCTAAATACTAAGTCCAGAAAGGTAGGCTAGAGTCAAGATTTAAACCAGACTTTAAATATCAAACAGAAGTGTTTCATATTTTATTTTAAAGGCAATAGGGAGCCACTGGAGCTTTCTGAGCAGGAGAGAAGCATTGTCAGATCTGTGTTTTAGGAATATAAATCATCCGTCTATGGAGAAGATGGATTGGAGAGGGGAGAGACTTGAAACAAGGAGACCAATTAGGATTCTGTTACAATAGCTCATTTAAGAGGTATTGACATCCTAGAGTGGTAACTGTGAGTGGAAAGAAGGGAACAGATGAGAGAGGTTAGTATTAGTTATTAACATTATTAGTTATTAGCACTATTATTTCTAGCCAGCCATTCACTTTTGTTTCAAATGTATAAAAATAAATAATTCTTATCATTTTTATCCAAGACAGTACATCTTATATTAGTCATTCAGACACTTTTGAGATTCTAATGATATTCACCCCACAGTATTTTTGAGTACTTGTGTCCTGATATGCAAAAATAAATAAACATAGCAAGCATATTTTTAAGAAAAATATTCTTCCAACAATCAAAATTACAGGTGACCCAAAAGTCAATGAAAAGATGCACAGTAGGTATGAATAAGCTAGAGTAGGTTACTAATGAGCATCTGCATGTAAAAAATATCATAAGAATGGTTGGAAAGGGAGGTAGACTGATCCATATTGTGATGAGGAATGACATAAGGACTACCCTGCCTTATGTTGGCATCCATAGAGTGTTAAAAGAACCAGTAGTATGTAAGGTCCATGAGGGTAGAGACTATTTCATTTTTTTCTTTATATTCTTAGAATAGCTAGATTAATATAGTGGCAAAAAAAAGGTCAGCTGCCTCAAAACCCTCAGGTTTGAGAGAATCTAAATGTCTGTTTCAAATTTCAAATGTATCATAAATAATTCCTCATCATTAGAGTCTTGTCTATGACTCTAACCCCTGAGCCTTACCTATTCTTCATTTGTCCCACTGTAGTCTACCCATGCCAGAACTCATCTGATAAAATCACTGCAAATAGAAAATGAGATACTTTGTAATCCTTAAGCAAAGATTCTTAACTTTTTTGTGTCATAGAACCCATAGACAATTTGGTGAAGCAGATAGACCCCTTCTCAGACTAATGTTTTTGAATGAATAAAATAAAACATATAGGATTACAAAGGAAACTAATTATATTGAAATATAATTATTTTTAAAAAAATTTCAGGTCACAGGCTCCAGGGTAAGAATTCCTATCCTAGGGCCTGGCACAGTGCCTTGCTTTGTAGTAAATCCTTCATATGTGCTTATTGAATTGAATCAAGGAAGGCATCCAAAACATTGGATAAATGCTCTAATAGAGGATTTATAGGAGTTGTAAATGAGAATCAGAGCATAAGGAAGCACAGACTGTGATTTGTACCATTGGAGGTCATTTCCATATCGATGAGACCAAGGGTCCACTAAAGCATGCACTCTAATATGTTCAAAGTGAAGTAAAGCACTCTTTTTCATCATCTTTTAAAAAAAACACCCAAAATGTCAATAAACTAAGACTTACATTATAATCTGCCCAACCTTTGCTTTTGTGCTAGGTAAAGGGGAGACCCCTGGGCACAAAGGGAAGAAAATCTCTGTTAGATTCTGCTTCAGAGATCCAGTTAGCATTTTGCTCTGTTGGAGGTGGCTGTCTTCATAGTTTTCAGCCTTTCTATGATGACTGTTATGGCATTTTTCCTGGTGGCTGCTTATAATACTTCTAGGTGTTAGGGGCTTCACTTTGCCCTTTGCAGATGAGCTTGGTTTCCAAATCAGTTTTGGAAAGAAAGGGTCCCTTCTTTCCACTAACTAAAGAGATATTGTCTCTCTACATGGCTAAAAGTTGGGCTCCTGACACTAATCTCCAGTTTAGGTGGAGAAAGGGGTTAAATGATTCTTTGCCCCTTTTATAGTACTCGTAATACAAAGAGTTAATAGCAATGGAAACAACATTTTCTTGGTAATATATTAACCAATCTAAAGGACCTCTTCGTTTGTAAAAACAAGCACCTGTTTATATAATTCATTGGCAAAACAAAAGATTTGGTTTAAAGCCTTTCCTTTATTTGACTGTATACTCTCAAGCTATTGTGCTGTCCCAGTTAAACTTGTAGAGACTAGCCTAGATTTGCCACCTTTGCCTCCTAATCAAACATTCCCTTCTCAATCTTCTGCAGTCTTGCTTCCATCTCTAATATACTACCCAAACTACTTCTTTCTTAGTGCATCAATTACCTTCTAATTGCAAAACACAAATGAATTTTCTCATCTTACTTGACCTTTTTCCTGTTTGACCCTCTTAACTACCTCCTCATTCTCACTACTCTTTCATTCACTGAGTTCTATTACACTGCTCTGTCTTGGTTTTCTATCTATGTGTTTCTTCCAGGTCAGTTTTCTTGGGTGATTTTTCTTTTTTCTCCTTTCTTCTAAGTGCTTCCACTCAGCCATCCTCTCTTTTTTCTCTTGGCAATATCATATATTCTCATAGATTCAACCTTAGACCTTGATGAAAATAACTGCCAAATCCCCATTTCTAGTCTGTTTATCCTCTTTGACTTTTGGTTCTTCATTTACTAATCCCTTCTTGCTGTCAACACCTAGCAGTCCCATCAACACCTCTAACTTGGCATGTCCCAAACCAAACTCATCCTTCACCACTTAATCCCAACATCACTATTTCTGTTGCCCATCCCATGATTCTTCCAGTCACTCATGCCGGATAACTCATAGTCATACTTGACTTTTTTCTTCTCCTTTGCTTCTCATGTCCAGTCAGTTGCCAAGATAATGCTCTTCAATCCATTCCTCACACTGTGACCAAAACAATCTTTCTAATGCATAGGTCTGAACACATCACTCCCTTGCTTGAAATCTTCGAATGACTCCCCACTGACTATGAAACAAAATATAAATGCCTTAATTTGTCATTCAAGGCCTTTAACAATATGACTCCAATTTGCCTTTCTGATCTTATTGCACAAGCACTACTCCTGATCACTATAAATTCTAACTCAGTTGAAGTACTTACTGTTCCTGGGCATCCTATTGCCCTCTCTTGATTTTGTACATTTAATACAGATGCCAGCCCCTATACCTGGAACAGGTTCCCTTTGTTCCTCATGGCTCAAATAAGGCATCATCTCTTCTATGACACTTTCCAGAGCTGCTTTAACTAAAAATAATTCTCATCCTTAAAATTCTCATTATCACCCTGATCTCTCCTTCATCATAATAAATGGTATTGTAGCTTTTTGCATACATACCTCATCTCCCTACTAAACTATAAGCTCTATGAAAGCAAGGATCAGGTCATTTTCATTACTATATCTCCAGTACCTCAGTATAATGCCTTGCACAAAGCACTTAATAAATGTTTGCTGAATTTAATTGAAAGATTTAAAAAAATTTTATTATATCTGTCTGGATAGTAGAATTATAGGCTAGGGTTAAAAGGGTTATCCAGAAAGCTTTCTCCACATCATTCTTATTATCAATAAATCTTTATTACCTGCAAACTGTGTCTTTTTCAACAAACCAGTCTGAATATTTCGACAGATGGCCAAAAAAACCACAGTGGAGTCTGATGAGCTAGATCATTCATTTATACACAACCTTCTGGCTAGTTATGAAAGTAGCCTTCAACATTAAAGAGCTGCAGTACTTTACTGTCAGGATGTTTCAGAAAGAAATAGAAAAGCCCCAGAAACGAGCATGCAAAATTTTTCAGCAAATAAACCATTTTCACAATAGATTCCTGCAATTTCAGTTCAGACCATGTATGTGTTTGATGTCCCAAAAATGCCAATGCAGAATTCATGGCACAGGGGAAAAGCCCTTTCTATGATGCTGAGACCAGAAATAACCTGCAATTCTGGTAAACATCCACCTTAGCTAGATAAATGTATTTAGCTAGTTCTTATAAAATTTAACATTTATCATCTTACCTTTTTCTTCTTCCTTTTATGGAATGAATGAATTCTGTAACAGTAACTCTGTTCTAAAAACAATGAAAGCTATTGTTGCAAATGAAATGGGATAAAATATAGAGAAAAGCAAAATCCATTCCATGTTGGGTAGATAGACATGCTGAGTTTTGTTGTGTTTCCCTCTGAATTACTGGTCATACTGACATAAACATTAAAAAAGAATCCCATTGTAAGACTGTTCATTACTAAATGGCTTCTGATTTATTGTGAATATATCCTCCCTCCCCCCTAAAAATTCCTCCCATGATTATTTATAAAGTGGGAATTAATCCATTCTCCCACAATCCTCCACCATAATGGTGATCCATTGTATTTTCCATATGATCATACTTTGAAGGGGAAATCAGAATTTTTTTTCTCCTTGGGGGAGGGTTAAGGGAAAGTTACTAAGTCTCCAAACCAAAGGCTTGTTTAAAAAAGCAAAAACCAAAACAAGCCACAAGTGGCTATTTTTTACTACTCCAAATCACTAAGACAATAACTATTCCTGCCTTTGTTCACATCCTAGAAATAAAGACATATACTATATTGCCCCAGAGGAGAATTCTTCCAGGAATCTCTGTCCATTCTCTATGATCTGGTCAACTACTAATCTTATTGCACAAATACACTTTACCAATCCCAAATACAATCTTATCTACCTTGTTTAACCACAAGTGCACTAGGAGATAGGCTTGGGAGTATATTTGAGGATGTAGGTGGGGGTGGGGAAGGAGACACAAACTTATATCTCAGTTAAGTGTACAAAAGACAGCTTTACTTAAAGCTGATGGGCAAGAGGGCAAGACTGTTGGGGGGGACGGGGGGGGGGGCGGGAAGCGGCATCTCCTATCCTCTTGGTTCTATTGTGTCTCTTTCACACAGCTGGAAAAAAGACTGAAAATCAGTGGTTGGTGGTTTCCCATTAATTCATTCATTCATTTAGGTTACAATTTTAAAGGCCTACAATGTGCAAATCACCAGTCATACCATAATTGGTTGCCTAACTGCTGTGTGGATGGATAGTTCAAGGCTTCTTTGAGTGGAAGGGTAACTGATTTGAATGGGATCTCAGGGAGCCCCAAGGGGACATGGGAGACAAGGCATTGAAGAGAATCCAGGGAAAGTAGGAGGAAAGACTGACTCATATTCATGAATATCATGTCTGTTATTCAAGTATAAGCTAATCAGATTGCACCCAGGAGAGCAGAAGCAAGAGAATGAGCAGACAAGATAACTGATTAACAAGTACAAATCAATCTCCATGGTAAATTGAGTCTGGTCTTTCCAACTACAACCAAAGTACAATAGGCTGAAATTCAATAGAGAAGGGGCAGTTTGGAAATTCAGATGTTCTCTTTGTTTGGAAATTCGATGTTGAACCCATGTTTTCAGCTCCAACCTTTCACTGTGCATTGCATAGTCATCACATTTTTGGAACTCAAGCAAGGCAAAAGACCCTGTGCCTCAGTTAAGCAATGAATAAGATTCCATGGCCACAGACTACATTCCTAATGTTAGCCAGTTATCTTACAAATATAGACCATTGGGCACAAAGTGTGTGGGTGGATCGATGCAAACTAATCATTGCTACTAGAAATTCAAAGCACAGGCTCTACAGATGGTGAGTTAGTATATATGGCACAGCACATCATTAGTGTTGACAACATGTGCCTTTCCCATTGAGCAGTTAGAAAGCACTGGGGCTATGTCTATAAGATGCCCTGATTAGATCATTTTCATGTTAAATCAGTTACTTCCACCTGTCACAACAGTTGAGTTTTCAATTGGAAGGCTAGTAGATCTGAATTTGTCATTAAGAAACCAAAAATAGCCAATCCATTTGTATTCTGGTATCTTTAGTTATCTCAGGGGTTCTGGATAGGGACTGGATATATGATTTTATTTGGTATAGGGAACTCCTAAATAAAGAAATTCCTTCTATCAATGCACATTGACACTTATTCTATAACTTACAGTCTTAGAGAGTTGCCCAGAGCACTTAAATATTAAATGACTTGTTCAGGGTCACCCAGCTAAGGTGTCAGTGGTAAAACTTGAATTCAGGTTTCCCTGGCTTTGAGGCCAGCTCTATCCACTACGTTACATTGCCTTTCACATTTATCTTGATAATATAAACAGTGTTGACCAACTGAGAACTAGTCCATTGCTCAGCACCTGCTCTGCAAATGTTAGTCTAATCATATGTATGTTCAAGTAACAATTGTGCAATTCAAACCATGTCACATTTAAATGGCTTCCAGCTCACCAAGACTTTCAGGATAATTTGTTTTATAATTTTCTTCTATATTTAGTTATTAGATATATTTATATATGGGAAGCAGGACTGGTTAGCTTAAGATACATTAGAAATCAGGTGCTTAGCCTTTGGCTCCTCCACTATCAAACCTCATATCAGTTTTCTCTTCTATGAGATGAATACTAATATCCCAACATCTGGTCTCCACATCCTTCATGGAGGTACTATATGGTTGAAGTTGGTAGCGATTATTAAAAGACTATCAGCATACAATGCACCATAACAATAATAACCATAATTATTTTTCTTGAATGAAAATCTTTCATTTTGAAATTGAGTGTAATCAGAATAATTTTCCTTTGGCAAAAAGTCCTTCATTATGTTTCAGACCATGATATTTACAATTCTCAAGCCAATGAGAGAGGTTGGCTACATGGCATAATAGACGGAGAGCCAGCCTCCAAGTCAGGAAGACCAAGGAACAAATTCTGACACATGCTGACTGTGTAATCTTGGGCAAATTATTTCATCTCTGAGTGCTCTGGACAACTCTTTAAGACTTTAAGTTACCAAGAAGGTGCTGTCCTGCCTTGGTAAAGATTCCTCACCAAGGACAGCCCTATGCCAATGAAATCCTGGTTTCAGTTCCTACACCAATGAAGCACATTATTTATATGTTGAGACTCATTTCACTGTAGTCCATTCATTGTAGACTCAGATCCAATCAACTTTAGTATGAAGTAGAAACGAGGCCAAACAGATTGCTCACTAAATCATTGCTTGAATTCTTTGCACTTATATGAGTAAAACTCTCAATAGTTTCATATATCATTCTAGGTTAGCATGAACTTTTCAGAATTTTAGAGATGTCTTCTTTTTTATAGTTAGATTAGTTTTGTGGATACAAAAGTACTGTACAATGAAAGGGGCTGGTATCATATTATTCCTAGTCATATTACAAAATAAAAAAAAAGATGGCTTATATTTGTGAGATATTTATTGTAGATTGTGCTTCTTGTAGACTGCAAAGTCATGGTGCTAAACTGTAACTACTTTCCAAAATTAAAATGTGGTACTTATTTCAAAACTTTTAGCCAACCAGGTATATTGGTTTTCATCTTCAAGTAAAAATGGCCTATTAGAACAAGGATGAAGGTTAATTATGGTAAGCCACACAATACTTCAATTGAAGATGATATAATTTATCAGATTTGTGCTCCCCATAATTCATATATTTATACTTTGGGAGTATAGCAACTACAGAAAATAACAAGCCATAACATATCTACAATCTCCTTAGTTTTAGTTTAGTTTTCTAACTAAACTTAAAATAAAAGGTAAATTGAAAAAAAAAAAGTAAAATTTTATTCCAAGAAAATTAACAGGCTACACAGGTAAATTTTGGCAAATGCAACTTTATATTGAAATTCACACATCTGTATCTTAAAGAATGAGACTCACAGACTCTAATGTATTTCTAAAATACCAGAAATCATATTATAAGCTTTCACAAGTTAAAACTTAAATAATTTAAAACGACCAATACACCCAATGTGCAGAAAGTATAAACAAGACTGTGCCTTCAGTAGAATAAATGCTCCACAAATTGTGCAAGATATCATACTAAGCTGTGGTCTCCCCATGACAGCTGACTCAAAATATAAACATACATCAACTGCCTGTGTTTCTCAGAACAAACTAGAATGGGCAGCACACCTTAAAAAAAAAAAGATTCACATTATCCCAGTGATGTGCACCCTAATTTTTCAAACCATGGGAGAAAAAGGAAAGAGAGGATTAAGTGATCTTTCATGCACTCCCAGATGACTGACCAGAATTACGGATTCAATTTTCCTTGCCTATTTGCTCCAATGATAAATAAAGTGGAAAATACTAGATAACCCTTTAAGGCAACATGTGTTTGTTTTGTATGATTCCAACTGCTCAATTATGACTGGATATTACCATTAATGTTGCCTACCAGACAGATATCTAGTATTTGCAAAATATAAAATGAGTTGAGTAAACCTTTTTACCAAATCAACAAAAAGCTACGTAACATAGTCCAATGCTAGTAATTTTACCAGTAAGAAAAATGGCATTTAGAAACAGTAACACATTTGGGGGTGTGGGCGGGGGCGGGAAGTAAACTCAAATTGGAACCAAAATCCTGCTTTTGGAATGGTCCCCAAAACTTACAAGGCAAACAGATTTTTAAGTGTGATAATCCAATAATGCATGGCACATCTTTAGTTGATTACAGTACTTTAAGTCCCCCAGTAATTAGTCTTTGCAAAAACAATAAGAGTATGAAATGTTTCAAAGTCTTCAAACTTCTAAAATTAGTTTTTTTTATCAACACTGTTACCTCATGTCAACTTAATTTATTAAGATGTCCAATGCTAATCTTTTTTGATGGTCTTATCTTATGTAGTGATATACACAGCATTTAGCACTGATACTTAGCACCTGCTACTTTCAGGATCTAGATTTCAACCACATAGAGAAACTTAGGGCAGTGGTTCAGTCCTTTCTTAATTACAAACCTTCACCAATGGTCAGCAGGAACACTTTTAGATTTAAAATAGGATTATAGGTGAGCTAATGCAAGGACTGCAGAATGTTGCCCAAATCCTTACAACTGCTGATCCCATTCTTGATTTTCTTCTCAAAATATGGCTACAGGCCACAATTGCTTAGCAGAGAAGGGTAGTGTTTCACAAGGCTAAAGATTTACAGATGCTCCCTCATATAACACAGTAAGGTTCCCTTGGTAACCTGGATTTTCTGCAGTAAAGAAGGGTTGTGCTGAAACAGCGCCTCAGCTCCCTGTTGGAGAAAATGCAGACAAAAGGATTGATTCCTGCTTGGGCAAAACTCATCCAGACAGCGGCTGTTAGAAATCCCCCTGGAACTACAGGCCCTCTTGCAAAAACTCTCCAGTAACAGGCCACCAGGTAGGGGCCCCACAAGGCGAGGAAGAGGAAAGTCATGATGTAGAACATTCTGCTGATTCTCTTTTCCATTTTGAACTCGTCTAAGACCAGCAGCCTTCTTCTGCCTGTGGTATTTGCATTTTGCCTAATGCCCAACAGGGTGGGTGGTGTGGGGCCCCTTCCAAATCCTGCCAGCCAATTAGCAGCTGCTTGACCGCTGGCTCCTGGGCCATGAAAAGTCCAGTTCTGGCTGACTGCTGCTACAAACTGGACTGGCTTCATTTTCCTTCGATCATGGACAAAAAATATCAGCTTGAGGTAGACAAGCTGTGTGGCTAGGAGTATCAGGGCAAGGAGCAGCATAAATCCCAAGGAATCATTGGCCCTGAAGGAACGATGTTGAAAGGTGCATTGATCCTCCTCCCTAATGAATGAATAAGTGCCCACATCTAAAACTGGGGGGAAAGCCATTGCTACAGAGAGGGTCCACACCATACAGATGACAGCCAGACAAGTCCAAAAGGTCAGCCTTTTTGTATAGAAGCGGTGGTGAGCTATAGCTAGGTACCTGGTGACGCTGATGCAGAACAGCATGAAAGCAGTGTGGAAGCAGGACAAAACCCCCAGGAAGGCGATCACTTTGCAAGTCAGAGTCCCATAAGTCCAGGTAGAGCCATTTTTAACAGAGGTGAATACAAATGGGAAACAAATTGCAGATCTGAGAATATCTGAGCAGCAAAGATCCAACAGGAAGTAGTAAGGAGCTCTATGCAAGGTCTTATCTTTGACTAGCAAAATGGAGATCAGAAGGTTACCCACCACGCTGACTCCTATTATGAAACCCAGGGAAGTCAGTTTCAGAAAGGCGGTTAAAGGAGAGAGATTTTGCAAAATGTTGTCAGCTGCATGGCTATAGTTCGCCATAGATGGATGGATGCTAAGGATATTGCCTCAGTCAAGTCTCATGATCTATATATAAGAACAAGGAGGAGATAGATCCATACATCTTACTGCAAATGTAATCCACAAAAAAGAACTGATTTGGTGTCTAGTCATACATCCTCTTTTCTTCCATCTGATTTGCCATTAGAATATCTGAAAAAAAATTGAGCTATCAGTTCTTAAGTTAACAAACAATGATGTCAGAAAGTACAAACATTAAGCTGATTAATTTATGGGAAAGCAAATTGAAGTTGTAAAATCTAGTACTCTTTTTTTGTTTTACATGTGATTTTTTTGGGGGGGAGCAAACATTTGAGGTACCTGGCTATCAAGTGCATGTTATAAACTATTCAGTTTGCTTGAGATTTCAGAGGATTGGCTTGTTTATGATTCCTTAGGTGATCTAGTTCAGAAAGGGTCCCTATGTTTTAGATAAGGTACATTTTACTCGGATACCTTTAAGATTTAAAAAATGAAATGTTCTTGATTTTAAATGGTGTCAATCTTGGAATTAATCATTGGCATGTAAAATTAAACCTTCTGATTTAAGAATAAACTGCTAAGGTAAAAGACATGGAGAGAAAGGAACATTATCTCCTTCTATCTGAGGTCTTAATATTTGTCAGTGTTTTACAGATAGCTGCTCTGTTGATATGGATCACACCCAAAGAACCCCTGCAAAATTTATGTATTTTGAGCAAACCCCATCAAGCACATGAATCAGAAACAATCATTCCTGCATGTTGTCTAAGCAGAAGAATATTTGCTCTTTCTCCTAAACCATGATTTCATCCATTAGAGTCTTTAGAATGAATAGAGACTGGTCCTAGGAGGACACAACAGTGATGTGATTTAGTCTTTTGTCGTCCCCCACCCCCACCCCTCCCCCACCTTTTTGGCGAGAATCTTTTCTCTTTTAAACCCACATGATTCTTAGCAATGGTTAATGTAAATATTGGCCAAGGAAACACACCCAGAGGAATAATGCACTTCCATTTGTAAGCTTTGGCCGCCGGGATTCAAATGAATATTTTGGGTAATTAAACCTCTCCCGTTTATACCGCTATTCCCAGTTCCAAACAACAAGTAGCTACATTTTAAAGCAAAAAGCCGATCATCTACAGGGCATCCAGATCCTGGGTTTGGGGCCACGCCAGGGAAACCAGGTTTTTCGGTTATTTCCCTCCGCTAAAAGCGTGTTCCCTTTGCTACTTTTCTACCATCCAGAATAAGCCACCAAAAACCCTGGCAAAACCTGCGTTGGATGATTTTAATTTCCCCACTGGTGTGTCCCCGGGTAAATACCGATATCACCAGGCATATTACGAAACCTGAAATCCGCCACCCCTGGATTTATAATAGAGAGATACATGCACATGCACACACAGTACATACACGGAGATGGGAAGAGAAATCGCTTCTGTGTTGCAAGGGAGCTGTTCTTGGTGGTTCGCAGCCCAATTTCCCTCAGTCTCGAAATGCTCTCCAGACAAGGAGCTCCCAATAAGCCCTGTTGAAGATGCATTGTCTGTGTGTACTTCCATTATGCAGTTTATTGTCAAAAACCACAGGGAGGTATCTCTGCCCGTGAACCTGCAGCTCCATCACCACCGTGTCCCCCCTCCACAATCCCCCCAACTTAACCAAGAGCATATCCTCCTACCTGTTGGTATTGGATATCCCGACAGACTATAGCTTCTTCTTTCTATAAATTGCTGATTTTTTTTTTGCCTTAGTACCTTGACAGAGGATCTAGTCAGTGGCTCCAACAGCGCCTGCGCGTTGGAGCCTCCTTGAGCTACTAGCCTCGTCCTCCCCTGTCGCAGCGGCACAATCTCTCCCAGTAACGCAGGAGCCCCAGCAGCGGCAGCACCAGCAGCAGCAGCAGCAGGGGCAGCAGCACCAGCAGCAGAAATAGCAGCAGCAGCAGAAACAGCAGAGGTGGCGGCAGCAGCAGCAGCAGCACTAGCAGCAGCACGGGCAGCAGCCACCGCCTCAATGAGGGCAGCCGCAGCAGCAAACCGTTATCATTGCTAGCTGGATTTATTGAAGATCCTGTCCGGTCCTCCTGGGAATATAAAGGCTTTGGCTCCTCTTGTTGTGGCTTCTGAACTTTTTCTCTGCCTTCTTTCAAAGTGAGGGCCTGGAAAGAACTCATTATGCTCTTCTCTCCTTCCCCATCACCACACTGTTGTACTTTGCAATGCATTCGGTCCTACGACCAGTGCCCGTCCCCTTCCTCCCCAGCTTCCCTGCACTCCTCCTCCCTTCTTCCTCCTCCCCTCCCCCCTCCCTGGTTTTTTTTTTTCTTTCCTTCTTCGGATATCAGAGCTTCTTTTAGTTTCCTTCTCAAATGATTCCCAAGCTGATCCTTGAATTTGCAAGCTAGCATATATGCCAAGACTAGCATATAGAGGGGGACGGGAAAAACATAATTTTATTTTAATTGGGAAGAAGGGGAATGGATTAACACAAGTTACCCCTGTCCTTGTTAATCATTTGTATGCTCAGATATGTATATTATTTGGAAGAAGCTAAATACACCCCGTCCCCTCCTTGCCAAGCCACATAACATATGGTACCCATTCTACCTTGATAAACATGGCTAAAATGAACAGCCTCGGGAAGATTTTAAAATGACATTTCTTTCTCCTTCTGGAGACAAATATGCTTTCTTTCTTTCTTTTTTTGGTCACCTCGAAAGTACAGTAGAATAGATTGGTAATGTCAAAGCTGCTATATGTGAGAGAGCTTCCCCCTTCCCTCCTCCCGGTGAATACACATGAAGAATACTTCTAGTAAGGTAACAGGGAACAAAAGTTATAGTTAACTAAAGGTTCTGATGACATCACAGAAGCTGCATAATCAGACATTTGGATACAACTCCTGTTACCAAAGCTATGCATTTCCTTATTCACCATTTCCCAGGTAGTGTTTTCTTAGATATCGCAATATTTTTAAACAACGAAGAACCCCAATGGACATACTTTCATTAATTCCCGCTGCAAAACGTCTGTCTCTCTTCCTGCATGCTTATTGCTTTATAATATTCTGCTAATGAAACACAGAAAAAAATAAAGATCTTCTCTACGGTAATAATTTGATCTCTAGGCAGCTATAAAACAGCTCTTTGCTGGGTGGTGAGACTGTGACATTCGGGAGAACTCGAGCCAATCGGAGCACAGATAATATGAGTTGATTTGCATATCACATTCCTATTGGATACACAGCAGTAAAGGTTCCCCTCCCCTTTTAAAGCTTAAAAATGAATACTTCACCGTTATGATGTCACAGCCATTACACAAAGCCCTATATTGGTAAGATGGCGATGATGTAACACTTTTTTGATTACACTAGGATTTTCTAAGCTTATTAAATGCATGGGGAATATTTTACCAAAAAAGACATACAGCCTGTTGTTTTGGCATCCAGTAATTGTAAAAACATCAAAATAAGCCTGAAGAAGTGATAGAAGAACCTGGAGGCGTTTTTATAAACAACAACAACAAACAATAGCAACAAACACCCTTCCCCCCAAATGGTTTCAAAAATATTATGTATTTTTCTTATTTATGGAGATATACTGTAAATTCACATTTTATGGAAGTGTAAATGATTGCATTTTGACTTCTTTTGTACTTTCTGTGGGCTTCAAAATATCTTTAGCGTAGTTATTTATGTATTTTTGTATCCACTGAAATTAAGAAACAGGAACGCAAGTAACT
Organism: Pseudocheirus occidentalis; assembly: GCA_028646575.1. NCBI lineage: Eukaryota > Metazoa > Chordata > Mammalia > Diprotodontia > Pseudocheiridae > Pseudocheirus > Pseudocheirus occidentalis. The sequence continues at coordinate 109,654,471 of CM053597.1, read as the reverse complement.
TTCCCCAAGGGATGATTCCCCAAGGGATGGTCTGATCCTATTGGAGCATCTTAGGAAAATGTATTAGTTTTCTTAGTCCCTTAAGGTTGATAGACTAGGAGGGGGGAAAAAACAAAAACAACAAAACAATTTTGAGGTGGCCTGAAAGAATTAATGGAGATTGTTTTTAAACATTCGACTAAGATAGAAAAGTGACTCCAATGCATATGTTAAAAAGCACAATGCCACATATTACTATGAAAATACTTTGTTCAGCAACCTAATGAATAGTGACATCAAAGGAGCCATAAAACAAGAAGCAGAAAAGTGAATAAATTAAGCTACCCAAAGGAATAAAAGTGGAATTCAAAAATTAGGATCATGCATAACATTTAGACTTTAGAGGTCCATATGGTTCAACTTCTTCCAATTTCAGACAAGAAAACTTAGGGCCAAAGAGGTTGAGATACTTGCCCAGGGTCACAAGGGGGTTGGGGGGGTGAGGGGTGGAGCTGGGATATGAATCCAGGTTCTTTGGTTCCAGAACCAGCAGACTTTTCTATTTTTTTTTCTTTTTTGTAGGGGGGAGGGCAGGGCAATTGGGGTTAAGTGACTTGCCCAAGGTCAGACAGCTAGTTAAGTGTTAAGTGTCTGAGGATGGATTTGAACTCAGGTCCTCCTGACTCCGGGCTGGTGCTCTATTCACTAAGCCACCTAGGCACCCCCAGACTTTTCTACCTTATTAAACTTTGAATTTTAAAGAAAAATATAATCACTAGACATGTCACTTAACCTCCATGAACCTCAGTTTCTTCATCTGTAAAATAAGGTATTGAACCAGATGGTTTCCAAACGCCTTTCCAGCTCTAATTCTATGATCTAATAATGCTTTTATTGAACCAGTACTCAAAGACAGCCTAGGAGGGTGAGTAATATCTATAGCATAGAAAAGGACTGGAACTACTCATTATCATTGAGTGATTCTATTCACTTATGCTTCAGTTTTTCCAGCTGTTAGACTAGAATGTTGTTTTTGTGCTTTACAAAAGGGACTAAAGAAATTAATGAGATATTTTCAATGTGTTCATTAACCCTCCTGGAGAAATCACTGGAGTGTGCTTATCCTACCTCAAGAGATGCTATTTTTTTTAATAGAGAAAAATTACATAGATCTTACAGGTTTTCAAATGTGGAGTTGTTACTTTCCAATCACTTGGGTCATGAGCTTATTTACTGTGTTAAATTCTTTCTTCCATTCTACCTTTTAGCAACCAAATTATGGAAATAGGAAGGAAGACTAAGAGAAGATGACACTTGTGAGAGATGGGTTAAGTGGACTAAAAACAAAACAAAACAAAATCTAACTAACCAAAACTTCAGCTTGGAAGACTTTAGAGGTTTAGTGATTTTTTGGTATAATAGAACAGTTGTTATGTTGAGCATGATTCAGGAAGGCTAGTGTACTTTGCCTGATTTGTTTTTTGTAATAAATATATAGGTAAAGTTTCAATAAGGAAAACAATTCAGTGTATTTAGATGACAGGACAACAATTCAATTTTTTGCCAAGTGATTCACAATCCCATGAGGTAGGAATAGCAGAGGCTTGGGCTGTGCTTTATTCATATGAAAAAGTGCATCACAAAATGATATGCTCTTGGAATGTGTTGACCGTTAAAGGTCATAAAAGAAACATTCCAATAAATCACTTTTATCTTTTCCAATTCTTCTCGATTGCTAAAACTCAACTACCAAACTCTGAAAAGATAAAAATGTCTTTGTCGTTCTCAGTTCTTACTAAGACCTCACAGGAATATTTAAGATTTTTTTTTTTAGTGTCACTTCTCAAGAGTAAGTCATCATTGGTAATACAATTAAGCTAACTTGTACTTACCAGTTCTTTGGGTCACCTGTAATTTTCATCGTTCTGAGATTATGTTGTTTTGTGATGCACAGCCATTTAAAAAATATTGATGTGAGAGAGAGAAAAAAAAAACCCAAACAAACCATGGTGTAATAGAAAACCAGAGTCAGGAAGACCTGACTGTTCAAAGTCTAGCTGTGTATAATACAGGTCAATATATACACTGACTGTGTGACTCTGGACTCAGTGGCACTGGTAGAAAAGTTATTGATTGGTAGAAGATGTTCCCTATATCAGTGAAATCAAAGCCTGGGGGCCTGAGAAATTGAGTGACTTTTTCCCAGTCACACAGCTAGTATCTTCAGAGATACAATGAGATAAATCCAAAATTGAGCAGACTAATCTTAATTGCTTTTGAAAAAAATATGGAATTCAAAGATTTTAATAATTCCAAACTACTTGCTGCTATGAAAGTTCATTTCTTTAATGTCAGTATACTTTCAAAAATCTCTACTCAGGGATAGAAAACCTTCAGCCTCACGGCCACATTTGGCCCTCTAGGTCCTTAAGTACAAACCTTTGATTGCATCCAAACTTCACAGAACAAATCCTTTTTTTAAGGGGATTTGTTCTGTGAAGTTTAGATTCAGTTGGTTAAACCAAAAATGAATTTTTCATCTATCTTGTTTTTTTTTCTGATTTAGATGGTTATCTACTATTTTCTTTTGAGCTGCTATGGATTTCATTCAAGAAGCTTCTTAGTTCTCTAGTACAGTGTGATCTTCAAAAAGGAAGATTTGGAGGATCTTATCAAAAGGACAGTGCTCTGTACATGACATTCTCCTTTGTTCTAACCAGTTGATGATCTAACTCCTACAAGCAGCTGATTCTGAGACATTGCTACACCTACCTATAACCATCACTTTCTATCAAGTAAGATGGAGTCAGGGTCATTGGTGTATGATTTTGTTCAATGATTTTAAAAAGAGTAATAAGTACTGAAATGAAAATAGCACCCCTTGTATTTATATAGTATCTACCTCTTTTGGAGGCCTTTAAAACTAGGATGAATTCTGGTCTAGCTTGGGAAGTTTAGATGTGACCTTATTTAAAATAAAAAGGATGAACAAAATGATTTTTTTTTCACTAGTGACCTGCAACTGATTTAGTTTTCATAAAGAGGTCCTGGTGTGGTAGAATATCCTCGTTCTTCACCTTTCATTGCAAGTATTTGTTGTGTATATGTGTGATCATCAGTGATGGTAACGGTTTGTTAGTAACCCTGGTGGAGAGACAAAAGTGATGGAGTAATGAGCGTGTTTGTGTTTGTGTTCCTAGAATGAGTAGGAAAGAGGATATTCTGTGCTGGGGGGAGTAGTTCAGCCACACTAATTGGCTAATTGAGTAATTGGATTAACTTTGAATAATATGTATATATATATATATACATATATATATACATACATACATTATTTACTTACATGTACAGATACAGATGTTTAATTGACTAATGATGGCATTTAATAAATGTTTATTAATAATTGTTTATTTTTTTCTGTTTCACTATATTAAATGAACTTCAAAATTTTATTCTAGCTTTATAGGAAAATCACAGTTCTATTGTACTCAATGAACATTCATTGGAACTTTCTGTTTTATAGACTCGGTCATGAAGGAAATAACTTTTAGATATATTTTGGATGTACAAATCTATTGATTCGTACCCGTTATAAGCTTTTAATATTGCTTGGTGAGGCAATGTCTATGTATTCCAAAAGTATTTCTCTAGGTTTTTTTTTCCCTCCCATTTGTCGGAGAATATACTTATCAATCTTTTTTTTCTCCTTTTTGATATTAAAGTTTTACTTCTTCTATAGTTGTCCATTTGGGTGATGGGCCCTGTCTTTTGTTACTATTCTATAAGTTTATGTTAGGATAATTTCCAAGCCTGTTATTCTCCTTTAAAAAAAAATATGTTGACTGACATTTTGTAGTTGTTGATTGCTTTAAACATATCCCCTTGATTTAATCTTTAAGAATGACATTAAGTTTTTTAATGCATTTATCCATAGCCTTTACTCTTTGATACTTTTATATACTTGATGTGTCTTGACTGGAGGAGACCAAAGTATTTGCAAATATTACCTTCATCCATTGACTCAATCTGACTTCTGGATTTAAGCTCAAAACCTTTGGTTTCTATTCTTCTTCCATGTACAATAAGGCTTTTATACTTATCAAGTCCAGATTATATATTGATATTATTGGAGAAAGAGGCTACCAGATAAAGGAGACATTGGGTTTTTTTTGTGTGTGTGTGGAGCCATATAGCTTGAAGTTAGCAATATACATAAAAAAGTCAATTAAATGTTTTGATTTGACTCATTTAATTTGGAAGCCATGCTTAATTCTATTTAAAACAGATGATCACGTATTTTAGTTTAAGCTGTTCTGAAATTCCATATTTTATATGAATTGTTCTTGGCACTATAGTGTTGATAACATGTTTTAAATAGATAATATAGATCACAGATTTTGAACTATAAAAGACTTTACAGGCAATTCAATCCAATCCCTTTTATTTTACAGATGAGGAAGGCCTTGAGGAAGGCCTCTGAGGCCCAGAGAGGTCAATACCTTTGAACCCAGGTCCTCTCACTCCAAATCTAGTATTCCTTCTACTATCCCACACTCTTGGACAATTTTCCACATGGACGTTTTCACTACACTTGGTAATTCTATTTTATATATTTGTAGCTCTATATTTATCACCTATTTATAAATAAGTCATGAATGTAGAACTGAGTCACAACTTTGTAATAGTCAACAAAAGATGTTATGGTGCTTGGGAACTGGTGAAAACCAGTTTATCTGATACTGCACTCATCTTCAAATGCATGTAGGCAAAGATTGTACATTTATAGATTAATTATTATGCCCATCCCCCACCTCTAGCCTCTTGCTAGATGAGCACAGTTAAAGGTAAGTTCTGTATATCTATACATTTCATTCTTCACTCTTTATTAGGCATTTTAGAAAATACTCTCATTTCATTGGTCCCAAGTATGCGACTATCCCTATGGATGACAGGGGTATCTCCTTTGGTGTCAGCCAGCTCTTTGTCTAAATAAATTTGAGCTCTGAAGGGTTCTGGATCTTCAACCAGAGTTAAAAAACTATTGAACACATTCCACTCTGGAAACCACCACACTGTGTACTACCCTAGCATGGAGGGCAATGAGGTCTATACACCAAGACTGTTCACTGTTTACATAAGATGTCCTCCTGTCCTTGTGAATAATAATAGAGTTCTGCTAACAGCTATCATTCTAAACCCTCTTGTACTTACAGAGTTCTTGGGTAACTTGTTCAGTTTTAATTACTGAATAATAAATTGATCCTTTTACCCCTGAGACTTTTTGGCATATCCTTTCTGCTTCTTGACCAATATGTCATTTTCTTATAAATTATTATAGATTTCTTTGTGATAGAAAGTGGATTATCATCATCATCATCATCCTTAAGGACATCAATTATATCATATAGCACCATAGGTCAGGATCCTAGCCACCTAAACTTTTGGCTTGTTTTAATCCTGGATAAATGGGAGCTTGTAGTAACACGGTTGGAGATTGGAAGATAGATTTTTATGGTTTTCCCTCTATCAGATGCAGGTAGATGGTATAATGGATAGTATATTGGGCCTGGAATCAGGAAGACCTGAGTTCAAATATGGCCTCAGTCACTTATTAGCTGTGTGACCTTGGGCAAGTCACTTAACATCTGTCCCAGTTTCTGAAATGGTAAAATGTGGATATCATCTACATTGAAGGGTAATTTTAAGGATTGAATGAGATAATATTTGTAAAGTACTTAGCACATTGCCTGGCACGTAGTAGGCATTTATTAAATGCTTATTTATGTTTTCTGTTTCAATATACTAAATAAATGTCAAAATTTTATTCTAGCTTTATAAGACAACCACAGTTTCCTTGTGCTTGTACTCAGTGAGCATTCATTAAGTATTTACTATGTACAAGACACTGGGCTATATAAAAAGAATTAATAAAATGCTGTTCCTATTTTGATGGACCTTGAAACGTCTGACTTTTAATCTAGTCACTGATTTTCACAACAGAATAGATAAGCAACCTTAAGCTTGGTCACAAGAGCTACGCTGTACCTACTATATGACAGTCTGGCCTGGTTTGCTGGTGTATAACAATAAATGATATTTAAACAGCAATTAAGGCTTTGCAGAATGCCTTAATTACATTATTTCATTTAAGTCTCACAAGACCCCTGTGAAGCAGACACTGTTGATATTATCAATCTCATTTTACAGATGAGGAACTGAGGCTGGGAGATTAAATTACTTTCTTATATTCCCATAGCTAGTAAATGTAAGCAATGGCAGTGCCAAGGCTGACTCTTTTAGCTCAGGTTATGTCTGCATTTATGCCTTTAATAAATAAAATATAAATGTGCTACCATTATCCTAATAACCAAATGATGAGACCTAGAATTACATTTTTCATAATTCCATGAGGAAGCTGTCACAATCATTTTTACTTGGGCAGAGATCAGTTCTTTAAAAAGTGTCCCTATTAAAAGTTTGCTTGGGAACACTGGAAATTTGAGGTCTGTTGTAGCCACTGTGGTATTCGGCTGTTAACATGATTTCATTCAGCAGTCAGTCAACATGCATTTATTAAGTGCTGGGGATACGAAGAAAGTTAAAGAAAAAAGTCTCTGCCCTTGAGCTTACAATCTCATGGGAAGTGGGGTGAAGATAACACACGTGCCATAGTGAATAGAGGCATGATCTTAAAGTCACAAAGACCTGGCTTCTAACAAAGACCAGTCTCTGATACATACTGGCTGTGGGAAGTTGGGAGCAAAGAAGGTGCTAAACTGATTTCTTAGAAGGAGAGTTTTCTCACCTGGGAGTTCCTTATGTGAAGGTAATCATAGGAATAGTCTCTCCTTATTTACATAGTAAGAGAAATAATTATTTCTCTCTTATATTAATAATCAATTATTGAATCAGGACCAGGACTTTTTTCAGAAGCCTGTAGGTTGTTCAGTCTCCGAAGGACATTGTCGTTGGATGAGACTGCCCAAATCCCTAGGGTACATGCCTTTTGATCCTGGGTGGGAGACCACATCCAGTTAGAGAAGTTTACAAAGAATTTCATCCAATCCAGGTAAAATCCTACTCATTGTGTTCTAGTCAAATAGATCTGAGTGATCAAAGTTGTCTCCCAGCCCCTCATTAGAAGAAATTAACTTCTTATTATAATATTCATTATTTTATTGCTTGTTAATCAATCAGAGTGGATTGCCACCCTCAAGAACACCCATTCATCCAAGAGCATACAAGTATTGAGTGGGTTCCATGAGGAGTCTTTGGTATTTGTGAGTGTCACGGACCCCTTTTATTAAGTGATTAATAAAATGATTAGTTGCCCAGAAACTATGTCTCTCAAACTTTTTATATGTCACAGTAGATAGCAGCTCCCCACTTTGTGTGTGTACATCTCTCTCTCTCTCCACATACACACATATATATATATACATATATATGTACATACACACATATATATACATGTGTGTATATTATATAAAATATTATCTATTAGTATATAGATATGTATAGATATATCTATATATACACATATATATAGATATATCTATACACACATATGTATATATATTAGAATACTTCGGTCACTAATTTGCAAAGAAGATGTTGCCCTACATTGGTAGAGGGAATTTTCTCAGCTGGGAGTTCCTTATACCAAGGAAATCAAGGGTCTAGTTCCTGTCTCACTTAATCCCTATTTACATAGTATCTCTCTGCTTTTTCTTATTTTTTTAGAACACTACTTTAAAGCCACTTTATGGTAAATTAATGCCTTGCATGCTTATCATGAGCAGAGCTAAGAGTAGATGGTTTAAGCTTTTAGTGCTTAACCCAGTGTCTAAACTCTCTCCCTGTGACATATTAGCTGGGTCTTTTAACTGACCAGTGGCATGAGATCACTGGTTAGTTTGTAACCAGAAAGGTAGAAAAGAATTTTCACTGCATTCTGCAATGAAATATGCTTCGCAATATCAAAGAATGGAACATAATGATTGTGAATAGAAATTTAAAAATCATAAAATCATCAACACTGTCAGTTCTGATTATCCAGTTTGTAGATTATCTATTACTTTTACATTTCTGTCTCCTTCTTTCTGCTTTGAGCCATTTCTGCCAGAAGGTGGAAAGATGGAAAGAAAATGAGTTGAAACATATATCAGCCACTTTAGTTACTTGGTAGAAAGGATAGGTATGGGGTGATTTTATTACTAGATAAAATCAGGAGATACAATTTAATCCATGCATTTTATTTATCAAACAATCTCTCCTTCCATTATCAGTTGTAAATTCTAGTTGACTATGGGAAATTTGGGCAGGTTTTTTTTTTATCCATATCTGTGGTATGGCATGAAGAACTCCTAATTTGGTAACTCCCTTCATCAATTCAGATTAGCAACTTGATGACAACTTAAAGTCTTAGTGAATTGCTTATTGCATTGACAAGCTGGGTGACTTGTCCATGATCACATAGCTAATATATATGAAAGGCAGGACTTGAAACCAGGTCTTCCTGAGTCCAGCATCAACCTTCTAATCAGCATCCTTTTCGATCTCTCATAGGGAATTGCAAAACTTAAATAGGACTAATGCATCTTGCTAACAGAATTTTAAAAAACAACAACCTGATATGCTAATTGATTTTGAGGTCTGTAAGATACAAAGATGCAGGGTACAGTGTGAGAGGGCTTGTCATTCCTGGAATAAGAGATTTATCTAAACAACCATTGCTTCCAGTGACTTGGAAAGCAAAAATTGCAGCAGACTTGGAGAAGGCATGAATGAATGGAATTGGGTGGATACCATTTAACTGCACAGAATCTTTCTGTGGGTGGTTCCATGTGTTCCTGATTCAAGGTTCCAGTGATCTATATTGGTAGGCAATATTGATTTATAGCAGTAGTTTCTGGCACTGCTATAGTTAATGGGTCATTAATCATTTTCACATGGTGTAGAGAAACTATAGCATACATTCATAATGAAAAATGTTAAGACTGTTTATTATGGAGTAGAGGATTAAAAATCCAAATGCCCCATATCTGTAAATTAATCCAATCTGTACTGTTGGACACTGCCTCATCTCGTCTTTGGGTCTTTCTGCCAGCACCTATCTACTCTACAAGAACAGAACAGGTAAATTAGTGGAGTTGAAAATGAATGAATGAAAAAGTATTTATTATCTACTCTTTGCCAAGCACTATGCTCCGGCACTGATAAAACCACAAAGTATGCATTCTAAATAGGGAAATTTAACAAATATAAGGGAATGCTGGCCAGAGAAAGAGAGATTTAGTTTAGAGAATCACAGGGACAGTGAGATGTGCCACAAGAAAGTGTGTCGTGCCTTTTCCAGAAGCAAAGGTAGTATTGATTTGATCACTGTTCCCAAAATAAAGAGGTAGAAAGCAAGGTATGGGATAGGGGTATGTATGATTGGTAGGAGGGCACATGGGAAGATATCTGGGGTTTCTAGACAATGGTCAAGTGGGAGGTGCAACATGGTATATGACAGATATAATGGGCTGAAGTTTGCAGTTACTAGTTGAGACAGCTTATCTACTTGGTGGGATTCCACAGCTGAGTGGATTAATTTCTTCCAGGTAGTAGGGTCATGGTCTCTAGTGATTTGATGTGAAGGAAGCTGCTATATATATGAAGAAAGTAGAAGCATGGCAGATCCTATGGGCAGATGGCTGTGGATGAGATATGGAAACAGAGACAAATGATTCTGTGCTAAGCTTTTCAGTGTATAAATCACATGTTCTTCATGTACTTAAAAGTTCTTAATCTCAGTCTCCTTATTGTTGTTCAGTCATATTTGACTCTTTGTGAGCCCATTTAGGGTTTTCTTGGCAAAGATACTGGAGGGGTTTGCTATTTTCCTTCTCCAGCTTATTTTACAGATGAGGAACTGAGGCAAACTGGGTCAAGTGAATTTGTGCAAGCTCACACAGGCAGTAAGTATCTGAGGCGGGATTTGAAGTTGGGGAGATGAGTCTTCCTGATTCCAAGCCCAGTGCTTTATCTACTGGACCACCTAGTTGCCCTTCTCTTTTAATGAATATTAGGGAGGTGATCCTGGGTTCTCTGCCCATGTCATTCAAAAGCAAGTTCTTATAAGTCCTAGCCAATAAGAAAGCTCTCAAGTATGGGTCTAGTGGTGGACTATGTAGGTATCGTCTGAGGACCAACCTAGCAAAATGTGGAGAAGCCCACTGGCAGAAGGTTGGCTACAAGCTGCTGAATTTTTCAGTTACGGCTACTGTCACAGATGATATGCTAAGTTGTGATCTACCCTTGTAAGGTATGGAGGGAATATCTACACCAGTAAAATCATTGATCATGAAAGTATTAAAGGATCGATCTATTTTATGACATTATGAGAAAAGAGTGCTAGCTGTCCCTTTTATAATCTATAAAAATAAACAAACAAACAAAAAACTACTGAGCAGTGTTGATACGGTGACAGTGTTAGGCCTGGTTCTAAGTAACATACTAGTCATCTTGGAGAAAACTCTGAACATGCTGCTGTTCTTTGGAACAAAAGTTAATGTCAAGATTAAGGACTAGAACAGATCTCAAATCACTTTGAGAATTATGGATAGGAAAGAGTGAGATGGGAAGAGGATAGTACCATGACTGCTGCCATCTTGTCATTCTATCATTAGCTCGAATGATCCCTTGTTACGTGAACTGGGAACTGGGCTTTTGACAATCAGAGGTACTTTGACTCTGAATGATAATGATTAGGTCTTTTCTAGGGGGTTTCTTCCAAAAGACATGCCTGTGGATAGACACACACATTTGTATCAGTGACTGATTTGCCATTTGTTTCATTTCATTTTCTTACTAAATTTATATCTTTGGTACGTTAGAAATAACATTGTGTTAGAGTCAGAAAAAACCTTGGTTTGAACCTTACTTCTAACACTTGTTGTTTGACTGCGGGCAGGTCATTTAACCTCTCTTAAGTCTCAGTTTCCTCCTCTGAAAGTGGGGATTATTAACATCTATATTATAATGAAGATCAAATGAAATGTAACGAGATTCCCACTTGGTTCTGGAACCCTGGCTACTCCAGGTTCAATGAGAGGTTGTTGTTATTGGTAATCATAATTATGCAAATTATGACTCCAGCTTCCATACCAACACATCCTTTATTCACACATCCGGCAAGAACCACAAATGAAATAACAAAACATTTAATTAATGCATAACAGAATAGCATAATATAATAACAACAAAGAGGAAAGAATTGACTTAGAAATAAGGGCAGGTTAAGGGAGAAGATAATGTGCTCAATTTTAGGCATGCTGAGTGTGAAGTATGAGTGGGTGGGGCAACAGAAAATGAGGGACTAGGGCTCAGTGGAGAGGTTGGGAGTGGAACACGTGATGATCATTAATTTGGAAGTCATGGGCATGAAACCTTTAATTGAAGCCATAAGTACGGATAAGATTTCCACAGAAGAAAATGGAGAAGAGAATAGAAGTTTGGACTGAACTTTGGAGGATGCCCCTTAGGTTCTGGGAGGAAAGAAAGGAACCAGTGTAGGAGGGTGAATTGGAAAGAAAGGAGCAGAACCAAGGTAGAATAGCATCTCAGAAAACAAGAAAGGAAAAAGTATCAAGTTGGGTAACAGTTTTAAAAATGACAGAGAAGTCAAGAGATATGAGACCTGAACAAAGGCCACTGGATTTGGCAACCAGAGGCCATTTGTAGTCTTAGGATAAATGCTTTTAATAGAGTAATCAGGACAGAAGTCAGATTGCAAAAGGTTAAATGGTAAGTGAATAGTAAGGACATGGAAGCAGCAAATACAAGTTACTATTTCTAGAAGTTTGGCACTGAAAGACAAAAAGAGACAGAATAATGGCTTGAATGAATAGAAGGGTCAAACTTTTTTTATTTAATTAGGGGAGATATGAGCCATGCTAATCTTACCATTCCCATCAACCTCCTTCCAGTTTGACACATTTAAATAATGGCAGAATCCAAAAACAATTTTAGTTCAATCCACAAAATCTTTGAAGAACTGACTTGACATATTTGGGTTGGTGATAATATTGATTTATAACTCCAAATCATAGTCCTGTTTTTTAAAAAAAATCTAAGCTGTCTACTTAAATTACTGAAGATTGCATTTAAGAAAAAGAAATACTACCTAGCTTTGGTCTTCATAAAACTATATTTATTCTTTTTATTCATAGATAGTAAATAAATTTATGATAGAACAATTATGTTAAAATTCATACAAAATATTATTTTTAAAAATTATACTTTGGACTTGAAAGAAAAAAAGACCAACAACTTTAAAAACAAACAAATGAAAAGGCATCCTACTTTATCAAAACATACACTTCATAAATAGAATATAGCCATTGGGACCCTAATCAATTAGGCCACCATTCCACTAGATAAAATTGATTTGGAGCAATGGATAATGGAGACACTGAGCCCTTGTAGGATGCGCCACTTTTTGGACACTGAGTGTCTCATTTGTACTTTGTAACGAGTGTGTTACTGCACAATTTGTATAAGGAAAGGTCAGGAAACTCATCTGGGGATAGCTGGTGGCTATGGATGACCTTGGTGCCCTTTTTTCTAGTGTCACAGCTCTTTCCCTGACAAAGAAAAATATAATAATTTTTAAACAGAGGAACTGACCCTAGTGAGTCTGTTAGTAATAACAATAATAATAATTTGAATTTATAAAATGCTTAAAGGTTTATAAAGCTCTTTATATTTCTTAAGTCACTTGATCCTCAAAGCAACCTATAGGGAAGGCATATTGTTATCTGTTTTATAGATAAGGAAACTGAAACTGGCAAAGATTAAGTGACTTGCCTAGGGTCACACTGCTACTAAGTGTCTAAGACAGTATTCAAACTTAGGACTTTATGACTCCAGGTCCAGTGTTCTATCCACTGTGCCACCTTGCTTTTCACCTTTATCTTTTTCCTCTTGGAGAGTTCAGCAAGGGGGCTGAGGGATAGAATTTCTCTCTCCTTCCTCTTCATTAGCAATGGCATCTTGCAGCAGAATAAAATGGCAGCATCCAGTGGAGAGGGAAGTCTAATAGTTAAGTCAAGTCAAGTTTGGTTGGCCAAAGAAGTCAAGGGACTGGTGCCTGGACCTGGGATCTTGTTCAGTGAATGACAGACCCATGTTCAGATTTCTGTGCCTCTAGAGTATGGGTTCTGTAACTTTCTGAAAGTGTATAGCAAAAAAAAAAGGAAGAAAAAGAAAGAAAGAAAGAAAGGAAGAAAGAAAGAGGAAGGAAGGAAGGAAGGAAGGAAGAAAGGGAGAAAGGGAGAAAGATCTTCAAATTCCCCGTAATCATTACAGTGCACTAAGATTTGGGGGTACCCTGTGTTTGTAGCACTGTATTTATATATATGTGTGTGTGTGTATGTGTGTGTGTATGTATATGTATATATGTACGTATATATAAATACACATATTTTCTCATAAATAGATTTGCATATGTCTATGTGCATATCTGCATGTATGTATGTGTGTATGTGTGTTGGTGTGTATATGGTATTAAGGCTGAAAAACCCACTAAGACTTTAGAGATACCCTGTAATTGTAGCACTCCTCCTTTGGTCTATCCTCACCAACTTGCATAATTGTCTCCTGGGAGAGTTTAAGGCAATCTCTGGTTCCATATTTCTAAAATTACAGCTTGCAAGTGTCTATACATATATGTGTGTATGAATGAGTACGTATTAATAAAATGCTATATAACTAATTACAGGCAAGCATCTCACTAAGTGATTAAGACAAAGCAAAATTGTTTTACTTCTTCAGTGCTACTACTCTGCTACCTCAATACTTCCAAGTGACTAATGTGGATATTACTTCCACCATCTGAAAATTCTCCATAGCAGATTTATTCACCCAATGCTCTGGAGGCCTTCTTCTGCTTCTTTTAAGTATCATGGAGAACAATTGTTGTTGCTCAGTCGTGTTCAACTTTTGGTGACCCCATTTGGATTTTCTTGGCAAGGATATTGGACTTTGCCATTTCCTTCTCTGGTTCATTTTACAGATGAGGAAACTGAGGCAAGCAGGGTTAAGTGATTTGCCCAGGGTCACACAGTTAAGTTTGTGTCTGAGACTGGATTTGAACTCAGGAAAGAAGAGTCTTCCAAGTCCAGTGTTCTATCCACTGCACCACTTAGCTGCCCCAGTTCTTTAAAACTTTAAGTTGCAGAAAGGTTAGTGGTCTATATTAGTGAAGGGAATTTCCCCACCCAGAATTCATTCCCTTTTCTGATGAAATTCCTGGTCTAAAACAGAAAAACCAAAACTAAAACCAGAAACAAATGTAGCCCCAGCACTTAGGTTGTCTATCTTTTAACCTCCTCTCTTGCTGCAGTGAGCTCTGCAAAGTACTACTCTGATGCTTCATCAAAGTATGGAGGGGACCCTGGGCTTTTAAAGGTAGTATTCATAGAGCAGAAGTTCTGGCAGACTCTACCAAGCCATAAAGTACCAGCCTAGGCTAGTGTGTGTCTGCTATCTATATAAAAGTGGTGAGAGGCATCTATATGAAAGTGCTGCTACTATCTATATAAAAGTAGTGAGAGGCATCTATATGAAAGTGCTGCTACTATCTATATAAAAGTAGTGAGAGGCATCTATATGAAAGTGCTGCTACTATCTATATAAAAGTAGTGAGAGGCGTCTATATGAAAGTGCTGCTACTATCTATATAAAAGTAGTGAGAGGCATCT
>CM053597.1:109625361-109639645 GCA_028646575.1 Pseudocheirus occidentalis | reverse complement strand
TGCTAACTTCTTTTGCCAGAGCAACCAATGAAATAAAGGAAAAAAACTCCCTTCCCTCTGTCCTACACAGTCCACTTCCAAAGTGACAAGGGAAGAGCAGAAGGCACCAAGAATCTTGGTTTCTACAAATTTGCATTAAAACAAACAAAAAACCAAATTATTTTAAAGAAGAGAACCTTAAACTAATTAAGAAAATAGCATATTTTGTGAAAAAAGGTATCCCATCTTCCCTACTATTACCAAAGTCCACATTAATCCAAAACGGTATTATTAAATGTAATCAAAATATGTGTGAGAATTAATTAAATTCTAGAATGTCATTAAATAGCGATTATTTATTTTTATTATTTATTAATTAATGCATAGGCCATATACCAAAAAAAAATTACTTGCAAGAATTGGGATCCTTGCCTTCTTCTTTATTAAATATACTGTTCTTCCCAATTTGAATTTTCTTCTTTGGTGTAGAGGATTGTGCTTTTGATGATTCATCATTACTGGTTGTTTTCTATATTTCATCACTTCTATTAAAAAAGAAGCAAATTTAGAGTCCCTTTGCCCACTGTCCCCGCACAGAATACTTTGCAGGTTGAAGACCATTGAAATGGAACAAAGAATTCCAAGTGGCACCTAACCTTTTATGGTTACCCACACCAAATGACCAAGTTTCTTTGGAGAAGCAGCCTGGTATATTGGAAAAGGTACTGGATTTGGAATGAGAAAGCCCTGGTTTTAATAGCTGCTGCTGATACTAGCTGTGTAGCTGTGGACAATTCATTTGATCTCTGAGACTCAGTTTTCTCCTCTGTATAATGGGGCTAATAACACATGCTTCACAGGATTGTCTCAAGGTTGAGGGTCAGATGAGGTCATATCAATAAAGCACTTGGCAAACTTTTAAGGTCATCTTTAAGTTATCACCTAATAACCAGCAGGTACCCACTTCTTTCTATGCAATAGTGTATCAGCAAGCACCCTATCATACCCACGATGGCTGCTAGCACAGGTTCTTAGATCTGCTTTTCTAAAGGAAAGCAACTCAAAAGGAGTTAACAATCTTACTTTAATCAATCAAACATATATGATTTACCTAGTTTAGGGGAAAAAGCCAGCACCCTGAACTTCAGAGAATGCAAACAGAATACAAACATAAGTTACAAGCAGACAAAGAAACAGATAAGCAGATGGGCTTCCAACCATCTGACCATTACATCCATACCTATTCAGTTACCAGAGAGGGAAGCACCAACATCTGGGTTTTCAAAGCCGGTGGGGGGTGGTGGTGCTCAATGGCTTCCCAGAGTCTTGTCTGGCCAAATCACACAGCTCTTTCCAAAGAGAGCCCCAAATCAAAACCTCACATCAGGGTATATATAGCCTTCTCCTGGATCAAAGAATGTCACAGCCCTCTTGACCCACTGCCCAATCACAAAGTAATAAGGCATGGGCATTCCTGAAGAACAAACCTCCTGCCAAAGGCTCCATGTGACCACATTGACTAAATGAATATACTATGTTTATGATTGGAAACTATTCTCCATTTGAGAAGAGACTAAATGAATAGTACGTACTGCCCAGGAGTGGGCTACTTTGACTACTGATCCAGGGGTGGGATACTTAGACCTTGGTACTTTGCAATTGAATTGAGAACTTACTTGCTAAATGAATGAGTTACACTGTATTTTGACTTTCTCTGTTCTGTGAATGTTTTGCTGAATAAATGGCGTTTGCTATGCTGGTAATCTGAACCTTGGAAGTTGCCTTTGCTTGGCATTACAGGCACTGTATTGCATGATACAATAGGAATACATAATTGAAACTGTGACAGTCCTCAAGGAACTTACATTCTATATATGGAGACAACAGTACATGCATGTAAAGATATATGCACATGTGTGTTTCTAAGCACACACATGCATGCATATACACATATGTACATATAGAAATGTATGCACAGCTGTGTGTGTATGTATTTCCTATTAGTTGGAGGAATCATGAAAGTACTCATGTAGGATATAATGTTTGGCTGAAATGTTGAAAGAAGCTAATTCTGTAGAGAGGAGATCAAAGATATTTTCTTGAGTTAGTCAATCAATAAACATTTATTAGGTGTCTATCACACACCTGGTACAGTGCTAAGCTGGAGTTCCCTGGTGAGTTTAACTTGATGAGCTTATAGGGCGGTGAGCCTTTAATAAGGACTTTTGAAAGGATCTCTTTACAGAGGTACATTTGTCCATTGCCACCTTTTTTCAGAGAACTAAATAGCCTCTTGGCAGCCAGGTGGCTCAGTGGATAGAGTGCCAGGCCTGAAGTCAAGAAGACTCATGTTCCTGAATTCAAATGTGGCCTCAGGAACTTACTAGTTTTGTGACCCTGGGCAATTCATGTAGCCATGCTTGCCTCAGTTTCCTCATCTGTAAAATGAGCTGGAGAAGGAAAATAGCAAACCACTCTAGTATCCTTGCGTGACCAAATGCTGTCAGGAAGAGTAGGACATAACTGTTCCAAGATGAAGTAGATGGTCTGGAGCCACTCTTTGACACCTCCTGGAGGATAGGTTTCAATGATAAAGGTTGTATTCAAGATTAATTGGCTGACTCAGACTTTTGTGAGGACTTACCCTTGTGAGAGGATGCATCCTTTTGCACAGGATTATAAAGGGAGATGACAGACTGTCTTTTCCACTTAAATCTTTCTTTTGGAGAGGTCCTAAGAGTGCAACATACTGGAGGGGAGAGGTGTTCACCTGCTCCAAAGTCATTAATAACATTTTTTGAGTGCCATGTGGTACATCTGTGCTTGTCCATATTGCCTGAGAGGGGAATACCCAGACAATGTCACTTTTTATTCCTAGCCTGGTAGAGGAGGGATGATTTCTGGGGCAAGAATAGCCTCAGGAAGACAACCCCTTGTGCTTAACTTGTCAATTCAAGAGTTTGGTGAAGTAGTCATTCATTGCTAAAAGGAGAATTTTCTGAGCAGTTTGTCTTTTGGACAGAGACATTTACATGTCTCTCAGTGCTAGGAAGAAGAGCAGTGAGGGACTAAAGTCACAATGTGAAAGAGCAAGGGACCTGAATTTAGCATTCTGGTATTAATGGTGAATTATTCAGGTGGTGTGGCTCTGATGGAAGGTGGCATCTGTGTGTGTGTGTATGTGTGTGTGTGTGTGTATGTGTGTAGAAGAGTTGCACATCTAGCCCTCTATTCCTTCTGGGGGCTAAGATGTTAGAAGTTTTTGAGTTTAAAGAGAGACCAGAATGTTGAGGTGTTGTCTGTCTGGTAGACAATGTTCAATTTTCTTCTGAGGGGAGTACAAACCATATGATGACACTTAGGGACTTTAGGACCCTGTAAAGAAGTGGTACTCACTGGAGAAGGGGGGGAGATGTGCATTGATAATTTATAGGCTCACTGATTGGCAACTCTGTTGCCCATAAACAGTTCTGGGTCAATAGTTCCAGGGCAGAATACAGCATTAGCATTTATGGCTGCAGAGGAGAAGGGGACCTGGTCAGAATTCCAGGGCAGAGAGGAGCATTAGTACTTGCAGCTGCAGGAAGAAAGGGGCCCTTCTTGGGTAAAGACCAGATTATGGACCAGCAGAGCAGTAACTATACCTTTCTCCAGATCACACCATCTTGGAAGCAGTAAGACTTTGCACATTCCCCAAACTAGCTCTGAAAACAGCAGAACAAAAAAGCTTGAAACTTGAGAAGGTGTCTCTCTACCCTTGGGTAAGCAGGACCCAATTTTAACATAAAGTTCAAAGTCAAAACATAGGTTAAGAAAATGAGAAAATAACAACAACTTGATTATAAAAAGAACTTGACTATAAAAAGCTACTACAGTGGCAGGGAAGATCAAGACATAAACTTAGAAGATAGCAATGTAAAAGTAGCTACAAGCAAAGAAAAATTCTAATTGAACCCAAGGCCAGCAAGAGTTAAACTGGAAGCTTAACTGGAAGAGTTAAAAAGATAAATGTCGTAGAGGAAAAATTGGGAAAAAATGAAAGCGATGCAAGAAAGTTATGAAAAGAGAATGGTCTGGGAAAAGAAGCACACACAACCTGAAGAAAATAACACCTTAAAAAACAGAATTGGCCTAATGGCAAAAAATGCATAAAAATTCATTGGACAAAAGGATTCATTTAAAAGTATAATAACCCAAAAGGAAGAGGAGGTACAGAAATTCACTGAAGAAAAGAATTTCTTAAAAAGCAGAATTGGTCAAATGGAAAAAAAGGTACTAAAGCTCACTGAAGAAAATAATTCCTTAAAAACTGGAATTGGGCAAATAAAAGCTAATAACCCCACAAGACATCAAGAAACAATAAAACAAAGTCAAAAGAATGAAAAAAATAGAAAAAAAGAAATGAAATATCTCATTGAGAAAAGGACCTGGAAAATATCAAAGATCATGGAAAGCTAATTTAAGAATTATTGGACTACCTGAAAGCCATGATTTTAAAAAGAGCCTAACCATCACATTTCAAGAAATTATAAAGGAAAACTGTCTCAGTATCTTAGATCCAGAAGGTAAAATAGAAATTGAAAGAATCTACCAATCACCTCCTGAAAGAGATCCCCAAATGAAAACTCCCAGAAATATTATAGCCAAACTCCAGAGCTCCAAAGTTAAGGAAAACACACTTCAAGCAGCCAGAAAGAAACAATTCAAGTACCATGGAGCCACAGTCAGGATCTCACAAGACTTGGCAGCTCTTCCACATTAAAAATGCAGAGGAGGGGCAGCTAGGGGGCGCTGTGAATAGAGCACCGGCTCTGGAGTCAGGAGTACCTGAGTTCAAATCCGGTCTCAGACACTTAACACACAAAAAAAAAAAACCTAGCCGTGTGACCTTGGGCAAGTCACTTAACCCCAACTGCCCTCCAAAAAGCAAAAAAAAAAAAAAATGCAGAGGACTTGGAATTACAATCAAGAATAATCTACCAATAAAACTGAGTATAATCCTTCAGAGGAATAACATGGTTGTTTAATGAAATAAATTACTTTTGAGTATTTCTGGTGAAAAGACCAGAGCAGAATAGAAAGTCTGATATTTAAATAGAAGACTCAAGAGAAGTTTAAAAAAAGTAAACATGAAACTCAATAAAGTTAAGCTATTTATGCCTCTCATTGGAATTGGTTCAAAGAGGGACACTCAGTTGCACATAGAAATCTATCTTACCCAATAGGGAAATAGGAGGGGAAGGGGATAAGAGATATGGGGTGGTGAGGGGGCAGTTAGGAAAGGAGAATGGATTAAGGAAGGCAGTAGTCAGAAATAAAACAGACTTCTAAGGAGGGACAGGATAAAAAGAGAAAGATAAACAGAAGAAATAGGATGGAGGGAAATAGTCATCATAACTGTGAATATGAACAAGATGAAATCACCCATATAACAGAAGTGGATAGCAAAATGGATTAGAATTCAACAAAAGATATTGTTTAAAAGAGATACACTTGAAACAGAAAGGCACACACATAGAGTTAAAATAAATGGCTGCTTTAGATTCTGTTATTGGAGCAGCACATATGAAAAAATGCTCTAAATCACCATTGATTAAAGAAATGCAAATTAAAACAACTCTGAGGTACCATTGTATACCTATCAGAAATAACAAATGCTGGAGCAAATGAGGGAATAAATAGACTAAATATGGTTGGTGGAGTAGTGAACTGATCCAGCCATTCTGGAGAACAATTTGGAACTATGCTCAAAAGGTTATAAAACTGTGACTATGCTTTGACCCAGCAATACTTCCCTCCTCCCTCCCTCCCTCCCTCCTTTCTCCTTTTCTCTCTCTCTTTCTCTCTCCCTCTCTCTCTCTCTCTCTCTCTCTCTCTCTCTCTCTCTTCCCCTCCTTCCTTATTTCCTTCTTTTTTTTGCAATACTGCTAATACAGAAATATGTTTCACATGCTTTCATATGTATATATATATATATATATATATATAATTGATATCATTTTGCTTGCCTTCTCAGTGGGTGGAGGATCAGCAGGAGGAAGGGAGAAATTTAAAACTCAAAATTTAAAAAAGAATAAAAAGAAATCATTAAAATACCAAATAGGGAAGTATGGTGAAGGAATTTCTTTTGGCTTAAAGATTTTTACTTTTATTTTGAGACAGGTTGAATTTGAGGTGGTAGTAGAATGTTCAAGTCTAAGAAATAATGGGAAATACGGGATTTCTCTCTGTTGTTATCTCTAAATTATCCTATGTATAGCTTGTTTGTTTAGGTGTTTACATGTTATCTCTTCCCTTAGTCTGTCTTCTGCCTTTTTTTTGTGTTTAGCACACAGTAGGCAATTAATAAATGCTTGTTTCTCCTTTGTATTAGTAATAGTAGAGAGAGAAGTTTCAATAGAGTGATGAGAAAGGAAAACAAATCTCAGATTAAGTAATAAAAGAGTAATGAGGAAACAGAGAGAGCAGATTGATTCACATGGTGAAGGGAAAGAAGAGAAATAGGATAATAATTTAAGGACATACCAGGGTCATGTGAAGGATTTTTCAAGGGCAACATATGCTTTTATGAAATTAGAAGGAAAGAGGGCAGAATGATCCTGAAGAAAAAGGAAGCAGAAATTATCAAGATGGTGGGAGAGAATGAAACTGAGATCATACGGGAAGGGTTAGATTTGGAGAGAAGTAAAATAACTTCCTCATAGAGAATTAAGGAGATGACTGGAGAGACGAATACGAGATGGAGAGGAAAGTGGATGAATGGGCATATTCCAGATGGTTTTGATCTCAGTGAAGTAGACAGCAAAGCCCCCTGATGGCCATAGATGTGTGAGAGAATTTGGGGTTTTGAGAAAAGTGTAAAAGAGATAAAATAGTGTGAGGGGATCCATAAGGGGAATAAATAGTTGATGAGCAGAAGTTAAAGCCCAGTTGAAGTTACGTGGCAGAAATCTGTAGTGGTGCAGGTGTAACCAATTCTTTTAAGTGCAATCTGGTTTCATCCAAAAATTCTGCAAGTGTAATAACAGTTCCTTGGAATAACAGGAGAATTCTTTACATAAAAGAATTCAACCTTCCCCACCCCTTTGTGGGGGGAGATATTAATGAATGGGGCAGGAAGAATCAGGTCACTGAAGGACTCTGGCTTCTTAATTAGGCATAACTTATCAGGAACAAGTTAGACTGCTAGGTGGCACAGTGGATAGAGTACTGGACCTGGAGTTAGGAAGACCTGAGTTCACCATGCAACCTCAGAGATGAGCTGTGTGACCCTGGGCAAGTCAACCTCTGCCTCAGTTTACATATCTATAAAAGGATTGATAATAGTACTTATCCTCAGGGTTGTTGTGAAGATGAAATGATATAATATTTATAAAGTGCTTTGCAAACCTTAAAGCATTATATAAATGTCATGTATCATTATTATTATTAAAAACTCTTTTCTTCTTTATGTTTAAATATTATTTCCACTTCATGAGAAGCCCCCATCTGAAGAGCAGTGTTACAGACATTTTACTCTCTTGTCACGCTAAAAAAAATGGTAGCAGTCATTTTAGGAAATGGAAACTCATGAAATACCCACATTTTGACTATTTCCTTTGGGTGGTATTCTACCTAATTTTACAATTATTTCCATTCTACCTAACTTTAATCATATTGTCAAAATACATAGACTCTGCTAGTTTACATTGTATGACTTTCCTGTAAATCCTTCAATACAATTTTAAAGCAAAAACCTTGGCAAAATTATGAAATAAGTGATTTATTTTGATGTCTTTTTATGTCTCCTTTCAGCATCCTTTACTCCCCTCCCCTTCTCCATTTCTCCCACCCCAGAGAAGGGCAGCTGTCTCCAGTGTTGTGCCTTTCACAGTCTATTGGCATGTCTGGCTTTCCTCTTAAGCCACCATGCTGCTCTCTTTTTCACACTTTCCCCTATTCTTTCCCTAGAAGGAATCATAATTAGAGCTCTAAGTGAAAGGGCATTTAAGGTAGGAGGTTTCTAGTCATTTGAATTCTAGAACTCCAGAATGTCAGAGCTAGAAAAAGCCTTAGGAATCATCTGGTCTGAGCTCTTCATTTTACAAAGTGGACATGGATGCAGGAAGAGGTTAGGTCAGGGCCACCCAGTAAGTTAGGAGGAGACAATAATGAAGGTCAGATCTGATTCCCAATTTATTATTCCTACTATTCCGCAGTGCATTTCTTAGGCTATACTTCTGCTACTTAGCAACACAAGAAATTACAAAAAAACAAACAAACCCCAACATACCTTTATCATGTTTCTCTGATCTTTTACATTACATTAATTATAGAGAGTTGGTTGTGGTACAATGGAAAGAGCATTGGCTTTAAAGTCAGAAGACTAGTGTTCAAATCCTTGCACTACTGGGTGCTGGTAGGAAAGTCACTTAAACCATTTTTCTTATCCGTAAAAAGAATATGAACCAGATGACCCTCCCATGTTCCTTCAGGCTCCAAATCTGTGATCCTAGATTCCATTTTTGTTGATTACTATTATTAGTGCTATCAATAATAAAAACTGATGTATAATCTGGTGTATGCTATATATTTTAGATTTTTTGAACGTAGAACTAGTCTCAAGAATCACTGATTATAGTATACTCCTAGCTTTCCGTGTTTCCCCTGAAACCTAAAACACTGCTTTTCCTTATTTTCTTTTGCACAATACCCCATTGTGAACTTGGGGCCTTATTAGCACATGCAAATACATGGTGATTCTAGTAGAATGTAGCTCTTAGAGGACACATACTGTTTCATATTTATTCTCTGTATTCCAATAATCATGTCTGACACATGGTAGGCATTAAAAAAATTAACTGAGTTGAATTGAATCAATCTTTACTCCTTTACTAAGCTGGATCCTATATATAGACCCTTTTCCTACCATAACTGGAATATAGGTCCTATTGTTGCCCAGGTTTTTAGGACTTCTGGTATATGTGATGGCAATAATCCTACATGGTGAAACCACCTCCCTGCCAGAAGGACCATGGGTACAAAAAGGAACCTAAGAGTTTATCTGACTTGTCTAATGCTCCCAGTGAGATACACACACACACACACACACACACACACACACACACACACACATGTGCTGGAGCCAGCTGGAACAAGCAGGTTGTTAAACTTTCAGAGTGAATATTTATACCTTGATAGGGGCAGCTAGTGGATAGAACATTGGGCTTGGAACCAAGAAGATTCATCTTCCTGAGTTCAAATATGGCCTCAGATACTGTGTGATCCTAGTCAAGTCACTTAACCCTACTTTAGTTTTTTATCTGTAAAATGAGCTGGAAAAGAAGGCAAACCACTGTAGTATTTTTGCCAAGAAAACCCCAAATGGGGTCATGAAGAGTTGGACATGATTGAGCAACAACAACTACAACAACATTTACACCTTGGAAAACTAGCAAGTGCTACAAATCAGCATGTTCTATTGTGTTTTTAATTGTCTAGATTTAAGAAAATTATTTAAAAAATTCAACAACACAAATTAAACTTAAAAGTGTGTCATGAATATTTTTCAGGAGAGCTGTTTGTTAAACATTTGCAGCATACCAGTGGTGAAGTCTCATGCCTTTGATATAACCACATATTGAACTGGTCTGCCTCATCATCTTCCCCCTACCCCTTTTATTTTTTTTAACCAGATTTAGCTCCAATTTACTCTTTTCTGTTTCCAAAATTTCAAACCCACTTTTGATAAATAAGGACTTAGGAACCCTAAATGAATGTGTTATAATTTCTGAAGGCAATTTTAAAAGAAGAGTTCTGGAAATGCTTTTGAATAAATGCAGTTTCTGGAATATAGACACACATATACATATACACACACATATATATATTCCATATGTATGTATATATTATATATGCATGCCAAACCAGTATCAGAAAGAGTACAGCACAGAGGATGAAGTTAGTCATGAAGCCAAGAGGACCTTGGTTCAAGCCTTACCTAAGACACATAGGGTCTTTGCAACCCAGGGCAAGTCACCACTTCTCAGTGTTCTAGGCAACTCTGTAAGACCTTAAGTTACAGAGCAGGCATCGGTAGAAGGAGTTTCCTTACTTGGGAATCCTGGGATTTCCATGAAATCATAGGTCTAGGTTGGATCTCCAGAGGATTTGGCTTTGAAGGGGTCAACATTCAGTTTGATGTGCAAATTCTAGTGTTAAATATGAACCCCATTGAAAGAGTTTTGGTTTTTAAATCAAAGAACTCCTGAGGATCCTTCTAGGTCTATGATCCTATAATGATAATAAAATAATTATAATAACAAGCATAGCACCTTAAGGTTTGTGAAATATTTTATAAATATTATCTTTATCCTCATAAGAACCCTGAGAAGTTAGGTACTATTATTATCCCCATTTTAAAGATAAGCAAACTGATCAGACAAATGATTTGCCCAGGGTCACACGGCTGGCAAGTGACTCAGGTTGGATTTGTCTTCCTAGCTCCAGGTCTAGCATTTTCTCCATCGTGCCATCTGAATGACTTTCTATCCGTGTTTGGTAGGTGGAAATTATGCTCTGCCATGAAAGGGGATTTACTTCTAAAGAAATGAATGGGCATAAGGCTGGGTCAAAGGGCACATAAAAACAGACAATCTTGTATCAGGGCGTGGTTGTTAGCCAGTTGATTTCCTAAGACAAATGGAGTGGGGCTGAGTCCAATCTTATTCCCTTCATGCTGAAGATGCAGACAGACTTTAGGATTGAGGTATCACAGTGTGTTTTCCACGGTGGCTAAAGCTGTCACACCAAATAAAATGTGAGCTTTTACCATCAGCTGTGATAGCATCATTTGAGAATTTTGTTAGGCTGACAACTGCTCTCTGTAAACACGCAGGAAATAATTTATCATAGGTAATATGGAGAATGAATATAAGTGGGAAAATGCACTTCAGAAACCCATGGTCATACATTGGTCTGCATAAGACACACTCCAAGTCAGCCTTGACAGTAGCCTTGGCATTAGCCTCTGGAGTATCTCTTAGAAAGTAAGTACACAAAGGTTGCTTGATTCCATGTCTGTTTCACAAATCGCCTAGTCAATTGATTGATCAATCAATAGGCATTTATTAAGCTTCTGATATATTATGTTAGCTATTAGGGATGTGGGAAAAAACCCATAAAACAGTTCCTGCCCTCAAGGACCTAATATCCTATAGCTATCCTATATCTATATTTATCCTGTATATTCTTTTTATACAGAATAAATACAAGGTAAGTCTGTGGAGGATTAATAGCAGCTCAGGGGTGTAATGAAAGGCATTCTGTAGGTGGTGGTGTTTGAACTGAACTCAGAGGGAAGGGAGGGAGTCTAAGAAAGGGAGATAAGGTATATATGTTTGAAATAATTGGGCTGAAACTTCCAAGACTATAAAGGCACACCATCAAAACAATTTTGTAGTGGAGATCATTCATATAGACAAATAAAACACATGCAAATAACTGTTAAACCACAAAAACTGCATCGCAAAGACAATTTATAAACAATGCCTTATGGGTAAATGTTATTTAACCAAATGGTAAAATTCATCAACAGTTCTTAGGCCTCCACTATGGCCTCCACTCCACTCCTCTCTTGGAATCCACCGGCTCAGCCAGTCATTCAGCTACCACAGCAGTGTAAATGTTAGAACTTCTCCAGTCACAGGGACCCAGAATACCTTCAGGAATCATATCTAAGGATAACCCTTCTGGGCCACACTCTGCAACTGCAAGACTGACTTCTCTGAGGCAAGAATCAGATGTCTTCTTACTAGGTTACACTTCATTGGGAGGTATCCAACCAACAAAACACACCCAGGATTCAATCTACAAAATTAAAAGGTGGGGCTTCATGTGACCATGGTGACAGTTGGGCACAGCAGAATGTAAAGCAAAGCTCTAGCTAGCTCAGTGGTTCTCAACCTTCCTAATGCCACGACCCTTTAATACTCATATGTGGGCTTATCTGCATATGGGCAGAACTGCCTGGAGATGGATAGAGGAGCTGTGTCTCTGTTCCTAAGACCATGGGAAATACGTGTTTTCCGATGGTCTTAGGTGACCCCCACAGGGGTCGCGACCCACAGGTTGTGAACCACTGCCCTAGAACATTTCTCTATGATAAGTGGTGGAATCAGAGTGGATTGATCATTAGACTTGGAGTCAGGAAGATCTGAGTTTGAATTCTGCCTTAGACACATTACTAGCTGTCAGCCTCAATTATCTCATCTGTAAAAAAAGGGAACACCAACAGCAACAACTTCACTGAGTTATTGTTAAATGAGATAGCCTATTTATAGGTATATATATGTATACATATATCTGTATGTATGTATATATGCATGCATGTGTATGTAAGCATGCATGTACGAACATCCATCTATGTGTGTACACACAAATGCATACCCACATGTGTATATAACCACACACATATATACATGCTCACACACACATATATGTATGGAGAAAGTTGTTATTCTTCAGTCATGTCTGACCTTTTGTGACCCCATCGATCATATTATCCATGGGGTTTTCTTGGTAAAGGTACTTGTTTGTCATTTCCTTCTTTAGCAGATTAAGGCAAACAGAGGTTAAATGATTTGCCCAGGGTCACATAGCCAGTGAAGGTCTGAGGCTCGATTTGAACTCAGGTCTTCCTGACTCCAGGCCCAGTGCTCTATCCACTGAGCCACCTAGCTGCCACACACACACACATATATGTATGCATGCATGTATGTATGTAACCAGACATAGTTATAGATATCGACATAGATATAGTTACAGGTGTATCTCTCTATTAAGACACACACACATATATGAAAAGCACTTTTAACATCTTAAAGTACTACATAAATATCAGCTATTATTAGTATGGTCTTCTCTTAGGTTCACATGCCAAATTGAATAGAGCTGCTGTCTCAGCTTGCTGCCCTTCCTACATCAATTAGTGTGTGGGCTGTTTTCTGTGGGGTGGGAGTGGTAGGGCTACGGTTTGTTTTTATTCTTCCCTTTCAAGACAATCCGTAATCATACTCGTTTAGCAGAGAAAATGAGCTGCCCCCGCTTCACTCAATTGAAATCCAAAAATGAACCAAATGATGAGACTATAGTTTTCACTGCAGAGGGCTCAGATGAAATCAGCTCCTCATTGCTGCCTGCCGAAAATGTATAATTACAATATTTGTAACACATTAGCCCTTGTTATTTTTGGAAACTGCAAAATGGACATTTCACCTGATGAGGGAAGCTGCTTCTCCTGGAAGCATAGAATTTTAGAAATGGAAGGGATCCCTGCGATAACTTATAGAATATTCATTGAGGACTGGAGGTGGGAAACTGAGGCACAAGCAGGATGAATGATTTGCCCAAGGTCATATAGCCAGTACTATAGTAGGTGAGTTTTTTTTCACTTTAAATGAGGTGCTGTCTTGAAAAGCTGTTGGTTAAATAAGCATAATAGTAGTCTTTCACCACAGAACTACTGAGAGTTTTGTGTGGTTATCAAATCTTTACCTTATTAATTTTTGTGGCAGGATGAAAGGGCTGCTCCGACAAATTTAAATCTAGTGTGATCCCATGTTTCCTGTACAGTATAGTTTTTGCTCTTGATGAGCATGTCTGGTTTTAATCTCTTTTGTTAAATAATGTATGTACATTTTTCCTGAGTATAATTACCTTGATTAATACCAAGAAATATGGTATTTATAATCCCAAATGTTTAACAAAGTGCTACATGATTATCACTTAAAAATTAATTAACCCTCTTGTACATAAAAAATCCCATAATTTCACTTAGAAAGATGAAGCATTAACTAATATTTTCCACAATCTAATCACTCATATGTACCAGTGGTTAGGAGAAATGGAAAAAAAACCACCCCAACTACTATAACCCTAAAAATCCAATTTAAAGAGAAATGGAAACCACATGTCATTCTCCTATGTACATCACACATTCTCCAGATATCCACCTTTCACATTTTCATATATGATCTGCATTATCTAATCACCAATTAGATTTTAAAACTGAGTTTACTAAAAATAAAGGAGAAGATTCAATATCATAAGGTTATTAATAGAATCAATTACAGTGTGACTCTCCAACAATTCAGTAATTGCAGCAGTCACCTAGGAAATATGCTCTCTGCAAACACACTATCAACTGGGCCCTGTTCACCCTAAAAAAATGATACTACTCATGCCTGGGATTAGTAAATCAAGAGACTTATTTCTTTTTTCCCCCCTTTTCCTTCCTTCCTTCCTTCCTTCCTTCCTTCCTTCCTTC
>CM053597.1:109607769-109625261 GCA_028646575.1 Pseudocheirus occidentalis | reverse complement strand
GCCAAGTGTAAATAGTTTTTATATGGTTCACATCTTTCTGGAGGATGAGATGAGTTGTTGGTGACATCTTTGTTCCCCTGGAATCTGCAAGAGATGTCATTTTCCTAAATGGGCAAAACAAAATGCCTGTCCTGTCTTCAACAGACCTGACTAATGACCTTTAAGTTTTGTTTTGTGACTTTATTAAAACCTGTGATTAAATATCTTTGAAATACTGAAACTGATCTGGCTCTCTCCCTTAACCTACCCTACCATCTTCTTCCTTCTCCTCCCTCTGTTCCCCTGCCCCCCTTTTCTGCAGTCTTAGGCATAAACAGGTAAGTTTGAGAAAACCTGAGAAAAGCCACACTTCCCACTTCTTGACAGAACAAAGCCGTCTTCTCACTTCATTCCTTTGCAAAGCCTAAGGCAAAAATACAGAAAACAACAAAGAAAATAACCAGGCCTTGAGCCTTGTCCATGGGGGCCTCACAGAAGCTGACAAATGTCAGATGTGAAAAGAAGGGCAGGTGATTATGGAGTTTGTTCTGTGGACATGCTGAGAGTTATATTTAAAATTTAAATACACTACTGTCCTCAGCGAGGTTACCCTCCTAAGAAAACACTCCCCAAGTGCACAGGGCCAGATGTTTGGCTCTTCAGGGGAGGGCAGAAAGGGTGATGTTCAAAGAATTCCTTCCTTTTGTGCTACAAGCCGAGATGCTGTAGGAGTAACTTGTTGGAACTTGTCAGCAGTGCCGACAAGGGCTAGAAGGGTTGAGCCTGCATCGAGGCAAAGGAAGCTATGAGATTTCCCATGCTAGGCTAATTCTCATACAACAATTTGGACTAAAGCTGATTTTCAAGGAGTTGGTCACTGACACCCTCGAAGAAAACAGAATGAAACTCTACAATGTCCCTGATAGTCAAGTTCCAATTCTCTCACACTATTTGTTTTTGCATCTCTGGTCCTTATGACAGAGCTTAGCATGCAGTAGTCACTTCATAAATACTTTTTTCCATTCATCCATTCATTCACTCCTGCTGTCTAGGTTGTGATGGGTTCTTCTCAGCTTAGCATGTTGTCGTTTGTCCTTCATTCTCAGAGAGGACCATGACATCAGGAAGGTGATGGAGTGACTTGCAAGTGAATTGGATTTTTTTTTTTTTTTTGCTTTTTGTAGGGCAGTTGGGGTTAAGTAACTTGCCCAAGGTCACACGGCTAGTTTTTTGTGTTAAGTGTCTGAGGCCGGATTTGAACTCAGGTACTCCTGACTCCAGGGCCGGTGCTCTATTCACTGCGCCACCTAGCCGCCCCAAGTGAATTGGATTTAAATGAGGGAGGGCTGTGCAGAGTCACCAGCCTCACTCCTCTGAGGCTATCTGGGTCTAGTAGCATGATACAGGGCAAAAGAGAAGGAAAGGAATAAATATGTATTCTAAGTGGTAGTGGTGGTGAAGGAGAAGGACTGAGCTGTATTCTTCAGAAGCTGAAAGGTGAATAGAATGGAATAAGGCAAATTATTTTTTATATATTTCACATGTCCACCCCTGAACAAAAGACCCAAACCTAGTCAACAAATAATGAACTCCCTATCATGTGTGCAAGGATGTACTGAAGTTTCTACGGACAATTTTTAAAGGAGTTCTAGAAATGCTTTTTGCAAAGGAATATTCTGGAATATATGTGAACACACACACACACACACACACACACACACACACACACCTTCCAAAGGGGAGGCCTGAGAAAGAGCTACGATCCATTTGGATGTTTAAGTCCTAGTATGTTTATTAAAGCTTCAGTCCCTTTGTGGAAGGCAGCTAAGTGGCACAGAAGATATAGAACTGGGTCTGGCATCAGTAAGAATCCTTTTCCTGAGTTCAAATCTGGCCTTAGACACTTACTAGCTGTGTGACCCTGGGTAAGTTATTTAACACTGTTTGCCTTAGTTTCCTCATCTATAAAATGAACTGGAGAAGAAAATGGCAAACCAGTCCAATATCTTTACAAAGAAAATCCCAAATAGGGTCATAGAGAGCCAGACACACTGAGCAACAACATCAGTGCCACCCTTTGTGAAAAGCTGTGACAGATGCTATGAGGAAAATCTGAAAAAGCATGACGAGAAGGAGCCTATCTCTCAAAACCTAGTCATTCGACAGCATTTTATTAAGTCCCTGCTCTCTGAAGGGCTCTGTGCAAGGGCTGAGGATACAAAAGCAGAAGTGAAAGGCAGAGCTCACAGTTGAGAGAGGGGATGTGGTGGGTGAGGATACTAATGTATAAATTCTGATTTAAAGCCAATTTGCTCTTAGAGGAAGCAGGGAGCCACTGGACTTTACTGAACAGAGGAGAGACAAGATCAGACTGTACTTTAGGAAAATCACTATGGTGTGTGAAGGATGGGGATTGGGAGACCAATTAGGAGGTTATTACAATAGTCTCCAGGAAGATGATGAGGAGTTCTAAAGAGTGTGGAATCACAGAGTACCTGGGGAAGTCCTTCCCTGGGATACCCAATCTATAGTCTAGAGATGGCCTGACAACCTGTTTTAAGGAATTTATAGTCAATTTGGGTCAAGTTATATAGCAATCATAGTATTTACATAGTGCTTTAAGGTTTGGAAAATGCTTTACAGATTTATCTCATTTTATCCCCCCTAGGAGGCAGATGCTATTATTTATCATTACTTAAAAGATGAATAAACTGAGGTGGACAGGTTAAGTGACCAGCTTAGGGTCACACAACCAATAAGTACCTGAAGCTATATTTGAACTCAGGTCTTCCTGACTCTAAGACAAGTGCTCTATCCACTGCATCACTTTGAGTCTATTGGCATAAAAACCAGAAATCACGAGTCAGGGCAGCTCAGGGAGCTTGGCCATTAGTGGATTAGGGTCCAAAGCAAGGATCAAACAATGGGGCTACCCTATGTGGAGCTTCATCCCTACCATGGTTCTATAATTCTTTCTTCCTTCTGGACCAGGATTCTGAAGAGCAGGACAATTTTATCACCTTCTCAGATCATCTCACCCTCAAGTAATTTGCCTCTTTTGGATGTGAGATTAAAGGCATGGAGTGTAAAACAAGTCCATATCCTTTAACTTATTCTCTTTATTGCCACACTACATTATTTTCTGCCATTTCTAATCAATCGTTCTAGGAGGAACATTTCCATTTGTCTTCTCTGGTTCTAATTCTGCTTTCAGTTTAGGTTCAGCAACATCATCATCATCATGGTCAGTAACATTTATATGACACTTACTCTGTGCTAGGCCCAGTGCTAAGGTGCTAAATGATTTACAATTATTATCCCATTTGATTCTCACAACACCCGTCAGAGATAGGGGTTATCCTTATCCCCATTTTACAGAAGAGGAAACAGAGGCTAGATGACTCACCCCCACTTACACATTTGGGAAGTCTGAGGCTGAATTTGAACTCAGGCATTCCTGATGCCAGGTCCACTCTGTATATACTGTGCTACCTTGCTGCTCCCCTTTAAACACACCGTGGGACCACAGGCCTGGAAGAAAGCATCTATTCAGACTTCTTCCTCTGTTCAGAATCATTAGGAATCACATCAAGATATGAAAGAACGATCCTATGTCTGAAGCTCTTTGAAGGAGCAGCTCTCAATGTCTTCTTCACTATCATCTAGGCCATTGATGGGGAACCTGTGACCTTGGGGTGACATGTGGCCTTCTGAGTCCTCAAGTGCAACCCTTTGATGGGATCTAAACTTCATGGAACAAATCCCCACAATAAAAGGATTTGTTCTGTAAAACTTGGACTCAATCAAAAGGCCAAACTTGAGGATCTAGAAAGTAACATGTAGCCTTGAGGTCACAGGTTCCCTACCCCTGATCTAGGCTATGCCTTGATATTCCTGTCTCTAGGGGCAAAAAGTGAGACTCTAATGTACTCATATATTTTAGGCATTTTAAAAGTGCAAAAACATATTTTCACTCAAGATATAGCCTTTCAACCCACTGTCTCATTTTGAATATCATTTTAATAGCATCAGGGAGGGATTAAATGACTCTAATCTTCTGCAGTGTTGAAGGTGTTTTTCCAGATTTCACAGGCTTAATGATACATTTAGGGACAACATCTGGCTTGTAATTGTGGTTGGAGTGGACTACAACAGGAGGAAACTGTTCAGTAGCCTGCCAAGACTTTTCTTTACTTGGTTTAATGTATTTTAAATTTAGTTCCAGTGATTCCACTGTGCCTAATTACCAATTTGATTAATAAATAGGATTGGATTTAGAGCTGGAAGGGACCTTAGAGATCTAGTCCAACCTTCTTTTTTTCTAAATGAAGAAAACAGGCCTGGGTGGTGAGGTCAGGTGACTTGCCTGTAACACATGAAGTAAATAAATGTCAGAACCAAGATCTGAACCCAGATTCCCAGGCTTCAAATGCAGCACCTTTTTGCACTTTTAAAGCTACACATTCTCCTTCCTCTCTCCCCAAAAGACCACTTGCTGGCGGAAAAAAAAAAAAATCAGTGAAAATACAGATAAATTCACTAGCTCTATAACATTTCTACAATCCACATACTTTCCTCTCCATATCCTTTACTGGCAGACCCTTGTCATCCTCTATTTGGACAACACAACATGGAGAATTTAGTCATCTTGCTGCCTTGCCTTCATCCAGTATAAAGTGAGCGTCCCAATATCACAATGACACAGCTTGGATACTGAGGTGTCTCTGGAGTCCTTAACTGTCTACTCATCAGTCACTCCTGGTGCAGACTCCATTTGTTCAATCATTTCTATACTGCCCAGAGCTACTGGATCATTCTTTCTAGGGGCACCTTCTCTTCACAATTGCTGTGGACTTTTCCCCATAGCATCTCTCATAATGTCTCTAGTCAGTTCCTGCTATGTATGCATTCACCACTTCTTGGTTTAAATTTCCTTCTGAATCCATCTCCTCCAGAAAGCTTGTTCTGATAAAAGTCAGTCAAGATAAGGATTCTTTTCTCATGGCTAAAATGGAAAGAAAACTTAATCCATGGTCCACATTCATTAAAAATAACAAACATCCCCAAATAAATGAAATCAAACATAAGTTTCATTTTGTTAGCACAGCAGTCTAATGTTTATTTTAATGTGCTTCACAGAGGTATTTAGAGGAGTCAATATAAAACTTTTTTAAAACATTAAACCTTTCCTTTATTTAAACAGCAAATAAGTAGTAACATGTTTCTAAATTCCTTATGAAGAAAGAATTTTTTAAACTTCCAAATGTCTACTAGGTGAACTTTGTGTTTAACTGCAGTATTTATCTGGGGCTGCAAACTAGACACATTTTTTGATATAAATACAGAACCAGGATTCCTTGACTTCTCTTTGGGTAGCATTTTTCTTAATATTAGGGTACAGAAAATAGCTGACATCCAACAATTTTAAACAGGCAGTTCCTTTTTCCTATATCTTCCTTACTCCAGAGGCCATGGAGCATCATTTAGGTTAAATGGTAGTTAAATGACAGCACCCTCCACTCCTTCCTTCAGCCCTTAAAAGTTATTGGCCAATGTTCACTCTGGTGAACCAGGAGGCTTATACTGAAGGTAAATAAAACGACCCCTCCTTCCATTTTTACATAAAGCAGCTTTTACATTTTAAGGCAACATCTTCCAAGGAATAGAAAATAACCATATGCTTACTATCTGGACCTTGACGTTTAAGAAACTCATTTCTCAGTTTGAAATCTCAAACAAAGAGAGGTTTTCAGGTCCATGTTTGACTTGGGAGTCCCCATCCCTTACAAAGTCACATCTGTCCATTTCTCTTTCTGGCATATATCCCCAAACAGGCACAGATGCCTGTAAGACTGAGAAACATGCCCAACAGAAGTGCTATACCATCTCCAGCTTCTACTGCTTCAGCAACAGGCAGAACACAGAGCAGGGAAAGGAGGACCAGGAATACTTTGGAGAGATCACCAATGAAGGCCATGATGCCTGGATCTTGAGGGCTGAAGGAGAATAATCAAGACTAGTATCTACAAAGCAAACAAAGGGAGAAAAAGGGACCATTAAGGCAAAGAGACATGTAGGCATTTTCCCAAAAATTATAAGGCAAGTGGGGAAGATGACATGCTGTGCTAATAATATGAGAGGTAACAACAAGAGAATTTAAGGGAGTTAAGATGGGAACAATCATTTCTTCAAATGCTTATGATTTGCCGGACCTCATTTGATCCTCCCGACACCCCTGGGATGTAGGTACTATCATTATCACCATTTTACAGTTGAGGAAACTGAGGCAAACAGAAGTTAAGTAACTTGCCCAGAGTGAGAGTTAGAAGTATCTAAGGCTGGATTTGAAATCAGGTCTTCCTGACTCCAGGGCCACTGCTGTCTCCATTGTAACACCAAGCTACCTACAGTGACATGAGAGGCAGCACAGTGAAGTGGAAAGAATGCTTGGTTTGGAATCACAGGATCGATCAATCAACCAATTAACATTTAGTTAGCAGCAACCCAGTGTCAGGTTCTGTGCCTCACAGCTGTAGCCACTCATTTTACAATGTGGGCAGTCAAGCCCCTGAATGGCTAACTAAAAATTTGGTGTCCAAAGACCTAGGTTTGATTAGTGTCTCTGTCATTTACAATTACTAATACTACTACTCTGCAGCTGGGAGGTGCATCTAGTGGATCGAGTGCTGGGCATGGACTCAGGAAGGCCTGATTTCAAATCCAGACTAAGACAATGTGATCCTGGGCAAGTCACTTAACCCTGTTTGCTTCAGTTTCCTCATCTGTAAAATGAGCTGGCAAACTACTACAGTATCTTTGGCAAGAAAACCCCAAATGAGGTCAAGAGGAGTTTAGACATAACTGTACAATAAAAGTACTGAGCTAACATTTATATAGCATGTGCCAGGCACTGTGCAAGGTGCTTTACAGAGATCATCTTATCTGATCCTCACAACACACCTGGTAGGTAGGTGCTATTATTAACTCCATTTTTACAGATGAGAAAACTGAGGCAAACAGGTCAAGCAACTTGCCCAAGGTCTAACAGCTAGTAAGTGTCCACTGCCCAACCTAGCAGCCCAGTTTATTTACTACCTGTGTGACATCTCTTAACCTTCGTGCGCCTCGGTTTATTCAATTGTAAAACAAGAAGATTGAGCTAGATCATCTATGTAGACGATCTTTTGATTTCGAAAGTTAAAAAAAAAAAAAGCTGCGCTTTCACGTATACAAATCATATTTCTTCAGAAACCCTTCCATGCTCACTGCGGCCAGAAAAAACAAGTTCCAAGGCCTTTAGACTTAATGAAATGACTAAGACTTACCCCAGAGCTGGGTTATCTAGCAGTCAAGGTGCAGGAGGCTCTCTCCCTCGCGGCTGAAGGATCCAGAGGCTTCCCTTAGCGATACCTATTAGCAGAAAACAGTCAGACAATTAAATGACGGAGGACTCTCTCGCCTTTTCTCTTTGGATCAAAGCACTAGCTCAAGGTGGAGCTCCCGGCGGCGCGGGCTGGACCGAAGAGGGTGGAAACTAGCAGGAAGAAGGAAAAAACCCAAACCTACAAATCAGTTTCTCCATCGCATTCTCTCCTTCCTCCTCCTCGCTTCCCCCCCCCCCCCCCCCCAATCCACCTCGCCCTGCCCAGGAACTAGGGACTTCAAGTTAATGCGAGGCATCCAAACGCCAGTCAAGCCCCAAAATGAACCTGTGTACGTGTCAGCCGAGTACGTCGGCATTCAGGGCTACCTTCAGGGCTCCCAGGGGGTGCTGAGCTACCTTTCTCTAGGAGCACCCAGCGCCGTAGCAGCTAGCAGCTACAGCAGCTACGGATCCCTGGGGTCCGGCCTCTTACGTTACCGGACAGGAAGCAACCATTACGGGAATGGGGCTAAAGAGGAAGGCCACCTCGTAAGACTACACTTCCCACAATTCAAGTGGCCTACAGCTCCCGCGATGCTCAAGAGCTTCCCTCGCTTCCTCCCACCTCTCGCCCCCCCTCTTCCTTTCAGCCTGAAGGAGCTCGTGGAATGTGAGCCGTTAACGATGAATTATTTTATTCTCGGGGGAAAAAGTGACAGCCATTTTAGGGGCTAGGTGGATCAGTTTACTTCTTATGGAGAATTAGAATAATTTGATGATTAGATGATATTAGATGATTATTAGAGTAATTTGACTTGACTTGAAGTCAAGTCAGCAGGTCTTTATTAAACGCCTTCCGTGTGCCAGGTACAATGCCAAGCCTGAGAGGTAAACAGACAGCCCCTACCCTGCCCTCAAGGAGCTCACAGCCCAGAGGGGGAGACGCGAGCAAACGATAACAATGTCCAAACAAGCTTTATACAGAAAAAACTGAAATCACTCGCAGAGGGAAGGCCTTGGAGTAGAGAGCAGGCAAAGGCTTCCAGGGAGAGGTGAGATTTTTAGCCAGGACCTGCAGGAAGCCAGGAGGTCGAATTGCAGTGGACAGTATTACAGGCATGAGGGACAGATGCCCGGAGCAGACATAGGGTCGAGAATTTGGGGCGCCGCTGGCTCTGAGCCAGGCTTTAAGAAGCCTCGCAAAAGGGCTGGGGGTGTGTGTGTGTGTGCAGGTTATGAAAGGGCTTGAATGCCAAGCACAGCATTTGGGTATTTAATCCTGGAGGTGAAAGGGAGGTATTGGAGTTTATTGAATTCAATTCGATAAACATTTATTAGCCAGGCACCGTGCTAATCTAGTCACTGGAGGGGATCCAAAAAGAAGGCAGAAGAGTTTGTGGGGTGGGGAAGATGAGTTCAACTTTGATTATGTTGAGTGTAAGGTGTCTACAAAAGACATCCTTATCAAGAGGTTGAATATTGGAGTAGTAAATCTGAGAATCATCTGCATAAAGATGATAATTGAATCCCTGAGATCTGATTAGATCATGAAACTTGGGCAAGTCTCAGTTGCCTCCTCTAAAATAAGGGGGTTAAGCTTGATCTCTGAATTCTAAATTCCTATGAACTTTTTCCTTAGTTCTGCCAGTCACCTAGTACTTGGAGATTATTATTATTGGAGTGGTTTCAATTTATATTCCTAGGGTTTTTATAGAATCTGATGTCACACTTGAGATGTTGAAAAGCACCAGAAGAACCAGGGAATTTCAGATCTGCATAGTTGTTTTAGGTCTTGGAACCTAGGAGCCAGACTAGATGAAGTCAGAAGAGCCCTTTCTTTCAGTTACAGTGTTCAGTGATTTTTAGTATACTGACGATATGTTTGTGGAAAAATATTGAAAACTTTTTTAAAGTTTCTATAGAAAATATTAAGTATATAGTATATTTTTCCCAAAAGCTCTTTCTAACCTCTTTGGAAAAGTCCATGGAAACGAGAGTATACAAGAGTATAAAAATGTAAAAGGAGAATATAAAATAAGGTAGTAACCAGGTTTTTGCCTTCTTGCACCTAGGACCCAATCTCCACTGAGAAAGGAATAAGATGTCAGTGGAATAGGGGCGGTTATTTTGTTTAACTTCTGAAGTGTTCCAGGAGGAATAAGATCATGACTTGGTTGCTTAATTTTTAAATTCTTACTATTTTAAGATAACTTTTCTTTCTATAATATTCTTATAAATGTTACCTGATATTTTTTTTCCCTGGGATTCATGGTGGAGGGCATTGGGAACTATACCAATTTGTACATCTTTCTCCAAGCTAGAATCACTTGCACGGTAGATTAATGTTTAATGAAATAAAATTGTTTCTCAAAGACTTGAGCTTAAATAACAGTACAGTACAGTATTTTTTCTTCAACATCCTGAATCAGTGATTGATAGATTACAACAGGAATTATCAACCTAGTTTTGAAAAACTTCAGTCTGTGCCTAATTATGTAATTGGGAGTGTTATGGGTTTAATTTCTTTTAAACCATCAATATAAAATTAATTTTATAGGAAGGATCCATGATTTTTCTTGTGGGGGTACTTCTCTGTCAGCAGATAAAATTTCTAGGGAGTTTTATTGAATTACATAGAGGCTAAATGATCATAAAGCGTTAAAAGTAAATTTTGAACCCATTCTTCCTGACCCCAGGCTTAGCACTGTATGCACTAAAAAACATGCCTCTCAAAAATCAATTTTTTTTCATTTCACTTTTCTCATTTTAAGTCCAGATCAAATTTCACTTCTTCCATGGACCCCTTGTCCTACTTCATTCTTCAATGATGTTTTTCTCCTCTGAGCTCCTTTAACACCTTTAGCTATTTTATACATTGAACACTTAGAATCATAATATTGTGAAATTGAGAGGTCTTGTAGGTCTTCCAAACTATCCTCCCATTTAATACAGGAATCCTCCTTGTTTTTTAAATAGAGGGGGGAGTCCAACTACATTTAATGAGAAGTTGGATTGCCTGTCCTCTGAAATCTACATTCCACAGTTCTACAAATAAGCAATCGTATAGTAGTAACAATGGAAAGGATGTTATCAAAGAAGTGTATGACTAAAAAAGCCAGATGTTTTGTTGAGGGAAGGGAGAATGTGGATTAACCTAATAACAGCTCACATATAATGTCATTGTGATGTCAGAAGAACTGGATGACAGCTCTTCCAGGACCTTGTTGAATGTGGAACCCCTTTTGTGAACTTATGGGGTTTTGGATGAGATCACACAGGATAGACAGGCATGGATAAGGTTGTGATCTGCATCACTGGAGAGATTATTTACAGTGATGGGATAACAGATTCTTTGGTATATATATATCTCTTCTATGTAAACACCTTCTATGTTTCAGAAACTCTAAATTTGGGGGGGGCGGTTGGGTGGTGGCTCAGAGATACAAAGACAATCCTTGCCCTTGCCCTCAATGAGCTTACTATCTAAAGGGGGTAGGTAATCCACAAAAAGAAACTCAAACAGGGGGTACAGAGGTGTAGAGCCTGTGGCCTTCTAGGTCCTTGGGTGTGGCCTTTTGACTGAGTCCCAAGTTTTGCAGAACAGATCCTTTTATTAAGGAGCTTTGTTCAGTGAAGTTTGTCTTTAGTCAAAGGACAGGACTTGAAGACCTAGAGGGCCATGTGTGGGTCCAAGGCCACAGGTTCTACGCCCCTGAATTAGGAGAAAGGCATGGTTGAACAGTCCCCAAAGTTCCAAAGTAGCATAGTACAGCCAGATGAGGAATGAAATGTTCTGAAATGAGCTCTCTCCTTCAGTGGAGGTTTTGGAATTCATGGCTCCAGTCTTCAATCAGAGGGACAGAGGGTGGTGATGAGGTGGAAGACCAGGGCCGATGGGGGGAGGTAGGAGGGGTGTTGCAGGCTAATTAAGTGTTCCTAATACAGAAATCATGTTTTCACAAGTTTGCTAGATAGATCAAGAAAATGCTTCAGATATAGGCTATCTGCAGGCATTTGACAGTCTCATGTGATAGACTTGTGGATCAGATAGGGAAATGTGAAATGGGTGATAATATAGCTAGGTGGAACTATATGTAGCTCAGCTGAAAAACCTTACCCAAAGAGTATTAATTAATGGATCGTTGTCAATCTGGAAGAAAGTTTCTAGTGGCAGGCCACAATGATCAGTCAGTTCTAGATCTTAATCTGTTTAGCTTTCTATCCAAAATATGGATAAAGACATAGAAGGCATGCATATCAGAATTGCAGATGACATAAAACAATGAAGGGCAGTTAATGTGTTAGATAAAAGAGACTTCATAAAGACTTTTGACAGGCTGGACTGATGAGATTAAATTTAATTGGTATATCAATTGAAGAATGTCTGAACAAACTGGTATATGAATATCATGGAATATTATGTAGGAAGAAGTGATAACTATGAAGAATTCAGAGAAATAAGGGATTCTGAGGATGAAACTATGTGTTGCTAATACCCCTTCTAGCAGGAAACTTGACCAAGTGTGTCCCTAGTTTAGATGATGGACTACACCTGGAAGCAACCTTGTTTTGGGCAGCTGCCAGTGCAGTGGATAGATAGAGCATTGGCTCAGAAGGACCTCAGTTCCAACTCTGGCCTCAGACACATACTATCTATATGACCTTGGGCAAGACACTTAACCATGTTTACTTCAGTTTCCTCTTCTGTAAAAGGAGCTGGAGAAGGAAATGGTAAGCCACTCTAATATTTTTGCCAAGAAAACTCCAAATGGAGTCAGGAAGAGTCTGACTGAACAACAGTCACCACAACTTTGTTTTATCCTATTACTACAGTTGTAAATTGTCCTAAAGAGCAAAGTAAACCCATAAGAGGCTGTGATAGCCAGCCCAAGTCATCCACAAAAACAGAAATAGACCAATAGGTATTTATAGTTAGCCACCTAGAAACTGGGGAGGTCATGGTAGAAGTATTGAAACTATTACCCACCAGCTACATTGCTTTAGGATTTCTACATCACTATGCCCCTGCTGTATACCTCCTCTCAGCCCAACCTCCTCCCTTTCAGTTTCCTTTTGTCTGTTATCTTCCCCTATTAGATTCAAGTTCCTTGAGGGCAGGGGCTGTCTTTCTGTTTGTATCCCTAGCTGCTTA
The DNA here is from genome assembly GCA_028646575.1 of Pseudocheirus occidentalis. Lineage (NCBI taxonomy): Eukaryota > Metazoa > Chordata > Mammalia > Diprotodontia > Pseudocheiridae > Pseudocheirus > Pseudocheirus occidentalis. The sequence continues at coordinate 109,612,767 of CM053597.1, read as the reverse complement.
GCTAGTTATCTAGCACATTGTAGATCTGTAATAATGTTTATTGACTTTTGGCTATTAGAGAGTGACCAGAGATATTTATAATGCACCAGTAGCATCAGGAGATCTATGCTTCATGTGTCCCTGCAACATATTTTGTTATGTGTTTCATCATTCATTGTTGCTATTGAACTTTGGTTTGTTGTTGCTGTTCTGAATATACTGTTGTTAAGTGTGACCTGCCAGTCTCTCCCTTGCCTCCCAGGCTCTTTTCTCTCTGGGCTCACTTCCCAAACTCATACCCATATTAACAATTCTTCAGAGGGGCAGCTGCTAGAACTTTGTCTTTGGACTCTAGGGGTAGTCCCTGTGGGTGTCTACATTCCTACTACTGTGGTTCCTGCGCCCCAGCTGGTATGCTTCCTTTTAGCAATTACCCTTATTTATCTATTTTAAAATAAATATTATAATAGCTAAATATATCAATAAATGAGAGCATAATGAACATAGAAGTAAGCATTACAGTGTATGTACGCATACAACTCATATATATGTGTATATATTTATATATATATATATATGTTTATATAGAAACTACAGTGTTTTGACTCTGATGAATGTCACTGGCAAAATCACCTCAAATTTTGAAAATATCAGTAAAATGACTCCATTTGTCTGGAAACTCAGCATTACTCCATTCAATGTTTTGCAGGCTAGAAAGTAACTTCTCTAGAATCCTTTTCATAAGATAGGGTTGAAAGCATCTTCCTCAGAAATGAAATTCTCATCATCTTTCTTCTCTGTCTACTTCAACTTTTTTCCATCAGTGACAGTGAATGGCTTTTCATTTTCTCTCAAGTCTAATGATGGTTCAGAATACAGAGAAAGTAATATGCCTCCCTTTGGAAGAGGGGTGAAAGACTTTGGGTGCGAAGTATCTTAAACACTGTCAGTGGTTGATTTTTGCTATTTTTCTTTGTTATAAGGGAGGATTTAATGCTGATAGGTTGGAATAGGATGCCTTATAGAAATAATAAAAACAAAAGATATAAATAAAATTTATTTTAAAAATAATTGGTATAAATGATTTTAAAAATCAAGCACACATTCAGGATGGAGGAGACTGCTGAATTTTAGTTGACTATAAGCTCAGTATGAGTCAACAGGATGATGTGACTCCAATAAAAAAGCTAATGCAATCTTAAGCTGCAGTAATAGAAATATATTGTTCAGAACAAGGGATGTAATAGTCCCACTATACACTGAGCCAGACAGAACACATCTGGAGTATTGTGCTCATTTCTGAGGTCTACATTTGAAGAATGTACATATTGACTTAAACTGGAGTACACTGAAATGAGGGAATTAGAAACCATCTCATATGAAAATCTGCTGGAAGTAACTGGGGATGTTTAAACTGGAAAATAGACTTGGGGTGGAGGGATATAATAGCTGCCTTAAAATATTTGAAGGGCTGTCATGTGGAAGAGGTGTTAGTCTTATTCTGTGTGGTTTCAAAGGAATGATCTAGGGACAGTAGGTGGAGGTTTGCAGGGTGGCATATTTTGGTTCAGTATAAGAACACTTTTTTAACAGTGGTCCAATAAATGGAATAAAACTGCCTTAGTGCTGGAGTAGTTGAGCAAAGACTAGATGCTTAGGAATGTTGCAGAGATGTCTTCTGCATGAGGAGAGAGTTTAGTTTAGAACAGGTTTATCCAGGAGTTATATACTAATGAAGAAGCAGAAATAGCTATAACCTATATAAAAATGATTGCTTAGTAGTCTCTGACATGCTAATAGTGTAAGCCTGGGCAAGTTACTCAGTCCTGTTTGTCTCAGTTTCTGCTTCTATAAAATGAGTTAAAGAAGGAAATGGTAAATGACTCCAATATTGTTGTTTTAGAATTGTTTCAGTAAATTTTACAGATGAGGAAAGTGAAGCAAATAGGGTTAAGTGATTCACCCAGTGTCACATAGCTAATAAGTTTCTGAGGTCAGATTTGAATTCAAGTTCCTATGTCTTTGGTGTCACTGCTCCATCCACTGTCTTTGCTGCCCTCCGCTGTCTTTGCCAAGAAAATTCCAATTGGGGTCAAGAGGGTCAGACATGAATGAAAATGACAGAACAGCAAATACAAAAATAAACATATCTTGGAATGTAGTAGACCTTCTAGTTAGAGTCTGAAAATCTCCAAATAGGATTAGTGTCCAGAAAGAGCATTGCATTTAGAGTAAGATAATCTGAGTTCAAATCCCAGTCCTGTGACTTATGGGCAAGTTAATTTCTTTGGTCTATTTGCTCTTTTGTAAAATGATAAATGTAAATGTCAAATGTCAAATGATAAATGATAGATTTAGATGACTATCTAGATCCTTCCCAACTCTGAATCTATGATCCTTTGATCTTTAAGCTTGTCTTCAGTTCTGTGTTCTCAGTGTCATTACCATCCTGAACTAAACAACTTCAAAGAATTCTCTATAGTTTCTATTTTTCTTTTGCTTGTATATGACCTGCCTTCCCCACATTAAGTGTGAGCGCTAAGGTTGAGGAGCAAGACTGCCAGAAAATTCTTGGTATATCCATTGCTGAAGAGATAGTGCATGCAAACATTTTGTGAGCATGATCTGAATGTAAATAATCCCATGTGTAAATAAAGCATTCAGGTAGAGGACTCCTACTTGTAAGTCAGGTTTATTTCATTGAGGTATTGGGGGTGTAGTATTGTTGTGGACTTCAGCATAAATAGGTAAGGCCAAGATTCCTCAATTATCACCCCATGTAAGGCATATCCTTTCTGGTTTCTGGTGTGCTTCAAGGGCTTAAATATCTGTAACAAATGAATCTGAGGCACAAAGATCTGAGCATGATTAGTTTATTAGCAAGGCTTGCAGTTGCCAATAAAAAGAGATCCAAGACGCTTCAGCAATTTAGAGTGCATTAGAGTAGATAGAACAGTTTTTTATACAGTTGGTAAAGTTGTAGGCTGGGTTTACATTTGGCATTATTATGCTGACTTACTTGCAAAAAGGGATTTCCAAAGTCCATGGTAAGGGGAAATATAGGGTTAGTCAACATCCTTTGGGAAGTCCCATAGTTGAAAGGCCCATGTCAGTGACTCCCTACACCAGGGTGCTTATGACCAAGCAGAGCATCTCATGAAAAAGGTCAGTTCATCTTCCTTGACCCCCCACCCTCACTCCCACCCTTCTGGGGTAAGGCAGATTGAGTCTAGGCTGTACAGAGAAATAGGGAAGTTAGACTCTCATAAACTCTTAATATTAAATACTAATATCTCATACAATAAAAATCTGAATGTAATCTATATACTTGATTCTAGTGATTAACTACAATGCTTAATTGTCCATCTTTCACATATGTTATGTCTAAGGGTATAGATAAATTGTGGTGTATGTTTATAGGTTCTCTTATTTACATCATTAATCAAAGAGATATGATTATGATATATTTGTCTTTCTTATGGGAAATCCAAATGGAATCCATGCCCACCCCTTCCCTAATTGAGCAGGAAGGAAGGGTAGGTTTGGATTTCATTTGGATTTTCCACAAGCAAGAGAGATATATCATAAGGATGAAATGATAAGCATATTCTACAGTTCAACTGAAAATTAGGAGGCTTTGAACTAATACCCTTAGTGGATGTCGAGAAGAAGCAGTGCTCAGGCTGCCCCAGCAATTCAGACCTTGCCAGCAGGCTGGTCAGCTTTTATTAATCTCTCGTCTATCTGTTCTAATTCCAGTAATGGCAGCAGGAAGAAGTCTGTTTAGGAAGCAGGCACCCTGCAGATTAGATCCACATGCTTAATCCTCTCTGTCACCCTTTCATTGGGTGATATGCAAGATGGAATCTCTTCTCCTTTTCTTTTCCACAAATCTCAGTTCTTAACCACCACCCGCTGCCCAAACCACTAAATTGGTAAATTGTGGACCAGTTTGTTTAGCCATTTCTGGAGTCTGACATCTCTATGACAACCTTGACCAGGTAGTGGCAAGGGAACTGAAAGATTATATGAACAAATAAATGCTGTAGAGTTTTTATTGAGGGAAAGAAGGGTATCATGAAATCAAACAACAGCGTTATTCTGCAGGCCCTGAAATAATTGCACTAAATGCCTTAATGTCATCATAAGTGTTCCTAGGCAATGCCTAGCTCAAGCCAGTCACCTAGTAGTTTAGGTTCAATATGGGAAGAAAAGTAGATACTTGTAGCTCATTTGACAGATAACAAAAGGAGTTTTACTGTGTTGTGGCTGAGGAAGGATTCAACAATGATGTGCAGAGATGATATGCAATTACCCCTTCAGCATTGCAACTTTATCCATTGCAACTTGGATATATTGTGGGTTGGCATTAGAAATTAAATGGGGGAGACCTTGAGGGGCGGAGCTAAGATGGCGGCGTAGAAGTAGCAAGGTCCCATAGCTCACACACAACCACCCTAAACACCCATAAAATATGACTGGACAAATTCTAGGTCTCTCAAACTCACAAAAATACAGAAAACAGATCTCTCACAGGAGGCAGCTTGGCAGCAGGGGATCATCACGGCAGCCTGAAATCAAAACGCAGCCAGGTCCAGGGTGGTAAGAAGGAGCCGAGCTGAGCTGCGTTGCAGCCAGTCTACACGAGAGAAGATCTACAGCTTCCAGCAACTCCACATCTACCAAGGTGTGAAAAAAAGGGATTAGATAAAGGCAACTCGGCAGGAGGGGCTCATCAAGCAGGCCTGCAGGCTCCCTGAGACCAGCCCAACCTGAAACCACCAAGCAGCCAGGCTCCAGTGAGCCAAAGCTGGGGGGGTGGGGGCTGCAGCATCCCACTAATACCTCTGGCAGCTGTGAGGGCCCCAGCTATTTGGGACAGAGCTTTCCCCCTCCAGGAAGCAGAGTTCCACAGAGCTAAAAAACCAAGCAATTAATAGACTGGCCAACATGAGGAAATGGAAGCAAGATAGGAACAGCAGTAAAACTCTAGATTCCTTTTTTATGGACAAAAAAGAT
>CM053597.1:109591301-109607269 GCA_028646575.1 Pseudocheirus occidentalis | reverse complement strand
AGGGGGAAAGCTCTGTCCCAAATCACTGGGGCCCTCACAGCTGCCGGAGCTATTAGTGGGATGCTACAGCCCCTCCCCCATCTTTGGCTCACTGAAAGTGCACCCCAGGACCACCACTCAAGACCACGATCCACATCCAGGCCACTCAACGCAAGAGCCCTTGGCCCCCATGGATCACATCAGCCCCCCTGCTATCTGCAGGCCAAGGGCTCTGAAGCAGCCCAGTGGAAGGTGCTGCTGCTCTGTTCCTGCTGCTACAGCCGCCTCCCACTGCTTCCTTGCCCTGGGAGCAGTTTGGCCAGACCCGCTCTTCTCCTCCCCAGTTAGCAAAATCCACTGACCTTTCTCTTAGCCTTTTTGTCTTCTGGCCTGATAAATGTGGTAACTGTGCTTTCAGTGCAACCAATCTGCTCTCCTATAGACACAGCTCCCCGCCCGATGCCCCAGGCCCTGAGCAGGCCTGGTTTCGGCAGCGGCTCCCAGACTGCTGCGAAGAGCCCCACCTGCTGAGCTGCCTGTAGCAACAGATGTGCTTTCTGTCTTGTGGAGAGTTTTGGAGCTTGAAAATCTGTTTAGAGTCCCATTTTATGAGTTTTTTAGCATGTTTGTGTGGGAGCTGCGGTGCTTTGCTGCTTCTACGCAGCCATCTTGGCTCCGCCCCCCCTTGTTCCTTTTCTTGATGGAAAAAGCAATAAAGGAAAGTAACCAAAAGGTAAGGAAGTAAAAAGTAATAATAGAGAGTCACTGAATGTTTTTGAACAGAGAAGTGTCATGGCCATGCTTATGCCTTAGTATATTATTTTGGTACCTGTGGGAAGACTGATGAAAGGAGGGATAGGACGTAGAGAGACAAATTAGGAAGCTTAGGAGAGAGATGAGGGCCTGAACTAGGTTGGTGACAATATGAGTGGAGAGGAATATGTAATATATGTAAGAGATATTGTAGAGATAAAAATCACTAGAACTTGGTAACTTATTGGATATGGAAGAGTAGTGTTAGGAGGATGGCAAAGACAAAGATGACACTGAGATATAAAACTTGGACCATTAGCGGTAGGGTGGTATCCTTAAAAAAAGAGGGACATTTACAAAAGTAGGTGAGGAAGAAAAAAATGAACTACATTTTGGATATGTTTTTCAGATACTGAGGTACTGAGATACTGAGGTAGAGCTGTTTCTCATGTATCTCTTGGTTGGAGTGTTCATAAGTTGAATGCTCTACTAGTTTCTTTTTTTAAAGAATGCATCTATTTTGGGGTGGCTAGGTGGTACAGTGAATAGAGCACCAGCCCTGGAATTAGGAGGAACTGAGTTCAAATCTGGCCTCAGACACGAGTCATGTGACTTTGGGCAAGTCACTTAATCCCAATTGCCCTGCCTTCCCCCTCCAAAAAGGAAAAAAAAAGAATGCCTCTTTTATTGAAAAGACATCGGTTTCCATTTATGATTATGCCTCAATTTTGCAACAGTGTAGGTGTGCATCCTGATCTCCTTTGCCTTTTCATGTGTCATAGTCTAGCCTTTCTTCTGAGTTCTAATAATGGCAGAGTAATCCTTGACTATCAAACAGACTTTCCATCACAAATGAAAATCTTTCTCCTGACTACTAACAAAACTGTTATTTGTTACTGAAGATATGAAATTCAGCCATTGCATGCCTTGGAATTTCAAGTCTATGGTATGTCTCCCTTAGTAATATAAGGATTCTATTGATTAGTATATTGTGGTCTTTTTTTAAACTTCTGGGTAACTTTCTGTCTTAGGTCAAAAAGCATGCATTAATGCAAGCCCTCAAGGAACTTACATTCAAATGAGGGAAGACAACACATAAAAGGAAACTAAAAAGTAAGGGGATGTGGATATTGGTGGAGGGGAGAGGGAGGAATATCAGGGAGACGAATGAAGAGAGAAAGCATGGTTAACCTGGGCCCTTCCTCAAAATGGATGTATTGGGAGGAAGTGACCACTCAGAGGTAGGGGCTGCAGGGGTGGAAGGGTCTTCCAGAGTGAGAAAGCCACTGAGATGGAAAGATCTTCCAAGATGAGATGGTTACTGGGAAATGGTAAAGAAAGAAATCTGAAAAAGCAATAAAGGAGTATTATTTCCTGTATTATTTTTTGCTTTATATACTGCTTGTGGTGTTCAGGATTTTTCATTTATCACATTTAGGAGACTTATGTTTCTTATATTGTCTCTCTTCATCCTGTTGTGTGCACCCCAAAACTGCGTGCAACAGAGATCCTTACCCAATAATACACAGAGGCTTCTCAAGGTAGGAAGAAGAAAAGAATGGTTTATTACTATCTTGAGAAAGGGCAACCCCCTCTTCTGACAAATAGGGGAGAAGCAATTTATAAAAGGAAATGGCGAAGTTATTAAGCCCTAACACAGAATTCTCCCCCACCTGCAGGTGACCCTTTTCTTCCATTGGCTGGAAGTCAGATGTAAAATCTAAGCAAGGTAATCTAATTCAAGTACTGCAACAAGGAAACAGTAGACCACCCAAAGTACATTTGAGAAAGTACTTCTGTTCTTATTTGGCATATCTTATGCTGAGGTGTCACTGAGGAGAGGGGTGACTCCCTACCGCTCTGAATTTTGAGTCCTTGTAAATCATGTGATTTCCTGGGAAAGGGAACATAGGCCCACAAAAAGCCTTACTAGATTTTAGAGTACAAGCTGAGAAGTTTTCACTTCTTTCACTCATTGTCTTCAAGGGGAATAATTTTATCTTATATAGAAGTCAAATGCTCTTTCTGATTTGTTGTCCTTTATTCTTATGTGTGGCTGAATGTGTGTGTTGGCATACAGAACCCCCAATTTCCTAGTACTCGAATCCCTGATGAGCTTTATGAGCCAATGATGGTTAAGAACCAGACTGTAACTGACCACCTAGACACTACTACTCCTGAGAAAAAAAGAAACCAAGGGTAGGCACCCCATATGAAAGGTCACACATGAGGCTCTGAGAAGACAAACAAGGACACAGGCAATCAAGAGAAATGCAAAGTGGGAAAGCAGCCTTGACATACATGCATAGCAACCAACCAAGAGAAAGAGAGACAGAGAGAGAAAGAGGAGAGAGGGAGAGAGAAGAGAGAGAGAGGAGAAGAGAGACAGAAAGAGGAGAGGGGGAGAAGGAGAGAGAGAGAAGGAGAAGAGAGACAAAGAAGAGAGAAGGAGAGGGAGAAAAGGAGAAGAGAGACAGAAAGAGGAGAGAGGGAGAAGGAGAGAGAGGAGAAGAGAGACAGAAAGAGGTGAGCAGGAGACAGAGAAGGAGAAAGAGGGGGAGGGAGAGAAATGAAAGGGAGTGGGAGAGGGAGGAGAGAGAGGAGAGGGAGGAGAAGGAAGAGAGGGAGGAGAAGGAGAGAAGATAGTTTGGATGCTACCACTATCTAATGATCACACTGTAGGTGGCTGAGGTACAGTGGAGAAATCATGACAGTTAAAAAGACTGATGATGAATTGGGAGATCAGGGTGTTCTTAGAGGCATCCACAAGAATATTAAAGTTTCAAGGAGGGAAACAGAAGTTGAGGGGGAGAGACTAAGGAAGATTCCTTGAGAAAGTGGCCAGAAGACCAGTAGGTGGCAGCAGCATGAATCTGAACAGGGTGATATGGATTAATAGGCTTTAATGAAGCATGCTGCCTAAGTCTGGTTAGACTGGATCCTATCCAATGGAGTAAATAGGTAGGGCACATGTAAAGAAACAACTAGATGTCTCATGGATCTATTAGTGTAGCTCCCTAACTTCAAAGGAATTCTATCCACCTCTGTGTTTACTCTTCTCATGACCAGTATTCAAATACCAATTTAGAAGGGGTCCATTCTCCCTAAATTGATTCATTTATTTAAAAAGGAAAAAAAAACCTGTGTTGTTTTATATCTGCTGCAGTGGATATCTGCAAGACTCTCAGCAGTCACCGAGGATCCATTTATAGCCTGAATAGATCCACTTACATAGATCGGGCAGTTATGTAAACAGCTTAATTTCTAAGACTCAGACCAGGACTAGGATGCAAAGGTTGCAGTGCTGCAAACGTTTATTTTCCCCTGTACCTTTTTTGTCTGATGAGTGTTTCACTGGCAGTTTATAGGCCAATAATAAACTCTGTAACTAGAGCAGAAATGGATTTGACTCCGTTTCTATTCCCTGAAATACCCAACCTGATGAGTGGATCTCTATGCCATGATGCAAGGCATCAATATAAATGTGCACTATCAGATGCCCACACTCAAGTCCTGACTGTGAGTTTGGGCAAGTTATTAACCTCTCAGTGCCCCCAGGAAGCTAAGACTATGAGTCCCCTATTTACATCAGCAAAGGGAACTTCCACACAGGGAGTTCATATACAACATACAAACTTTTAGCAGTGCTTTCTTCCATGGAAAGTCTGGATGATAACTAGCAGAAATCATCATACTAGACCACTCTGCTTTGAAAATGTGTGGCTGTAGAAATCAAATCAGCTGTATCTTGAGAACCTTTTATATTGACCTCTGAAATGTGGTAATGAAATAAAATAACTGGATGAAGAGCTATTGGAAGTGGATTCTGGCCAAGGCAGATAAAATTCAAGCATTTACCATAGAGTTAGAACAAGATCATTGCCAAGGCCAGTAAAAACAATGCAGGCAAGTCAGTTACAGTAGTTAAACTAATTTCTGCATGCAGACACAGCCTAAAAAATCTTTATCAGTGAGCAAAAAAGAAAGAAGAGTATAAATTTTGAGAGGTTTGCATATTTTGTTGGGTCCCATTCACTAGAAACTTTATAAACTATACATCTCTGTGCCTCATTACTCATAATACTGTATTATGAAGTGTTTTCCTGTCATGTTATATATATATATATATATACACACATACATATATACATATGTGATATATATGCTCATGTTCATAAAGCAATGTCTGCATCTTTCGCATTCTTTGAAAATAGCATAATAATAACACAATTTCAAAATGATAGTGTAACTGTGTTTCAGTGACACACATTACTGATAAAAATGAATAAAATGTCCCACTAAAGCACCAAATAAGTAATTGCTATCCCTCATTCACATTAGAACACTATTCAAAAAATGTTATATTCTTTTTTTAATGTATTTTTGAACAAATGAAATATAGGTGATGGAGTCAAATATTTATTCCAACATAACCATAAATTATTTTAATACTACTTGCTAGTCCTATTACAAATTTGTCAGGAATATGAATCTATTTTACAGATACCTGTAAAATCTGAATGGAGTATGTGCCAGGCTTAATATCCATATATTTTGCTTTCATTTTAATAATGCCTTTTGTTTTTAACATCACCACAATTCTCAGACAGAGCTCTCTAGCCTATCCTAGACCCTACTCAACATAACTGAACCCTCTCCTTTAAAAAAGGAGATAAAGATTAACAAAAACAACTGATATTGTATACACATCTTATAGTGTAATGTAGCATTCTATACCTGTAGCCTTGCTTTACCTAAATGGTGAAGATTTGATTTGTTAGTTCTTCTCTAGCAAGAAGATTGGTCATTACAATTACAAAGAGTCTAGCTTCCTTTTTATGTTCCTTTTGTGGATATTATTGCAGTCATAAATATTGTTCTTTTGGTTCTGCTTACTTCACTCAACATCAAGTCTTTCCACATTCTGTGAATTCTTTGAATTCATTGATTTTTACTGCACAAAAACATCCTATTAAATTAATATACTATACTTTATTCAGTGATTTACAATTAATGTTTTTGTACCTTTGATACTTGGTTTTGGTACCAAAACATTAATTGGTATGTTTAAGTGGTAATTAAATATACTTTTACTACCAAAAAAAGTGCTGCTACTAATATTGTGATATTTAAGGATTTGACTTTCATTTAGGAACCTTTTCCCCCATTATTACTTTTTTTTTAAGGAAGAGGAAGAAAACGAGTATTTATAATAGTTCCTATTATGCACCAGGTACTTTGGTGAGCAATTTTTACAAATAATATCTCATTTAAGCCTCACAACAAACCCAGGAAGTAGGTGCTACTCTTATCCCCATTTCACAGTTGAGGAAACTGAAGCAGACAGAGGATGAATGTCTTGCTGAGGGTCACATAGCTAGGAAGTGTCTGATGTGAATTCAGATATAAATTCAGTTCATTCTGACTCAAGGACCAGTACTCTATCCACTATGCCACCAACTACCTCCAAAAGACTTTGAGATATGAAAACCTTATACATAAATATTTCAGAGTCCTATGATATCACTTCATCCAAGGAAGAACTTCCTCTGCTTCAACAGGTTAAAATACATTTGTAACTCATAATCTTAGAAATTTGTAGCTCAGGGACGTTAGGGAACTGGCCAATGGCCATATAAACTTATTTTAACCCAGGTCTTGACTTGAAATCCAACATTCTGTCTAATAATCATGGTGTCAGTCAGAAACTTTCTCCCTAGTACAAAACAAAATGTTTAAACAGCAGTACCAACCTAATCAGCATTTATGGTAGCATACATATAGTGTATGTATGTAGACTAAAAGGTCTCCCTGTTCCCAAGTATCTCTCCCACTGACTGGCCACAGTGTATAAGGTGTCCATCATTTACTCCATGGGATGGGGGAAGAAGGGAAGAGGCATTTTAAAATGCTAAGTGTCTTACAAATATTAGCTCATTTGAACTATCTAGATAGGCATGAGAAGCTCTATTAAAATAAATTTTTTTTTATTTGGAATACACACACATATATGCCATTAGGTTGTCAGATCATCTAACAAAGAATAAGCCTTTGAAGGAATGAGGCATGGGGTAGGGTAAATTTTGTGAGTAGAACAAGAAGGATCCAAAGTATGGGGCATTTACAGTATAGGCAGACTAGAGAAACATAAAGATACCTGGGTGCCTAATGGGTTGATAAGATCATAGATTCAGAGTTGCAAAGGGGCCATTCAAGGGCACTTAATCTAAAGCTCTCATTTTACAGATGGAGAACCTGAATTCCAGAGAGTCTGAATGACTTGCCCAAGGCAACACATAAGTGGTAAAAGGAGAGGATTTGAACTCAGGTTCTCTGGCCATCTCCTCCCCCAACAAGGGTTGTTCTTTGATTTGTTTGTTTTTTTTCTACTATCCTCTCTAAAATTGTGAATGGAAGAGGCAGGAGAAAAGGGACAACAAAGCATATGAGACACACCAGAAGTAAACTTTTCGCCTCTTTTGCAGATCTGTCTACAATCAGGTCTGAATGTAGACAACGTGACGGAATCTTCTTGCTCTAAGATTCAACACAGTCAAAATAGTGAGGAAACAAACACTCTGCTTAAGTCTGACCAACAGGATTCTCCACTGTTGCTTGTTTTAGGCTTGTAAATAGATTTTTAAACGGTGAATTAAAAACTAGTTTTTAAATCTAAAAATAAGGAGAACAAAAACCATCATACCATTTTCATGATAACCTGGCCTCTTTTTTTCTCCTGCAAACAATATTCATCCAGATGTTGAACACAAAGCCTAAAGTGACATTAAGGGCATTGTCACAAGACACCGTACCATTAGAAAGAAATCTGTGAGGAAACATTTCATAACCTACTGCTCTCAGAATGTAATAACTGCCCTGACTCCATCTCTTGGCCTTTACTGTATGCCTTTTTTTCCTCACCTAATTCATTCCAAAATTGGATATTTTACAACTGGGATTTCCACGAATCTTATTCTTTCCCTGTAATCAGCTCAACTAGATGTGGAAATTACAATTTGCCAAGAGCTACATCTGAAAGTGGAGGTAGCCTAACTCCAGTTAAGGAGAGTTGTATTTCTGATAAACAGAAATGGCACATCTTTTAAACATTGCTTCTGGCCAATTCTTTGAATTTCCTACTTATCTCATGTAGGGAATTACATTGATAAGCATCACCAACCTTCTCCCCAAACCTCTCCAAAAAAAAAATATTGTATAAATTGAGAAAGCAAAACATGCCCCACACAATCTGTCCTATTGAATATATTTGAGGGAGGATGTGAGAGGAGGATTGGGTGGGCAGAGAGAAGTATGCAGTCATAAAGAAGGAATAACAAAGATAGCTATCAACCTAAGATAAGTTTCTTTCCATCGCTCTCTCGTCTTACCAGAATTTTTTCAGTATAAATGAGAAAACATTTATGAATCACTTTAAGCCCCTCAGAGGAAAAGCACTGAATACATTCAAGACTGCATTGCTATTATTAATGTTATTATTGTTATTATCATTGGTGGTTGGGAACAAAAAGTTAATGAACAGAAGAGGTCTGAAAAGTAACGAGATGAAATGACTATATGGGGATTTTCATGATTTTTATTTCCAATTTGCCAAGTTCCAAATCATGCATTCCTAACAATTTCATAATTTTAAGTGATTGTCAAAGAAGTAATGAAGTTCTTAATATAAATACTAGGTGGTTATATTTTTTTAATCCCTAAGGGATGTTTATTAGTGATATAAAGGACATTACTGAAGATACATGAAACTGAAAAAGGTAAGCCATTCTTCTAGCAAGAAGGACAGACAAGTCAAATGGTACCTTGATTGCTTCAAGGCTTCAAAAGGACAAAAAGACAAGAGCAAATTCTCCAAAGTATGGAGGATTTATGGAAAACAATGTGGATGTAAATTCTGTAGAATGGGAATATGGAGGGGGTAAAATATGTGTTAGTGGAGGGAATATTCTGAAACAATGAAATTTTAAATTCTATAGTGTCAAAGTACCCTCATGTGCTATGGATTTGAAAAAGTTATTTTTCCAAGATGCTTCTCCCCCATTCATAGAATCCAAGCTTCTAGTCTTGTTTTGAGATATGGACAGGTTCTATTTAAAGGTATCTCATAAAAGGGTGCTTTACTTCAGGCTTAAAACTTAGTAAGGGAAAAAATTACCAGCAATTTTATCAGTTCATTTAACTGATTAAGATCACATCAGGACTGTCAATAGGAATTTTGAACTAACAAAATCCCAGAAATAGAAATGGAGTACCAAAAAAATGGAGGTAAAGAAGACATACCTTCTCCCTTTCTCCATCAACATCACTGGCTAACCTAGGTGTCAATCTGAATCAGATCAGTCAACTACAGTTGTAATCAGTTATACTGTACCTCACTAGCCTAATGTTGATTGCATCTGGGTGATGTTGGCTACATGCATACTGGAGATGGCAGGATGTATTCTACTCCTTCCCCTTCCTTCATTTGATTCAATAGCAGAAAAGGGTTGCAGGGAGCAGTATGTGAATACAAGGTGTCCAAAGTGTCTCTGTGAATATTAAAGTCAAAGTGACACTTGCACATTCTCAGTCTAATGCTTACTGTGTCTCCCCTATTGTACTGCAATTGGAGTAGGGGAACTTCCAAACGGAACCCCAAGCATCCTTAAATAGAACAATGTTCCCTATCTCCCAAGTGTCCCATTTTGGTCATGTCCTAGAATTACAATAACAGTAAAGTGAATGAAATCAGGCCTTTGTTCTGTCTCTTCCAAAATATCGAGACATCCATCTAAACAAAGTCAATGGAAATGTTTTGAATGGTAAGAATGGGTTAGATAACACTATAAACAGTGGTCCCACCACTCTAGGCTCTGCACAAGACATAGAAACAGGAGTACCTTGAAATTTAGTCATTGAGTTTATGTAACTACCAATTTCCTTTACAAAGAGATACCCCAAGTAGTGTTTGCACCTGTCAATCAGTTCTAGCCTCTCACTGATCAGTTAGAAAACAGAAAAATATACAGGCAAGGGGGAACAGAGTGAGGCAAGGCAAGAATCAATAGGCTTGAAATTCTTTAAATGGCTGAATCTTCTGCTTTTAACTGAAATGTGTCAGATATCTTAACTGACAAATCACCCACTTCAGCTTTTTCCACCCCTTGCAAAATGGTTTCCATTTATAAAAAGTACAAAATTATATGCCTCTTACCTTTATGGAAAATTTTCAAGCTACTTTGATACTGTGACCAGCACAGTTGGGTGGGCTAGTAACCAGTGAGTAAAGAGACGGAGGTGTATTCCCTAGTCTGTTTATTCCAGAGCCATTTCATACAAAGCCAAAAGGTACAAGGAGTTTACAGGGCTTATATGCCCCTAGCAGAAGAATTTACATAACCAAAATGCAAGGACCCTCCTTTGACCTTGACCACTCCCTACCCCAGCCTAAGGTTGGTTTATTCATTGAGACTCCGTCCTAGGAATTCATGCCTATCAAGTATTTTAAATTTGACAATATTTATAAATGTGTGGCTTTGGAGGAATTGTTTAAATTGTTTTCCTACTTTCTTTTTTCTTCAGGATAGATTCTTTCAGCAAGTACTTTGTAGTAATGACTGTACTGACTTCAATTTTGAAGTGTAGTGGCCATGTTAATTATTAACTCTTTGGTCTTGTTAAAGCCAACATAGTACTTGCTGCTGTGTTTTTTCTTCAATGATAAATAAAATACTTAAAGAAAAAAAAAGACTTTATCCTAGGACCACCTCCAGAGGCACAAACAAACAAGGAGGCATAAACAAGACTTACAGGTAAACTGCCCTGAATCTTCCTTAGTTATTCATAGGACTATGTCCTGAGGCATCAATAAACAAGACTATACCCCTCCTAAATATCTGCCTTGTGACCTTATAGAAGTTGTACAAGGAGAGGGGACATTCCATTAGTGGGGCTGGGGGACCCCTGAAAGTCCTCTACATCTCCCCCATTTTATTTATATATAGGAGAGGGGAACATTCCTTTAGCAGAGCCTGGGGAGACTTCCAGAAGTTCTCTACATTTTGACATATGAATTAGGGATAGGAACTAGACCCATGATTTCATTGGCATAAGAAACATCCTCTACCAGTTCAGGTCAGCATTTTCTCTGCAACTTATATCATTAGAAGGGTGCCTACAGCACTGAGACATTAAGGGAATTGCCAACGATCACAAAGGTGGTTTACGTGGGAGGCAGCACTTGGACCCAGATCCTCTCAGCTTTAAAGTCAACTCTCTTTGCCCTGCACCACCTTACCAGATGAACTGTAGATACAAACAGGAGGTGATCATTACATGGGATATGCAGATGACTTTGTTTTCTAATATTAGCAGTGGATTTGTTCACCCTATAGACAAGTCCTTTATCATTTCTCCCTATAACACAATTACAAAATGGCTGGTTGGAGCCAGGAACATAACCCATTCCCAAAGAATAAGGCAAATTCAAATAACCCTACATGGAAACTGAATACATCACAGATGAGTTTTTATCATGACAGAGATAGAGAATTAGAGAAAGCAACAGATACATTGAAAGTCAAAGAATCAGCATCATGGAATGGCTAGCAGTCTGACTTTGAAGCTAAAAAATATGGATTCAAGTGCCACCTCCAAAATATACTGACTGTGTGACCCTGGGCAAGTCACTTGACCTGTCTCAGTCCCAATTTCCTAATCTGTAAAACATGGATAATAATATCCCTATCTCCCAGAGTTGTTATGGGATCAAATAAAATAATTATAAAGCTCTAAGAAAGGTAAATGCATTCAAATGAGGTGCAGGAATAAATCAACAATTCCAGATCTGGGTGGGGAACCTATGGCCCTGAGCTCACATTTGGATTCAGTCAAAAGGTGGCACTTGAGGACCTAGAGGGCCACATGTGGTTTCAATGCCACAGGTTCCCCATCCCTGTCCCAGACCCTAACACATAATAAACCAAGGTTCTTTATTTCCTTCTTTTTTAGAATCACCAGTCTAGCATATAGTAAGTTCTCAATCAATGTTTGTTGACTGATTAATTGATGATGTCATAAGGTCCCACAGGTTTAATTACACTTAATTAAATAGCCCCAGTCTCCTCTGAGCTCTAGTCCTACATCACAAACTGCCTATTAGACATTTCAAACTGGATATCCTGGAGACATCACAAACTCAACACATCCAAAACAAAACAAATTACCTGGTCTCCAAAAGCATTTCCCTTCCTAAGCTTTCCTATTTCTGTCAAGGGATTAGAACCATCCTACTGGACTCTCAGGTTTATTACTTCTATGTCACGCTGGTTCCTTTACTGGAGTCATCTCTGATTTCTCACCTCATAGATCCAATGAGTTGCCAAATCTTAACTTTTCTATCTCTATATATCACATGTTTGACCCCCTCTATGCACTTGACCTCTACCTTATTTAGTGGAGTTCAGCTAGAGTTAGAGAAAGAACTTAGTGCAGGCTATCACCGCCTCTTACTTAGCCTACTGCAGTAACCTACTAATCAACCTCTATCTTACTCCAATTCATCCTTCACAGAGCCGCTAAAGTGATTTTTCTAAAATGCAGACCTAACCACATCACTCCCTCTACTCAGTGAACTACAGTGGCAGCCTATTACTTCTAGGATAAACTAGAAGCTCTTCTGTTTCACTTTTAAGGCCCTTCATAACTTGACCTTAATCTATCAGTTCAACATCGTTATACATTCATCCCCTTCCCACACTGTACAGTTTAGCCAAACTGGATTTCTCTTTTTTCTTCATATCACTCCATTTTCTCTCTCCATGCCTTTGCAGCGGCTGTATCCTATGCCTAAAAATTATTCCCTCTTTACCTCTTCCTCACAGAAACTCTATTTAGTTGAAAGTACAGCTTAGCTTAAACACACCTATATCTTCAATTACTAGAACCCTCTTCTCTACTTTGCATTTAATTTTTATATTTACTTTGTATTTATTATATATATATGTAATATTGCATATTGTCTCCCCCATTAGACTACAAACTCATCACCTCTTGCTTTTATTATTGTAATAGCCTTCTAAATCAATGTTTATTAACTGACTGATTAAGAATAAAGGCTATTTTGTTTTTGTCTTTATATCCCAGAGTCTAGTATAGAGTCTGGCACATAGTAGGTGTTTAATAAATGCTTATTGATTGATTTACCAAGGTCAAGTTTCTTCACACTTCTTGAAAAATTTTATGTACACTGTAGATTGTAGCATTCAGCCTTATCCCTTAACACCAAAATTAAAATATGAATATACTACAGAACGAACTGATTTTATCATTCTTAGGTAGCCCACCAAGGAATCACTGATTGAATTCTATTGTTTTAATGGCTGAGATAATTAGATTGTTTCAGTGTTCTTAATGACATAAATAATGAATGCTAGAGTCCTGTAGAGGATGTCAGTGCTTCAGTAAGGGTTAAACTAGATAACTTTTAAGAGATTTTTAAACCCTAAGATTATATGATTCCATGAATCTCTAAAGGGCCTTCAGAACCTACACTAGTGAATTAACTTGTTTGTTTAAAATATTTTTGTGGTATGGGCAATGTGAACAACATTTCCCAGTTTCCAATTTCTTGGCCTACTATAAAATAGCTAAAAGAACAAGAGAATACTTCAAGAAAGTTTAGCACTATACTATAGTCCTATGGACCCTACCACAGAAAGAATGAATTTCATTTGATGGGCATCAAAAATACTTAAACATATAACCACTGATTTAAAGTAAATAGGAAGAATTAAATCTTTCAGAATCTAATATTTGGATCTGTGATCTAATGTGGGTACTCCCTCCAACAATTCACATTGTAACCTATGAATGCCTCATCATACTGTATGATTCTTATGTCATACTGTGTGTCCTTTCAAAAACATTCTATAAGGGATCTACTCTACATGCTGGGAGCCTTCATCTAATTCTCTGGATATTGCATGAATAACAGTGGAGAACAAAGGCTGTCTGTCAGCGGTTATCCTTCATTCTCTCTTCATCACCAGCCTACCTCCCTTTTTGGTCCTACACTTCTCCAAAGAGGTCCTATATGCCACTTCTCCTACACAATTCTTTATTGGTAATGTGTTTTTACAATCTATTCATACCCACCATGATTCTATCCTTTCCTTTTGAATCACCTCAAATTTTAATTCTTTAGAAACTCTGTATTCCATGATTCATAGCTCAAGCACATCAGAAGAGAATAAAATAATGTTTTAAAAGTGGGCCTTTCAAAATGTTATAAAAGTGAATGGTGAAAACTATCTTTACACGTAATTGGAAAAAATAAAATATCATTAACTGGAAAAAAATGGGCCTTTGTTTCAGGAAAACAACAATAACAACTAGAAAACTTAGGGTCATTTTCTAAGCTTCTTCAAAGCAATGCAGCCTACTCTCTTCCTGTTCAATTCTGGGCCCATTCATAGTTGACCTCCTGTGTCTGTCTGAGATACAGGTATTGATGCTCTATGGGTTATCTATGCAACAGCATATCTTAGTCTGGACAAAAGGTATTCTTTTTCCACTTGGTTCTTCCTCAATAGAAATGTCAATAAACAAACTAATACATTATTCATTACCTTTTCCATAGGAAAGGATTATTGAATTTTAAAAGTCTGAGAAACTCCTCCAACCTGTTTGCTCAGTATTTCTACATAAATATATTCCTATAGAAGATACTTATGCTGCTGGTTTAGTGAAAAATTCTTCTTGTATTTTACAAAAAAGCAACAGAATGCTTTAAAAGTAAAATAAATTAAAATGGGTAATAATAATCATTCAGATCAGCAAAATGTTTAGTATCAAATCTATCAATAATTTTTTTTAAACTAACATAATTTGTGTCATGAGGACCTTGGGTCCTACATGACAGACTTGGG
Source organism: Pseudocheirus occidentalis (assembly GCA_028646575.1). NCBI lineage: Eukaryota > Metazoa > Chordata > Mammalia > Diprotodontia > Pseudocheiridae > Pseudocheirus > Pseudocheirus occidentalis. Next base: position 109,592,612 of record CM053597.1, on the reverse strand, counting down.
TATGATTCTAGGGTCGTGGATATCTCACAAAATCTCTATCATCTGTGCCCACACCTGGAAACAACTTGATTTCTCAAAAACAAACAAAAAACTAATTTATCAGGGACATGTCAAGGCTCCCTAATCTAGAGCACACAAAGTAGTATACCGAAACCCAGAGTACCTAGAATATGCCAAGGCAAGACACTAGAATCATAGCAGGGATTTTCCCATTGGGAGTGCCCTGAATACAAATCCAGGAAGACAACAGTATTGCCACCACTACAGATATCCAAAAGAAGGCCTTTAGGCCCCCTGCAACAACTCAAGCTAATAACATATAACCTCGGACTAATTTCATTTAAAATATGGAATAGATTCATGCCCTAGGTCCTCAATCATTAGGAAAACCATCCTCTTTTACTGAAGGTTATCAAGCAACACAGCCTCTCTCCCTGGCAGATACTTCCCTTCCTTAGGCCTATACTTTTTGACTCACATTCCCTGCAAAAGAAGAGCCTCAGGCTACACCTCAGAGCACACTTCCATGATACACCGATCTCTCTAGCAGCAGCAAGGGAAATTCCATGGTTCTGTTTCTTCCCATCATGTCCCTTTATAGCTCCTCTCTTTATTTGGTTCCTTGATAATGAATCTGCCTATATCTAGCAAGGAAAGGTCTTTTTTAATTTTTTTTTATTGACTTGTTTGTTCACTTTTAGGTTACAAGATTCTGTTCCAGAGTCACTTGAGTTACAGATTTTTCTCCCCTTCCTCCCCACCCCTCACCCCAACCATGGTGGCATACAATCATGTATAGGATCTGCAGACTTCTTCACATTGTACAATAGTCTGGTTGTATAGGTGTTATAGCCAATGGAGTGAACAACGAGAAAAGAGAAACAAAAGTCAAACATCGAGAAGAATGATAGCATGCATTGCTTCAGTCTCCATTTAAACTCTGGTCTTTCTGGATCTTTCTCTGAATATAGACATCTCCTTACATCCTGAAACTTGTATAAGTTGTCTTTTTTTTGTATAGTTGTCTTTTAACTGTGCGATGCTGAGAAGCATCCAGTTTTTCAAAATCGGTCATCACACATATGATGTATCTGTGACAGTGTACAAATTTTTTCTGATTCTGCTCTTCTCACTCAGCATCAATTCACATAAGCCTCTCCAGGTAAGTATGAAGTCAATCTCCTTTGCATTTCTTATAGCACAATAATATTCCATCACATTCATATACCATAACTTGTTCAGCTATTCTCCAATTGATGGGCATCCCTTAAATTTCCAGTTTTTTGCCAACACAAAGTGAGCTGCAATAAA
>CM053597.1:109554195-109590801 GCA_028646575.1 Pseudocheirus occidentalis | reverse complement strand
AGAGAGAGAGAGAGACAGAGAGAGACAGAGAGAGACAGAGAGAGAGAGAGAGAAAGAGTGAGAGAGAGAGAGAGAGAGAGAGAGAGAGAATTGGAATTGGCTCCTCAGTGAAGGAAGATTCATGGAGACTGAAGTCAGCTGAGAAAGAGGGAGAGAGAGACAGAGAGTTCCTCTCCCAGTATCTAGAAGCTTGGTGAAACACAAACAGGATGAGACTTTGTTTGTTCATGGCCTGGCTGATCCTTGAGTTCCAGGCAAGAGAAGTGGTGAAGGGTTTGAGGTGTGCTGAACCATGTGAACTTCACTGTGTGCTGGGGATTGTCCTGAGGACTGGACAAGAGCCTGGCAGCTGGCAGCTCCTGAATCTAGGTGATTGCTTGGCAGATTCAGGAGGGAGTTGGGACCAGGGAAGAGGATCCATGTAATCAGAGAGACTACCCAGAGTCAAAATGAAGAAAAGGCCTCCCCTTGGACTAAACTGAGGTTTGTTGGAAATCAAGGGGTTGAGAGTTTGTGTGGTTTTCTAAGGACTTTATTGGAGACTAAAGTTAATGGTTGCCCCATGAGTGGAAGATCAGTATATTGTGAATTGTTGATTGAATCTTTAAGTGTTAAGGGAAACCAGGTGAATTGATTGATTGAATCTTTAAGTGCTAAGCTGGTTTCCCTCTTAGGGAAACCAAGTGAATTGATTGATTGAATCTTAAGGTGTTAAGCTGGTTTCCCCCTTCGGGAAACCAGGTGATTCTTCTTTTGTTCCTTGTTCCAAATATTGTGACTTTCTGTAATAAGAAATATTGTGACTTTCTGTAATAAGATATTACACTGTGAATATTGTACTGAATCTTTATTTGTAATCGAATAAACAGAGTGTTCACTACTACTGTGTAATCTGAATCTTAAAAGCTATTCACAGTAGCATTCTTTTGGGAATCTACTGCCCAAGATCACACAACTAGTATCTCAAGTCAGATTTGAACTCACAAACAGTGACTGTATCCACTATATCACCTAGCTGCTCCCCACCCATCCACTTCCACTTAGAACTTACAAACCATTTCTTCAAACCCTAGTGACAGCCTCAATTTTTTAAAAACCTGCAAAATTCTAAGTAAAATACTTACCATTAGCCATTCTTCTTAAATTCAGAACTTGCAAGGTGCTGGGGATGCAAAGGAAAAATGAAAAATAATCTCTACCCTCATGGCTCTTAGTTCCAGTAGGAAATAATACAATATTCATGCTACTAAGTAAATACCAAGGAATGTGAAGGAGGGATAACTAACAACTAAAGGGATCAGAAAAGGCTTCTCAGAGGAAGTAGATGTGCATGTGGGATGGTCTATGCAAAAGTGTGAAAGTGGGAAGGGAAATGATGACTTTGAGTGGAAGAAGATGCAGAAGAATGTGAAGTGAGTCTGGAAAGGTCATCTGGAGGCAGATAATAATGGCCTTTCACTGTCCAAGTGGGGAGTTTGCCTGGTATCCTAGAAGCAACAGGGAATCACTGAAGATTCTTGAGCAAAGGAGATGAGTTTGGCAACTATATAGAGAGCAGATTGGAGAGGGGACAGACAGGAAGTCAAGATTTAATTAGGAAACAGCTGTAACAGTCTAAGCAGGAAGATAGTAGGGGTCTCACCTAGAGCAGCCAGCAAGACTGACATTACTCTTTGAAAAATAAGTCCTTATTCTCATCTTTCCCACCTGCTAACTCAAACTTAGCAAAAAGATTTTCTTCTGATTCTTCCCTTGGCAGGCACCCTGTTTCACAAAAAACCTGTTTTCTCAAGTTAAAAATTTACAAGGTTCTTTTCAACCCAATCTGACTTTCTATTGCCAAGTTATAAAATGTGGGAAAAAGTGGTTATCATAGAAATACTAAATTACTTCCTCCTATCTAAATCCAGAAGTAATTAAATATTGCAAAATGAACTTTGGGTGGAGGGGGAGAGAAACAAACTCATAACACTTAGGTCAGCAACCTGAGTCGACAGCTGAATGCAGATGAAGCTAAAAGTTTTATGTCCCAGCTTTGTCCTACAAGGACAACAGTATTTAACAAGGTACTCTGAGATGTCTATGTGTCATACAAAGCTGATCTGAAAATATAACCCCGTGTTATATAAAATGTATTCCTATCATGTATATTCCGTCTGGGATTTCCTCTTTAAAGAGCTATGTTAGGTGATTTTCTTTAGCATAAAACTTTGACTAATTTTTTTTGTTTGTTTTGGGGGAAGGAGAAAGGAACCATTTCATTAGTATTTTCCTTACTATCCCAAGGAAACTCCCTCAATCAATGGAGGTCAGCACCTTTTCTGAAACTTATCATCTTAGATAATAACATAGATTACTGAGATATTAAGTGACTTGAGTAGAGTTGTGTAGGAGGCAGAACATGAACCCAGGTCTTCAAAGCAAACTCCTGAAGCATGACATCCACCTGCCTCTCCTTATCCATTCCAGCATCTTATTCAATACTCTTATATGACAGCTAAGGAAACTTGATACCTTGATAAATTAAGTAAATAACGTTCCAAATTTAAAGTCAGTGGCCAGAGACTGTCACCCAGGTCTCCTCCCTCCAGTTAATCCAGTATTCTTTCTGTTATACATGGAAATCTTTTAAGATATTTTATAGCAAAGCAAACAGTACTAATTTCAAAAGGGGTAGAATGTCACTAAGAATATTTTCTATTTATATCTTCAGAGATCACATCTGGAATACTGTATTCATGTTACTGGAAAAAAATTAAACCCTAATTTTTTTGCAGGGTATTCTGCTACTTTGATGAACCTGTGAACCTATCAATATGAATACAGAACTCCCTCCAATGGTCCAGAATCACTGCCCATCCATACTCTTTTATCCTGTACAAATTATTTATCCATCTCCTCCAGTAAATCCTCCACAGAGTCCACCTAACAGTCTGAGTGTCTTCTTATTGATATTACGTACACACTGGCTGTCTATCTGTGATCTACCCACAGGCTAGGTGCTTTCCTTGAGGTAATGATATTGCATCAGCATCAAGAGAAAACACATGCTTTCAGTCTGTCATCTCTCACCCTCTCTGCTTTCCATAAATATATATTTCTTTGATATCTTTTATGCCTCTTCACCTATGTAACATCTTCCATTGGAAATAAGCTGGGGCCTAATCACATCCACTATGCATTTCTCCGTGTCCTCTGGCTAACCTTGAACTTTATTCTTTGGAGATTGTGGTGTTCTATTCTTCATAAACAAAAAGCATCACCAAAAAGAATTTAGGCATTAAAAATGGATCTTGGTTTCATGAAGAATCTTGGGAATCATTAAAAGCACTGTACGGTCTCCCAAAGACAATTTAGTCTGCTCTCCTCCTCCTTTTCAATTCTGGATGCAGCTCGTTGTCTGTCTCTACCATCTGTCCAAAACATATATGCTGATAGACAAAATTATGGACTATTCACCCAACTATATGTCATAATCTGGACAAAAGGCATTCTTTATCCACTCAGTTTGTCCTGCGTGGATGATCAGGCCATACCCTTTTGAATAATTGTGGACCCCACTTAATAGGAACTTCAGTTTTCCAGGATTCAATGTGATAAATATAATGTTATCCACGAAGACAACAAATCTGGAGGAACTCATTCAAAAGGGAATCCTTCTTCCTTTTGGACACTGTATAGGAAATAGTCCATGTGAGTGGCAGATACCTGTGGTATACACACTTCCAAAATCTTCATCTTCCATTAAGGTTCAACTCAAAAGCCACCACCTCTATGAAGCCCTTCCTGAATTCCTTCTCTTTTTAGTGTTTTCTTTCTCCTTCAAAGACTTTCTACTTGTTTACATCTGTGCTACATTAACCCTGTAATATGAACTATATAAGGGGCGGGGCCTTTTTTTGTCTTTGCATCTCTTTCAGAGCCTAGCACACTACACCCTATGTGGAGTAGATACAGTTTTATGGCTTGATTAATAATTAAAATGAAATGTGTAATTCTTATAGTACAAATACTAAATTTCTTTCATTTCTCTTTTTAAATTATTCAAGTAACTTAAATAAGTATTTTATTACTTCTCTTAAAAAGATGTATTTTTATCTCATCTGTATCAACTAACATATTAATTCAATTCAATGCAGCAAATATTACTTATCTACTCTGCACAGAGTATTATGTACTACTTGTAGGGGATGAAAAGACAATAATAATATGGCCTTATGTTCAAGTAGTTCGCATTCACTGAGTCCAACACAGATGAAAATAAATACAATGTATTTGGATGAGGGAGAAAACAGTAACAACTGGAGGGATTCAGGAAGGACTTCATGGGGTAGGTGGCATTTGAGTTAAGCCTTGATGGGAGATGAGGATTCTGAACATCAGAAATGATGAGAGAGTTGGAGGTTGTCCTGTACAAATGCATGAAGGCTAGAGTTGGAGGTTAAGTTCAATAAAGAGATGGAGAGCCAGTATAATTAGAAAACAGCAAATGTGACAATTAAAAATCAACAATCATTTGTTAAATACCTACCACAGGCCAGACACTATTCTAGTTGCCAGAAACACATATAAATTGTGAAGGGAGGAATGTGGAACAAGACTGGAGGGTAGGCTATAGCCAGATGTTTTTTTCTAGAATACAAAAGAGCTAAATGCCAGCATGAGGGGTGAGTATTTAATCCTAAGCGGAGAGAGAAATACTGAAGATTTTTGAGACTCGGGATGCCTTGATCAGCCTGGTGCCTTAGAAGGATAACTTCGACAACTGTGTGGAAGGTAGACTGGAGAGAAGACAGTCTGGCCACAGGAAGACCAGCATGGAAGCTATTACAACAGTCAAGGCAAGAGCTGATGAGGGTCTTGATCTAGGAACCATAGGATCACAGATTTCAGAACTGAAAGGAACCATAAGAGTCCATTAGACCCAGACCATCAAAGAAGAGGAAACGGAATTAACTGTAACCTACTAGGTGCTAGCTGTTGTTCAGTCATTTTTTAGTTCTGTTCAACTCTTCATGACCCCATTTGGGGTTTTCTTGACAAAAACACTGGATTGGTTTCCTATTTCTTTTTCTATTTCATTTTACAGGTGAGAAAACTGATGCAAATGGGGAAAATCCCAGGGTCATAGAGCTAGTAAGTGTCTGATGTCACATTTGAACTCAGGAAGATGAGTCTTCCTGATTGCTGCTTTCTATCCACTATACCATTTAGGGGCCCATTAGGTGAAAGAGCAGATCACAAAAACCTTTAAAAATGTTCACTAGGGGCAGCTACTTGGCACAGTGAATAGAGCACTGGCCCTGGACCTGAGTTCAAATAGTGCCTCAGACACTTGATACATTCACTAGCTGTGTGACCTTGGGCAAGTCACTTAACCCCAATTGCCTTGCCTTCCTTCCTCCAAAAAAAAGGTTCACTAAATATTTCCATATCATGCCTCTTTTAGGGTAATTGCTTGGGTATTTTTGTCTTTTGTTATTTTGGTCTTTTGTAATTGCTTGGGTATTCTTTCAAGTACCATGGAAATGTAAATGACAACCTGATATCATTTCACTAATTCTATGCAAGCCCTCTTTTAGTATACTAATATTAAATACAATTATCCTAATAATAAGCCTCATGTTACCCCCCACTAGGAGATGAGCCCTTTCCCACATACTGTGCTCTTTTTTATTGATTGATGGTCTTAAGATATTAACCTCTAGTTCCTACATAGCTGTTCCAGCTTTTTCCACTTTGACATTATTTCCTCCCCATGTATCATACAAGTTTAATTATTTGCTTCTCTGTGAGTTAATGACTAATACTTTTGCAAGGTTGTAGGCTGTTTCTTACTGAGTTGCAATTGAATAGCCCATGGTGACTGGAACAAAACATAAACATCCTATGAAGCTAGTAAAAAAAAATGAGGTCACAGTTAAAAGATTCCCCACTGATAATCTTCATGGTCAGTATGAATCATCATGTTCTTCATGATTGTCCAGTAATCTTTATGGATCAATAAGAATCATAGTGGCAAGCACAACCCACTTAAGCTATCCCTGTCTATTTTTTAAACTCTAAAGATAATTTAGACGTAAGAAATGTTTTTCACTCAGAATTATCAAGATAATTATTTCAATCCTTTACCTAACTTTGTAAAACCACATAAAACTCTAGTGTTCAGTCTCTATTTTTCAATTATAAAAACTCTATTTCATCTCTGTGCTATTATCACTCAATCCAAAGTCTAACATTTATAAACTTGAGTTTAGAGTTATTATACTTTGTTTTTATTTATTTATAATTGTGGATGATCTGGAGTAAATTGCAATCTTGCAAATAAAATCAAGAGAGACTATTCTGTGGAACTAAGTAAGAGGTTGTTGGGTTTTTTTCCTCCAGATCATTTTTTGTGGGAAGCATGGAAATTGCAAAACAGAATCACGATTTTCTATTGCTGATTTCTTACTGTATCAACTGCATTAAAATTTTCATCAGCATATTAAATTTAAACCACTTTCTTATGGACCTATCAAAAAAGTCATTTGTAAATTTCAACAGTAAATTAACATTAAACTACTAGATGAAAGAAAAAAGATTAAATCTGCATATATTTTCCTAGAGTACGTGAAGAAATGGTTTAAACTATGGATCGTTCATTTGAAGAAAATTTCCTCAGCAACACTAGTGGTTAAAACATCCTTTCTGTCCTTTAAATTGACTTGAGAGTGTTATCGTTTGCCTTTCATGATGGGGATAAGAACATATCAAATTATAACTCTATTGAGATTTTATGAACCTAGCTCAGTGCCATAGGGACAACAAAGTAGTCTTGTGGAGCTGCCTTTTCTTTTGGACCTTGTGCAAGTAGGGCAACAATTTCCCCAAATGTTCGTCCATCAAAATGATTTACTATAGGATCTTCAGTGTCCTTTCAGAGAGAAAACAGGAACTGCTGGCTCATAATTTATAGACTCAAGGTTAGTTGGTAACATTCTTTGAGGATGTGTCATAAGTCATGAGAGGGACAAAACTTAAAATGGACACCAGTGTTATAACAGGGTTGCTCTCTAAAGAAGATGAAATTTTTCCTCTGGTGTGACAATGCATTAGTGACATTTCACAGGTTCTAGAATGAGTATTCATCTATGCCAAGAGCTTTACTCAAGAGGAATTAAGTAGAAGGTCATTAAAAGAAGTTGGTCCATAAGGAAAGTGGTGATTGTTAATTTGTGGGATCCTGAGATCTATCTACCCTCATGTCTACTTGTGTCTTTAGACAGATACATGCTGCCTGATAGAGAAGATCTGAAACATGGGGTTTTTGTTTGTTTTTGTGGACTACAATTTATAATGTAAATCATAAAAAAGCCAAGAAAACCTGATTAAAAGCTATACCTGATACTAGTTTAAAAAAAAGTCAGTAAACTATCAGATTTCCTTGCTTAATTAGAACAAAATAGATTTAACTATTATCTTTTCTTTTTTACTAAAATGATCTCTTATTTTACTTAACTCATCAGTTCATTTGGGAGATGTTATTATAGCCATCTCTGTTGCTATTTTAGTGGATCTGTGGCCTCATCAGGGTGAGTGCTTCCTCTCTCCGTACATATCGCAACTCATTTATGTCTTCCCACCCTGGACAACTTTTGTTCATGGCCTGTCAATCCTCCACAGAGAAAGGTCTACCCAACATTCTGGGGGCTTCCTCTAGATCACTAGACGTTGCTTGAATGCCAATTACCTTCAATTTCCCCCTCACTCTCACTATATGACCAGTCTGGTACATTTTCTGCCCTTACATCTTTCAGATAACATGGTGCTTCTTCTGTATAATTTTTCATTGATGATGCACTGCAGCCTACTCTGAGTTCAGCTTATTGTCCATCTCGGTCACCAGTCCAACTGCATATTTAAAACAAAGCATTCTTCATCCACTTGGGGGTTTTTTTCTTCCTGTGCAGAGTTATGCTCTTCTCTTGTGAATGATGATGGGTCTCATTCAGGAGGCTCTTAGTGCTCAATGCAATCAGCACAATGCCACACATAAACATGAACATCTTCTAGGACTATCATCTACAGGGAACCTTTTCCTTCCATATGGAAACTAAACAAGACATCCTCCATGCTAGTGATAACCACTTTTGAGAAGCATACATCTCTCTACTGTATACATCATTTTATATTAATAAACAATGCGCTATCAAAGTTGCCTCTATTTTTATCTTTCAAGGAATCTTGTGATTCTAACATATACACATGATAAATTTGTTGGTGGAAGAAAGCCAGTATTTTGCTCAACTGAACCAAATATCATAAACAAATAATAAATACTGTGATGTTACAGTCTCTACTTGTTCCCTCCCTATTCCTTTATCAAGGATGCCCTTCAATACATGCATAAAGTCATAAAGTTTTTTATAGAGTTAAGAAAGTCAGGACATGATTCAATAGTTATTGATATTTTCTCAATAACCTTTTTTGGTGATAACAAGGTCTTTGAATTTTTCCAAACATTTATTATCCTCCTCTCTTTCAGATGTATTAAGTATTAATCCCTCCACACCCTCAAAATTGTTCCACCTCCAGAACAGACCTCCTCTGTTTATCCTTGACTGGGTCCAGCTGCTCTTAATATTTTTGTTTTCGTGAGTGCCATTTCTGCTTCACCATGCAGCACATCAGGGATTTTTATGTTCATGTCTAAATGTGGAAGCTCCACTGTGATTGATGGACAAACTTTTAAATATAAATTTTATAGGTCTTTTCTATTTTTGTCATATTCTCCTTCCACTTTTATCCTTAAATGTTTCTTGGGATGATCTTGCTTAGTGAGGTATCTCACCAAGATTTTTTCAAACTTCTTTCTTCTCTATTACCTCTCACTTTTTAGGATGCAACATTACTCACAATCTTCTGCCATCCTCTTATCCTTAAGGCTAGATTAGCTAACATTCTACTGACCTCACCTTCAACACCAAGAATCACGGCCCACACCACTATGAGACATTGGAGTAGAATGTTATGCAGGACTCTGCAGTTATTCAGAAATAATTATCTAGTAAGAATTGTCTAGGCCCCTTTCTTTTATTCCTCACTCTTGAAGCTCTCCATTTACTTGATTATATAATTCCTCAGCAGGATTTCAATAAGTAGATGAGCAAAGGAAACAAAACTAAAATGTATAGGTTGGTGTAAGTCAACAAGGCAACAGGTCAACAAACAATTACTAAGAACTTACTAAATGCAAGGCACTATGATAAGTCCTAGGGAGCCAAAACCAAACAAATTGAGTTAATCTATTTTTTAAAGTGTTGTTTTCTTCAGTCAGGTTGCTGACTCTCTTTTCATGATTTTCTTGCATCATTCTCATTTCTCTTTCCAATTTTTCCTCCACTTCTATTATTTGTTTTTTTTTTTTTGCTTTTTTTTTTTTTGCTTTTTGGGAGGGAGGGCAGTTGGGGTTAAGTGACTTGCCCAAGGTCACACGGCTAGTTTTTGGGTTAAGTGTCTGAGGTCATATTTGAACTCAGGTCCTTGTGACTCCAAGGCCGGTACTCTATTGATTGCGCCACCTAGCCGCCCCTTTTATTTGTTTTTCAAAGTCCTTCTTCAGTTGATCTATAGCTTCTAGGCCTTCTTCAAGTGTCTTGGAAGCAATTGGTGTGGGAGTTCTGACTGTGTTGTCTTCCTCCCTTTCCATGCTTTGATCCTTTTTTCCACAAAAAAAGGATTCTAGAGTTTTATTGCTGTTCTTATTTTGCTTCCTTTTCCTCATGTTGGCAAGTCAATTAATTGGTTGGTTTTTTTTAGCTTTGTGGAACTCTGCTTCCAGGGAGAAAGCTCTGTTCCAAATCTCTGGGGTGTTCCCAGCTGCCAGAGCTATTAGGGGGGTGTTGCAGCCCCCACCAGCTTTGGCTTGCTGAGAGCGCATCCCAGGACCACCACCCAAGACCACAATCCAGATCCAGGCCATTCAACACAAGGGCACTTGGCCCTGATCAATTGACTCAGCCCCCCTGCAGGGTCCACAGGCCAGGGGCTCTGAAGCAGCCCAGTGGAGGCAGCCACCGGTTCTAGCACTTCCTGCCCTTCCCCCACTGCTTCCTTGCCCTGGGGGGAGATTGCCTGAACTACTTTTCCTCCCCCAAATTTAGCTTCAAAGTTTCACTTTCACTAACCTTCTCTAATCCTGGCTTGCTAGATGTGAAGATCCCTTCAGGTGCTGTAGATCTGCTCCCTGGGGTAAACTCACGATGTGGTTTGAGAGGCTCGGCTCCTCCCAACCACCCTGGGGCCTGGCCTTGGTTTCAGTTTCAAGCTGGGCTGGCCTCAGCTCCCGCCTGGGCAATGAGTCCCTCCTGCCAAGCTGCCTTTTTCTAATTCTTACTTTTCACGCCTTGGTAGATGTGGAATTTGCTGGAGATGCTGTAGATCTTCTCTCTTGTAGACTGACTGCAGCTCTGCTTGGCTCCTCCTGACTGCCCTGGGCCCTGGCCGTGGTTTAGGTTTCAAGCTGGGCAGGCCTCGGCTCCCATACTGCCACGATGAGCCCCTCCTGCTGATCTGCCTTTAGCGTGAGATGTGTTTTCTGTATTTTTGTGAGTTTGAGAGCCCTAGAATTTGTTTAGGGTCATATTTTATGGGTATTTAGGGTGGCTGTGTGGGAGCTGCGGAACTTTGCTGCTTCTGTGCCGCCATCTTGGCTCTGCCCCCAAAACCAAACAAACTGAAAGAACAATTTATTAGAAATTAGGGCATCTGTGTTTTGGTTCAAATATCATCACTAGCTAACTGTCTGACATGAGTAAACCACTTAATTTTTTGAAACATCACATTTTCTCACTTTCAGAATGAAAGACTAGGTGATCTTAAAGTTTTGGGGGTTTTTTCAGCTCTAACATTCTATGCTTTTAAATCACTCTTTTTTCAGTATTTGCCTCTTAGAAAGAAAATGTAGAGGATTAGGACTTTTAAAACATTAATTAAAAAGAAGACTAAGTATTATCTCTAGATCTCAGAAGCCAAAACTATACATGTAGACACAAACTGTATGTTTATATGTGAAAATTTAAATCTATGTGTTTGCATAAAATATGTTTATTTGTACATGTTTTATATTTATAAATTGGTATATACTCACTCCACTAGTGAGTGCCTTTCCTTGGCTTCTGGCTTTAAATGAGATCACAGGAGCATAGATTTAATAATGAGAGAGACCTAGAATCCTATGAAAACTCACTGACATGAGAAAATGCATGAATGAAGAAATGAACGAATGAAGCATTTATTAATCAACTATGTACTACACAGTACTACCTACTATGTTCAAAAGCACTGTGCTAAGTTCTAAGGATACAAACAGAAATGTAAGAGTGCCCTTGCTCTCAAAGAGCTCACACTCTAATGGGAGGACAAAATGTATGGACAGTTAGAGCTGCAAGTCAGATGGAAAGGTACCGTGGTCCTTGGGAGGTGGCAAAGCAGATGGTAATGCCTCTTCTTTAATGTCTTTTCTACTGATGAAATCATAACAGTTACTGATGTTGAACTGTTTGCCAGCACCAAGGACTTTGGTGACAAGAACTTTCTTTTGTGAGTGTCCAGTAGTTGTGGCTGTAGTATCAAGAAGAAGCAATTGCCAGGTTGCTTCTAAGTATGGAGGCTTTGGGCACCAGACTGGAAGTATTGTTATTACCAAGTGCTCCAAAATATGATCAATTTCATTTTTGTGAGGTTATTTTGGTGCTCACTATGTCCAGAATCTCTACGCATCTATGATATACAGATGTGAGGCTTCTGCGTAGTTTCTAGGTCTTCAGTCTCTCTCAATTCTATTTTCTGAGCCATGTTTTCTAGTATATTTTTCTATGATTTTCCCTTATAGCCACCTTTTCATTGGTCATCTGGTTCAAATCCCTCATTTTGCATTTTACTCATTTATTTCTCATAGATGAGAAAACTGAGACCCAAAGAGGTTATATGACTTACCCAAGGTCACATGGATAATAAGTACAAATGTTGAGATTTTTACCCAGGTCTTTTCACTCCAAATTCAGTGCTCTTTTCCACACTTACCCATGTTTTTCAATTAATCCTCTATATTATATCCACCAACATGCTAGAGGCTTTTCAGTCTTTCTTTTAATATTTGGTGTTATACCAGTGTAGCATTTGAAATGTGTAGAAAGCAAGTCTAAATCTATAACCCTTCTGGAGTCAAAGGCCTGTTTTAAAATCTCACCTGTAACACTACCAGTATGACCTTAGTCTCACTTAACCTTCTAGTATCCTTTCCTCTTTAAGGCCAGACTAGCTTACTGAGATCTAAAGATAATACTTGGTCTTCTTTTTAATAACATGTTAAACAGTCCTACTCCAGGGGCAGCTAGGTGTCATACTGAATAGAGCACCAACCCTAGAGTCAGGAAGACAGAGTTCAAATCCAGCCTCAGACACTTGACACACTTACTAGCTGTGTGACCTTGGGCAACTCACTTAACTCCAACTGCCTTGCCTTTCACCCTCCAAAAAATAAAACAAAATGTCCTAATCCTCTAAGTCTTCTTGCTTATGATACAAATATCAAAGGAAAAAAGTGGCTTAAAATCATAGAATGTCAGAGCTGGGAGAAAAAAAACCTTAAGTTCACCTAGTCTTTCATTATGAAGGTAAGCAAATGTAATATTCCAAAAAGTTTAGTGACTTGCTCAAGGCCACACAGCTAGTGATGGAGTTTGAACCAGAAGACAGAGACCCTGACTTCTAATAAATTGTTCTTTCAAATGGTTTGTATTTGTGTCCCCAAGACTTATTATAGTTATAGTGCTTTGCATACAATAATCTCTTAGCAAATGTTTTTCATTCGTCACAGCTACATATGAATTCATGAATTTATGGTATCTGTAAACAGGAACCTTGCTATCTTTTCCCAGTGGGTTTTTTTTCTTTCATTTAAACTCTTAAAGTCATTTTCCAAGACAATGGTAAAAGTCTTTGGTGAGCAGGCATCTACCTAACTTATGTGTCCATGATGTTTGTTCTCAGCACATTGTTAACAGAGTTATTTCCATAGTACCATTTGTCACTATTTTAACATATGCACGAGAGACACAATGTTAGAAAGCAGTATAGTTGCATTTCATCCTACCAAATCAAATTTTGCAACATCTTCAAAGAATAAATAGATCAAGACCATGTACTCTCTATACTTTTTATCAGTTCTGCAACTGTGAAGATACAGTTATGCTGTACAAAATCAACTGCAGCCTTATCTTCTTTATAGAGGCAGAGGACTTTGGGTATGGAATAATGCATAAGCTGTTAGATTTGGTTGATATGCTGGTTAGTTGGTTGTATTGAATTGTTTTCTCTTTTTTATTCTGTATTATAAGGCATAGCTCTGTAGAGAGGTGAGAGGAGATAATATTCAGAAATGAGGTTGTTGTATAAACAAAAGAGATCAATACATGTTTTTAAAAAGAAAGAAAATCATCTGCAAATACCTACCTTTTCTCTCCCTGTGTTTTCCATCAAGTCCTTTATGTATGCATAAACCAATCTCAGAAACATTTATATACATGGAGAAGTAGGAATATGGGTCAACAGTTTCTAGCGGTTTTTTTGGTCACTCATTTTTTAGTAAAAATATAATTTGTGATCTTTTTTAAAAATTTAATAATCTCCTCTTGGAAATATAATGAAAATTAATCCCTAAATTCCTTTGAAATGCTGTTGCCTATTGCATGAGTATCTTTTGGGTATATTTGTCTAGGTCCATTGACTGGGAGATGCCTGAGCAAATTGTAATATATTAATATAATGGAACACTTGCACTGTTATTAAAACAAATGTGAGGAATTAAAAGAAATATGAGAAGATTTTACTGAACTAATGTAAAGTGAAGTAAGTAGAAGAAAAAGAACAATATACCACACTGACTATAATAATATAAATGAAAATGACAATAACAGGTCCATGAATGCAAATTAATTACAATGACTAAACTTGATCCTGAAGAACAGATAATGAAACAAATTTCATTCCTCTGAGTAGAGAGGTAGAGAATTAGACAATTTAATTTTGCATATGCTGTCAGATGTGGTTATTTTATCCATTGAGTTTAAACACTTTTTATTTTGACACCAAAAAATTTTTTAAAAGGAAAAAAATGTGACCATAAAACTCCCTGATAACATTGTTAACTATAAATAGAATCATGGGAGCCTTAGTCACTGTGATATAACAAACAGGATCCTCAGGAAATAATTTGTTTCTGGATTCCCAGAATCTAGATCAGTGACAGAATACTATCAGTATACACAGTAATCATCTACTGCAGTGGTTCTCAATCTGTGGGTTGCAACCCCTTTGGGGGTTGAACGACCCTTTCACAGGGGTCACAGGTGTTGCCTAAGACCTCTGGAAAACACACATTTCCGATGGTCTTAGGAACGGAGACACAGCTCCTCTATCCACCTGGAGACAGGTTCACCCACATGCAGATACGCCCACATACCAGTATTAAAGGCTTGCAGCATTAGAAAGGTTGAGAACCACTGATCTCCTGGTTTGCTAGCTGTATTGTCTACCTGTTGTCTCTCATTTTCCCTAGATAACAGACTACTTTCATTCTCAGTCACACTAATCCTTTACAGCATCTTTCACATTTCTTCTTACATGGAAGTCATCATGAGATCCAGAGCCAGAAGATCTAGCCACTCTGCAGCTTTCTAACTTCCTTTTAGTTAGTTAGAGACTTTAATTTTTCCTTATTCATCTATGAATAAAGAATAACCTTTACAAGCTGGTTGTCACATGAGGATTTTTTTTATTTACAATGGCAACCCAAAAAATAAACAAAAATTAAAAATTAAAAAATCCTGTGAAGCCCCTTCCCATTTCCACAGTATAGACAGTTCAACTAGGGGAAAAAAAGATAACAGAGGATAAGAATCACAGGATTTCAGACTGTCTATAAACAAGGGTTCATAGTCTAAGTACAATTTTTTTGTCCAATCAACAAACTGACACAATATTAGAAAAAATGAACCCCATAAATGGCATTCTTGTGATTGGATCTGAACCTGTGTGACTCCATTGATACAGGGAACTCCCAGAAGGAATTTACTATTGAGGCCAACACTGTGCAGCCATTTCTATTCTTAGAGAATTGGCCAGAATCTTGAAAAGGAAAATGCCCAGGGTTACATATCCAGTATACTGGAAAAAAAAAAACTTCTAGGTCCTCTCTCTATCCACTATATCATGCTGTTAGAAAACATAGATAGCCTTAGACTTGGAGTCAAGATCTGAGTTCAAATGCTGCCTCAGATACTAATTAGTCATGTAACTCTGGATAAATCATTTCAGTTCTCTCTCTCTTTCTCTCGCTCTTCTAACCTCAATTTCCTCATTTGTTAATGAGGATAATAATAGGACCTACATTTCAGAGTTATTGTAATGATCAAACAAGATGATATAGAATGCTTTGTAAACCTTAAAGTACTATATGAATTCTTGAGATAAAAGTGGCTCATTTGTTTTTTTATGTAAATTTAGGTAATTTTTAGAAAGTTCTCCCTGGAAAAGCAAACAAAGAAGTTGGGAAAGCCAATTTCATTGTGCATAGAAAGATAAGAAACACAGTCTCGTGGAGAATTTGATTATCTTGTCTCCCCATTTTCATCAAAAGCATAAGCAACAAAAGACCACCATGTGTTAACAGAATTTCAGTTTATATGTCAGCATCTGTTGGATAAAATGAAGAGGTAGAGAAACTGAACAAAGAACTTGACAAGATCCTCCAAACTAAGTGAACATATACTATGTTGTATAGTTGTGATTTCAATACAAATGTAGACACACAAAGGAATGACAAAATATGAGTGTTGGAAGGGTCCTCAGCAGCCAATGAGTCTAACCCAGTGGTTCTCAACCTTCCTAATGCCACAACCCTTTAATACTCTTACGTGGGCATATCTGTATGTTGGTGGACCTGCCTGGAGATGGATAGAGGAGCCGTGTCTCAGTTCCTAAGACCATCAGAAATAATGTGTTTTCCGATGATCTTAGGTGACCCCTGTGAAAGGGTTGTTTGACCCCCAAAGGGGTCACAACTTTGAGAACCGCTAGTCTAACCTATACACTAAAGGAATCCCCATTATAACGTAATGTACTTGAGAAGAAGCCATCCAGCCTATACTTAAATATCTCCTAGGAGAGAGAACTTATGACCTCCTGAGAAGGTAAAGAAAACAAAAAAGGTGAAAAGGAAGATGGTAAAAATTATGCTGGCAAAAGTAGTTCAGGGGAACTAAGTGGTGCAGCAAATAGAGCACTACCCTGGAGTCAGGAGGACCTGAATTCAAATCTGCCCCAGACACTTGATACTTACTAGCTGTGTGACTTTGGGAAAGTCAGTTACTTAACCCCAATTGCCTGTGCCTTCACCCCTCCAAAAAAGTAGTCCACATCTAAGAAATATAAGTGCTAAAGTAAAGTAGAAGCAATATTCTAAGATTTCCCTCCATGCAGTAGTTTTCTTTAAAACGTATTGAGATATTCCTCAAAACTTGTTTGGCCTCAAGGGCACAAAATATGATTATTCCCTCATCACCAAAGTACAAAGGTGCATCAAGAAAAACCAAGAGGCTCCTCAGTGCTTGACTAAAACAGGATGGTAGCTTTGCTCAGATCAAGGGGTTCTCACTACCTCTCCTTGTTAAATATTCTTCTCCTACTATGGTTTAATTAATCTCCTTTGGTTAACTGCTGAATGATGTACAAATGTTTCATTTTGTTTCAATAGCAAATGTGGGACTGGCCTGAGTCAGGCTTAGCTAAGAACACTTAAAAAGCCTTTCACCAATCTAATCATCAATGCTTTCTTCCAAAAGAGAGATGGAAGGCACTGGACATGACAAGAACCAAACAACATCAGAAAAAAGGGAAATTATCTTAACAGAAAGAAAATAACTAGTTGCAGATTGTAGAGAAGAAAGCACACTGGATTTGAAGTCAGAAGACTTGGTTTGAATCCTGGCTCTCACTCTTACTACCTATGTGACCATATAATCTCTATGGGTTTTCATTTCTTCATCTATAAAACTGTAGACTGAACTAGAAGACCTCTACAATCCTTTCAAGCTCTACATCTACCATCCTATGACAGTGGTATCATATAAGTATCAGGTATCTGTATTCAGACAGCAGTGACTAATTAGAGTGACCATCATATTAGAAGAAAATATAAAATATAAGGATCAATGGAAACAATTACAACAACTTCAACCTGCAATGTTCAAAAGTCATGAATCATATAAAATGGGAAAAGGTAAAAGGCAAATATATTAACCTTAAAAATAACCTAAACTGAAATAATTTAACTGCTGTAAAACAATCATTACAATGATACCAAAGAGGTCCAATAAGTGCCCTGGCAAACAAACTGCTGACTTTTTGCCAAGTAAAAAGGTATAGAGAACAAGTTCATTCATAAAACCCTATAGAGGAAGATTGTAAACAGTGTCACCTTATAACATAGCAAAGATCAGTGGAAACAAAAACATGATTTTGCGAAACTTGGTATGAAACCAAGCCTACAGGATTAAACTTTCAAGACAGAAAAGAGGTGGAAATGAGACAGACTTGTCTATATTTCTATAAAAATCTATTTTTATCATAATTTATATTTTAACTACTAGAGTTGCACCCTAATAGCTCAGTCCCCAGTGTACTACTACACAACCAAGTATACAATAGAGAAATCCATGCTAGAAGCAAAATAATCTTGAAAACATTTGGAAACTATTTTATAAGATATGCTGTGGGAGTTTGGGGGGGGGAGGAGATAGTAAAAGAATGGAATAAATTACACATAATATCATAACCTAGAAAAGGAGATCCAGAGACTATTGATGCCCACCAACCCATATTCCTAGTCAGTGCTTTTATAGCATCTTCATGGGGATGAAATACAAACATATTAAGGGTACCCTTGATGTAACTGTGAGAAGGGAACATTCAGGGTCAAATTTCTTACCCATTCAAATACATCTTCCACAAGCTGCCAAAGAGCTATTCCTAAAACACAAGTCTGACCTTGTCATACCTCTGTCTGATGAACTGCAATGGTTACCTATTATTTCAAGAATCAAATATAACTTTTTCTGTTTGACATTTAAAGCTCTTTCCAATCTGGTCCCAACCTTATTAATCCCTGTCATGTATAATTCAGTATTTCTTAAACTGTGGGTCATGACCCCATATGAGATCACAAAAAATTTGGCAACAGTAAAAGGTTTCTGAACACACAACAACCAAAAATTAATTAAAAATCAAATGCTTAATGAATCTGAGGTGTTTCTGGAAGCACTTCCCCATGCTGCATCAGGCAGCTTCACTGCAGCCTTGGTTCTGAAGACAAAGCATGCCCACTTTATACTGCCCATGCCCTCAAGCCATGCAACACCAATGAATGCTGCCAAAATGGGAAAAGAGGTCGAGTAGAAAAAGTTTAAGAAGCCTTGATTTATATTACTGTTCAACCAAATTGGCCTCATACACAACACATCATCTCTCTTATGCATGTTTACTTCAACTGTGTCCCATGCCTGGAATGTTTACCCTTCTCCTTCAACCTCTCACAAACACAATTTTTTTAATTTTATCTGTAAAGTGAGGATTATAATAACACCTACCCCAACCAAACCTCAAGCTTTCACCTCATATCAAGCATTCAACTGAAGAAAATCTGGGTAAAACCCAAAGCACTTGGAGTTTTCCATCTTTGAGGAATTATCTCCGAGTTACACTCCACAACTTGTAAGACTGTAGAAGCCTTTGGAAGTTCAACGAAACCTCCCAACCCCTTCACAAAATAATGTTTTTAAAAACATAAAAATAAGATTCAGAAGATTACAAAGTAAACTAATTATATTGAAAGTTATCAATTAAAAAAAAACCAGGTTCACAGACTACATGTAACCATCCATAATATTCATACTGTTCATACGTTCCCTGTCCTACACACACAAATAAAAGATAAATTTTTGGAGGAGGGGCGGGGAAGGTGTGAGCATTATGAAGATCGTGCTAGCTGTTACATCATCACCTTGGTCTCCCCAGAAACTAGCACAATTCCTGGTATATAGCATTGTACTTAGCTGCTTGATGGATTGATTGATTGATTGGCTTTCATATACAATTTCTTATAGCAGGCCATAACTATATAGTCATGCAATTGACAACATGCATAGAACATACAAAAGACCTCTGAATTTATTATTTGTTGGTTACCTCCTCCTCTCTGGGAAAAAAAACAGGCATGTGGCCTGGTAGACTGAAATATAGCCCACAGCCTTGGTGGCTCTCTCCCAAAAAGGAAGTCTCATATATGTTAAGATGATATAAAACTCCTTGATAATATAAGCCCCAATGACCCTCAGGTTATTCCTGCTAAGTGACATATAAAACAGAGAGATATTTGCCAGGATTATAGGGATGTCCTAAACAAGGTCCCATTGAAAGAGTAAAGTCATATATGGTAAGATTCTCTAGATCAGGGGTGGCTAGGTGGTGCAGTGAATAAAGCCTGGAGTCAGGACAACTTGAGTTCAACTCCGGCCTCAGACACTTGACACACTTACTAGGTTATTTAACCCCAACTGCCCTCCAAAAAAAGGAAAAAAAGGGAAAAAAAGAAAAAGGAGATTCTCTAGATCAGTGATGTCAAAAGCAAATAGAAAAAGAGGCCTTCAAACTATACGTAAGGATCCCAGAGGCTCATATATTGACTTTGTTTGAAAATATATTATCTATGTTTTATTTTATTTTTATTTACTTAGTTAAATAATTCCCTCTTAAATTTTTATTTGGTTCAGGCTCCACTTGAGAGTGCTGCAGCCTGTGGCCTGCAAGCTTCATACTTCTGCTCTGTTTGCTTTTGCATGATATGTATGATGATAACCATATCAGGCCTCAAACATAACAGGGCCCTTTTGTGAGACTGATTATCCCTCAAAAGAGAGTGACCTAACAATACCCATAAGTAAAAGTAAATGGACAGAAAATGCCTGTTGTCCTAACTATGACATGCAGCTGTCTAGGGAAATGTTTTAGTACTATACAATCAAGTGTATAGTAAAGAATACATACAATAAGCAACACAGTCTTGAAAATATTTAGGGATGCTTATATCTGAGCCAGACAATACTCAGTGAATTAACCCAAACCAAACATAAGAAAAAGAAAGAAGACTGGATTTAATTTTGGAAATTGGGGAAAGATTTTTTTTAACAATCCCAAACTCTTTCCTTCTTCCAAACCCCATCTCTTCAACCTAAATGTTCTGGTGATGCTTTATGATTAGAAATATGGAAATATCACAATCTCTGAAGAACCAAATACACAAGTGACTCAAAGGACAGTTGATACACATATTATGAGTGCAAATTGCCTACAGCATATTTCCAGCTATGACCTAGACTCATGAAGTAGTATAAAGGATATTATAAATGCAGCATGGAGTACTGGAGAGAGTGTAGGATTTGTAGCCAGAATTAATTAAGTTTTAATCCCACATCAAGAACTTGTCTGTGACAGTAGGCAAGGCTCACCTCACATCTCTGAAGCCTGGTTCCCTTATCTATAGAATGAGGATTATAATAACACCTACCTTACATGATTGTTGTATCAAATGAGATATGGTGTGTAAAGCATCTCAAGAACCTTAAAGTACCTTGTAAATCTGACCTATAATTATTATTACAATGGAAAATTATAATTGGAAAAGGAATTGGAAAAGGATTGGAAAAGGTGAACCAGTCAAGCAGCAATAACTACATGGGATACCATGATGGTATCCCAAGTTAAAAAGGATAACAGATGGACAGCCCTCTGTTTCCACCAGTAGCCAAGAAATTGTACAGGGACCCAGAGAAAAGCTTCCAACATACTAAATAATCCTCTCTGGAAGACATACATGAAGAACATGAACAAGAGTCTCATCTTGTGAAGGTATGAGTAGACTGAAATCTACGCTGATGGAGAGAATTGACAAAATCTCAAATCTACTTATTATTGTTGTTGTTAATAATAATAATAACATATTTATATAGTTCTCTATTTCTTGTAAAAGACTTCCTCAAAGCAGCTCTGGGAGTTAAGCAATATCAATATTATTACAGTTGTTTTATAGTAACAGAAACCCAAGCTCTGAGAGACTGACTTGCCCAATGTCACATAGGCTAGTATGGGTTTGAGACAGAATTTGAACATATGTTCTATGGATTCCAAAAGTAACACTTTCCAAATATTAGAATATTTAAATATAACATTAACTTAAATAACTTACTGGCTAAGAAGAATCATCTAAGCCTTTTTGAACCAAAGAATATATGTATAACAATAATAATACAATATTATCCTTGCTTCAAGCTGCCCCTGTAACTGAGGTCCATGGACCCCAGTGCAGACCTGATAGAGGTTCAGTTTTCCTTTGAACCTTAGCACATATTCTTTTACTTGACTAAAGATACTGTATCTTAATTAGGCTAAATATGCCTGCTTTTAATCGTAGCTAACCTCTACTCTGAAGATATATCTTTTTTCTAACACCATTGTTGTAAAGCATCTCGGTGGCACAATGAATTAGCATACTGAACTTGGGAAACAGAAAGACAGGTTCGATGCCCATCTCAGACACTTAATGACTGTGAATCTAGACAAGTCAGGTTACCTGTCTCTGGCTCGGTTTTTCCATCTGCAAAATGAAGAGTTTGGACCCAATGCCTTCTAAGGCCCCTCCTAGCTTTAAATCTCTAATACTGTAGTTTGTTTTTTCACGACCCCTCATTTCATTGTTAAAGAGTGCTAAAGTCAGATGTTATTAGTTAGCCAATTGAAAACCCCAGAAACAGACCCTCACATAATTCACGCCTTTTTTGTATAGCAGATTATTGATCATTCATTATCTAGGAAGAAAATTTAGTAGAGACACAAAAAGCCAACTCTGACTCAGGGGAAATAATCAGACTGATTTTTCTGAACTCATTAAAAGTAACCGAGAATGCCTGGAAATGATAGTTCTAAAGACCTAAAGGCTGAGATAGTGATGTACTATGTGGCCACTGACAAGAAGTACCTCTGATGAAATACCACCAGGCCAAAGTCTGACTTGCAAAGACAATACATTGCTGCAATTTGGCACCCAAATTGCTATCTTCTGCTCAAATAAAGTAAGCAGATAGGTAAATAACAGTCACTTCTAAATGTACTAATGGGGAAAAAAAATCTTCCACATGCTCTAGAGAATGAAAAGATTTGCCAATTTGATACATGCTCCTCCTTCTTGAAAATCCTACAGAATAGCATTCTCTGAAACCAATATAGATTTTTGTAATAGTTGGTTATGCCACAGGCTGTGAACGAGGTACATTACCTAGTACTTTTAGTAGAATTGTAACTAAAGCAGGACAACTGTAAGTTTGTTCCAGGGTATCAAAGTATAGAAAGTTCTCAGAACACTATAGCATCCTTCAGTAGGTAGATAACTAACAAATAAGGGGAAAAGATAACATCCAAGAGATACATTTCCTTCCCCCATTACATCTCTGGTTTATGTCTGTACACCCGGGGGGTCCTCCATACACACTCCCTCGCTAGGCCCCCTGGATGGCCACTTTTTTTTTTTGCTTTTTTTTTTAGAGAGGAAAACAGGGCAACTGGGGTTAAGTGACTCGCCCAAGGTCACACAGCTAGTTTTGTGTTGAGTGTCTGAGGCTAGATTTGAACTCAGGTCCTCCTGACTCCAAGGCCAGTGCTCTATTCACTGTGCCACCTAGCTGCCCTCTAGATGGCCACTTCTAAGTGTCTCTTCACTGTCATACCCATCTCTAAGTACCTGCTAGATACAACCCCCCACTACCAAGCCAGAGTTGAGGGAAACGAACACCACTACATCCCTCTTGCCTGCTGCTCTCTCCCCACTCTCTACACCTTCTCCAAGGAGATAAGATGAAGGGCTGGGAGCAACCGGTTATGATATAGAGTTGCTGAATGAGCTCCCTATGAAATGGGCTACTTTCCTCCCTATCCAGTGAGACTGAATCACTTTGTGAGGGTTATCATCTATCCCTCCAAAAACAGACCAGGGAAAGTAACATGTGGCTAGGTCTGGGGCTAACACAAAAATTGCTGGTGATGTAATGAGATCTTGAGGACTTCCAGCATACCAGATGAGTTCCACCCCAGCCTATGCCTCCATGCTCCTATAGGGAGGGAGGCAAGGGTGATCATGCAGGAGTTCTCCATCAACTGGGTTCCTGGGTCTTTGTTTCCCCTCTTGGGTGGTGTCCCTAAGTCACTACCCCCAGAAAACCTTGTGTCCCGAGTTCTAACAGTTTTATCACACTTCATTCTCTACCCTCTCCCATCTGAATTGTAGTACAAAGTTGATTTGCAGGCTGCCTCATCTGTCACCATGGGGAACAAGTCTTGGTAGGCCACAGAAATAAACAGATTACATTTACAAACATTTACGTGTAAAGGCAATTATTCTGAACCAACAGGACCTTATGGTTCCTAATGTACATTTCACAAAGTCTTTGGAATCTGCTTTAAACCTCTGTAACCCAAGAAATTGATAGTCTTCCTGGACTTAGTCAAAGCAGTTCTAGTAAGCAATGTGTTTCTTGTACCATCCTAGACTGTCCATGCACTTTTGCCCCCAGTAAAAACATTTGAATTTTCTCTGAGGGACCAAAGATGTGGCCTGGTGGAATCCCATGCCAGAGTGATGTCAATAAAGATCTGCTTGAACTCTGTGTGAGTGTCTATCAATAAGGTAGAATAGAAAAAGTCATAGAAGTTTTCCCAAGGCACAAAAAAAGCACCATCCCTCATTGAAAAAAAAAGCTATCTCTGTTCCCAGGGGCACACCTTTTTCATATATCACTCTGGCAAAGTTCCTAGCAACCTGAACTTTCACCTCCTATCAAGCACTCAGTTGAAAAAAATCTGGCCCAAAACCAAAACATTTGGGAGAAGAAAGTTTTCCATCTTTAAGGACATTATGGTAACTCTGAGTTATACTCCACCACTTGTAAGACTGTAGAAGCCATCAGGCTTCAAGATTTATGCTGTACTCCATAATCAAATTCTATTTCCTCCCTGTCTCATTTCATATCTTAGAATAGTAATGCCTTATCTTTCTATAACACCTTTCTTCCAGTGAGTTACAAATACTATCTCTGAATTAATCACCAGAAGTGCTCCCCAAGGCAGTTGGCAAGTACTGTCAATTTGCAATTATCCGTGGTAATGGGGTGCTATTATAGCAAGGGTAAGTGAAATCACAGATAATCCAAAATCCAACTGACTTATTTTAGCTATTTGTTTCAACCTTCTTCCTTCCCCCAACAACTCCTTTTTTTTTAATTTGTCAGTGCAGGAAGCAGGTAGCAAAATACCAAAGAGCTGAACACTCCTCATTCACTCCCACACCCTCTCCTACAAGTGGTTTAATGAACAATGAAATAGCCAGAGGCAGAGAAGTTGGGGGTGAAGGAGACACATGGGGCTTGGATAATCCACAAATAATTAAAAGTTAATTACATGATTATCTCCTTTTTTTGTTGTTTGTTTATAGTGCAAAAAGCTGGGCTTGTAGACAGGTCCAGTGACTTGTGCAGTCTTGAATGTGGGCTCCTTAAACACCAGCTTTTTGACCTATCTTCCAGACAATACTGCTTCTCCTGTAACTGTGCCCTTCTTAAAAGCTTTTCACAGCTGTGGCTTCAGTTATTAATATACTCATTTATGCACAGCATTTCTAATTGGTCTTTGTAAGTCTCCACTTTTCCACCAACATTTGAAACACATTATGTTACTATGGAAACGATGTCATCCATGAGGACAAACCTCAGTAACATCCACAGGTGAAATATGAATTCAATTCATATAATGGCTGTGCAATTTATAGTAGTTATTGAAATCAAGTTGAGGATATGTCTCCATGTGATCCAATTCAGGGTTGTCCAACAAGTTCCTGCTATGTGTGAGGTTAGAGGCAGCATGAAAGAGTGGATGAAATGCTAGTTTGGGAGTCAGAAGCCTGGAGTTAGGATGGGTAAATCACCTTAACCTCTTAATGCCCCAGGAAATCCTTTAAGACCAGAAACAGAGCTGCTCAGGTGTATTTAAGGAAATCCCCACCCTGGGAGCTCCTTATGCCAATGCAGCAGGAGTCTGGATCACTCCCCCCACCCTGAAAAAATCATGATAAAGATCTGCACATACACACACACATACACACACACACAAAACTGTCTCTAGGGAGTTTGCTTTTAGATTAGGGGTAGGGGGAAATACAATATGTAAAAAGCTAAGCATATACTTGACAATTTGAGGAAAGAGAACACTAATGACCAGGAAAATGAGGAAAGGCTTCTTATGGGGGTGATATGTGAGCAGAGCTTGAAGGAAGGCTAGAAATTCTAAGAGACTAATTATAGGAGTAATATGATACAAATATTATGCTGTATGTGTAATATTATGCATAGTCTCTTGTTACAGATTTTTTATTCAGGTGAGGGTTATCTTTTTGGGTCAGGATGTATAGGGCTTACCTATACCCACCTCAACAGGCCTCGGGTGTCCCCGGCTCCCATCCACTCCGGGAGAAACAGCTGCACAGAGAAACTCAGGACAGAGGACTTGCTTCTAGCTTTTATTGAGAGTTCATCTTCTATCTTAGTGTGGCTGGACTGGCCTGGCTGGACTCGACTGGCCTGGTTGGACTGGACTGGCCTGGTTCCTCCGAACTACCCCTGCCTCCGAGTAGCCTGTATTTTAGTCCTTTCTCCACTGCCCCTTAGGGCCCCTCCCCTGGCCATGCCCTCACCACAGCAAGCCAATGTGTCTCACCCCAAAGGCGGAGAGATTATCCTGCTTATTGTAAGCAGGTGCAGCCTTTGCATTCTGCCTCCAGGTGATCGACCATGTGCACTCCTATTAGCTGAGGACCGGTTCAACCCATCTCATGTGGAGTATCAACGACCCTCTTTAGGAGTCTCCTCCCCACATGAGGTATCAGAGACCTAACAGTCTCTGTAATATAATACATCACTTAGGGAGTTTCTTCTGGTTCTTAAGAATCCTGTAGTTTCCAGGGGATTTGGAGGCTAGCCAAACTACCCTATAAACATTTAATTCAGTTAAACAAGTTTTAAAATTTTTATTGAGCACCTGCCTACCATGTGCAAAGCTTGACCATTGTGTAGTGACCTTCTCAGTTCTCAGCACCTCCCTTACATGCCCAGAGCTGAGTGGTTAACAAGGAATGATAAGGCAAGAAAATTATGAGATTCTGCAACACAGGGAGAGGTGCTACAGGCAAAGTGGCTAGATTTAAAGGGAAAGAAAGGATATGACATCCTCCCAGACTCCAAAAATGAGACTGAAGGTCTCCAAGGGGAATGGAGGTATCAGGCTGCTTCTTGCTGAAGTCTGCCACTGAATCTACTCCTCCTGTTCCATTCTGAGACAGTCTCAAAGAGAAACAGTTGATGTCCCTGCCAGAATAGGACACCAAGGGGAAAGCACTAAAAGCTGGCAAGGCAGCAGGGAGGGAAACATAATGATACTTTAAAAATAAAGAGAGGAAAAGGAAAAAAATTATCAATGAATCATTTTTTAAAATTGGCAAAAGAAAAAAATCAGTGGGAAACACAGATGAACATGGCAGTGTTATAGCTACTGTGTTTGAAATATACCCTAAAAAAGTAAGCTGTACTTAGTGGAGATTCGCAGCTTCTTATGGCATCCTCTTTTTCACTCTTTGTATCAGGAAATATTTCAATGAAGGAAAAGCAACAGATCCTTAGTCTGTACCCTGTACCACTAAGGAGATGCAGAAATTAAAGATCTGGAGTTCCTGAGACATCCACCAACTGGGCAGACAAGCCAACCTGGCTGAAAACTCAAGGACTCTACCACCACCTCCTCCAGCCACTTTGGCAGAATTGGCCTTATAGGAAAGTACCATGTAGACCCTGCAGACAGTGGGTACAATCTGAGGAAGCCAAGAAAGCATCTCATCCAAAAGCATCTCCCCCATCAGTCTTTCTAATGGGGAAAAGTTCTGCTGTTCTGTAGATATGGGCACCTCTTTCAAAACTCAAATATTTCTAGTAAGGATAACACAGTAAGCTGCTAATGAATAATCACAAAGAGGCAAGGAGGGAGGAGTCACACAAGGTAACTACTGACCCTGGTGGAAGTAATGATGGCTAGGAACAGGAAAGAGAAAGGGGAAAGGAGAAATTGCTCAGGAGGGAGAGGCAGATGTATGGAAAGCAAACCATCTATTATCCAGCATTTCCCAGGGAGGGCCCTTGCTCTCAGGCAGTAAAGGGCATCTTCTTGTCTTGGTAGG
Source organism: Pseudocheirus occidentalis (assembly GCA_028646575.1). Lineage (NCBI taxonomy): Eukaryota > Metazoa > Chordata > Mammalia > Diprotodontia > Pseudocheiridae > Pseudocheirus > Pseudocheirus occidentalis. The sequence goes on along the minus strand of CM053597.1, from coordinate 109,563,377 downwards.
TATAAAAGGGGACACCTCAGTACAGTAGTTCTAATAGAAAGCAAGGAGGAAAGCTTCTTATAAGGAGACTTTATTCCACATGAAACATGCTCCAGCTGAGCTTTTTTGATCATTATAAATTCTTGCTCCCTCAAAGTGAGGAAACATTCGGTGGGGGGAAAGCACTGTCATTATCACAGGCTTCACTGCTCAGTGTGAGTGTCTAGCAGGCCCTTAAACGTGAAACAAACAAGAATTGAGAGGGATTGAGATTGGTAAAGATGAATGGACCAATGATAAGGTGCCTTTTGTGAAAGGATGAATCATAGAAATAAATCATGGATTTAAAGCTAGAATAGAACCTTAGAGTATATCTAAATATAACCCCTTCATTTTACAGGTGAGGAAACCGAGGTTCACTGAAGCTAAGTGACATGTCCACGCTTACAGAACAAGTAAGTGGCAGAACCAGGAGTGGAAGCCAGTGCTTTTATCTCCAAATCCAGCACACTTTCACTGCACCTCACTGTTATACAGAGATAAGATTACTGAGTAATGCTTTGGGATTAATATAAGGATCTGCTGATAATCAAATGTCTTATAGCCAAAGCATCAAAATTTCATTTGCTTATTACAAAAGATTCCTTTATAGCTAAATAAGTTTGCACACTTTATAATCTTCCAGAGCAATAGGAAGGAGTCAGAAATCCAGCAATAAAATTAATTACATTTGTGTAAATTGGTTTTTCTGAGGGACTCATTCTATTACTCACTTGATTCTCTACCAAAATTCAACCCATACAATACTACATATATTCTCCAAGTTGTGTAGTCTATAAATGTAAACTAGTTTTTACATTTTTGTTTGTTTGTTCATTTGTTTGTTTTTACCAAAGGCAATCAATTCAGGTAAAAGAGTCCCATTGGTTATTAGGTAGAGATAACCTCAGTGGAAATATTGAACCTACCATAAGCAATGATCCCCTTTGAAATGGTGTTGGGGGAATCTAAAAACACCTTGTCTCTATTCAAATGCCATAGCATTTTCCATCATTCCTGCAATTCTATGCAATTCTATGCAATTCAATTTTCTAGGTTCACTAGGTTAAAATCTATTTCTTTTAAGATAGGACCATAGATTCAGAGTTAGATGGGCTTATTTGAGGGATCTGCCTACTCCTTTTCGTTTGAGATTCAAAAGCAATTCTGAGGTACTCAAGGCTCCTTTGAATATATCTAATTTCACCTAGAAATACCTCAAAGACTCTGGGCTACTGAGATCTCATGCTCCTAGAATTCCAGCTGAGTAGAGACATTAGTCTTGTCAGAGAGGAAGCAAGATAACTTTTCCCATTAGTCTTTGAACGGTCTTGAGCAATTATACAGATTCCCACAGGCATCGTTCCTGAGTTACCTTAGAGTTTAAAGTAAAAAAAGAAAATTTTCCTCTACCTCTGCACTACTTTCTATGTATGATGACAGTACACATCAAAGTGCCTAATTACACATACTGATTTGACTGTTTTGACTGGCTTGACATTTTTTTTAGTGACCTGACCAGTTTAGTCAGGAAAAACAGTCAGACTGATTTGTATGGGTATACAGACTATCTATACACGCTGAGGTGGCCAAAATATATATGGTTAGAAGATGCTGGCAAAGCACTGGATCTGGAGTCAGAAGTATGTCTCAGCTTGATCATTTACTATCTGTTTGACCTTGGGAAAATCCCTTTACTTTGTAGATATTCATTTTCTTCTTAAGTAAAATAGAGATTTGACTAGAGGTTGTTCATGATCCTTTCCATCTCTATAATATTATGATGTGTTTGTACTATATTCAGGCAATAAGCATTACTATATATCAGTAACTGTGCTAAATACTAAGGATAAAGACAAAGGTAAAGGCAGCTGTTCCATCTTCTGTCATATTGGCAAATTTGCTTTGTGTGAGGTTACCTTGGAGTTTAAAGAGAAAAAAAGAAAATAGTCCAGATGAAAGGTGATGTGGGTCTAAATTAGGGTTGTGGTTATATGAATAGGAAGGAGATATGTACAAGAGATGTTGTAATAATAACCACCGCCACAATAATAATAATAGAATAATGATAAAAGTTAGTATTTATAAAACATTTTTAGGTTTGCAAACTGCTTTACAAATATTATTTTGTCCTCACACCCAACAACCTGATAGATAGGTAGGTGCCAAGGCACGAGAGAGGTAGAAATAATAAGAATGAGTAACAAATTGGATATGTAAGGATGAGTGAGAGCAAAGAATCATGGATGAAACTGAGGTTGTGAACTTGGGTACTGAGAAGATGGTGACATCCCCAACAGTATAAAAAAGTTCAAAAGAGAGGAGGGTTTGCATTTCATCAGACATGATGAAATCTGCTTTGGACATGTTGGATTTAAGATGCCTAAGGGACACTCAGTTCTAGATTTCCAAAAGACAGATGGTAATACAGGGCTATAAGTAAGAAGAGAGACTAGGGCTGGATAGATTAATGGAACAATCATCTGCATAGAGATAATAATTGAACTCAAGTAAGTTGATGAGATCACCTAGTGAGACAGTTTAGAAGGGGGCCTAGAGCACTGCATGCTGTTAGTATGTGCAATGTGGATAAATGTCCAAGAAAGGAGACTGAGGAGTGGTGAAACAAAGAAGAAAGCCAGGAGAAAGTGTTGGAAAAATCTAGAGAGGAGAATATCCAGTGAGTGAAGGTGATCAATTGTGTTAAACGCTGCAGAGAGTTCAAGGAGGATAAGGACTGAGAAAAAGTCATTAGATGTGGCAATTAAGAGACCAGGGGTAACTCTGGAGAGGACAATTTCAGTTGAAGGATGAGATCAAAAGACAGACCACAGAAGCTTAAGGAGAGAGGGAGACAAAAGGAAGTCAGGCACCCAGGGTACATAGTGTTCTCAAGGATGTTGGCCAAGAACAGGAGGAGAAATATAGGACAATACCTAGAGTGTGTAGTTAAATCAAATAAGGGGTTTTTTTAAGGATGTAGAAAACATGGACCTGTTTGTAGGAAACAAAGAAAGAGTAAGTAGGAAGACATTAAAAGTTAGCAAGAGAGTAGGGATGATAGTGAGAGCAATATGCTGGCAAAGGCATGAGAACAGGAATATGGAGAAAAGGGTTTGCCTTGGCAAGGAAAAGGAGCAACTCTTCATCTGATACAAATGTGAACAAGAAATAATGGGGAAGATGTCTGAGTGAGTGAAGTGAGATTATTATTTGTCCTTCATTTTCAATGATTTGTGTGTGAATTGGATTTAAGCAAAGTAGAGTTACACAGTCATCAGCATCACTCTCTCTTCCTGAGTCATAAAAGTCAAGTGGAAGGATAAAAGTCAAGATGGCTGGTGATGGCCTAGGATGTAGTGGATGACCTTGGTATCTTCAATGTCTAACCAAGCTCTAAGTGCTCCACAGCACTGCTTCAGCCACCTTCATAGCCACTGGAACAAATTGTTCTCATCTGCCCCTTCTGCCAGGAAATGTCTTTGTATGCTTGCATTTGAAGTCTGTCAGGTGCCCTCAACCTTGTTTAATGGGGAGTTTTTATAGGAGTGTGTCTACTGCATATGCTACAGCTTCTTGTAGACTGTTAGTATGTGTGATGTGGATAAAGATGACAGTTGGGTGATTCAGGTGAACACCAAAGATGGATGCTCAGCCCTAAAAAGAACTCAGCAAGCCCTCACACCATAGGTGTTAGTCCTCCCTGAACATCCCATATACCCCTGGTGTGAGATTAGATGAAGAAGGAGTGGCGCCAAGATGGCAGAGGAAAAGCAGGAACTTACTTGAGCTCATCTTCCAATTACCTCCAACACCTGTAAAAAATGACTCTCAACAAATTTTAGACCTATAGAACCCACAAAATGACAAAGTGAAACAACTGTCCCGCTGAAGGCAGCCTTGCAGGCCAACAAAAGAAAGGGCCTATCACACCAGGCTGGGAGCAGAGTGTAGCTCCACATGGACTGTGCCAGCATAGACCAGAGGCACAGACTGGCAGGATCAGACCTCAGGGGACTGAATGACTGGCAGCTGTGGCGGTTTCCAGACTTCTCAACCCGTAATCACCAAAGAGAAAGTAAAAGGTCAGTGGGAAAACTGTTGGACCTGAGTGAGAGAAGAGCTCAGTCAAGCCCCTGATCCTGGGGTGGTGAAGGTGGCTGCTGTGGCTGCAGACACTCAGGTGGCAGCTGCTTCCATAACTCCAGGCCCATAGATGGTAGGGGGACAAGCAGCTGATCAGAAGGCAACTACAGGAATCTCTTTGCTGGCACTGAGACAGGATTCTCTTGCTTTGCCCTCCTTGGATCTGGGTCTGTCTTGGGTGGTGGTTCTGGGGTGAGGAGGAATGCTGATATGGCAGAGCTTGTTGAGGCTGTGGAGAGGCAGCCCTCCTCACAGTTCTGAGACAGGTGACTAGAAGAAGCTCTGATAACAGCTGAGCAAAACCCCAGAAATTTGGGACACAGCACTTTCCCCTCTGGAAGCAGAGTTCTACCATGGCAAAGAGCTCAAAAGTCAAGTAATTGGCTGGAAAATGAACAAGCAGAGGAAGAGAAATCAGACTATAGAATCATTCTTTGATGACAAAGACAATCAAAACATAGAACCAGCAAAAGACAACAAAGCCAAAACTCCCGCATCAAAAGCCTCCAAATATATGAACTGGTTGTAGACCATGGAGGAGCCCAAGAAGGATTTTGAAAATAAAGTATAAGAAGTAGAGGAAAACTTGGAAAGAGAAATGAAAGTGACACAAGAAAATTATGAAAAAGGAGTCAACAGCTTACTAAAGGAGACCCAAAAAAAATACTGAAGAAAATAACACCTTAAAAAATAGACTAACTCAAATGACAAAAGAGGTCCAAAAAGCCAATGAGGAGAAGAATGCCTTAAAAATCTGAACTGGACAGATGGAAAAGGAGGTTCAAAAGTTCACTGAAGAAAATAATTCCTTCAAAATTAGATTGAAGCAAATGGAAGCTAATGACTTGATGAGAAATCAAGATATTATGAAACAGATCCAAAAGAATAAAAAAAATAGAAAGCAATGTGAAATATCTCATTGGAAAAACTACTGACCTGGAAAAATAGATCCAGGAGAGATAATTTAAAAATTCTTGGACTATCTGAAAGCCATGATCAAAAAGTGAGCCTAGATATCATCTTTCAAGAAATTATCAAGAAAAACTGCCCTGATATTCTAGAACCAGAGGGTAAAATAGAAATTGAAAGAATTCACCAATCACCTCTTGAAAAAGATCCCAAAAATAAAACTCCTAGGAATATTATAGTTAAATTCCAAAGTTCCTGGGTCAAGAAGAAAATATTACAAGTAGTCAGAAAGAAACAATTTGAGTATTGTGGAAACACAATCAGGATAACACAAGATCTAGCAGCTTCTACATTAAGGGATCAAAGGGCTTGGAATATGATATTCTGGAGGTTAAAGGAACTAGGATTAAAACTAAGAGTCACCTACCCAGAAAAACTGAGTATAATACTTCAGGGGAAAATATGGATATTCAATGAAAGAGAGGACTATTAGATTGTAGAAGAGGGAGCTCTCAACAAAAGGTCTCAATTTCTGTAAAATATCACCTTATTTTTCACTTTCATCATTAAAAATCCCATAAGTAATTCCTGTCACAGTTTGGCTTTTTGGTAGAGGACCTGTTAAACAACAAATATCAAATTTCTTCTTAATATTTTCAGGGGTCCAAAAGTTGAATCTACCTTCCTCACCCCCCTCTATAAAATTCAAAGAAGCTATCCGTACAGTTATTCTTGCTATGCATCATAACTTCTGTGTTAGAGATTGATTAATATTATGCAATAAATAAGTCAATACATTTCACTTTTTCCCCTACACCATACACACAAGTACTTCCATGTATCCATTATCTCAATGGCATGTTTATGCCATCCAACAATGCAGATCACAACTTCTTTAAATCTTTTCATCATGTGTGATTTTTATTCCTATTCTCCCACAAATCCTCCATGAAGGGAGAAGGTCCATCTTATACCCTAGAGGGCTAGGTCTTTTAACAGTTTATATTACTATTAAAAAAATTCTTAATCAAGCAAGGGATAGAGAGGATCAAAAGATAAAACAAAGAACTTTTGAGTACATGACACTGAAAAGCTTTTGCACCAATAAAAACAATGCACCTAGGCTAAGAAAGGAAAGCATCAATTGAGGGAGGAAAATCTTTGCATGAAATAAAATGTGTGAAAATTTGTTTAGTCTTGAAGAAGAATTGAGAAAATATACATCTCTCCAATCTTGGCAGAGATGAGGGACTATGGTGTGGAATGTTGCATATTCCATTGAACATGACTAATAAGTTAGTTGGTTTTATTGAACTACTTCCTTTTTATTTTTAAATCTTTGTCATATGATATGACTTTCAGGGTAAGAGGTGGAAGGAGTTATATTTAGGTATGAATATGACAAAAAAAACTAGAGAATTCGTTTTTTAATTATATGGGCACCAATAAAGCACTCTGTTGTCCCTCCTCAGTACATAACTTCCCAACTACTTTTCCAATCATAAATACCCTCAGTTATATATTTTATGCCACATACCATTACTGGTAATATGCTGATATCTACCACATGCCTTCTTATTGGCCTTTGGATGACCATAATTTTAATTTTCAAAAAAAAAATAGTGTTCCATATTTTGCAGTCATATAGCATTGCTAAAAAACAAAAAAAACTTTTCAAAAAGATAGATTTTTTTCAGCTTGATCAATTTCTCAAATACTATCTAGTCAATTCACTCTCTTCTATTCAACACTAGGTCTGGCTCTTTATCCATCTACAGTGTCTCTCCATTATTTATGTACTTTTGGGCCAATTTATTAGGCTATCAATCCAATTCCATTCAAATGTATATCATAGTTTAAACTAGAGATGTCAAACTCTCTACTGTACCAGAACCAGATTGAATTATAATTGGGAAATGTTCAACAAGATAAATAAAGATAAAATACAACCTAGATAATATTAATCTGTGGTTTTCTAAATCAATATGCAACCCACAGGGATTATTTCTATTTGAGTTTGACACCACTGGTCCAAACAATAGACATTCCTTATCCACTTGGTTTTTTCCTTCATAAATTGGTAAGGTATATTCTTCTGAATGGATGTGGATCTCATTTAAGAGTGTCTAAAGTATTCTAGAGATTGATGCAATCCACATAATGGAAGCATCTAAAGTAATCCATCCTCTATAAAGGACCCTCCTTCCACCTATACTCTGCTCTGCTCATCTTACATGACAATGACATATGCTTGCTTCATTTCTTTTTCAGTAGTAATGCCTTCCATGAATTATTTTAGTTATCAGTATCTTCTCAGGTATCTTAAGAAAAATTCTGTAACATAATCAAAACTGTTCTTCCTCTAATATAGACTTCCTCTACATATATTTCATTTCATCCAGTCCTTCTTAGAGGCAGAAGTTGCTGCCCTCTTATTCTTGTGGTTCCACTTCCTTTCTTTACTATTCAGGGCAACAGAGAAAGGAAATGTGAATTGGGATGACAGAGTGGTGATTTAAGGAATTAAGGATATTCCTGGTGGTAAGGGAAGTTGTTAAAGGCACCAGGCACATTGATTATCTTCTGGACAATGAATGTCCCAACTAGGGTAGTCTGCCCAGTGACCAAAGGAAATAAAGGAACAAATCACTAGCCGTTCCCTCCCTCATATGTCTCCCGATAGTGACTAAGATTCACTGATACTAGCCATTGATTGATCTTTTCATTGAGTCCCATTTTTTTTAAATTTTTTTTTAAATTTTAGACTCAAAGACCAAAATGCATATGCAGAACAGAGAAAAAAAACAAAAACATATCATAAACTTAAATATTGGTACTTAAATACAAAGTAAGAAGGAAAGAAAAAAAGCATATCATGTGTATAGCAGAACATAAGAGAGGAGTCAAAATATTTAAGAATAAATTTTCAAGGGCAGCTAGGTGGCGCAGTAAACAGAGCACTGGCCCTAGAGTCAGGAGGACCTGAGTTCAAATCCAACCTCAGACACTTAACACTTACTAGTCATATGACCTTGGGCAAATCACTTAACCCCAACTGCCTTCCCCTCCAAAAAAAAAAAGAAAGGAAGCAGCGGCCCTGGTCACAGTTTCAAGGCCAAAAAGAATTCAAACACTTGAGGCTTCAGAAAAGCAGAGGCCCTAGTCACAGTTCTAAAGCAGAGAAGAGCACTAGTGCTTGCGGTCACAGGGGATCAGCAGCCCTGGTCACAGTTCCAGAACAAAAAGGAGGACTAATACTTGTGGCTATAGGGGAGCAAGGGCCCTTCCCGAGTAAAATCAGAGAGCAGACTGGGAAAGCAGGAGATCTCTCCAGATCACACCACCTTGGAAGCAGTAAAAACTTGCAGACATCCTCCCCACCCCCTGAACTAGTTCTGTAAATAGAAGCATGAAAAACTCTTAACCTTGAGACAGTGCTTCCCCAACTCCAGGTGAACAGAGTCCAACTTTAAAATAAAGTTCAAAGTCAAGAAATAGGTTGGGAAAATAAGCAAACTACAACAGAAATATTTTGACCATAAAAAAGTTATGGTGGCAGGGAAGAACAATATAAACTTAGAAGAAAACAATGTGGAAACAGTTACAAGCAAAACCTCAAAAAAAAAAGTTAATTGTACCAAAGGCCAGCAAGAATTCCTGGAAGAGTTAAAGAAACAGATGAGAGTAAGAGAGGGAAAAAATGGGAAAAGAAATGAGAGTGATGCAAGAAAAATTTGAAAAGAGAACTAACAGATTGGTAAAAGAAGCACACACACAAAAATACAGAAGAAATAATACATTAAAAAACAAAATTGGCCTAATGATAAAAGACGCACAAAAATTCACTAAAAAAAAGAACTCCTTTAAAAAGTTGAATTGACCAAATGAAAAAAGATGTACAAAAGCTCACAGAAGAAAATAATTCCTTGAAAATTAGAATTGGGCAAGTGGAAGCTAATGACTTCATGAGTGTAATGTTAATGAAATCAGAAGATCTTCCATGCCCCTTTCTATTGGCACCTAGTACAGGCACTTAGCACCTAGTAAAGGCTTAGCTCTTTACTTCCAGTTAACTCCTTGGGAGTAGTTCACACCTTAACAGGAAGGGG